>CM040119.1:110144339-110744339 GCA_022559845.1 Amorphophallus konjac | reverse complement strand
CCACAAGAGACAGGTCACGCATCAGACTGCTCACCAAGAGAAGACCCACAACAACGAGAAACGACAACAATCTCGGGGAACGCACCTCAAGGACTACAAAACACGCCTCGAGAGCACAACACCCAAGAAAGAAAATGCAGAGCAAAAGGGTACTCAATCAGCAAGGAATGTCGAAAAATTCCCCAACACTCGCATAATGCCGATGCCAACACCGGAAAACCACAAATAACGGCATGGCAACGGGCAAAGTCAAGGCACAGGAAGCCAAGACAAAGCCACAACGAGAAGGAACAAAACCTCTCGACTAGTGGGTAGCCAACCCACACACTTCCGCTACACCCTCAACAATGCGCACAGGCAACAGAACAACACCGGTAGCGCACCTCAGCACATACCAGACGCCATCGCAATCAACAAAGATCACAATTAACACGCCACGAGCACCGATCTCGCGAACAACCGATCACAAGGAGCCTAAGTGCAACAAAGGAAGATCACCAGCTTCAGCACAAAGCACGCGGAAAGAGCTAATCCCAGTTTACCTTCATGTCCTGGAACAACAAATGAGCCTTCACAATACGTCAGCCGTTGGACACGGCACGACAAATACGGTACACGACAGCTCTTAACACCATTACGGAGTCCAAAGCCAAGCAACCGTACAACAAGGAGCAGATCAGGCTCAAAATAAAGCTGTCCACACTTAAGCAGACGCAGGACAAAGGCAACACTAAGACAACAATTCCAAGGTTAACATCGAAAAAGCTTCACCAAGAAGAACGAGAAGCAACAAGCTCGACAACAACAGCTCACCAGGAAAGGAAGATCCTAGCTCGCCTGAGCAACTTCTCAAACAAGGAATCTAATCGACCACTTCAATCGAAGCGAAACGCATCAGGAGCTGAACAGACTTAAGCTGGGACGACCAAAACAATGTAAGAACGTGCATGGCCATCACACCAACGCTAAAAGTCATAAGCCACCTGAGCAAAAGCACAGAAAATAGCTTGAACAATGCACTACAGGTTCATGCCAACCGACAAACACTGCCAAGTGCAACACGATCGAGACCAACATTAAAACCGAAACAAAGCACCTCGTCACACCCAGACGAGAGCAAAACCATCTCGTACAGTGCCAACAAAGCACGCACAAGACCACGCGCAAAAAGCACTGCGATAAACCATCGCAACACCTATGCCAGCAAGAGACTGTACTGGACCTTAAGGACTCTGGTAACTGTATATCTGGATTTCCATGTATCTCACACGACAATGCTCTGATAGCTCAGAAAAGAAACTCCGAACATCTCAGAACACTGCTCTGATACCAACTGTGGCGACCCGGATTCCGGATACCCGGTGCACCCGGTATAGATACCGAATACACGTGATACCACATGGGACCCGTGAGGCCTCCCAAGCGCGGAAAAGCGCCGAAGGGAAAAAGGAGTGTGTGGAATACATTGAAGCCACTAGATATAACAGTAAGCAATTAAATTTCATTAGATTGGATTGCTAAAGTAGCAGAAATAAAATTACTATTTCATTAATAATTCAAATTTTACAATTATACACCAGAGTCCAGCCCAAAGGAAAGACAACAAGTCTATCACAGTACAGTCTGACAGAAAAGAAACGTACACAGAAGTCGGGGGAAGCCCGACGTAGGTACAGCTGGCAGCTACAGCGAACACGCTCCACCAAGGACAGCAGAGGCAGACGGCGAAACCCACCTAAAAAGCAGGGGTGAGTCTCAATAGAAACTCAGTAGGGGTCACGTAGATCCCCACTGGAAAAATGCACAGAGCAACGGAAGCAACAGAAACAACGAGTGCAGCAAAGCAGGAAAAGCTACACTACAAAGCTATAAATAGAACAGGTACAGCAGGAGTAGGGAACAGGCAGGAGAGGGGAGCTCAACAACAAAGAGGAGCAAGGCCGTAAAACACGGAACACTACCACCGAGGAGAACTCGGCACCCCAAGCGACTCCAAACGGCAACAGACGGTCAACCCCAAACTCACATAGTAGGGTAACCCAATCCGTCAGCCAAAACAAAGGCGAAGGTGGACGCCGACGCCGAAAACACAGATAAAACATGACAGGAAACGCCGTGCACGTAGCCCCACGCATGACGAGAAAGTCATGCCAACGATAGAACGCCGACCTCGAGTACAGCCACGAAAGGGCAACTCGCAAAGGTCACAGCGCACAAGAAAACGCGAGAGTCACAGCACCGAGTGACAGGAGCACCCTCCTCTCAGAAGAACAGCCAGAAGCGTCCGCTGACGACTTACACTGCGCCACAAGTGCCAAGTCACTCAAGGACAAGACACACCAAGAACCAGGTCCGAGGAACCACAGTTCCAAGGAAACATGGTACCACAGCACGAAACTACAGCATCAACTGCGAGTGACTAGTCAGGGCCACGCCCGTCGGCGCAAGTCCCCAGTCCCTGACCACGTGTGCACACACCGACCTCTACCTAGGTCAGGCCTCTAGCTAGTATTCCCCTCGGTAGGATGCTACCGTTGGCCGGGGCCTACGGAACTGGCTTAAGAACCGTACGTACCAAACGCAATAGGAAAACCCCTCCACCACTCCCGGTGGGTCGGCAAAAGCCTAGGGATACAACTAGGGGAGGCTCACAAGGCACAGACTCCGAAACACGGGTGCTACTGCACAGACAGCTAAGAAAAGCCCTATCTCGTGCACCACAAAGCACCATGGCAGCTAAACAACCGCCAACCGACTCAGGACCAGGTCACTAGACCTACAACGTAACGATCCCTGAGTCGGACGACTCAAAGGCAAGATCGTCACAAGCAGCGAGACAAGCCGCCAATCGGTCTAATCCTAAGCCAGCAAAACAACGTCCCGCAGAAAACAACACACGGAGACCTGAGAGAAACACCAAGAACCCTCAGCACACCTGGACACGCAAACCGAGGTAAGGCAACACCTCGAGGCATCCAGAACCAGTGTCTCGGGCTGGACGGAATCGCCAAGACACCCACACACAAGGTCACATGTCAACCACTGGGTCACACCGGGTTGACCGGAACCAGACCAAACACAAGCAAAAGTTGGATGGGAAATCCTACCTCAAGCAAGGAGACTCCTGGCCACCCTACAACGTAGTCTTAGCCCTCATAGGATGTCGGGAGACATCCATGGGATAACGGGCAAACCACTAGGACAAGCCAAGACAAGCTAAAATTGAAATCACGGAAATCGGAGCACAAAGGATGTAACGCACCACCCCTAGACCGCTACTAGCATGTAACAGTCTAGACCACGGCCGTTACACTCCAAGCGACGTTCGGACGACAGGCCGTCACTCACACCGCCCTAACTAAGCTATTAACACACGAAGAAAGTAACGGTCGGCACCGAGTGCGTTACATCAATGTAACGCACGGGCCTAAGCGCGTTACAAACTAAAGACGCGTGGGAGCCAGCGCATTATTCACAATGTGCACAGCCACCCACAACCAAAGCGAAGTAACGCGCAACGCCAGGCGCGTTACAGCCAAACGACGCGGCAAGGGAGATGCGTCACAATCAAACGACGCACGGGGGCAGGCACGTTATTTTTAACGGCACAGCCACCCACTACCCAGCACAGAACAGCAAACAACGGCCAGAGCCAGGCGCGTTATAACACAACGACGCATGGGCGTACAACCGTTACATCCAACGGGCACAGCCACCCAAGCTCGGCCAAACAGAATGTAACGGTCGGGGACAGGCGCGTTACACTCAAACAACGCACGGGGGCACGACCGCTGGAGGCACCGCCTCAACAGGTCAAACGTCGGTCAAACAGCAAGTAACGGCCAGCACCATGCGCGTCACTTTCACCTAACACGCTGGGTCAAGCGCGTTAGATCCACCGACTCAACCACAACACAAAGCACGACAAGCGAAGCAACGCGCAGACCTGGGCGCGTTACAAGGAAGCGACGCGCCAGCCTAGGGCCGTCACATTCCCAGAAGCCAAAATTCTCAAAAACGTCAAACAAAGTAACGGTCTGTCATAGGACCGTCAGAAGCAAGTAACGGCCACTGGAACGATCGCTACTTCCCATACGGCGGGAAAACAGAGGAACGGCCGAACCGGCCCGTTCCACGCCCCATTCACACCGAAATGCAGGGGAAACACACCTAAACGATAAATAACAACATCAGGGGACTCCAAACCCCACATGCAAGCTCAAAAACACAAGATCCGGGCGATTTAGACAAATCAACCCTAAGTGGGTCACCGAGGTTCCCGGGCTTCTACCGGCCTCGCATGAACACCAAACGACACGAAATCAACGTGGATGGGATCCTAACATCCCAGCGGTCAGTTAGAAACTAACTACGCCGCAAATGGTCGCTGTTTACCGGCCGACCCTAAAAACCACGAAAATCACGATTTAGGCAAAATAAGCCCAAACTCGGCCGTTTCCTTGCCGAACGTCGTGCAATGGCAGGGAAAACGAAGAGGACGAAGTAAGGATCAGTCACCCTACCTCCACCGAAGAAACCGTGCCCCGAAGGGACTAAACCACGCCGAAATCCACTCGCGAACCGATTTCACCGGCTTTGAATCCACCGTTCGGGATCGTGCTAGAATCGATCCAATCCTTGCT
This sequence comes from Amorphophallus konjac, assembly GCA_022559845.1. Lineage (NCBI taxonomy): Eukaryota > Viridiplantae > Streptophyta > Magnoliopsida > Alismatales > Araceae > Amorphophallus > Amorphophallus konjac. The sequence goes on along the minus strand of CM040119.1, from coordinate 110,739,696 downwards.
CCATCGCGCACCCAGCCAGCTCCATCACGTCCCCAACACGTGCCTCTAGGTCCTCCGTCTGCAGCCAGAGTCGAGGAGGCGAATGGGAGAGAAAATGGGAGAGAGAGAGGCGACGGCGGCGAATGAGAAGGAGGAGAGAGGAAAAGAAAAGAAAAAGAAAAGAAATTAAGAAATTTTCCTAATTTCTGAAAATTCCGAAAATGCACCGAAAATGCACAAATTCAGAAAAATTCACAAAAATAGTCGAAACGACCGGCTTGAAGAGTACATCGTCGCTGTAGCATCCACGAGTTTGAGAATTGACAAACAAACTCACCGTAGGGTTCCGTAACTAGTACGTGAGAAAAACCCACACGGCCCGTCAAACTCAACTCAGAAGCCACAAAAGCGAACCGAAACTCAACGAAACCAATCCAAAACAGATCTGAAAGATCCAACAGAGATCCAACAAGACCTGCAAAAGATCCAACGAGATCCAGGGCATTACATCCTCCCCTCCTTTAAGAAATTTCACCCTCGAAATTAAGGACTAACAAAGGAGAAGCAGGGAAGAACAACCCAACAATACAACCACGATAAACGACATAAATCTCGAGAAACACAGCTTAGAGGAATGTCGTCAGACCACAATTACAGGTACACGCTCTAGCTTCCAAGACAGCAAGTCCACAGCACGAGTATGGCACCAAAGTGAACACATCTGACACCTCCGAAGCAAAGGCAACGTCACTTACGTCTCACTAGGAACGGAGACACGACTGCCACAACAACAGACAACCGAGAAACACAACGACAACACAGCAAGCAGCAGCTTACACAAGGAGACACAGTCCTCACAGCTGACAGCTCGCAACATCATCGGCTCCAGTGCCAAAGACAACAGGGAACACCTGGCACACAGGACACCAATGACAACAACAACACTGGACCACAAACACAATCAAGTCAGCACTCAGCCAGCTATCACATCTGATCGAGTCGCAAGCTAACTCCACCAGGAAAAGAGAGCACATCAGCCAACTAACAAGACAAGACCATGGTCCAAGGCAGAGACACAAAATCATAAAGAAACAGCGCTCACAAAAACAACACAACGGCCACCTACAGGATTCCGGCTCCGCACAACACACAGAACCCAGGAACACAACTGCAAGCAGGGTCACATCAAGGCACAGGAACAGCTGAGCACACGACCACAAGAGACAGGTCACGCATCAGACTGCTCACCAAGAGAAGACCCACAACAACGAGAAACGACAACAATCTCGGGGAACGCACCTCAAGGACTACAAAACACGCCTCGAGAGCACAACACCCAAGAAAGAAAATGCAGAGCAAAAGGGTACTCAATCAGCAAGGAATGTCGAAAAATTCCCCAACACTCGCATAATGCCGATGCCAACACCGGAAAACCACAAATAACGGCATGGCAACGGGCAAAGTCAAGGCACAGGAAGCCAAGACAAAGCCACAACGAGAAGGAACAAAACCTCTCGACTAGTGGGTAGCCAACCCACACACTTCCGCTGCACCCTCAACAATGCGCACAGGCAACAGAACAACACCGGTAGCGCACCTCAGCACATACCAGACGCCATCGCAATCAACAAAGATCACAATTAACACGCCACGAGCACCGATCTCGCGAACAACCGATCACAAGGAGCCTAAGTGCAACAAAGGAAGATCACCAGCTTCAGCACAAAGCACGCGGAAAGAGCTAATCCCAGTTTACCTTCATGTCCTGGAACAACAAATGAGCCTTCACAATACGTCAGCCGTTGGACACGGCACGACAAATACGGTACACGACAGCTCTTAACACCATTACGGAGTCCAAAGCCAAGCAACCGTACAACAAGGAGCAGATCAGGCTCAAAATAAAGCTGTCCACACTTAAGCAGACGCAGGACAAAGGCAACACTAAGACAACAATTCCAAGGTTAACATCGAAAAAGCTTCACCAAGAAGAACGAGAAGCAACAAGCTCGACAACAACAGCTCACCAGGAAAGGAAGATCCTAGCTCGCCTGAGCAACTTCTCAAACAAGGAATCTAATCGACCACTTTAATCGAAGCGAAACGCATCAGGAGCTGAACAGACTTAAGCTGGGACGACCAAAACAATGTAAGAACGTGCATGGCCATCACACCAACGCTAAAAGTCATAAGCCACCTGAGCAAAAGCACAGAAAATAGCTTGAACAATGCACTACAGGTTCATGCCAACCGACAAACACTGCCAAGTGCAACACGATCGAGACCAACATTAAAACCGAAACAAAGCACCTCGTCACACCCAGACGAGAGCAAAACCATCTCGTACAGTGCCAACAAAGCACGCACAAGACCACGCGCAAAAAGCACTGCGATAAACCATCGCAACACCTACGCCAGCAAGAGACTGTACTGGACCTTAAGGACTCTGGTAACTGTATATCTGGATTTCCATGTATCTCACACGACAATGCTCTGATAGCTCAGAAAAGAAACTCCGAACATCTCAGAACACTGCTCTGATACCAACTGTGGCGACCCGGATTCCGGATACCCGGTGCACCCGGTATAGATACCGAATACACGTGATACCACATGGGACCCGTGAGGCCTCCCAAGCGCGGAAAAGCGCCGAAGGGAAAAAGGAGTGTGTGGAATACATTGAAGCCACTAGATATAACAGTAAGCAATTAAATTTCATTAGATTGGATTGCTAAAGTAGCAGAAATAAAATTACTATTTCATTAATAATTCAAATTTTACAATTATACACCAGAGTCCAGCCCAAAGGAAAGACAACAAGTCTATCACAGTACAGTCTGACAGAAAAGAAACGTACACAGAAGTCGGGGGAAGCCCGACGTAGGTACAGCTGGCAGCTACAGCGAACACGCTCCACCAAGGACAGCAGAGGCAGACGGCGAAACCCACCTAAAAAGCAGGGGTGAGTCTCAATAGAAACTCAGTAGGGGTCACGTAGATCCCCACTGGAAAAATGCACAGAGCAACGGAAGCAACAGAAACAACGAGTGCAGCAAAGCAGGAAAAGCTACACTACAAAGCTATAAATAGAACAGGTACAGCAGGAGTAGGGAACAGGCAGGAGAGGGGAGCTCAACAACAAAGAGGAGCAAGGCCGTAAAACACGGAACACTACCACCGAGGAGAACTCGGCACCCCAAGCGACTCCAAACGGCAACAGACGGTCAACCCCAAACTCACATAGTAGGGTAACCCAATCCGTCAGCCAAAACAAAGGCGAAGGCGGACGCCGACGCTGAAAACACAGACAAAACATGACAGGAAACGCCGTGCACGTAGCCCCATGCATGACGAGAAAGTCATGCCAACGACAGAATGCCGACCTCGAGTACAGCCACGAAAGGGCAACTCGCAAAGGTCACAGCGCACAAGAAAATGCGAGAGTCACAGCACCGAGTGACAGGAGCACCCTCCTCCTAGAAGAACAGTCAGAAGTGTTCGCTGACGACTTACACTGCGCCACAAGTGCCAAGTCACTCAAGGACAAGACACACCAAGAACCAGGTCCGAGGAACCACAGTTCCAAGGAATCATGGTACCACAGCACGAAACTACAGCATCAACTGCGAGTGACTAGTCAGGGCCACGCCCGTCGGCGCAAGTCCCCAGTCCCTGACCACGTGTGCACACACCGACCTCTACCTAGGTCAGGCCTCTAGCTAGTATTCCCCTCGTAGGGACGCTACCGTTGGCCGGGGCCTACGGAACTGGCTTAAGAACCGTACGTACCAAACGCAACAGGAAAACCCCTCCACCACTCCCGGTGGGTCGGCAAAAGCCTAGGGCTACAACTAGGGGAGGCTCACAAGGCACAGACTCCGAAACACGGGTGCTACTGCACAGACAGCTAAGAAAAGCCCTGTCTCGTGCACAACAAAGCACCATGGCAGCTAAACAACCGCCAACCGACTCAGGACCAGGCCACTAGACCTACAACGTAACGATCCCTGAGTCGGACGACTCAAAGGCAAGATCGTCACAAGCAGCGAGACAAGCCGCGAATCGGTCTAATCCTAAGCCAGTAAAACAACGTCCCGCAGAAAACAACACACGGAGACCTGAGAGAAACACCAAGAACCCTCAGCACATCTGGACATGCAAACCGAGGTAAGGCAACACCTCGAGGCATCCAGAACCAGTGTCTCGGGCTTGACGGAACCGCCAAGACACCCACACACAAGGTCACATGTCAACCACTGGGTCACACCGGGTTGACCGGAACCAGACCAAACACAAGCAAAAGTTGGATGGGAAATCCTACCTCAAGCAAGGAGACTCCTGGCCACCCTACAACGTAGTCTTAGCCCTCATAGGATGTCGGGAGACATCCACGGGATAACGGGCAAACCACTAGGACAAGCCAAGACAAGCTAAAACCAAAATCACGGAAATCGGAGCACAAAGGATGTAACGCACCACCCCTAGACCGCTACCAGCATGTGACAGTCTAGACCACGGCCGTTACACTCCAAGCGACGGTCGGACGACAGGCCGTCACTCACACCGCCCTAACTAAGCTATTAACACACGAAGAAAGTAACGGCCGGCACCGAGCGCGTTACATCAATGTAATGCACAGGCCTAAGCGCGTTACAAACTAAAGACGCATGGGAGCCAGCGCATTATTCACAATGTGCACAGCCACCCACAACCAAAGCGAAGTAACGTGCAACGCCAGGCGCGTTACAGCCAAACGACGCGGCAAGGGAGATGCATCACAATCAAACGACGCACGGGGGCAGGCGCGTTATTCTCAACGACACAGCCACCCACAACCCAGCACAGAACAGCAAACAACGGCCAGAGCCAGCCGCATTATAACACAACGACGCATGGGGGTACAACCGTTACATCCAACGGGCACAGCCACCCAAGCTCGGCCAAATAGAATGTAACGGCCGGGGGCAGGCGCGTTACACTCAAACAACGCACGGGGGCACGACCGCTGGAGGCACCGCCTCAACAGGTCAAACGTCGGTCAAACAGCAAGTAACGACCAGCACCAGGCGTGTCACTTTCACCTAACGCGCTGGGTCAAGCGCGTTAGATCCACCGACTCAACCCCAACACAAAGCACGACAAGCGAAGCAACGCGTAGACCTGGGCGCGTTACAAGGAAGTGACGCGCCAGCCTAGGGCCGTCACATTCCCTGAAGCCAAAAAGCTCAAAAATGTCAAACAAAGTAACGGTCTATCGTAGGACCGTCAGAAGCAAGTAACGGCCACTGGAACGACCGCTACTTCCCATACGGCGGGAAAATAGAGGAACGGCCGAACCGGCCCGTTCCACGCCCCATTCACGCCGAAACGTAGGGGAAACACACCTAAACGACAAATAACAACATCAGGGGACTCCAAACCCCACATGCAAGCTCAAAAACGCAAGATCCGGGTGATTTAGACAAATCAACCCTAAGTGGGTCACCGAGGTTCCCGGGCTTCTACCGGCCTCGCATGAACACCAAACGACACGAAATCAACATGGATGGGATCCTAACATCCCAACGGTCAGTTAGAAACTAACTACGCCGCAAATGGTCGCCGTTTACCGGCCGACCCTAAAAACCACGAAAATCATAGTTTAGGCAAAACAAGCCCAAACTCGGCCGTTTCCTTGCCGAACGCCGTGCAATGGCAGGGAAAACGAAGAGGACGAAGTAAGGATCAGTCACCCTACCTCCACCGAAGAAACCGTGCCCCGAAGGGACTAAACCATGCCGAAATCCACTCACGAACCGATTTCACCGGCTTTGAATCCACCGTTCGGGATCGCGCCAGAATCGATCCGATCCTTGCTCCATCGCGCACCCAGCCAGCTCCATCACATCCCCAACACGTGCCTCTAGGTCCTCCGTCTGCAGTCGGAGCCGAGGAGGCGAACGGGAGAGAAAACGGGAGAGAGAGAGGCGACGGCGGCGAATGAGAAGGAGGAGAGAGGAAAAGAAAAGAAATTAGGAAATTTTCCTAATTTCCGAAAATTTTGAAAATGCGCCAAAAATGCACAAATTCAGAAAAATATGCAAAAACAGTCGAAACGACCGGCTCAAAGAGTACATCGTCGCTGTAGCATCCACAAGTTCGAGAATTGACAAACAAACTCACCGTAGGGTTCCGTAACTAGTACGTGAGAAAAACCCACACGGCCCGTCAAACTCAATTCGGAAGCCACAAAAGCGAACCGAAACTCAACGAAACCAATCCAAAATAGATCCGAAAGATCCAGCAGAGATCCAACAAGACCTGCAAAAGATTCATCGAGATCCAGGGCATTACAAGTCGTGACAGCAACCCCATGAGAAGTCTATTTGTTGGGTGGCTGGAGGTAGAAGGTGAAAGACCATATCTGCCTCAAGGCTCACTTTCTTTTCTTCTCTTCTTCTTCAATACGGGGAGGCGAGTGGAGAGACCACGTATGCCTGATGACTGTTCTTTTCTTTTATGCTCTTCTTTTTATTGTGAAGAGGTAGGTTCAAAGACCACGTCCACTTCATGACTGTTCTTTTTGTTCTGCTCTTCATTTCTCATTGATGCCCCCGAACTGGGGTGTATTCTTTTAACGTGCTCCCAGGTTGGAGTGTAGCTTTACTTCATCTGCCCCCTAGGTCGGGAGGTAGGCCTCTTTGCTTTTGTGCCCCTAGGCAGGGGTGTATTCTTTTGGCTTCTATGCCCCCGTGGCGGGGTATATTTCTCTTCACGTGCCCCCAGGCCGGGGTGTATTCTTTTATGGCTTCTATGCCCCCAGGCGGGGTGTATGTTTCATCTTCAAGTGCCCCTAGAGCTCTTCATTTTTTGTGCACCCAAGGCAGGATGGGTTTCTTCTTTACGTGCCCCCGAGTCGGGGGTGTAACTTCATGCTTCTTATGCCCCCAGGCCGGGGTGGATTCTGCTTCTTTACTTCTGTCCCCCCATGGCGGGGTGTATTTGCTTCTTGTGCACCCCGGGTGGAGTGTGTTGTTGTTTCCTTTTTTATGCCCCCCAGGCCGGGGTGTGTTTCTCTTTTTGTGCACCCAAGGTAGGGCGTGTGTTTCTTCCTTCGTGTGCCCCCTAGACCGGGGTGAGTTCTTGTTTCGTATTCCCCATGGCGGGGTATGGTCTCTGCTTCTTATGCCCCCATGGCAAGGTGGATGCATACTTCATGTGCCCCCATATCGGGGTATATTCCTTCCTCGAATACCCCTGAGCCGGGGTGCAACTCTGTTTCTTCTTATGCCCCCAGGTCGGGGTAGATTTTTTTCACGTGCCCCCGAAGCCGGGGTGTAACTTTGTTTCTTCTTATGCCCCTAAATCAGGGTAGATTCTTATCACATGCCCCCCAAGTCGAGGTGTATTCTCTTCACGTGCCCCCTAAGCGGGTTGTATCTTTTGCTTCTTATGCCCCAGAGCGGGGTGGATTCTTCTTTTTCTACCCTGACACACTGGGGGATGCTTGCTTCTTGTGCACCCAAGGTGGGGTGTAATTCAACTTCAGATCCCCGTAAGCTGGGGTGCATTCTTTACGGCTTCTATGCCCCCGTGGCGGGGTATGTTGCTTCTTCAAATGCCCCTGAGTCGGGGTGTATTCTTTCGTTTCTTACACCCCTATGGCGGGGTGGACGAATGCTCTCTTCTAGATTCGTGGCCGTGCTCGGCCTCATTGCTATAAAGTATTCCCCACGGCGGGTAGGAATTCATCAAGCTACAGTTGCGACTTGCCGGATCTTCTAACAGCCACTCGAGGGGTCGTCTTATGCCAGATAGGGGCAGCAGGGAGGAGGAACAGGCCGGGGCATTGCACCGTGGGCTTGGACCCTCCTAGAGCTGGGCGGGATGCCGTCCTTCTTCTCGTTCTCTTGGTCGGCCATGCTTGCCAATTTTTGTCCTTTCTTTTCTTCTCTTTTTTGTGTAATAGACCAAGGTGGGTGTGTAGGAGAGCGCTCACCCCCTCAGGGAGGGGATGAGTGGTTCGCTCCACCGCATCAATCCCATAGTGGTAATCTTTGTTCAGCGCAGGTCCCGACGGATATGGACGTACAACCCTCTCTCGTCAATTCTTTCTCTTCTTTTTTTTTCTACTTCTTTTCTTTCTTCTTTTAGCGGCCTTCATGATTCCTGGAAGCTGCATATGCCTCGGAGTAGTGTCCCCGAGGTCACAAAGACAATTGCGCCTAGTTCGGCTTTTCTCCTCATAGGGCTAACAAAGACAGCACCTGTAATTCATCAAAGCAGACAAACATCGTTTATTACGAGGCCATGAGGCCCCGAATCCCAGCGAAGAGATGAAGGGTGGTTCCAGTCCCACCGGGCGTGCCAGACTTGTGGACGTACTTTTTATTTAAAATCATTATTTATTTGTTCATTGGGTTTATTAAGTGCGTGGGTGTGCCAGTCACAAAGTGACGATCTATTGTGCGCTCGATCAGACTAATCAGACGATTGTGTGGTTCGTGTCGGGACCGGAACCCACCGTACCATAAAGGCTGTGGCGTCATTTGCATCCCCTCGGAGAGGGGAACACCCTTGATTAATCGCCGGGAATCAGGGCCTCATGGCCAGAAAATTATATCGAGAGAAACAAGCCGATAGCGGTCTCGAATCAGTCGAAAAGTCTGATGTCTAGGGAAGCAAGCATTCGAAATATGTCGGTCACTCAAGGGACCATTTTGATATTCGGACGAGCGTCCGGCCTCAGAAAATCATGATCGTCATGGGGAAAACCGGAGCATATGTATGCCGGGGTACGGCAAATTTATTGTTCAAAGGGATATGAGACATTCGGTTGAATCCCGGTTTGAGTGGCCGGGAATCAGTGAGTTTATTGGCCCAGTGCGAGATCGAGTCAGGACCATTCTGGGGGCGCCTCCCGCGGTCCAAACGAGGCTTGCGTGGGCATTGTTAATATTTCCGGTGCCGAAGGGCAGCGGGAAAGTGTCCCGGGACTAGACTCCAAAACAAAGACGTATATAGAGATAGCTGGCAATAGGCCTAGATGTGGGTCAGGTAATGACCATGGTTGGGGCGAACCCGACGTCCAGACGTGACTCACGAAGGTCTTATTGATATTCCCACACGTAGGGTTCAGGGAAGACGAGAGCCGTCTCGTTCCATTCGGATTTTTTCGGTCATACACGGACCATTTGTAGGTGCGGCAAGTTTAATGTGGGTGCGGGATCGGATCCCGATGAAGACGGGTCGAGCTAACGAACTATCGGCCCAGGATAAGTTCGGATCATGGTCACGTACGGGCGAGGGCTCCCGAGATCCAAGTCCGATCTAGTGGGGCATCATTACTTTTCTCTTCATATGCAGTCCGAGGGAAGTGGATTGTTAAGTGTGAAGCCCGAACTCGCCAACGTGCGCCCTTACACGCGGATCGACCTGCGTGGTCAGGTCGCGGGGATCGACCTGCCTGGTCAGGTCGCGGGGGTCAAGGCGGCAGCGCCCCTTGCGGGGGTTTCCGGGGGCAGCACCCCCGGAACAAAATTTTAATTGAAGCACGGGTAATAGAGTTCCTTTCATTTTTTTTTGGCATTGATCTTTTATGTTTCCTTTTTTGAACCTTTCTATTCTTTTTACTAGCCATTTATCCCTTTTTTTTGGTTAAGGAGGCGCGCCGGATATGGGAAGGAAGAGGATGGCGCCGATTTAGGGTCTTAACAGGGTAGACAAGGGGGGGGGGGCGCCGAGTATAGGGGCACCATTTTAACGGTGGCAAAGGGGAGGCGCGTCGGAACAGCCTTGCAATTGGAGCGCACTGAATCGAAGAGCATACGAGGGGCGTGCCAGAATAACATGCTACGGTGATGCAACAAGGGTGCGCCGTATTTAGCCATGCAAGGGAAGAGGGGCGCGCCGATTTTAGGGGCTCCGGGTTAAGATGTGAAGGGGCGTGCCAGACATGGAAGGTAAGAGAGGAGGGCACGCCGGATATGGAGGGCAAGGGAGGAGGGCGCGCCAGAATTGGAGGGCAAGGGAGGGCGCGCCGTTTTAACATTTGAAAGGAGATGATACGGGGCTTTTGTGAGGAGGGCGCGCCAGTTAAGGCCACGCTGGGTTACGGTGTTGAAGGCGCACGCCGATTGAAGGTTTAAAGAGGGAGATGGATTTTGAGAATGATGTTAAACCGGCGCGGTGGAATAGTCACCGCGCCGTATCAAACTCACCCTATTGCTTTGACTGCGTGTTTCTTTTCTTTCACCCGTAGATAGATTTTATGATGTGTTTGTTCATCCATTTGGTAGATTAAGTTGGCAGGGAGGAGGTTTAGGCATTTAACTGTTCATTAAGGTGACTTGGCGTGTACTTTAAGTGTTTCGTTCGAGGGGTTCGTTCACAGATTTTACTGTGTGTGGTTCTTGTTCTCGGAAGTGGTTTGTTCATTTGTTCTTGAGCGTTCTTTAATTCGAGGCGAAAATTGGGCAACATCTCCCCCGGACCGAGACTTGCCAAAGATAATAGAAAGTCACCAATCGGATTGCTCCGGGGTAAACTATCAAAATGCGGAGCGGCCTCACGGCGGTCCGTTGGCCCAAGTGTTAGTGCGGAACACTCGAGGGCCAGCCAACAAGAGCGACCACGACTCACGGGCGATGGGTCTTCAACAGGGACAAATATTCGCCACAGCTGGGCAAGAAATGTTCATCCATCGAATGGGTTACCTTGGGGGTCATGCCATGGAGTGGCAGACCTCAAAGGCCCCTCGGATGATCAGAGAGCAAGAAAGGGGAGCAAAGGTTGGAACAGAGGAGACTGAGCTTGCAAAAATACTTCCTTTCTTTCTCTTTTATTCATCCATACAAACGGGGAAGGAAACTTGATACATATGAAATGGAAGAGAAAGCATTACAAAAAGAAAAGGAAAATACATTCGATGGAGAGACAGAGAGAAGCATTAGACAGAGGAGGGAGGGGGAAGCATTAGCTTCTCCCCCTCCGACTCACCTCTCGCTCTCGCCCCCTACCTCTTTTCTCCTTTCTTTAGCCCAGAACCGTGGAGCTCTCCAATGCCGGTTCCCCCTTCTCCCTTCTCTGGCTCCCTCCTCTTTTTTTTTCTTCTTTTCTTCTTTTCCGCTCCTTTTCTCTTCTCCCGATATATATATCCATCGAGCTGGGAAAGAAGCCTCTTGAAGTTCAAAAATCTCTTCGCTTCCATTCTTCTCCCTCTCTGTATCTGACGCTGTTGAGTGGCCTACAGGTAGAGGGATTCATAGCATAGAGGAGGTGCCTCCACCGGATTGGTCGACGGTGACCGACGAAGCAGCGACGTTCGGTGTGGGGCTCGAAGCTTGCCATTCCAGGGAGCTTGAGGAGCTCAGGTGGTTGCACGTTGGTCGGACGCAGGAGGCCTGGCCATTTCAGGTAAGTTCTCTTTGTTTGCGCCCAAAAATAGGAGATCAGACTAATGACGGGATGCGATGTCTCGGAGGTAAAACGGCGTGGAGGGATGGTGATCGCGCCGGATTAAACCCAAGTGAAATTGGCGAGCCATTTTTGGCATTCGAAGGCAAAACTTTTGAAAATGGGCATAACGGGTCCTTCAATATTAGCGTGCCGTTTCAACTTTTTCGCCTTCAAAATGGCCATGCCGTAGTAGCTCTCCAAGGGATAGCTTTGCATATGGGCGCCGTTTTAATGCAACACCAGTGGCGCCGTTTTAAGCATCAAAGAGGGAAGGCCCCTTTGACATGAGCACGCCAGATAGCCAAAGAAAAAAAAAGGGGCGCGCCATTTTGAGCAAGGGGGGGGGGGAGGGGCGCCGTTTTAAGGCGCGCCGTTTTAAGGCCCCTTCGTGCTGTTTTAAGCACCAAACGGATTCTTTTCGAAGTCGCGGCCGTTTATATGAATGTCAGTATTCCCAGAATGTTCCGGTTGCGATGTATGGCCTCTATAATATTCCGTTTGCAGCCTTTGGGGCTTAGTCCCAGACTTTACGTGACTTTCGGTGCATGCCGAGACTGTGCCGAAGTTCTTGATTTTTCTCTGATTTAGCTCTCGGCGTGGCCGGTCGGAGAGTTGTAGCCGTATCTTCCGCCTGGGGGGCTTCCTTAACGGGTAGCGGACCACTAAGCGAGTTATCGTCCTGATCGGGCAAGGTATAGGTTTGTTCGGCATCTCCGTCTTCGGCTCGCTCTCAAATGTTACGACGTGCATGCCGTATGCTCGACGCCGTCATTTTTTGACGTCCACAAGTAGCTGCACTTACAAAATAAGAATTAGCATATACTACCAAAATAGAGGCGGGGTGAAGAATGAAAGATATACCCCGGGTTACGCGTGCCGGCGGATGAGAAGCCTCGAATTCTTCAAATGAGACCACGGCTGGAGGAACAACTGCTGGTTCCAGGTCTACAGTCTTCTTCTGGCAGGCCCGCTTCGCTTGAGTGACCGCCTCCCTTACTTGAGACCTCGTTCGCTTGCCCGAATCACCGGGGGGAAATGGTGTCATGGTCGGAGCCACCTCTGGGTTTCAAAATATGTTGGCTTCTGAGCCTTTATAATCAGCTCCCTAAACTGTCTGGTCTCCTCCGAAGTGAGCCGAACTACACATATACAAGGGTGAGAAAGAATGACATTCATTATAGCAAGAAGGGAACCAAAAGCTGAAGGCAAAGAATGAAAGATACATGTCGGCCCCGTGTATAGAGGGGAGAGAGGCTAGTAAAACAGCGAAAGCTCTTTGTTCCTTGAAGTAGCCTCACGAATCAACCAGCATATATCCCCTATCACTTCGCATTGTTCGACCAGCTGTTGACACCCGTTTTTTGCCTATGAGTTGACTCATTCCTTTTATCACCATTTATTGATGTCTTGAGTTGCCCATTACTCGTTGGGCCATTTTCAAGCATAACTTTGGGCCAATTTTATGGGTACCTCCCTCCCTGGCTGGGTCTACCTTAATTCAGGGTTTAATGGGCCTTGATTTTACTTAATTTATCACATTTTATGAGTTTCAAGCGTCTAGCCTTTGCACGGTCAATCGCTTGGTCGTTTAGTCAATGAGCAGTTGGTATTGAGCCGTTCTTCTATTTATTAGATATTTAGCTGATTTTTTGAATTTCCACCGACAAGCTGCTGAATGGTCTACGTGTAGCCGTCCAATTTAATGGAACGGTGTGCATATAGCCATCCTATCCCCAGAGTCCTAAGCTCGTTAGATTTTTTAGATAATTATCTATTTATCTAATCTATTTGGATTTATCACCGACAGAGGCTACACGGTTGGCTTTGGACCGCCCTACACATTGAGTGCTCTAGCATGAGACCGTTCAACCCATCAGAGTTCAACGGTGAAATAGTCGGTCAGTTCGATGGATATTTTGGATTATTTTCCTATTTATCTAATTTACACCGACAGCCTTGGAAGGTCTTCCAATAGATCGTGCAATAGGCTGGGCGGCCTATCGAGCGACCGCTTAATGGCCCGATTTTTGAGGTTTTAATGAATTTTCTCTCTCTAATCCGTGGCTAAACCCTTAACTTTTCCCATCATTTTCTCTGAGGTTTCTCACCCAAATGAGATACCGTTCGATCCTGGTGGGAGATAAACGAATTATCTACGAATTATCTTTTGATTTCTCGACCTAATTTTCACTAAAAACCCTAATTTCGAGGCAGGTTTATGGGCTCTATAAAAAGGACCCTTAGTCCAGGCTTTGAAAGGGGGGAGATCCAACGTCGACGGCGAAGCTCTGTCAAATTTCTAAGTGAACTGTAGCCAGGGAGGGAGGCTTTCTACATCCTTCTAAGCCTCCGGTGAAAGGGAGTAGTCGTTCTTTTGTGTTTTGGTCTTGCCTTTTGGTCATTAGTTCATTCATTGCATGCTCTTTTCATCATCTTCTTCCCACGTTTTTGCATTTCTCACATCATTTTACACACCCTCCCATTTGTTTTGACGCCCTTTAGGGGTTTAAAAACCTCCCAGGTATCGCCCATTCCATGTCATCGCGCTTATTTTCCGTTCCTCTTTATAGTTGCTACACTCCTTAGGGCTAATTTGGGTGTCATTTCTATGTTTCCTACTTTGTTTCGCAGGTCAACATCAGCATAGCACGAGGCCCATCCCCTCTGGCCGGCCGAAAGGGGTGGAGGATCAGGTCCTACGACTTTGGAGTCTGGCGCTGTGCATGGTCATCTTCCATCCATTTTCAGATCAGGGCGGTCTTCCGAGAGCCGTTCAGACCTGTGAGTGGCTATTTTTGAGTCATTCTGTCACCAGATCTATCTTCGTCCCGCTTCCTACTTTCACGCTTTGAGCGGTATGTCGAGCGACCATCCTATTGTGGACGCCAAAAAATGTCGATGAGGATCATACGGCATGCACGTCTCAACACTCGAGAGCAAGTCGAAGATGGAAATGTCTAACAAATCTCATGCCTCGCCCGATCAGGATGAGAACCCGCTTGGTGGTCCGCTACCCGCTCAGGAAGCCCCCTAAGCAGAAGATACAGCTACAATGCTCCGACCGGCCGTGCCGAGAGCTGAATCAGAGAAAAGTCGGGAACTCCGGCACAGTCTCGGCATGCACCGAAAGTCACGCAGAATCTGAGACCGAGTCCCTGAGGCTACAAACGGAATATTGCGGAGGCCATGCATTGCAACCAGAATGTTCTGGGAATGTCGACATTCATATAAACGGCCGCGACTTCGAAAAGAATCAATTTGAGGCTTAAAATGGCACGGAAGGGACTTAAACTGGCGCGCTCTAAACCGGCGCGCCCCCCCTCAACATCTTAATCCGACGCCCCCATAAATCGGCGCGCCCCCAGATGCTAATCCGGCGCGCTCACCCCCCCCCCCCCCGCGCCGGTTTAACCCCATCCTGTCTCGTCGGCATGCCGATGCTATGTTTTGCATCATTATGGCGTGCAGAGGACATTCAATGCCCATAACTCTGCTTCTACCTTCGTTCGACAACACACAAGCAGTAGCAGCAAGGCAAGCTCCGGCAGATCTCTGAGCGTCCCATCCTCAGACGAGCAGCAGTGTACGGGACAAATGAACAGTGTCCAGCACAGCCGGTCAACTCCCGACTTCATTGCGGACGAGGTGGAAATGGCAGGAAGGCTCCCAGGCTGGCTGATGTATATAAGGGGCAGCATTGTGAAGCCGAAAAGAAGAGAAGAGAGGGTCAATAGAAGGGAACAGAAGAAAAGAGAAGAGGAAGGTTGAAGAAAGAGAGGAGAGAGGTCTTCTCGAGAGGTCTCCAGCCTCCGAAGAGAAGAAGCTACATCCATCCGTTCACACCTGCAAGGTGAAGAAAGAGAGGGAGAGGGTGAGAGCAAGAGAGGGGAGAGAGGGGGGGAGAGCTTGTGCTCTGTTCCTTCTTCTCCCCCGCCGATGTATCTTCTTCCCCCACCTCAACATTTAGCTTTTCTTTTATCTTATCCGTTGTATTCTTCCTTCCCTTTCCCTTGAGGATGAATAAAAGAATGACTTTGTGAGCATGCGCAGTATTCTATGGATCTGATCCTCCCCCCCCCCTTTTTCTTCCGTTTTATTTCTCTGGTTCTCTGAATCACCTGGGGTCCTCGGGAGCTTGCCCTTCTGTGGCATGAACTCTGAGGGAACCCGTTCGAAGGGTGAACAGTCATGGCCACCTGTGGCCTACATCTGTCCCGTTCCACGAAGTCATCGCCCATGAGTTGTGAGAGCTCTTGAAGGCTAGTCCTCGAGCTCTCCAGCACTCACATCTGGGTTATTGGACCGCCATGAGGTCTAGATTCGAGGTGCACCCCGGAGTTATCCGTTTGATGTTCCTTATTATTCTCTGGCAACTCCCAGTCCAGGGGAGGTGCTGCCCAAATTTTGCCAGGATGAGAACACTCAAGAATAGACGAACATGATGAGTTCTCTAAGCATAAGAACAGCTGAACAAGCCAAGGCCTCTGGGAGTAAGAACAGCATATGTCTGAAGCCGTCTCTGAATCAAACTGAACATGTTCCTGCATAATCCCTCTTAATAAGATGTTCAATCCGCATGCTCGTTCGTCTTAATAAACGATCAGAAAGCTTTAACCACCTTCTCTATCAACTTAATCCATCAACTAAGTGAATAAACCAACCAAAATATCAATCTGCAAGTTGAAGAAACGAGAAACAGAGCAAAAGAATCAAACAGAGCAAAATAAAACCTCGAAGATGCTTAATCCGGCGCCCCCCTAATCCGGCATGGGTTAATCCGGCGCGCTACCCCCCCGCGCCAGTTTAACCCCACACTCAAAACCCATTTCATTTCCTTTGCCACTAACCGGCGCGCTATACTGTTCATTGCCCTATTCCGGCGCGCCCGTGGAACCTTTTCCTTCTTGCCATTAACCAGCGCGCTCCCCCTTGGCATCCATATTCCGGCGCGCTCCAACTTGCCACCTTAGCTGGCGCGCTGCCCCCTTGTGCTCCCTTATCCGGCGCCCTCCTTCAAAGCTCTTATCCGGCGTGCCTCCCCTCTTACCTCGCGACCTGACCGCGCAGGTCGATCCGCGTGTGAGGGCGCACATTATTGAGCTTGGGCTACGTATTTAACAATTCACTCCCTCGGACTGGGTGCAAAGAGAAAATCAACGATGCCTTATGGTATCGGACGTGGTTTACGGAACTTCCGACATGGCCATAATCCGAAATCATCTCCGGCCAACAGTCTATCAACTTGACCCATCCCTACCGGGATCCAATCCCGCATTCTCATTAAACTTGCCTTGTTCATGGCAGACATTCGCGCGGTTTTGCTACCGTCTTTTATACTACAAACACGGACCTTCGTCCGAACATGAAGTGGCCCATGAGTGGCCGACATAGTCTTAGCATTCACGTCCCGATACGGGTTTCTAGCATAGTTCATCTTTCACTATCCTCCTGCATTATTAATATTCTCTTTAGGCCGTAGGGCCCTTATTCCCGGCAATCAATCAAGGGTGTTCCCCCGTATGGGGGATGTAAATGATGTCGTGGCCTTTACGGCACGGCGGGTTTCGGTCCCGACACGAACTACACAATCATCTGATTAGTCAGAGCGAGCGCACCATGGGCTTCCATGAAGCCCGAATAAATCGTCACTTTGTGACTGGCACGCCCTCGCATTAAATAGAAGAATTAACCCCGACCAACAAACGAACGGATCCCCCCTCCGAATTTTAGTGCGTCCACACCTATCCACTGAGCGGATCTTCCAGGACCGTCGACACCTGTCAGCGCTGAACATCAGGATAGTGCTTTCTCCCCTTTTCCAAGGTACATCTTACCATCCGGTAGCCGTGTCTTGGTGGCAATCATGATCACACACACTTTTCTATGCTTCCTCTCTTCCTTCATATCGCTTGTCTTTATATTTTAAATTTAGAAAAGGAAGGCAAGAGAAAGGGGGAAAAGGTGGGAAAACATGTCAACATCCCATTTTTTTGGCGATCACGGTGGGACACCTAGTGCCCATCGTGTTAGTGTTGTGCTGACCAGCTTCTGTCCTTGTTAAGGTTTGTGTTTAAGTTATTTAAGGTTGCTCTCCGACCCTATCTTCGGAGGGGTACACGGTTTCCTAAGAGTCGTTCACCTACTTGCGCGGCCGGAGGTTGACCGCTTCGTTCTGACCACCAACGCTCATCGTTCTGCCTGCCTGATACACTCAGCGGCCCCGAGAAGGGCATCCACTGGTTCCCGCGATCTGACATAAGCCGTCCACTTCTGCTGGCTCAGGTACACTTCTCCATTACACAGGTGATTTTTGTTCACTTTCTGTGGTCTTTACAGGGCCATCCTAGAGTTCGCACGGTCTTTCGACAGACCGCGCTGTCAGGTACGCCTCTGTTCCCATTCCTTTAGTCCATTCCAATTTCTGTCTAATTGTTAGTTCTATTTTTTATTACTCCCTGCCATTGAACGGCCCTCACAGGACTGTTGACCTCCCTACACGGTCTCCCACAGACCGTTTATGTCTGCTACAGTGCACTCGAGACCTTCATCTTGATTGACATTTCATAGTATTCCACATCTACATGGTGCTGCTATTGATCTCCCCTTACTGTCATCATACTTTTACATGATTGTCTTCACTCTTTTCATATATGTTGATCATTGATTGATAGATCTAGGCTAGACTTTGCATGCACCCCGGTGCACATAGGATTCATGCACTTTTCATATTAGTCGCATTCCTACCTAGGTAGGGGATCCTCTCGTCTCCATATTCCTTGGAGCCGACTAGGTGATCTTATCCGGGACCTCCGTAAGCCCCCGTGAGTCGTGGATTCCCACACGGACACCGGGCTGATTGTACCTTTTCCACCCTTAGGCTTGCATTTTCATATGTCGTGAAGTAGTTAGCCTTAGTCAACCAAAGTTTGGACCTTATTCCATATAGGACACCTATATCTCAAGGGAATTGTGATTAATTCAAAATATTAAAAGGACCAATTTGGAAAAATAAAATATTTGCCATCATATAAACTTGTGTGACTGGGGTGAAATCCTTCATATTATTTTGTTTTGTGTTGTTTGGGCTTGTCCAAGTCCATTTTTGTTATTTTGTGCTGCACCTCCATCATCCACATAGGCTTTGTTATTAGGTCCATTTAGGCTAGTTCATTCTGTGTGTGCATTTGTCTAGTCACATTGTCCTAGGATTCTTTTCCTCTTTTCTTTGCATTGTTGAGTTGAGTCCTTACCTCCCGCATTGTATTTCCCATCTTTCTTGTATTCAGTCTCCATTTACCCTTATTGAGCGCCATTTTTCTCCTGTATATTACTCTTCTTCTTCACCGTCTTCTTACTCCCGTATGGATTCCTCTTCCCACGTGGGCCCGTCTCACCTCAATGGATCACATCATATTAATGGGCCTTATTCTCATAACGGGCTTCCCTCTTCTACTTTTAGCAGGCCCCCTTTCTTTAACGGGCCCTTTTACTCTCTTAATGGGCCCTATGTTGCTGCTGGCTCAATCGATCCTTATTCCCATGTTCATGAGCCTTCCAGGCCCACATACCCTTCCACTCTTGGAATGGGCTTTCCTTCTTCTCAGTCTGGATCTCCTCGTCCGGCCCACTATCATAATCCTAGTCGAAATTCATGCTCTCTTGCTCAAGATGGCTTACATCCTTCTCGGCCTCTCCCCATCGAGGAGATGATCGCTCAAGCCTAACGCCAGCTTGATGAACTACAATGCCGAATTGATCCTCAAACTTCTCTGAGTGTCCCATTCGCATTCCAAGGTCTTCAACTTCCTCCATGTTTGCATATTTCTACATATCGCCGCTATGGTGGAGTCGGTGACCCCTATGTGCACTTGAAGGAGTTTCTTTATGAGTCGGCCCAATTCTGACATGACCAACTTCTAATGGCTTATTTATTTGGTCTGTCGTTGGAAGGCCCAGCTCGGGATTGGTTCTTTGCATTGTCGCAAGATCAAGTGATGAATTTTCAAGTCGTTCAAGAGAAGTTTATTCAACAATATCAAGACCAGGTGGGGCCCAGGTTGTCACGCCCAGAGCCTTTATGACAGTAGAAGACTAGCTCAAGGAACGTGAACAGTCGGCATGGTAAGCCTCTTACAAGTAAGAGCGATCAGAGCGCAAGACAATCACACACATAGATGCAATTGCTCAATATTTACTCAAGCTTCAACTTTCATTTCATTATCAATCAAATATTCAAATATAATCACTAATTCAACTTTCTTCATCATACTAGACTCAAGAAATAAGAAAATTACATAGACTCAATTTAAACAATGTAGACTTCCTAAGTCTTCACTCATTCTTCATTCACTCTCAGATCCGCTACTTGAATATTCCGAATCCGAACCCGACTCACTTCCATCTCCTGAAAATATTAGAAATAGGTAATGAGCACACTTGCCAAGTAGGTATCTTCGCATCAACATGAAGGCACTATTAAAGTAATTAACATTTTAGCTCTAGAGGAATAAGGCAAAATCATGTGAAATGTGATAAATCAAGCGAATAACCAAAGTAACAAAGATGATCATTTAAGATAGAATTAGAGCAAGTATGAACTAGCAAGAATGTAACAAGAATGTAGCACGGCCTTTCATGAACAAGAATGTACTAGCAAGTCACATACTCATCACCCGAACATCTTTTACTTATGAGCAAGTATTTGGTGAATTTTTGTGGAATATCATGTAACAAGCAAGAAAGTCATGTACGTGTATCGTGGATTTTCACTTCACGAGCCATGAATATTTCACTTATTTATAGAGAAAGTACTCCCAGCGCAATGCGACGCCAGTAGCATCATACCCCATGGTTTACAGTATGTTTCCGACAATCAGCCGAGGGGACTAGCATAAAGCCCTTGAACACAATGAGTGCTCCATCGCATCTTCAAGTATAAATCAAGCTACTTCCACACATGTAAACAATATGGCCAAGAAAGTACAATTTCATTAAGTTCATGATAACAATAATTCAATGAACGAATGCTTCTATTTGGAACAAGGAATTTCAATAACATATTAGAACTATGCTATGCCATGGAAATAAATCGGCAGCATAACGGTACATTCATTATCTTTCATTCATTATATTAAGTCTCTTGGATAATATAACAAGTCCTAGACCATCAATAATTCATCTAGGGACTTTAGAATATCAACCCTTGGGTCAAACCTCAGGTTAAAGAAATTTAGAACTGTGACGGTCAAATATTGGGCCGTTACATGAACGTAACGGTCGAGAACTGGACCGTTAGAACAGGCTCAATCTAGAAACAAAGAAATTGGACATAGTACAATGTGATAGTCGTACATCGGTCCGTTAAGTAAGCCTGATGGCCTAGTGTAGGTCTGTTACATTAACAAGACTTAAAACTTCGATTTGTGCTTTTCTAGATAAATGGGCTTTAATGGTACAATCAACTCGGCGTTCTAGTGAGAATCCCAGGCTCGTAGAGAATTACGGAGGCCTTGAAACAAGATTTCCTAGTCCATTGGAAGGAATATCCAATAGAGAGGTCCTCATGTTCAAGAATATATTCCTATAGTGCAAGAGTGTGAACTAATGGACATATACCGGAATATATGCCATGTACTTAAGGAAAATGACTCTATAGATAAGAGAGAATGTGTAACGATATAAAATCATGATAAAACTCATCAATATCCTCTTTTCTAAATGAAGGATTTAATACAAAACTATAGTGCTTTGGCATGAAATTAACATATGCTTGAAAATAACTCTAAAGTATGTAAATTTCTAACATAAATCAATATCGGAACTTAAAACCATGAAAAATAGGTTAAGATCTAATTAACTAGGCATACATATATATTAATTGGACCGATCTTGATTCTATCTTAAGTTGACAGAACGTAGTGTTGTGTGACAGACTAGTCTGGGCATGTCACAGGAAAGTAACGGTCTAGATTAGGTCCGTTAGGTTTCACAGAACCCTTCAGTCATTCACAGAGGTGTGACGGTCAATGTAGGTCCGTTACACGTCCCTGGCGGTCTTACGATAGACCGTTAGGTCCTCTGCTGACAGAAAATAGAAACTATAGAAATCTATGATTAATTCATGGCATGCTAACTACTCTAATCATGTCAAAATGAGAAAAAGGCTATCTAGATGCATAGGTAGTAGTGAAATAACAAGAGATAGCTTTTTATCTTCAATTAGGGTTGAAGGCAAGCATGAATGTATAGACTAATCCTAAAACATGAAATTCTTGAAGTATAATGCATGAAATCTAAATAAACTAGAGGGCTTTTATCCCTAACAATGTGTTTTTACCGTTCATGAGATAACCTACCTCTTAACTGGGCTTTAAACTTCTAATTTGAGTCTTCAAGGGTCGCCCTAGTTCTTCTCTTCCTGTGATTTTTTAGCAACTTCACGTTGCCCTAACTCTCCAACCTCTTGACCTAAAGATGTGAAATTTGGAGGTTAAGAAGATGAAACTAAGAGGAACAAAAAGTTCTAAAGAACCCTTCCCTAATTACCTTGTTTGGGCATCCTAATTCTTTGATCTTCAATGGTCCTTTGCTCTGAATCCTAGGCTACTAAGACAGAATCAGCGACTTTAGAAGCCTTTATGTCCTTGGTTACTTGATCCCCTAACATGAAATTTTGAGGGTAGTTAGTCTAAAGTATTAGGAATGAAATATTCTAAAGAACTTACCTGAGATTCTATCTCCTTACCCTAATTCTTCACGAGCCAAAAGTAAGGGTCGCTCAATTCAGAACTAGGTTCTATTTATAGAGTTTTGGCTAGGGTTCAAGGATTTGAATGATTTTAGAGTCCTTAATTGACAAAAACCAAATCTCTAAGAGTCCTTAGCAATGTTATAAGTTCTCCCAAGTTGGTCTCTAGCCAAGAGAATCCCAAAGTTCCAATCTTTTTGCAACTTCTTCTTCTCACGGAATCCGCTGAGTGTAACGGACCAGGACTGGTGTGTTACGTGACTGTAGCGGTCGCCCGATAGACCGTTACATCAACTCGGCGTGGACATTCATCTTAATTCAAACTCTTTGGTTAATTATCCACTAAATTATCCCTTTTAAAGTGTATTTAACCCTATATTTCGTGGATAACTTAAATAACCTTCTAGAATATGGGCCAAACTTATTGGGCTTAGTCCTTAAACCTATTAAGCTATAACTACTAAAGCTAGGTTAATTATTTGGCCTAGTTGGGCCTTATAATCCCAATATCTATTTACTAAGCTTTATAAATGCCTAATTCAATCCAGAAATTATTTATATAAATTTGGGTCACTGCACAGGTACTCCATGGTTGATCTAGCCCATGAAAAGATGAAGCCCAACGAGGAATTCTCGACCTTTGCCGATCGCTAGCGTCATTTGGCCGCTCAAGTCCCGAGGTATATTCCGGAGGGAGAGCAGATCAAGATAGTCATTTCCAATGCAACGTCCGAGTTCAAGTGTATCTTAACCTGGAATGATATCACTTCCTGGCAACAACTTTATAGCCAAGCCCGTTTCATCCACCAACATCTTCTAGCTCCTCTTGACCCCGAGCCTCCTTCACCTTCTACGCCCACATACGCCTCCTACCCATCATCTCCCATATATCCCTCCATAACTTAGCCCTCCACCACATATCCTTCCACGAGTCGGCCTTCCACTCCCGCACCCCCATATACCTCCACATACCCCTCCACATATCAACCCTCCACGAGCCAACCTTCCGTTTCTTCATACCTGCGTGAACCTCCAACTCGGTCAAGGAGACACCACACCCCGAGCATGTGGAAGCCGTCTACATACCTCCCACCTCCCTTTCCACTCCACGCATGCCTCCACCAGGTCATTCCGCCAGTTGCCATGCGCTTTTGCCTTCGCAACCCCCGCTTCCATCCCTGCAACCGCCTCCATGGCATCCACCGTGCCCGAAGCTGGCTCCTCACCCTCCATTGCCAGAGTCCTTTACAGATATTTTCAGACCTTTAATGGCCACTCGCACATTCCAACTCCCTCCGGTTATGCCTTGCCGACCCATGGTCGGAGATGTGTTCCATTTCTATGATTTTCATCGTCAACATGGGCATTTGGTTGAGGATTGCCCCGAGTTCCAGGAACTTGTTTATGATTTGGAGGATAAGAAGATGATCGATTAGGCTGTCGTGCATGAAGTTATTTTGAATCTCCGCAACGAGCAGCAGCAACAGCAAGCGCCGCCCAGGTAGCCATCTCCGTTTCAAGACTAGGGGCACCCCTGTGGTTCTTTAATTAATGAAGCATCCGCTCCATCTTCTACTTTACCAACCCTATTACCTTCCGTTACCCCTACTCCTATCCCATCTCCTCCACCTGCTCAAGCATGTGCTCAGGCAAGTGCCTCCACTCCTTCTACTCCCATTTCTACCACCGCTCCTACTCCCAACTCCGCTCGACGCATGTTGTCGATATGTCAACGGCATGCGCTACGACTTGCCACTTCTTCCGCCTCACCACTTTCTCCACCTCCGTCTTCACTACTTCCATTAACCACATCACCCTTTCTGCCATCTCCATTACCCTCATTGCCATCACCACCGTCTTCATCACCTTCTCCCCTAAGGGTCCCTATTCCCCTCCGTCACCTCCATTACCATTGCTATCTCCTTTACCACCGTTGCCTGAGCCTAAGCAGGCTAAACCCCCACCTATACTTCCACCTTTGCCTTTTCCTCCACCCGAGCCTATCAGTGCCGCTACCACTCCGTCACTTGCATTACCCTTTCCAACACCTTCCAAACCTTTCACCTCTACCCCACCTCTATCACCTTCCACCCCACGGAGCGGGTGCTTACTACCTTTGGTGCCCCTCGGGTCTAGTCCCCAGGGAGATAATGAGCTGAGCCAGGCTTTGACTGGGTATTCCAAGGTTCCGGATTTCATTTGCCACATGTCGGTCCGAGTTCTGGTCCCTGGCCATTTTGGGGATGAGGAGCCTACACTTTCGAAGGCGGTTGCCAAGAGAAGCTCCTTAGCGCTAGTGCCGGTTTCTTCTCAAGTAAGGCCAGTGGCGATCTCACTGCTTGCCGGAAGATCGAATATTGATGCAGTTATGACCTCTCACTCGGTTGCTATTCAATTCACTGGCCAAGCAAGATTCTCTACTCAGATTGTGCTAACCCATATAGCCGCCAAGAGCCTACTAAATTCCATGTTCAAGGGGAAATTGGTCGTATTTTCAAGATTGACTAGGGGCATTCTATACTTGTTATGTAATCTCCCTCGGTTTATTGGTGAGACGGCCACGTCAACACCACGAATTACTCCCCCTCAATTTCGTCTTGCACTTTTGGTAAGGGAGTTATGCTTCATGCCCGATTGCCAAGTGGAGATGCCGAATCTCATGCTTCTGGTGCCAAGCAACAAAACCCCACAGTTTTTTGGTGTTCATCTCGAGGAGTTGATTATTCAGGAATGCCCGCCCATGGTTAGCACTGCGTGTGTAGGGGCAACCACCCCAATAAAAATGCATATTCATAATCGGGCCAGGCCATTTGTCAGGTGGGCCCATTATCTGAGAAGACATGGCAGGTCAAGAAGCTTGAAGGCCCGAGTCCGCACCAGGCAGATTCGTTTCAAGGAGACTCCTACCAAGAAGCGGCGGCGGTGTAAGTTCATGGGCCATCAGTTGTGCATTCGGGGGCTCACTCCACCTCCTTCTTCCGTCCATTCATCATTTCTCTTGCTCAGTTCCTATCCTTGGGTGGTGTACCTTCCGCCACCCAACCATATTTCTACCATCTTCTCCTATCCTCGCCATTCTAGGCTGCGGCCTATGTTATCTCATCTTCTTGATCTGAGGACTTCTTCTGATTCTTCTCCTCTGGTATCTCCGGAGTCGACTTCTCATTCTCTTTCCCTGACCCGGTCAGGTATTTTTCATGCTTATTCCCCGACCCTCTTGGGTGTTTATGATTCCTTTTCCCCGACCTTATCGGGTGTCTATCATGTTCTCTCCCCGACCTCGTCGGGTGTTCCTGCTTCTTCTTCCCCGCCGCCAGCGGGTGATCGCTATTCCTTTTCTCCGACCATGTCGGATGATCACTGTCCTTCTTTATCTTTGCCGTAATGACTTTCTCGTGGTTTGTTTATCCTATTCTCCTCACCCTTTTAGGGTTCTCACCCTTTTACATGCTATTTTCGAGGCTTTAGCCCGCCTTGATCTCAGTTAATCCATGTTTATTCTGTATCTGGTTCCTTGTTATCAGGGCCTTAGTGCCTTAACGAGGGAGTTCTAGCCCTCGTCTCTCTTCCTTTTTATCCCTTCTTCATCCAGTATGATGTCTGCCACTCCTCTATGTCGAGGAATCCAATCCTTTGCTCTCCTTTCATCCTTTATCCTGGCAAGCAAGGAAGACAAAGCTCGCGCTCCTTAAATCTCGATGATCGAGATCGCTTCAGGATGCCAGTTTCCACGCCAAGAATTCGCAAGGGTATCTTTTATTTTGTGCAAGAACATGGTGTCATTGCTATTACTCTGTTATTTCTGCACGCACTTATAATAATGATATTCCTCAACATGGTTGAGTGGCCTTAGGCTTTAGTTAGTTTGCTTAGTCAAATGAGTCGCTTCTACAGCATCTTAGGCAGGTGATAGCTTAGTGCTGGGGTCTGAATTTCTTTCCCCGATCGTCGAGGGTGTCCTTTTAG
This sequence comes from Amorphophallus konjac, assembly GCA_022559845.1. Classification (NCBI taxonomy): domain Eukaryota; kingdom Viridiplantae; phylum Streptophyta; class Magnoliopsida; order Alismatales; family Araceae; genus Amorphophallus; species Amorphophallus konjac. The sequence goes on along the minus strand of CM040119.1, from coordinate 110,713,568 downwards.
CACGAGTTTTTCACACACTTCACGGCAAGCCATAACTGATTCTTCTGAGGTGACATTGTTGCTGCTTTGGCCATACTTTGGGTATGCACAAAGGTCTTTTCTTTTCTTTGCTCGGCCAAGTGCAGGGGCAAGAGATGGATAGATGAGATGACCAACCTAGGCGCTCCCTAATACGAGAGAGGTCTCAAATAGGGTTAGTCTTGACCCTTATAAAAATGAGCGTTCATGTAAAATCTAGCCAATAAGGGCTGTCAGAAATAAATCAATGATCTGATCAAAGCTAAATTATGGAAATCAAAGGCATGGCAAGAGTGGCAGTACAGTTCCCCGCGAGACGGCATGAGTCTGGTCGCATGCGTGCCTAGTAAATATGGGTCTCAAAATCAAAGACGGAAAGCCCCGGTACAATAGACCTGCTCTTTGAGGGGTGATGCCTTAGACAGAAGTTAAATCTTGATGTCTCCCATCTTGCACAAAGCTTGTCTCTAATTTTTCTTCTACTTCTCCCTCTTAGGCTGGGTTGGATCCCAAGTATAGCCTTAGTAGGGGCACCGTTCTTCACAGATGATTGGTTATGGTAAGCCACCCTCGTATGTACACCATGCATAAGGGAAGTCCTTAATAAGAAGGGTGAGATGACAACCCCTTGGCCAGTAGCTTGAACCCGTCCTTGGTTGCTGCAAGTAGCTTTATTATCAAAAATACAACAAAGAAACAAAAATCAGATATTTCAAAAAACCAAAAAAAATGGACATGTCAAAATTTCAAAAAAAATCAATATTGTCAAAAATCCAAAAAATTCAGAAAGTTGTCAAAAAATCAAAAAATATTTATTCATTTCTATCTATTTGTTTGAGGAGGGATACGTAATCTGTTTGCTACATGTGCAGGTTGCAAGTTGCGGGTTCAAGCTGTCTTTACTCTATCTTTTTGCTCTACCTCCTGTTCATATCCTTTAATATGTTCTCTCTTTCTTCAATCCTATCTCTCGATCTGTGCTGAAGCTCATGTCCCACTCAACTCAACTTCTCTTCGCCGCATCATGTCTCCATGAGAGGGCATTGCCTCACGATTATGAACCTGGCGGTTCCGCTTCGTCTGATCTTGGGCTATGATTGAAGAGCGTATTTGTCAAGTCTTTGACCCGCCATGTCTATGGTCCTCCACATCTTTTGTCCCTTTGTGTCCTTGTCGTATATATCTATGTTCCTCCGTGCTGCCACATGTGTCTACGCACCTCGTGTTATCCCATACATGTCTTTATCCCTCCGTGTCATCCCACGTGTCTTTGTCCCACGCATGTTATTTTGTCCCTCACCACGCGTTGTTCATTATCTTGCACATGTTGTTAGTCGTCCCTTTATGCCCTGTGTTTTATCCCAACCGTATGGTCATTCCTCATGTTCTTGTCCCAATCGTGTGTTGTCCCACCGCGTTGTTGTCTTGTCACGCCATGATCGTGCATGCATGTTGTTTGTTCATTCCATTGAGTATGTGCTAGTTTGTCTTTGTTATGTTATGTTGCATTCTCTACCATTTCATTTGATCATTATGTTATGCCGTATTATCTATCATTCAGTTGATTGATACGTTATCTTCGCTATGTTTGTGCTTGCTTATTTGTCATATTTATCTTATACATGGAAATCCATAAAAGTCAGAAAATAAAAATTCAAAAAAATGCCATTTCACCTGCACAGGTAAGTCAAGTATGGCTTCCGATCCCTATGATCCCTTATTGCATTACTATATGGTATCAAAGTTATATTCTCTCATGAACCAGTTGGTTATATGCGTGTTCCAAGATCTGATGTTCCCCTTTAACAAAAATAATGATGATCCAGGTTCACGTGTTTAATCATCGGATAGGCCGGTAAGTTGGGAAAATTAGGGGATGATGGTTCTATCTCGTACGCCGTGGGTGCAGACAGTGTCTTGACCCTGATTGCCCCGGTCTAGCAATAATATTCTCAAGTATTTTCTATTTTGTGGCTTTCTTTGCATTCGATTTAATGATTTCTTTTATTTTAGCCCAACATACATCATACGCATCTTTTGAGCATTCATGACCCATGATTTGTCTGAAAGTTTCTCATTTTGTGATGGATGATTGTGCGTTTATGATTTTGCGTAAGAGGGAACTATTCCACTCAGAGTTGGAAGGTTTTCTTTGATCTATTCACCTTGTTTGATTGACTGAAGGTCCCTGTCTGGAGTTTTAGTCAGTTTCTTTACTTTCTATCACTTATTCTGATCTCCTCATTGGTCCGAGGGATTGTGTCCCCCATGAGGCTGATCGTGTGTTTTCCTTTTCGTTTAGTTAGTTTCTCCAGACTTGCATTGTTTTGGTCCGATCGTTCCTTGTGTTTGGTTCGGTGTTTTCCGGAAGATTCCTATCACTCGTTGGCAATGAAACGGGTGTCTTTTTACCTTAACGCCCACTTTTCAATCCGCTCCGCTTCATCTCCGCTTCATCTCCATGTTCCATTTCACCTTCGCTTCACATCCTCTCGCTCCCCTGCAAAGAGGACGTTAAAAAGGGGCATATGCTGACACCCGTTTTTTACCTATGAGTTGAGTCATTCCTTTTATCACCATTTATTGATGTCTCGAGTTGTCCATTGCTCGTTGGGCCATTTTCAGGCATAACTTTGGGCCTATTTTATGGGTACCTCCCTCCCTGGCTGGGTCTACCTTAATTCAGGGCTTAATGGGCCTTGATTTTGCTTAATTTATCACATTTTATGAGTTTCAAGCGTCTAGCCTTTGCACGGTCAATCGCTTGGCCGTTCAGTCAATGAGCGATTGGTATTGAGTCGTTCTTCTATTTATCAGATATTTAGCTGATTTTCTAAATTTCCATTAACAAGCTGTTGAACGGTCTGCGTGTAGCCGTCCAATTTAATGGAACGGTTTGCATATAGACGTCCTATCCCCAGAGTCCTAAGCTCATCAGATTTTCTAGATAATTATCTATTTATCTAATCTATTTAGATTTATCACCGACAGAGGCTACACGGTTGGCTTTGGACTGCCCTACACATTATGTGGTCTAGCATTAGACCGTTCAATCCATCAGAGTTCAACGGCGAAATAGTCGGTCAGTTCGATGGATATTTTGGATTATTATCCTATTTATCTAATTTCCACCGACAGCTTTGGACGATTGTAGATCTATTTAAAATCCACTTTTAAATATAAAAAAAAGAGTAATAGATATGATGAAAGCAATAAAATAGCACGAGGTGCTAAAAGGAGGAGTTTGTGATCGCCAGAGGGTTTACCTCAATAAAAAAAAAAATAAGATCGCATGTACCTGGTGAACGATGTGATGCGGGATAAATGTGGATCTCTTCCTCCAACTCCAATCGGCCGGCCGACGAAGTGGGTTTTCTTGATTGATTACCTTGTAAAAAAAAAGACAATAAAGACAAGTAAAAGAAAAGGGATCAGCCAAAGTGTAGTAGTATCAGTCAAAAACTAACATAAAAATAATGAAAAGACCTCAACATGCGCACCTTCTTTTTTGTTTTCTTTTAAAACCCCTTAAGAAGACTTAAGGGAAGGGGAGTTTGATGATAAAAAAATGCAACAAAACGTGAACAAGGAATAGAGATATAAAGGACAGAGGGATGATGGTATGAATAAAAACAAAATAGAAGAAAAGATGAGAACCCTGCTGTCCCTGGCGACAGTAAAGGGAAGAAACCGAATAGTGATGGATGAAGCACCGGATGTAGCTCAAAGGGATGCAGAGAGGGGAGGCAGCAAGGGATGAAGAAAGCTTCTGCCCGTGATGAAAGAAAACTTCTGAGCGCTCAATCCGTCGAATACTGAAGGTGCTTAACCTTCTGCACGATCGGTCAAATTTTTAATTTATAATGCCTCAAACGGATGTGATCAAACCAAGGAAGGATAAGAACAGGCAATGAGGCATCCAGGGAAGGATCAAGATCGAGCAAGAGTCCAAAGACAGCAGGGAACTGTGAGGGAAAGATTGAAAAAGGAAGGACTCTGGACTAAAACACGCCTTAATACAGGGCGTCTTTTATGAATTGACGACCTTCACAAAGACGTCTTCTTGAAACACGACCTAAGAAAGGGCGTTTCTTCCTGGATTTAATTTTGGAAACGAAACCTTGCCTTGTTTGAAAGCTCAAATAACACGCCCGAGATAACGGCGTTAATTAAATCACGCCCTGAGAGAAGGCGTTACTCATAAAAGGCCTTTTATTTTGAAAATAGATAATCCCAGAAATTAAGGGATAACACCAGGAATTCACGCCCTCACATACGGTCGTCCTTTCTTTGAAAACGCCCTACCACAGGTCGTTACTTTTAAAATTAACGCCCTTAATCAAGTCGTGAATCACAAAAATACAGGAAAAATGCAGAAAAACTTACAAAAATAGAAAAACTTCATGTTATAGGAATATTGAAGTCTACTTGGGGCATTTATATAATAACATGAGATTTGATCAACAAAACGTCAATTTTGGCGTGTCTACAGCTGCCCCGCCTTGGCGTCTGCTTTGCAAGGGAGTGAGACAGAAATGGAGCGAAGTGTAATGAAAGGAACGAAATGGAACGAACTGATAAGGAGACGCCAAGGTGTGATGTGACACGCCTCAGACACTAAGCATTGGAAATCTTTCCAAGATTCTAAATGAAACAACTCTGAGTGGTTCCAAGGAAACAATCAATTTGTTGAATAAAAGGAGGTTAAACTAAATAATAAAGGGTGTGCGCGTGGGCACGGCAGGGAAAGACCATTGGAGAGCGATTACCAGCAAATGTGGACGTGCTGCAACCAAGGTAAATTTTGCAGAAAAGTAAAAAGAATTGGGATAGAGATCCAACAAAAGGAACACTTTCAAGGAATCAGCCTGAATGGCTTCAAATAGAACGAAGTACTTGATTTAAAGTGGAATATCTCATGTCAATTCAATCGAGAGCGAGTGAACTTCATTATTGCCATAATATGAAGATTTTTCAGCATGAAACTCAAAGTCCTACATGATGCATGCTGGGCTAAAAGAAAAGGTTAAAACAAACTAAATAGAAAATAATCAAGGATAATATTGCTAAGCTGTTTAAGTCTGGTCAAGAATCCATATTTCTGAGCTAACACTAAGCCGAAGCCCGTTTGTCCGCGCATCAACTCAGAAAGTGGAACCATCGTCCCAAAGCTTTAACAACTCAACGGCCTATCTGTGTGATCATGATTCTCCTGAAATCGTCATCGTTTTTGATGAAGGGGAACTCAAAATTCAGGTTCATCAGAACCACAAGGTCCTTGACATAATATACTAGCGTAGATATCATATAGTAACAATGCTTACAAGAAACAGATACACGGTGGCAAGATGTTGCTCCTATGAGTGATCAAAATGCCTCGAATCCTGCAAACTTCTACACTTTTAAACTTATCAATTCAGAATATGACATGATCATAAGTGCTTAATCATAGACAATTTTATCACAATAATAGCACTTAGGTTCATTAAAAGCATCAAAGCATGAAGAGATCAAAATTCATAATCCAATAAAACACGCCTAAGAATAGGGCGTTAACATCATGAAAGCGCCTGACCATAAGTCGTTAATCATTTAAAACACGCCCTACACAAAGGCGTAAACAGTAATGGAGGCTTAGAAAAACACGCCCCATTTTCAGGGCGTTAAATAAAAAGCGCCGTCAGTCAGGTCGTCAATTTAAAAATCGACGCCCTAACCAACGTCGTTAATTTAGCACGAACTTCCGTTTCCTAGTTTAACAGCACAGTCCTTAACCCAATCGAACTTCTAACTTCCAACAGCCTTACAACTCTCTAGATCTCTATTAATAGGAGGCCCTCCTTCAACATAAACAACCACAACCCTGCAGCCGCCGAAACTCTGTATTCCCGTTCTTGCCTTTCTTCTTCTTCATCTGCTTGCAGGTTGCATCGTCCAAGCCTCTCCCAACGATGGATAGAGCGCTGAAAAGACAAAAAAACTCAACTCCCAGGATTAACGATATCCAAGGTCATATAAGCAACAGGATTTGCATGAATCAGGTTAGTTTAACTTTCTTATTGTGCATACTGTTCCGGCGAACTGCTCACATGCTCATGTCATATGCTCATGTACCTCTTCTTTTGTTTTCTTCCCCTCCTCTCACAGGAGTACCCAAATCTTCCAGGGGCTAGAAGATATGTCCAAATCAAATGGTTGCCCCTCATCCTCTCCACATTCACATCAGACATGAGGGTATATGTAGCTAGATGGCATCTCTTGGGGTTGATAACCCATGCCAAGCATTATGATCAAATCCACATAGATTGGGCTGCCATAGGAGCATTGATTGAGACATGGCATCCTTCCACCCATACCTTCTTATTTTCCACTTTTGAAGCTACCATCTTGCTGGAGGAAGTAGAGATGATCCTAGGCTTAAGAAAGATGAAGCACGGAGAAGAAGAAAAGATGGCCATCATGCCAAAACCCATCTCCTCCCACGAGTTGCTAACCTCGTTGATACCTAGCCCGAATATAGTGAACCAAATTAAGGTCACTAAAGGAGTTAACCTCTTGAAGCTCGCCTCATGGGTATACAAGAGAGCGGATCAAGCTAAAGAGGAAGAGGAGATAGAAAGAGTGACCAAAGCCTTCGTGGTGTGCTTGGCAGGAGCACTCCTATTCCCATCCACGGAAGACTTTCTAGAGGAGTCCCAATTGAGCGCAGTGGTGAGCTTATGGGAAGGAGAGAGAGTTGGACCGGCGATCCTAGCATATCTCTATAGCGGGCTCACAGCGGCGTCCATGGGAAGGCCTATTTACGGGTGCATGCTAGCACTCTCAAGTTGGGTTGATCTACACTTCAAATTCGACTCATGCCACGAAGCCCAACAACCCTCAAGAATTTTCTCAAAGAGCCCACTCTCATATATAACCGGCTCATTAGGTATAAGCAATAGAGTGACCAACCGAATTCCTCAAATCAAGAAGAGAGGGGATTGGAGGGAGCACCTAAAGGTAATGCCAAAGAATCTTTTTACTTGCGCCCCGGGTGTATTTAAAATGCAGGAACTTCGTGCACGCTTCTCCATCGGGACGGACCTTCGTCTTTTTGGTGCTTCGGACTTCGTTTTATATAATGCACACCGGTGCCTTCCTCAGCTTGGGCTCCCAAGGCAACACTTAGAGGACATCTCTCATCTTCCTCCAATCAAGTCAAGGGATCTAGGCAACAACGAAGACGGTGAAGAGGTTATCACCATTCAAGCTTTGTGGAGGCTAAGTAAGCTTCATCAACCTGTAGAAGACCTGGACGAAGACAAGGAACAGTGGAAAAATTATGTAACTTCATTGAGAAAAATAAGGCCCAAAGTGGCTCATTAGTCATTGTAGTTCCTCTTTTCAAAATAATAAAGATTGTTCTCTGATTGAGCCAACTGCTACTGTAATTATGAACCAAATCATCCAAAAAACTGTGTTTCTGTTGTGAATAACGCCTCCAAGAGCGTCGCGAATTAACAAATACACGCCTTATTTCAAGGCGCTTCAACGGGCCCCTCGTCAACAATTGACGCCTGCAGCAGTGGGCGTTACTTTGAATGACGACCTTAAGAAAGGCGTGAACAGATTCAAACCCAAAAGAATATAATCGTTATCTCATCAAAATAACGCCTTTTCCATAGTCACGTTTCAAGAATAACACGCCTTTACCAGAGGCGTTACTTCAAACAGTAATGATGACTTCCCTCACATCAATCAACGCCCATTCAATGCGTCTGACGACGGTTATCGTTCCCCATGCGAACTCAATTAACGCCTTAATCCTCGTCGCCAATTTCCATAAAACGCCCAAAGGGTGGACGTGAATTCAATTATAAACGCCTTGCTCCAGGGCGTGTCTTCTTTTCGAAACCCAAAAGCCATCGAGCCTCCTTCTCCTTCCTCCTTCCGTTTTCATTACGCCCTTTCTCTGCAAACCCTAACCGAAACCGCCCATTCCCTCTCTCTCGTTCTCTTCTCTCAATCTCCCTCTGTCTCTCTCTGTCTCACTTCCTACCCTAGCCATGGCCAAACGCCAAAGAATTAGTGCCCCAGACGTGGTTGACCTCGACGCCTCCCACGCCCAAGAAGAAGAAATTTCTGTGGAGGAGCTCGCCGTCGTGGCCTTTGAAGAAGAGCCGGTGGTGGCCGGCGGCGACGACGCCGACGAAGCAGCGATAGGAGGAGGAGATGCAGAAGGTGGAGAAGAAGAAGGAGAAGAAGAAGGAGAAGAAGGACCGCCGTGCACGGCGGCGGTCGCTCCCCGGGGGCAACTCCGGCGGCCCAGACGGCCGCTGCCACGGCCACAACCCCAGAAGCACAAGAAGGTAGGTTCCCCCTCCCCAATTCCAATTTTTTTTATTTTATTTATATTTTTTTTTATGATTTTTTCATGGCCTTCGGGCATTAAACCTGCAACTCAGAAAAAACACGCCTCCCACGGGGGCGTTACTCAAACGAAACGTCCTAATCCAGGGCGTTAATTATTTTTAATTTCTGAAAATTAATTATCCTTTATGAAAAACGCCCTGAAGCATGTCGTTTCTTAAAACTTATGATTTTTCATGAATTCCATGCTCATTAACAATTTCCAAAAATATTTTCATGAATTATTTCGCATGCTGTCAGTTATTTGATTTTTCTGTTAAATTGAGAAACCCACGCCCTCCAGAAGGGCGTTAATTCAACAAGAGACGCCCAAACCAGAGGGCGTCGCTTCATTCATTAACGACCCAAAAATTAACCACCTTTAGGAAAGCGCCCTACCACAGGGCGTTAATTCAACAAGAAACGCCTAACACCGAGGCGTGATTAAAAGTATATTTCAGAAATAGCAAAACAGCCACCAAAGAACGCCTAAGACTGAGGCGTGATTAACATAAAAAACGCCCTTATTAAGGGCGTTACATTAAAGTTCACTTTGAAAAACGCCCCCCACAGGGGCGTGAATTTATCAAGAAACGACCTGAGGGTGGCCGTGAATTTAAAAAAATGCTAAAATTCAATATTTAACCCAAATCAAATGCAATTCCACATGGATACTCAAATAATTCAGAAAAATTCTCTTTTAATGCATGCAGGGGTTGATGAGGACCCGTATCTCATGGGTCATGGTCTGGGCAGCATACCAGGGTCTCCCCGACTTCCAGAGGGTTAGAGTAGAGGCCATGGGGTTTGGGGCTTTTCTATCCATTGAGCCTTTTAGACCCGACCTAGCACTGATCCAGGTTTTGAGGGAGAGATGGGATAGGGTTAGCCGGACCTTTCTGATGCCCTGGGGGCATATGATTCCTAGTTTAGAAGATGTAGCCAGGATTACAGGTTTACGGGTAGATGGTGAGGCCGTGAGTGGGTTCACCTATTCTGACTATTCAGAGATGGCCCAGAGGCTACTAGGGCTTGAGATGGTCTACGAGGGACCTAGCGAGTGTAGGACCATTTTCCGTACGGACTTAACTACGGTGATGGGTCTAGGAGACGCTAGGCATAGGTCGGGTGAGACCTTAGGTGAGTTTGCACAACGACTGACCGACGGGGTGAGAGCGGCATGCTGCCAGGACCCGACTGACCATGAGAGAGCGGACCGAGACCTGAGGAGGTTCCTGCTGCTGCTGCTCGGGAGATTATTGCTGGGGACGAAAGCCGATGTCATCAACTGCCGCTTCTTAGGCATCCTTGAGGATCTGGAGACGGTTGGCACATATGCTTGGGGAGCGGCCCTGCTGGCGCATTTGATGGCCGATCTGTCCACGGGGACAGGCCGTGAGACGACCGTCAGTGGCTTCTCACCTCTTCTTCAGGTATGCAATTTCTCATTTCTTATCTTTTCTCTGTTATGATGCATGTGAATATAGTACTAATTGCAATGCATGTATGCAGGTGTGGAGCCACCTATACATGCCGATGGGGCGCGTTGACCCACGGCCAGGAGCTGAGGGATCCTTCCCTCTGGCGCGACGCTGGGTGCCTGTTATCTTTGGCGCCCCACTTGACTACGAGTTGTGGGTTCTACGGAGAGAGTTCCGCGACTTCCCTCCCTCGCTGGTATGTATGAATGAATGATATGCATTTCTTTTTGTTGTTCATTTGAATATGATGAAATGATAATGATGCGTGTTCATGAATGCAGGTGCAGTGGAGACCATATGAGGGGATGACTGATGAGGGCCAGCCTTGGGTCGTATCGGGGCGACCTCGCTTCGGGCGTGAGCTGTGGCTACACTGCTTGAGCGAGATTGAGCCGTTACGGCTTCGACTGGTGATGAGGACCCTGGGCCTGCCCCAGGAGTGGATCGAGGTCGGAGAGCCTCGAGGAATTGGCAAGAAGACCCGCGGTCGTACCAAGACGACCGACTGGAGGGTGCGATTCGAGGAGCAGTACGCCGACTGGCAGCGAGGCGGGACCACAGTCGTTTCCTACGCGACTGACAGCTCCGAGTACCTCCGGCGCTATTGGGAGGTTCACGCCGGCAGACCTCAGATGAGGGTCTTAGGGGTATGTATGAATGCACTCATTTCTAAATTAAATGCAAATGCTTATGTAACTATTATGCGACTAACATGTAATGAATGCAGGATGCGAGGGACATAGCGGCGATAGATGCACAGGCCCACCTCCACATCCTGGAGGACCAGCTAGCTGCCACACGGGCAGACTTGGAGACCCTGGTGAGTGTTTATTCCTATATGCAAATGAATTTTTTCTTTTGCTGTGTTGAATTAATGATTAGCCACTGACGGTCTTAATGAATGCAGCGTGCCCAGCAGGGAGTAGCGAGGAGAGATCCAGGGGAGGCCTCCAGCTCGAGGGGGCCTAGTGCAGAGGTGACTGCACTCATGGAGCAGCTGGCTGGTGCGATAGCGCGAGCCGAGGTGGCGGAGCGTGACCTTGCTTCACGGGTAAATTCTGAACTCGAAACCTTATTCAAATAATGATTAGATATAAATTGTGCGCTGATAAAAATTCATTTTTACAGACTGAAGAGCTTCGAGCCACTCTTATCTGCGTAGATGAGGGCTTCCGAGCGACGAGCTCACAGGTGCGTGACCTACCTTTAGTCACATGTTGTTATTTCATTTCATGAATTATTGAATTGTGGAACTGATGATTTGTTTACCTGTTTGTAGGCTGCTCAGCTGAAGGCGATACGTACCGAGTTGTCGATCCGTGATCAGCGGATCGTAGAGCTTCAGCGGGCCTTACAGCAGCGCAGTGAGCTTCCTCAGGACGTGGCCGAGCTGCGGGTTGCCCTGGAGCTGGAGAGGAGGGAGCGTGCTCGGGAGCGCGAGGAGCGTGCTCGGGAGCGCGAGGAGCACCAGGCGGAGCGTGCCCGGTTCCAGGAGCAGTTGTTGGCACGAGAGCGTGAGCTGGCGGACTCGAGGACCCAGTTGATCCTTTCCCAGGAGCGGCTTCGAGTGTCCGAGGAGCGGTTGCAGCGAGGCCGTGAGCGAGCACGGGCTGCGGGGTACTCCTTCACCAGCTCTACCTTTGTGGCGGGTTCTTCCCTCCGAGAGAGGAGCGAGGCAGGAGGACACGTTCGGGTTCAGGCCTCTTCACGGGGGCCTATGCCTCCTCCACCGGCGCCAGTGCGGGATGGTGAGGAGGAGGTTGAGAGCAGGAGAGTAGAGGAGGGTGGAGGCGAGAGTTGAGCGTTCTGTACTTGTACTCCTCCACCTTCACACCTGTACATGATAGACATGATGATACACATATATATGAGATTTGAGCTTTTGTTACCTGAGCACTTGTGTGGTTGTGGACTTGTGTTTGTATACTTTCTTCTCTCGTTCCTCGTGTTTGCTTTACTTTGCCCTGTATCTGCGGCTGCGATTTTCACTTGAAAAAAACAGGTTAATTCATCTGTTCGACTTGGCCCCTTGCCCGGTGAGCAAAGGGTGTAAATATTTTGACCTTAATAATGGGTCAAGGGGCCAAGCCTTTAATAAGGCAAAATGAAATAATCAAAACTCGGGGATGCCTCATGCAATCACACGTATGCAAACAATAATTAAAAGATGTCCAGGCAAGAATGCAATTCATGCAGCATGAAGAATTTATTTTTTTGTTCTTTTCAGTATGTATATTTTTTCGAAGATTTTTCTAAAAAAAAAACGCCTTAGATTAGGTCGTTACTCTCTTAAAAGACGCCCTCGGAGACGGCGTTACTGTGAAAAGTTTTTTTTTTGGATTTTGTTGAAAACACGACCTTCCAAGAGGCGTTATTTTTAAAGAAACGCCTAAGATCTAGGCGTGAATCAGCATAAAAGCGCCTTGAACAAAGGCGTTAATTTTTATTCCTCCCAAATTGGGCTGATAAAGAAATCAAGGTGGTGGGCCCTACTTGGTCATCTTCTAAGTTCCATTAACCTTTCTTGAATAATTAAAAGGGGAATTTGGCGTGAATATGGTTAAACTTATACACAAGATTTCGTACAGTGCATTCTCTTCAGTTTGTCTCGACCATTCTGCTGGTTCATGACTTTCCAAAAAATAAAAGAGAAGCTATAAGGAAGCTCACAAAAGATTCAAAGATGCCTGAGGCAAAGCTACCTCCCCTATCCTTATGCCTGTTGGGGTTCGGTCTTTGGCGTAGGGACGCTTTGTTGCCCTTTTCTTTCCCTCTTCATAATGCATGCATACGCCCAAGGTTTTCCTTGCGGGGACTTTGCCCTCTTGACATGCTTTTCTTTTTTCAACATTTGACTTTCACTTCGGAATTGATTTGCATTGAATAGATTTGAACTGATGAACAACCTAATTGTACTTGGGCTTTTGTGGCATTTGTTCCCTTTTGGGCCCTGACTTCCTCCTACTAAAGCGGCGGATAGGTTTGGCGTGTCTACCTCAAGACCTCTCTTCCTCCCTTGTGGGCCGAAGAAGAAAAGAATGGATATCGTCTTTCGCCTTTAGTTTGATTTCGACTTTCCATCAGATTTTGCACTGCTTGAGCTCAAGAGTAAAGTGTGTAGTGTGTGCGGGGTCAATTCCCATCTTAAATTAGCAAGACTGACAAATGGATTTTGGATTTTGACCTTTCGGACCGGTGACCTTTGCATGTTATGCCAGCCCAAAGGGGAGGACCATGAAAGAAAACTCTTTTGTTTTGGATTTTGGAAATATTCAGATTTTTTTTGGATTATCTGGGAGATTTCTATTTTCTTTGGATTTTTGTGAAGTTTTCAATTTTTGTTTGGATTTTTGTTCAGGGGTAATATTTCTTGAGATACAAGCCATTCCAGGGGTGAGTTAATTCCTCTCCTTCAGCATTAACCAGTTTATAAGCATTGCCGGGAAAAACATCTTTTATAACGAACGGCCCTTCCCAATTTGGTTGGAGCTTTGAACGAGGGCCACCCGGCTTTACAAAAATTCTTTTGATTACCATTTCACCGACCTTAAATTTTCTCTCAATTACCTTCTTTTGATAAAAACGTGAGAGCCTGTTTTGGTAAACGCGCGCATGCTCGGCGGCGACCAGACGCTTCTCATCTAGGAGTTCCAATTGGGCAAGGAGTGAATCACGACGTTCATCGATAGAGAGTTCCTCATCCAATTGTACTCGCAGAGACGGGATAAGAATCTCATAAGGGACTACGGCCTCCATTCCATAAGTAAGGGCAAAAGGAGTTTGCCCAGTGGGGGTTCGAATGGAAGTGCGGTAGGCCCAAAGAGCTTCAACCAGCTTGTCCGGCCAGTCCGAGAATTTATTAGCCTCGCACGTCTTCTTAACAATCTTGATTAAAGTTTTATTAGTGGCCTCTGCTTGGCCATTGCCCTGCGGATAATAGGGAGAAGAATGATGCAATGCAATGTTATACCTGTTGCAGAGATCCTTGAGATCTTGGGAGATAAATTGAGGTCCATTGTCGGTGGCGATGGTGCTTGGGATGCCGAACCTCGTGATGATGTTCTTCATGATAAATTTGCAGACGGTTGATGCTTTAATCTCCACGTAAGCTTCTGCTTCCGCCCACTTGGTGAAGTACTCCGTTGCCGTGAGAATGAATGATTTTTGCTTGGTCAGGAGGTTCGAATCACCAAGAGGTCCAATGATATCAAAAGCCCACATGGAAAAAGGCCATGGGGAGGACGTAGGATGGAGTGAAGAAGCAGGAGAATGAATCTTGTCGGCGTGCAGTTGGCACTTAACACACCTTCGAACATAGATAGAACAATCTTCTTCAAGAGTGGGCCAGTAGAACCCTAGTCTAAGAATCTTCTTAGCTAGCATCTGGCTGTTTACATGACCACCACACACACCAGAATGCGCCTCTTCCACAACTTTCCACGATTCATCATCATCGAGGCATCTCAACAAAACACCGGTGAGCCCTCTTCTGTAGAGCACACCTCCAACCAAAGTATAACGTTGAGCCACTCTCCTAATTGCTTTCTTTTCTTCGGCAGTGGCTTCCTCGGGATAAGACTGATCATTACAGTATCTGGCAATCTCATAATACCAAGGCTTTTCTTCGTCAGCCAACTCTTCTTGCCAATCCAATAGCATGACCTCTCTGCCTTCAAGAGCTTCTTTCCGTCTAACCTTCTCAAGCACCTGATCCCTAATATCAAGAAAAGCACGATCCCTAATGGCTGGAGTATCACGCTGATGAATCAGGGGGACATGAAAATCACGCTCAGGAGGGAAGACTAAAGCGGAGGCTAAGGAAGCAAGTGCGTCGGCCAAAATGTTCTGGCTACGCGGGACATGAACGAAAATCAATTTAGTGAAGAGTTTGGCATAAGCTGAAGCGAGTTCCTGGTATGGCTTGAGCTTAGGATGGATGGTGCGGCACTTGACCAACACTTGGCGTAGAATAAGCTGACTGTCACCGACAATTCGCAAATGAGTGACACCATATTGATGAGCGGTTTTAAGACCGGCCAAAAGAGCTTCATACTCGGCTATGTTATTGGTGACGGGAAAAGTGAGCCGAGCAGCAAATGGAATGGTGACTCCTTCGGGTGTTAAGAGAACCATGCCGATCCCTCTTCCTTGAGAATTAAGAGCTCCATCAAAATGTAACGTCCACATAGGATCTGGGGGTTGATTAATGGACATTAATTCTTCATCCGGGAACTCTGAATCGACAGGATCAAAACGGGGGAGAGGGTGGTGAGCAAGATGTTCGGCAATGGCATAACCTTTGACAGCTTTTTGCTGAATGTAAGTGATGTCAAATTGAGAAAGGAAGCTTTGCCAGCGTGCTAATCGATCAGTGAGGACAGATTTTTCAAGGAGGAATTTGATTGGATTCATGCGAGCAATGAGGTGAACCTCGTGAGCTAGAAAATAGTGTTTTAACTTCTGAACTACCCAAACCAAAGCTGCACAAGTCTTTTCCATGGCTGAGTATCTCTGCTCACAGGGGTTAAGAAGCTTAGATAAGTAGTATGCTGCCCTCTCCCTACCTTCCTCATCCACTTGAGCTAAGACAGCACCTACGGAGTCATCCAGGACTGAAACATAAAGAATAAGTGGTTTGCCTGGAATTGGCGGCCTCAGGACAGGAGGATTGACCAAATAATCCTTCAATCCGTCAAAGGCTGCCTGACATTTATCATCCCAATTAAACTTGACTCCCGGCTTAGTAAGCTCGTAAAACGGCCTACATCTCTGTGAATGCTGGGAGACGAAGCGGCGAATAAATTGCAACCTCCCGATTAATCCTCGAACTTCCTTCAGATTCTTGGGAGGAGGCATATCTCTAATGGCCTTTGCCTTGTTGGGATCAACCTCAATTCCCCTCTTGCTAACGATAAATCCAAGTAATTTCCCCGAAGAAACGCCAAATACGCACTTCTTGGGGTTCATTTTTAATTGAAATTCTCGTGATCTCTGCAAAACCTTAGCCAGAACCCCAGGATGCTCAATCCTTGTTCTTGATTTCACAACCAGGTCGTCCACATACACCTCAATATAAATATGAATCATGTCATGAAAAATTGCCATCATGGCCCTTTGATAAGTGGCTCCAGCATTCTTAAGTCCAAAGGGCATAACCACATAACAATATGTGCCCCATGGTGTAGTGAATGAAGTTTTCTCCTGGTCTTCTTCAGCCAGACGAATCTGATTGTAGCCTGAAAAGCCGTCCATGAAAGAAAGAGTCTCAAATCCTGCCGTGTTATCAATCAGCACATCAATATGAGGGAGGGGGAAGTCATCCTTAGGACACGCCCGGTTGAGGTCCCGAAAATCTATGCAAATTCGAACCTTTCCATCTTTCTTCATAACCGGGACAATGTTAGCCACCCAATTGGGATAGAGGACGACTCTAACGAATCTAGCCTTATGGAGTTTATCGACCTCTTCTTTCATTTTCAAAGCCATGCTAGGGTGGAAACGCCTCAACCGTTGTTTTACCGGGACAGATCTTGGCTTAAGTGTAAGACGGTGTTCAACGAGCGCAGGGTCTAATCCAGGCATATCTTCATAGCTCCATGCGAACGTGTCCTTGTATTCTTGAAGAACTAAGATGAGCGCCTTCTCTTCGGAGGGCGGCAAATTTTTACTTATGAGGACAATCCTAGGGTCTTCCTCGGTACCCAAGTTGATTTCTTTGGTAGGTTCTTCTACTGAGGCTGATGGTTCGTCGAATCTTCTTATACCACTAGTAAAAGCATCAGCCTCGTCCTCATATTCTTCATAACTTTCATCCCCTTCTTCAATAGGGTCTTCATCATTCATGATTTCATAAACGCCCAAACCCTCATAAGAAGCAACAAAATCTTCAATTTCTAATTCTGGCAGGATAATCGGATCTTCCACAAACTCAGGGAGAGCTAAACAAGCTTGGCATCTAACGGCCAATTCCAACAAAAATCTGCGAGGAATCTGCTTACCCTTGGCCTTCTTGTGTGAATCTTCCCCATGAATTTTATTAGAAGAAGAGGAAGAAGGGGAGGAAGAGCAATTAGCTTGATTATAAGGGAAAGAAGGAGGTGAAAAAGTGGATACAGGAGGTGATACAGGGGAGGGCCCCTCATCGGAGGGGGAGAAGAGACTTACCAAGGAATCTTGGAGGAGCGGCCCCTGGGTCGGGACGCGTTCGGGAGAAAAGTATGAGGTCTCCTCAACAGAAATGGAGGATTGGAAAATTGGGAAATCGGCGTTTTTTTTTTCATTTTTATCTTTTCCGTCGTTTTTATTTTCTTTTTCAAGTAAAAAGCAATGCGAGGGGAGAATAGCGGGGGGAGTGGAGATTGCAAGTTTGGAGAAAGATTCAATCAAAGATGGCCCATACGGGGGCGAGATGGAGATTTCAGAAAATCGCTCGAGGAGCGAAAGGTCAATAGGGAAGGAAATCTGAATTGAATTGGGAGATAGGTTGATGGTAATCGGTGGTGGTCGCGGCACGTGACCAAACCCACGAGAATAGAGAGAGACCAACACAGACGGATGCACAGAAGTGAGGGAGAAAAGGCCAGCCCACAGTCTATCCACGGAGAATCCTTCTTCAAAGGGGACATCTGGCTCTCCCGTATCTGTGTAGTCACTTAACATCTGCCTTTTATCTGTGATTGCGGCAGGCATTTCAATCAGTTCTTGAATCAATGGTGGCCATTCTGGATCTGTCGGCATGAACAGGCGGCTTAAAGAGAAAGTGATATCATTCATGTCAAACCACCTGTACCAGTCACATTCCGGGTCACCCATTTTTCTTCTTTTATCTGGCCTTAAAGTCTCCAAGGCTTTGTAAGTGGCCAGTGGGGCAATGTGCCGCGCAAACTGTCTAGCGTGCACATCCTGACAATCAAGCAATGATGTAATGACGGTAGTCTGTTCATTGTTCTGAACGCCACTGGTGACAAAATGTGTCTTTAAAGTCCAGGTGAGCGGCTGGCGATCTGGCTTGAAGGTGGACGTCATAACAGCCCACGGCTCTCCTTCATTCTTGTCCGGTGCTTTGTAGCCTAAGCCGCCTCGTGTAATCACTTTTTGAGGCTTAATGGGCCTAATCTTGCCCTGGAGTTTGGCACCCAGGCCCTTGCCATCTTGATATCCCATCCTTATCAGAATGTTCCAGCCGGGGGTATTCATCATATTTTTCTTTTTCTTCTTCCCCTTAGAAGGCAGGGGTGTCATGGCAACGGTGGTAACAGTCTCAGATAGCATCGGTCGTGGACAGTGAATGTCCAACATAGATAATAACGGCTTATTGGCTGGCCACATGGAAGGAACTGATGAAGCTACATGTATGTCCTCCTCTGGTAAGATCGGCACGCTGGTCACCTTGATAATGCGGCCCTTGTGCGGAAACTTAAGGCACTGATGGTTTGTAGAGGGCACTGCGTCAAGCTGCTGAATATAAGGGCGACCCAGGATACCATTAAAGGTCGGGTCCATATCTAGAATGTGGAAATCTGCCGTAATGGTGGCTGGACCCAAACTGACTTTGAGAGTAATCATACCCAGAGGGGGTTTCTTTGTATTGTCATATGCTGTGACAGTAATGGTGGATGGCCGTATCTGGCTCTCAGGGATACCGCATAGCTTTAGAGTGCTCGGAGGCAACACATTGATAGATGCACCGGTGTCTACCAAACACTGCTTAACAGCCACTTTGTTGATATCAACCGTGATACATAGGGCATACTTTCTTGCTGGTAGAGGTGCTAACTCATGTTCATGGAATGTGATTGCCGGCTGACTGCTGGTAGGGGTTAAGACTGTAATTATCTGTTCAACCGGAAGGTCCTCATTGACCATAACCTTCTGCAGATATTCCTTCAAGGCCAGCTGATGAGTGGTGGACCTCTTGATTAATTCAAGAATGGAGATTCTGGCTGGAGTGCGATCCAGGTGCTTTAACAGATCATACTGAGTTCCGGGCACTGAATCTTGTTCTTGCTCTTGCTCTTGTGGCCCCTGCACGGGCTCTAGCTCTCTCTGTGGGAAAACACGGTGGAACATCCGTCCACTACGGAGCGGCGCTACGCCTTGGCGCGCCTCTGTCGGGGCAACATTAGGGGGAGGGTTGGAAGAGGAGGAAGGAATGTCGGTAGCAGAGATCCTGTTAGGGGATACCAAAGGGGAATTCAATAAAAGGGGCGCCCCCGTAGGAGGCGTAGTAGCGGTGTTTAATAAAGATGCCCCCGCGGGAGGCATGGGAGGAGTATTTGAAGAAGGTGCCCTCGCCGGAGGCGTGACAGAAGAAAGGGACATCCGAATGCGAGGGGTATTGGCAGGTGGTGGAATAAGGAGAGATCGTGGCACAAAAGATGGTTGTGCTGGCGGTGGAGGAACTCTTGTCGGTGTAGGGGTGGTAGAGGGGGTAGCAGGTGCTGTCGGTGAGCGGAGTAGGAGTGGCCTGGAGGTTGCGGATGTAGGATTGGTGGTGGAAGGTGAAATGGCATGTTGCCGTGGTGGTAAGCGGTCAAGAAGAGAGCGAGCCGGCAAGGTCGCGGAGTTGGTGGTGGTAGGTGGGTTGACGGGGCGTAAAAGAGAACGTCCTGATAGGAGATTAGAAGGAGAAGGAGGAACGCGCAAAAGGCGCGGAGTAGTTTGATTTTGGTTTGGATCATGGTGTAATGCCCCGACAGAGGCGTTTTCTTCGTGCCATCCCTGCCCTCTCTCCACCTCGTAGAGAGACGTGACAGGGTTCACGTGTTGATTAGGAGCGTGCTCCGGCAATGGATTACGGACAATCCCCATATCCTGCTGGGGTGCTGGAGCTTGCTGTGGCGGAGCTTGCTGCGGAGCTGGCTGTTGTTGATTTTGCTGTTGCCGATGCGGCCTTCTCTCTTTCATGGTGGCGATGACTTGTCTCATCTCATCCCAATTAATGCCACCCTGGTCATTCAAATCATAAATATGATCTCTGAAATGGAAACAACGATCAAGGTTGTGACCAGGGGCGCGGTGAAATGCACAGTAACGGGATGTGTCAACATTGTCGGGCCACACCGTTCTTTCTTTTGGTAGGACGAGCAGGTTGGCGGCCATCAAAGCATTAAAAATGTCAGGGAGACTCTCTGGGAGTGGTGGATAATGAGCCCTCTTGGGGCCTAGTGGTGGTCTCCGTTGTTGTTGGCTATAGTTGGAAGGTGGGGGAACCTGGTGGTATTGTGGTGGTGCTGAAGGGTCGGTGCGAGGCGCTTGGCTCGGTGATGGAGCAAGAGAAGGTTGGGGTGTGAAGTGGCGCTGTGGAGCGGAGGTAAAATGGGGGTTCTGCTGTGGAGGTGGCGGAGGTCGTGGGTTTGACTGGTGGTGGGGGTGACCAACTACGCCAACCTGCTCGTTTGTGACAGTGCCCTCAGTCGTGGGCCCACTGTTGACATTTACATTCTTTTTAAACAGCCGAGGCTTCGGCTCAAACATGCCCATGATGGGCGAATCCTTCATTTGTGTTTGTATATAACGAGCTCTTTCATAGAGCTCTTCCATCGTTGTCAGCCGATTCATGGCCAAAATGTGCCGGAATTGAGGAGTTGCATTAGAAATGACCATTTTTACTTGCTCTTGTTCCGACAATGTGTCCTTCAATTTCTCGGCCATAGACCGCCACCTGTCAGCAAATATAATGAAGTCTTCATCGGGCTTCATTTTCTCAGCGACCAGATCTGTAACAGAAAGGGAAGGTCCCACCCGGTCTCTGTACTTTTGCAAGAATTTCCTTTGGATAACATCGAAGTCACCGGCATCAGCTGGCTCCAGAGAATAAAACCATTCGAGGGCGGGTCCCTCAAGAGATCTTCTGAATAAATAGGCCAGGGATGCCTTATTGTCTTGCCAGAAAGAAGTCTCATATCGGAAGTCCTTTAAATGAATGAAGGGGTTACCGGTCCCATTATATCGCCGGAAATTCAGCATTTCAGAAGGTGGTAAATGGAACACTGGCAACGTAGGAAGAGAAATTTCCGGAGCATTCTTAGTTGCCGTAACCTTCTTGAGCTGCTCCTCCATGCTGGCTAGCTTCTGAAGCAAAAGAGTGTTGGTATCGGGCTCGACTGGGGCCTGGTTTTGAATAAAAGAATGTGGCATAGGCGTTCGTAGAACCCGAGGAGGTTGGGAGGATTGATGCCTGACTGCTGAATAGCTCACCTGCTGGGCCGGCATGGCCGCAGTAGGTGTTTGCGGACGAGAGGAGGGAGGATGCAAGACCGCCTGGTCATTAATGATTTGATGGCCACTCACGGCCGGAGGGGGATTAGAAGAAGAAGAAAGGACGGATTTCCCCTTTAAGGCGGCCTGAATGGCTTGCCGTTGGGAGTCGTCCAACTGGGAGAGAGCTTGGATCAAATCTGAGACATTAATGGATGGGGAAGGGTTCCCCGAAGTGTTGGAAGATGGAACTTGAGACGAAGGGTCCGCCTCATGGACAGTGGTATCGACCACATGAACTTGTGAGTAATGGGGGTGAGGAGGAAGGTAGTTCCCCTCATAATAAAAAGAATCCTGAGGAGGGTCCTCATATTGACCAAATATGTTCTCATTCTCATCATCATAGGAGTACCCGTGGCCTGACATGTTGATGGTTTTACCTGAACGGAGCTTCATTCTTAAGAAAGAGGATGTTCAATGAAGGAACCGTCACAAAATATACAATCCAAACAAGACAATCAAATCACTCAACTACGTTTATGCAAACAAGGTTGGCAAGAAACGCAAGATTTTAATGTTTGATGTTCGAATTTAGGGTGGATTATTTGTGAAGGTTCACTCTTTTGCCAAATGAGACCTAGTTTGATCCAAATGTAACCTCCGGGTCAACTAAGTTCTTCTCTCTTTTAACAACGTATAGGTTCTCTAAACTCCAGGTACTTCGAGGGTACAACCAGCCCGGCGTCCGTGAGGGAATCCACGGGTGCGGGGACTTATGGAGGTCTTGGAAAAGGGATTTCCAGTCCAAAGAGACGGAATGCTCAATGGAGGGTCGTCCCGATTCCAAGAAGGGTGTGTGGGTCCTAGGATAGAGAGAGGAGGTCTCTCAGCCAAGCCAGCAGACCAAGATGATCCAAGCAATAATATAATGTCAAGACAAATGCTAAGCAATGAATAATAGCCAATCTGTGAAAAAGAACAGTAAAGACACGCCCTGGGAAAGGTCGTGTTCACAGGAAGAGGAAAGACACGCCCTGTGGTAGGTCGTGACTAAATGAAAACACGGCAGCGTGGCTGTCGTAAACTCTGTGAGGGGCTCACAGACCGTAGGAAAAACACGCCTTAGGGTTAGGCGTTTATAAATAAAGGACGCCTTCCAGTGAGGGCGTCAAAACTCAGAGGCACGCCCTGATGGAAGGCGCTGAAAATAAATAAAACGCCTCTGAGAGGGGCGTTAATTCCACAGACAGTATAATCAGCATGCAGCACACCGCAGTTATAGAAAAATACGCCCTGGAGATGGGCGTTAATTAATGAAACACGTCTCTGTAAGGGGCGCTAAATATCAGACGAGAAAATAATGAAGATCATGCAAGCAGATGCAATAAAGAAACGCCCTTGAAGGGGGCGTTAATTCACGAAAACACGTCCCTGTGAGGGGCGTTAAATCAAAAGACGCCCTCGTCGAAGGCGTTAATAAGCAACAATTGACTGACTCGGGAAGTGTGCAGAGTGCACAATGGAAGATGCCGCAGGGGCACAAAGGAAAGGGTACCGAGGGTACCGAGGGGAAAGGGCACACGAGGGTGCCTAAAGGGAAAGGACACGCGAGGGTGTCAATGGGAAAGGACACACGAGGGTGTCAAAAGGGAAAGGGCACACAAGGGTGCCAATGGAGATGGTAATCAACAAAGAAAACAGTGGAGGTCCCACCGTGATCGCCAATTTGTAGATCTATTTAAAATCCACTTTTAAATATAAAAAAAAAGAGTAATAGATATGATGAAAGTAATAAAATAGCACGAGGTGCTAAAAGGAGGAGTTTGTGATCGCCAGAGGGTTTACCTCAATAAAAAAAAAAAATAAGATCGCATGTACCTGGTGAACGATGTGATGCGGGATAAATGTGGATCTCTTCCTCCAACTCCAATCGGCCGGCCGACGAAGTGGGTTTTCTTGATTGATTACCTTGTAAAAAAAAAGACAATAAAGACAAGTAAAAGAAAAGGGATCAGCCAAAGTGCAGTAGTATCAGTCAAAAACTAACATAAAAATAATGAAAAGACCTCAACATGCGCACCTTCTTTTTTGTTTTCTTTTAAAACCCCTTAAGAAGACTTAAGGGAAGGGGAGTTTGATGATAAAAAAATGCAACAAAACGTGAACAAGGAATAGAGATATAAAGGACAGAGGGATGATGGTATGAATAAAAACAAAATAGAAGAAAAGATGAGAACCCTGCTGTCCCTGGCGACAGTAAAGGGAAGAAACCGAATAGTGATGGATGAAGCACCGGATGTAGCTCAAAGGGATGCAGAGAGGGGAGGCAGCAAGGGATGAAGAAAGCTTCTGCCCGTGATGAAAGAAAACTTCTGAGCGCTCAATCCGTCGAATACTGAAGGTGCTTAACCTTCTGCACGATCGGTCAAATTTTTAATTTATAATGCCTCAAACGGATGTGATCAAACCAAGGAAGGATAAGAACAGGCAATGAGGCATCCAGGGAAGGATCAAGATCGAGCAAGAGTCCAAAGACAGCAGGGAACTGTGAGGGAAAGATTGAAAAAGGAAGGACTCTGGACTAAAACACGCCTTAATACAGGGCGTCTTTTATGAATTGACGACCTTCACAAAGACGTCTTCTTGAAACACGACCTAAGAAAGGGCGTTTCTTCCTGGATTTAATTTTGGAAACGAAACCTTGCCTTGTTTGAAAGCTCAAATAACACGCCCGAGATAACGGCGTTAATTAAAATCACGCCCTGAGAGAAGGCGTTACTCATAAAAGGCCTTTTATTTTGAAAATAGATAATCCCAGAAATTAAGGGATAACACCAGGAATTCACGCCCTCACATACGGTAGTCCTTTCTTTGAAAACGCCCTACCACAGGTCGTTACTTTTAAAATTAACGCCCTTAATCAAGTCGTGAATCACAAAAATACAGGAAAAATGCAGAAAAACTTACAAAAATAGAAAAACTTCATGTTATAGGAATATTGAAGTCTACTTGGGGCATTTATATAATAACATGAGATTTGATCAACAAAACGTCAATTTTGGCGTGTCTACAACGATCTTCCAATAGACCGTGTAATAGGCTAGGCGGCCTATCGAGCAACCGCTTAATGGCTCGATTTCTGAGGTTTTAATGAACTTTATCTCTCCAATCCGTGGCTAAACCCTTAACTTTTCCCATCATTTTCTCCGAGGTTTCTCAACCAAATGAGATACCGTTCAATCCTGGTGGGAGATAAACCAATTATCTACGAATTATCTTTTGATATCTCGACCTAATTTTCACTAAAAACCCTAATTTCGAGTCTAGGTTTATGGGCTCTATAAATAGGACCCTTAGTCCAGGCTTTGAAAGGGGGGAGATCCAACGTCCACGGCGAAGCTCTGCTAGATTACTGAGGGAACTGTAGCCAGGGAGGGAGGTTTTCTACATCCTTCTAAGCCTCCGGTGCAAGGGAGTAGTCGTTCTTTTATGTTTTGGTCTTGCCTTTTGGTCATTAGTTCATTCATTGCATGCTCTTTTCATCATCTTCTTCCCACGTTTTTACATTTCTCACATCATTTTACACACCCTCCCTTTTGTTTTGATGCCATTTAGGGATTTAAAAACCTCCAGGTATCGCCCATTCCATGTCATTGCGCTTATTTTCCATTCCTCTTTATAGTTGCTACACTCCTTAGGGCTAATTTGGGTGTCATTTCCGTGTTTCCTACTTTGTTTCGCAGGTCAGCATCAGTATAGCACGAGGCCCATCCCCTCTGGCCAGTCGAAAAGGGTGGAGGATCAGGTCCTATGACTTTGGAGTCTGGCACTGTGCACGGTTGTCTTCCATCAGTTTTCAGATTAGGGCGGTCTTCCAAGAGTCGTTCAAACCTGTGAGCGGCTGTCTTCGAGCTGTTCTGTCGCCAGATCTGTCTTCGTCCCGCTTCCTACTTTGGCGCTTTGAGCGGTCTGTCGAGCAACCGTCCTATCCACTGAGTGGATCTTCTAGGACCGTCTACACCCGTCAGCGCTGAACATCATGCGAGTGCTTTCTCCCCTTTTCCAAGGTATGTCTTACCATCCGGTACTCGTGTCTTGGTGGCGATCACGATCACACACACTTTTCTATCCTTCCTCTCTTCCTTCATATCGCTTGTCTTTATATTTTAATTTTAGAAAAGGAAGGCAAGAGAAAGGAGAAAGGTGGGAAAACATGTCAACACCAGCGACGCCAAGTCCGCATGACCGCGAGAAGATAAATGATAATACAAGCCAAGGTGGTCCAGCCCCCATCCATTGGCATATTTAAAAGAAAGAAGAACATGTTGGCCCAATATGGCTTCACTAGGGCTACCTACCCAAAGCTCGTGCGAGCGCATCAATTTGAATAGCCAAGGGGTATCACTGTAAAGTTTCGGATGTTGGTCTTCTCTCCTAATGAAGGTCCTGTAAGGATATAGCCGGTCGCTCTCAGGACGCCAAGAATCCGTAGAGGGTAGAGGCTCCTCCACTAGTAGAGGAATCTGTAGAAGAATTAGCCGTTCACCGCTCACGCGGCATAAGCTTCGAAGTGTCTTCTGTGGACACGCTAAAATTGACATCATTTTGAGCATATCTCCTATCGCACTGCGATGCCCCATTTGACCATCAAATCGACTTATTTGAGTATTTTTTCTCATTTTTCTAGAATACTCAACTTTCCTAAACTTTTCCACACATTTTCCTATTTTTCCACATTTTTCTGAGGTTTTTCTCCATTTTTCCAGGCCTTAAGTCAAATGGTGGCAGGGACCCTGGTGCCATTTAATTGACGCCCATCAGAGGGGCGCCCTTCACTGGGAATTGGCGCTCAGGTCATGGGTGCCCATTACCTCCAGCTGTAGGCCCTCCCTCACTTAAACTCCTTTTTCACCTAGGAAAGGGTTCTTATGGCTTCCTAATATTATAAGGACACTTGGAGGAAGGATCCCCCTTTCCAAATCCCACCAAAACTCAATTTTTTAATTTTTATGGAATTAAATTCCGAAATTCAATTCCCTCCCTCACTTAAACTACTTTTCACTTGGAAAAGGGTTCCTATGATTTCCTAATATTGTAAGGACACTTGGAGGAAGGATTCCCCTTTCCAAATCCCAACCAAACTCAATTTTCTAATTTTCTTGGAATTAAACTCCGAATTTCCTTTCCCTTCCTCACTTAAACTCCTTTTTCACTTGAGAAAGGGTTCCTATGGCTTCCTAATATTGTAAGGACACTTGGAGGAAGGATCCCCCTTTCCAAATCTCACCAAAACTCAGTTTTCTAATTTTTATAGAATTAAACTCCAAATTTCACTTCCCTCCCTCACTTTAACCTCCTTTTCAACTAGGGAAAGGGTTCCTATGACTTTCTAAGGTTGGGAGGACACTTGCCCAATAAATATCTCCCTCCAAATCCCATTAAAACATAGTTTTCTAATTTTCTTAGAATTAAACTCCGAATTTCACCTCTATAAATAGGACCCCTCTCTCCCTTGTGTAAAAAGTATCAATATCAATCCAAGGGGAGCTGCTACTAGATTGAAGGCTCAAGGAGGAGGCTCCCATGAACCTACAAGCTTCATCCATGGAGTTCTTCTTCCTCCCTTGAAGATCTTGAAGCCAAATTGTAGAAAACCACTAAGTTTTTCCCCTCCTATATCTTATTTTTTGCTTTAGTTAATTGAATGCATCATATCATATTCTTCTTTTATATCTTTTTATCTCAATATTAAGATCTTCCCATGTCGTGCACTCTAGCACATCTCCCTTAGTGCAACACTTGCACATCTCCCTCTATTCTTCATCATACATCATCTTTTACCTACCCTTTTGCATAGGGGTTTAAAGGCCAAACACCAATAAGGTGTGTTCATATCCATGCTTTCTATATCCATATTTATATTTGGATTTGATGCTACACATCTTGGTTTCTAATCCATGTTTGTTTATTGGTGTTTGTTAATTTTGCAAGGGTAATCAAGCTAAAGAAGAACTCTCTTCATCGGCCGGCTGATAGAAAGAGAAGGTGCACTCATAATCTCCCCCGCTTCTTTTAAGGTATTCTTCGCGATCCCTCCTATTCTTTATTGTTATATCTTTGAGGCCCTCGCATCTCTGGCGATCACCCTCCATTAGCACCCTACACATGCTCCCCTTTCTCTCTCTTCCCATACTTTTCTAGCCATATTAACATTTTCTTTTCTTAAGTGGATTTTCTTAGAATCTACAAATTGGCGATCACGGTGGGACCACCATTATTTTTCATTGATTACCCTTCCCCTTTTGCACCCACGGTGCAACTCCCTTTGTGCTCCACGTAGCGCTTTCCTTTTTATTTTATCACTTGTGCATCGCGTGCACATCCCCCTCTCCTTCTGTGATTGCTAACTTGTTGGTTTTGGAAAACTCTACTTTCTTATCTCTCCATCTTAAAAAAAAAATTGGATGCCATGTTTCATGTTATGTTGATTGCCTTGATTTGTATGGCCATTTGAGTGTTTTACCTTATCTTTCATTGGTTTGGCTCATATCATTGTTCATACTTTCTTTTCTTTGTCTTTTGCATTAGCACTTTCATATTGCATTTGGCCTGGGAGACCTCCTCTCTCTACACTTTTTAGGATCCATACCCCCCTCTTGGTTAAGGAATGACCCTCCATTGAGCATTCCATCTATTTGGACTGAAAATTCCTAAACCAAGGCATCCATAAGTCCCCGCACCCGTGGATTCCCTCACGGAAGCTTGGGCAGGTTGTACCCTTGAAGTACCCCAGGTTTAGTTGGCCTATGCATGGTGAGAGAGTGTACCTAGTTGGCATTGAAGAAAATTTATATTGAAACTAGGTTCCTACCTTGTGTGAATCATATTAAATCACTTAATTCATCAAGGTTTAACTTAAAAAAAAGCAAGCGTAAGCATCCCAATTTGTGTGATCTTTGCAAATTGTTTTGATTGAATATTACTTATTTGCATGATGTTTCGCTTTGATAATCAAATAAACATGTTTAATCCTAACTATCATCATGAGGATGCACAACCTATTACATCTTATGATCCTCAATTTCAACATGTTCATTATAATCCTCACCAAATTTTTTCTAAGGGACCACGTCCTCACTCTTATGGTCTTGCCCGACCCATGGGCAATTTCCAATCTCATGGTCCCTCGCATTCATTGCACGTCACTACTCCCTCGGGACCATCTCCTAATGATGAGAAGGTTTCCCAAGTCATCTGTGCATTAGATCATCTCATCTCTCAACAAATCCAAGTCCTTAAGGCTATTGTTGAAGGCACACCTCCTTCTCCTCCTCCCTCCAATCCCACACGGGTGGCCTATCACCCACCTCCTTCCGTTCATACACGGGTGGCTCATCGTCTTCCCTCCTCTCTTATTCGCACTCCCATTCAAGGAGCCCACCCTTCTTCAGCACATATTCCTTCCCAAGTAATCCATCACCCATCTCTTTCTATTCCTCCTCCTCCATGGCCCCAAGGCCCACACATTCCTTGCAACCCGGTCCGTCCAGGTCCTTCTGTGGGTCAGCCCATTAACCCTCCACCACGGCCTTTACATCAAGGCACCCCTCCAAGGCAATCATGCTGATCTTCCATTGCTCAGGTCACACCCCTCCATCAAACTCTTCTTGATAAAGTCGCTTCATTGGAAGAACAACTTAAGAGGGTTGCGAGCCCGCAGCCCGCTCCTCCTTCTTCTTCCCCCATCAATTCTCTTCACGTCGTCCTGAACGACATCACGAAGATGGAGAAAGATTGGAAGGATAGGAGAGACAACTACGACATCGGCAGTTCAAGCGAGCAAGAGCCGACGGACTTCGACGCTCAAGTGGACACCATCCACCTTCCACCCATTCACCCTATTCATTCATATGGTCCTTTGCCTCCGCTTACGCATACACACTCGCACTCACAAAATCATCCGCAATACCATTACATTTCACCACCCATTATTACGTCTTCACCACGGTGTCCACTTGAGCCTAATAATGAAGAACCAGTAACTGAAGAATTCAAGATGGCACATAACGATGAAGTCCCGAAGGCACCCCTCCCGAGTTTCCTTCGCTTTCCACTTCCTCCACTACCACTAGATGAACCCCCTGCTCAAGATGATGCCACCATCACCAATCCGACCCCCATTTCTGAGACTTATTGGTGCTATGATGATGGGTCGATACTCCAATCACCCACGCCGACGCATCATGAGTCTTCTCCTACACCTAACACTACTCGTACCCCTAAAACCTAACATTTTCAACATGTCAAACCCTCCATTATCACACCCCCAACTCCCACATCATCAACCTCCATAGCACCGGACTCCGCCAAACCTTCCACTAGACCTCCACCAATTACGCCGTCATCAGCCACCACCCCCTCGGCTTCCGCTGAGTCCACTACTAAACCTTCTCTAATTAACCTCCCATTACTGCCACCTCTGCCCTCCATTACACCTTTAACCCCTAACATAACTACCCCTATTCCACCACTTAACCCTCCATCTTCGCCCATGGCTAATCCTGAGCAGGATCCATCCCTTTTTGCACTCGAGCCAACCCCGACTGCTTCCGAGCAAAAGGAGAAGCTCGACGTGTTTGAACCTCCATTTCCACTAACCCTTTCTCCAACACCTCCCATTACGCCACCACCCATGGAGCCTTCCGCCTCCGCTTCACCTTCCTTTACCACTCGGAATGGGTGTGCCTCTTCAAGTGCTTATGCCGAAGATGATCAAGAGCCGAGCAAGAAGAATTTGGCCACAACCGTGTTATTCAAGATGCAAGAATTTATCTGCCGGATGTCAATCCGTGTTGTCGTGCCGAGCATGGTTGAAGAGGCCGAGTCCCCGCCACTGCTCGCCAGAAGAGAATGCCAAGCGTTGATGCCGCCCAAGGGCCGGGCATGGCACCCTTTGTTCCAACTTTCAAATCTTGAACCTTTTCTTCCATACAAGGGGGGAATGCCCATTTTGATCAATATTCTTCATACGCTATAGTCTTTGGGCATGACGATGCTTCCTATCCCAACTTTCCAACTCTCTCACACTATTGCTTTTCACTTTTTAAGGGAGTTATCACTTACTATTGAAGCTTCGTCACGAGCTTTTACTTTATCCATTGGGCCAATTGGCTATACACTTTCACTGCCATGGAGGGGCGGTTATCTTGGTGCTAAGGGGCCTTCCCCTATTCTATCCACCTTCTATTCAACGCCATCCATATTCCTGTCTATCACCGATTCTTTGTGGGCCACTCCAGGGGAAAGAAGGAGGATCTCATCTTATCGCCCTTCATATTCTTTGCATCTCATGCATTTCATGTCTTCATCGCATCCATTCTATTGCATTTGCATGCATTTGTATTCCTTCTTCCCTGGGTTTCCAGACCCGTATCTTCCCCGCCTTTCGGAACCTCCGGACCTTCCGCATTTCCCATCTTATTCATCTTTATCCCCAGGATCTTCGGGTCCCCTTACACTTCCCGGGCATTGTGCCCATCTTCTTTCAGGGCATCACGCCCTTTTCCAACTCTAGCATCTGGACTCTCCGGATTTCTCACTTGTCTTCCTGGTGCATCGCGCCCCATGCTGTCTTACTCCTCCGAAACCTCTGGACTTTCTCCTTGGGCATCGCGTCCCTTCCCTTTCTACTCTTCCGAAACCTCCGGATTTCTTATCTCCACTCCTAGGGCATCGCGTCCTTTCTTTCGCTATCCCTCCGGAACCTCCGGATTTATCTAATTCCCCAGGGCATTGCGCCCCTTTTTATCTTCTTCCTCCAGAATTTCCAGACTTATCTTTCCTCTCTGGGCATCGCGTCCCTCGGGATTTTCCATCTCTGGAACCTCCGGATCTTCCTGTTGGGTTCGGTGCTATGTATTCAGAGGGGGGTGAATGAATATAGCCCTTTAAAAACCTTCACCCAAATAGAATTTCGCTCAAACAAGATTTCGCTCACTCAATAACTGGAATGCTAACAAGACAAATTAGACACTCATCTACTGAACCTATGATCAAACATATGGAGCGCCCCTATGCAATCATCTAGCAGAAGCAAACAGATAGAAACATCAAACCACTGCACAAGGGGTTTTTAGGTGGTTCGGTCAGGCAGACCTACATCCACCCCACACTCAACCCGAGTGTGGCTTCCTGCTGACTCACAGCTTGAACAGCTGGGCATCACAGCTTGCCATGCATCAGCTGGGCAACACAGCTTGCCGTCCGAGGAATACTCCTCGCCCGCTGAGCAACACAGCTTGCTGTCCAGTGGCATCCACCACTGCAAACCGCTGGGGATTACAGCTTACCCGTCCAGAGGCAACACCTCTGCAAACCGCTGGGCAATACAGCTTGGCCGTCCAGTGGAATCCTCCACTGCAAACGCTGAGCCTCACAGCTTGCTCCGCTGACAAACAGCTTGAATAAAGGTATAAAAGGAAAACGAAAACAAGTAGCAATAGCAACTGAAAGCTGTAAAGAAATGAAGCACAAATGTGGCTCTCTACAAGAGCTAACTGGCCTGGATTTGATCCACGGTCCATTTGAGACAATCTTCAGCTGATCTCTTCTTCTCAACTCTCGATCTCTCTTTCTCTATCTTTTTCTTCTGCTTCTCTGCTCTCTGTCTCTCTTTCTTTTCTTCACTCTTTTCTTCTTCTCTTCTTCTGCTCTCTTCACTCTTCTTCTGCTCTCTTCAGCTGGATCGAAGTCTCTGCACTTCTGCCTTGTCTTTCACTCTCTGCTCTTCTCTTCTCTGTCTGGACGTGGCTCTCTATATAGACTTCACATCTCGCCAATTCGATCAGTCTTCTTCCGTGGAAGAAGGCTCATATATATAGCAGCAGCAGCAGCAGCAGCCCCGGCGTGTGCCCTCCACATTTCCCGCCCAATCGACTCTGCCACGTGTCAGCATCTCAGCTCCTTGGATCACGTGCCAGACACCTGCAAGACAGAGTATCAGATTATCAACTTGGTGTCGACACTTTGTAAAGTGAAATGCATTGTATAGACTTGTGAAAGCGCATGCATTGTACAGACTTAGTGAAAGGGAATGCATGTAATACAATTCTTTTAAATACCCAGAGACTAGTGCATTCTGGCACGGGAGCATATGAAGTCTCAGGGGAGCATCTATGGCCTCTGGACAGCATCACCAGCGTCAGGGGAGCATGTGGAGCACATGCTGTCTCTGGGGAGCAAACGCTGCTCCAGGGGAGCATCCTCATGATGGGAATCGACGCCGAGCATGTACATTTACTTTTACATTTATGTCCTTTTAGTTTGTGTTATATCCTTGGGAAAGTATATACGCAATTGTACGGCTTTATAAGCCAATGCGTCATTCCCATAGATTGTGTGGGTTTTTATGCAATTATACAGTAGGACCAGCAAGGAGGCCCTCAGCCCTTTTCCATTGGTCCATGTCACCTATGTGGGGCTGGTCAACCATCCTAGGTGACCATCTAGAAGGGTTGAATGTCAAATGCCACATGGGTAGACAAAGGGAGTAAAAAGTCTAAGGTAGGCTACCTACCATGTCAAGCTTGTCTCCCACTTGGGTTATTTTATTTTTTTTGTGTGTGTTGGTCAAATTTAATCTAGGCCATTCATTCCCCATCCCTAGATCCAATGGTAGAGATTAGATTAGATTGGAGGCATATAAATACTTGTATTTTCCATTTGAATATTAATGAAAGTGAAAAAATCATTGTGCAAGAACCCATCTCTTGGAGAATTTTGACCTCTCCTCTCTCTCCCCCTTGTTTCTTCATCCCCAACCCCCATTCTAGAGTGATATCTCCTTCCCCCCACCTCCGGTGATCATCGGTGCCGCCGCCGCCGCCGCCGTTCGTGCCGCCATCACGCCGCCGCGGAGCCGCCTTCGGTGTTCTGTCCATCTTGGATAGAGGCTTCTTGTCTGAATATCTGCTCTCCTCCACGTGAAGATCTCAAGCTGCAATTTTTATGGTGTGTTCTACCCTTGCATCGCAAGTGCCACCTAAATTTTCACGCCCAAAATCCACCGTTTAGTATTTTTAAATTTTCGTCCAACCTGTCATCCCAGATCTGCCAGGTTTCTGTCTACAGTGACAGAACCTCTGAGTTCTCCCCCTCCAACCATCTTTTTGATTTGTCCAAACCCTTTCATATTTACTGGGAGTTCTGTCCATCACCCTCTACATCTACAAATTTTCTTAATTTTTTATCAGCCTTATATCTATTTTTAGAAATTTGTGTTCTTCCTCTACTACAGTGTTTTCAGTCAGATCCTAGATCCGACCACCCTCCACTTCCAAAATCAGAACAAATCACCACCACCTCCAAATCCAGATCCAAAGATAGTCCTGGTTTCGTAGCTTGATTTCCCACAACTTGTCTGTAGAACACAACCCCAGATTCGGACGTCTACCTAATGGTCAAAGGCAATCCACAGGAAAGTTCTCTGCTGACCTGAGATTTCAGGAACTATACAACAGGAACTTCGAAATTCCATAAGTCCAGATCCGTGCAGATACATGCCAGATCTCCAAGCTTACATTGAAGGATTTGAAGTTAGCTTTCCAACGGCGCCAGTCTCGTGTCGATCCGACATCGGGACTGATCGGAGCGCCCGTTCTCGCCGAGACGCGCGCTGAAAAGCAGAAGTTGCAGCCCGTGGCCGGTTATTCCGACCGGTGCCGATCGGAGCCGCCCGGCCTCCGGCCGGCGAACCAGCGCGCCCCCACTCCAGGGAGCGCGCTTCCAGGTATCCTCCACTACAGTGGTACCACCGGGTCCCACACGGCCCCTCCGGACAGCACGTGGGCCCCACCGTCACGTGTTCCGGTGTTGCCGAAACAGCGCGAGAAGCCGCCCGTCAACCCGAATTCGGTCCTCCCGGACCCCATTGTGTAGCCTTTTACCTCCCTGCGTGGAGTGGGCAGCGGTTTGTATTGCTGTAATCTCCGTGTATTATTGTCCCGGGAGTATGAGTTTCGGCCGGGTCCGTCGTCCCCACGCCGAGCGCGTGGAGGTATCGCATTCGCTTCCTTACTTGGCATTTTGCTTACTTCATATATATTTGTTTATGCCGCTGCTATAGAGCATGTATAGGGATATCTAGCCCGCTTTATCTATTCATTACCGCTGCTGAGAGAGAGTGCGACACCGTCCCGTGACCCGATCTGGGCACACGAGAGAGCCGATCACCCTAGCTCATTGCTGGTTTCTCAACCGCGCACGTCTGACGTTTCCCTCGTTAAGGGATAGTCACGAGCCTGTTGTGTCCGTGGTCTCATCCCGCATCAATTTGGTATCAGAGCGAGTTGAGTCTAGGGTGTCAAAAAAAATAAAGTGTGTCATTTACGTCTAGTCCTTATTCATTGTCTACGTCGAGTCTAAGATCATCATATTTTTAAAACAACAAAAAGAGTCATTTTTGGGTCACATACATCCCTTTACTCGGTATATCAAAAGGTGTTGTCCGAACGTTAGGCTACGCCTATCGGGAAGGCCGCACACTTGCGCGAGTGATATTCGGATCGATTAACTCCGCCACGTGCCGAGTTTTGGTTACGTCTAGGTGCATCATCTTGTAGTGTGCATTTACCTTAGTCGGTGTCTCCTACTCCGTGTCTTGCATGCCCACTCATCTAGGTACTCAATACTCACCCCCACCACCACCTATGGCGGAATCCCAAGTCTATAGTTCCGATGAAGTGGCCACATTGTTCCGAACTCTTGTGGGGAAAATGGATGGGTTGATTGAGCGCATGGAAGAGTTAAGTACTCGAGTGGATAGGATGGAAGGGTTGAGTACTCAGGTGAATGGCCTAGGCACCCGCCTAGAAGAGAGGATGAAGGCCGTAGAGGATAGGGCCGCCGGGTCGAACCAGTCTGCTCAGGGATTGGTCGGGAGAGTTGCCGCACTAGAGAAAGGACCAACCCATGCACCCATCCCACCTACCCAAGGTCAACCGGAACCGGATCACCAACCTGTGACTCCAAGGGTTCAAGGGGTAGCTGTTAGGAGGCACGAAGTCCCCGAGGTGCATGACTATGAGTCCGATAATGAGCAACGGGGACATGGTCGTGACCACCGCCCTACGCGGCGTACCCATGACCAAGATATGGATGAACGGGCCATTCGGACCGTTCGGGCCGACCCTCCCACCTTTGACGGGTCCTTAGACCCAAAGGTCTATCTTGATTGGGAGGCTGGTATGGACAGATATTTTGAGTGGTTCGAGATGTCGGACCAACGAAAAGTGAAGTATGCCAGGATGAAACTTTTAGGCCAAGCACAAACCTATTGGCAGAACATGGAGAACCTATTGTTTCATCATCAAGAACCCCCGATCGATACGTGGACCGATATGAGGGAGAAGCTTAGGAAGAAGTACCTCCCTACCTCCTACCTCCAGCGTCTTATAGAGAGGTGGCAAAGTCTCACCCAAGGAGATCGGTCCGTCTCTGATTACATCGCCGAATTTGATGAATACTACTTGCGATGTGATGCCACGGAGGAGGAT
The DNA here is from genome assembly GCA_022559845.1 of Amorphophallus konjac. Taxonomy (NCBI): domain Eukaryota; kingdom Viridiplantae; phylum Streptophyta; class Magnoliopsida; order Alismatales; family Araceae; genus Amorphophallus; species Amorphophallus konjac. The sequence goes on along the minus strand of CM040119.1, from coordinate 110,677,930 downwards.
TCCCTTACCGTCTCCCGGTTTCGGCGTGGTCTACGCCCGCACCTACGGTATGAGCTTCTTCGCCGCAAGGTGGACAAGTTGGAGGATGCATATCAAGTTGCTCTCGAGATGGAGCAATTCGAGGGAGAGTTCGAGTCTATTCCTCAGTGGAGTCCCGCTCCTCCCCGTAGTGATTCCCGTGGCTCTTTAGGTTCATACCCGAGGGGACCCATGGCTCGTCCTCAGGAGCCCGCCCGTCAGGAGCACTTCGCTCCTAGACCTCGACCTCCCCCACCACGGGATCTACCTCCACTCCATCCACCGGCACCCGTTGCCCATCCCCCAGCACACATGGCCCGTCCCCTGGCCCCGACACTTCCCCTGTTGTTGCCCACGGCGCCTACACCTCCACCCTTGCTACCTACGCCCCCTACCCGTCGGGAGGATAAGGGTAAGGCCCCTCTTATCGGAGAGAGTAGTAGGTCACGAGTGCAATGTTTCCACTGTCACGGGTTTGGCCACATTGCCAATGAATGCCCCGCCCGTGCCACCCTAGCCCTAGGGGTTGGAGATACCTTACCTCCTGAGCTTGAGTGTGTCGATTATGTGGCCGACCAAGCACTAGCCAATGAGTACTATGCCTTGGGGGGAGAGCTGGGCGGCTCACCCGTCACCCAGGATGCCGCCACTTAGTGGGCTTGATGTCACCACCTTAGTCTAGGGTCATATATGAGTCGGTGTGTTTTCCTTGTGTGGTTTGCTTTGTGTGGTTTGTTTGCATGGTTTGTGTGTCGTTTATTTGTCTGCATGTGTCTTGTGCAAGCTCGTTGTCGTTCTCTTATGAGTAAGAGACGAGTGGACTCATTCGATGAGTATGGGATCGGTTCTATATCTACACCCGGATCTAGTCACCTACAGGGACTCAACGGTGATTCCTAGTGAGTCTTCGAGCCGCCACCTCCCCCTTTGAGAGTGCCCCACCCCGGAGTGTCCTCCACTAGCCCATGGCAGCTTGCGCATATCGAGTATATATGGAATGAGCAGGTGACGATCACTTGGAGTGGAGCGTACCCGCGTTACTTGGCACAGTGACGGATCCGTCGGAATACTCGAGCATCCATACCCCTACTCGACGGGGTCGAGTTCCTCCCACCCGGGGAGAGTTGATGGGAATCGACACCGAGCATGTACATTTACTTTTGCATTTATGTCCTTTTAGTTTGTGTTATATCCTTGGGAAAGTATATGCGTAATTGTACGGCTTTATAAGCCAATGCGTCATTCCCATAGATTGTGTGGGTTTTTATGTAATTATACAGTAGGACCAGCAAGGGGGCCCTCAGCCCTTTCCCATTAGTCCATGTCACCTATGTGGGGCTGGTCAACCATCCTATGTGACCATCTAGAAGGGTTGAATGTCAAATGCCACATGGGTAGACAAAGGGAGTAAAAAGTCTAAGGTAGGCTACCTACCATGTCAAGCTTGTCTCCCACTTGGGTCATTTTATTTTTTTTGTGTGTGTTGGTCAAATTTAATCTAGGCCATTCATTCCCCATCCCTAGATCCAATGGTAGAGATTGGATTAGATTGGAGGCATATAAATACTTGTATATTCCATTTGAATATTAATGAAAGTGAAAAAATTATTGTGCAAGAACCCCTCTCTTGGAGAATTTCGACCTCTCCTCTCTCTCCCCCTGGTTTCTTCATCCCCAACCCTCATTCTAGAGTGATATCTCCTCCCCCCACCTCCGGTGATCATCGGTGCCGCCGCCGCCGCCGTTCGTGCCGCCATCACGCCGCCGCGGAGCCGCCTTCGGTGTTCTGTCCATCCTGGATAGAGGCTTCTTGTCCGAATATCTGCTCTCCTCCACATGAAGATCACAAGCTGCAATTTTTATGGTGTATTCTACCCTTGCATCGCAAGTGCCACCTAAATTTTCACGCCCAAAATCCACTGTTTAGTATTTTTACATTTTCGTCCAACCTGTCATCCCAGATCTGTCAGGTTTCTATCTATAGTGACAAAACCTCAGAATTCTCCCCCTCCAACCATCTTTTTGATTTGTCCAAACCCTTCCAATTTTACTGGGAGTTCTGTCCATCATCCCCTATATCCACAAATTTTCTTAATTTTTTATCAGCCTTATATCTATTTTTAGAAATGCATGTTCTTCCTCTACTACAGTGTTTTCAGTCAGATCCTAGATCCAACCACCCTCCACTTCCAAAATTAGAACAAATCACCACCACCTCCAAATCCAGATCCAAAACTAGTCCTGGTTTCTTAGCTTGATTTCCCACAACTTGTCTGTAGAACACAACCCCATATTCGGACGTCTACCTCGCGGTCAAAGGCAATCCATAGGAAAGTTCTCTGCTGACCTGAGATTTCAGGAACTGTACAATAGGAACTTGGAAATTCCATAATTCCAGATCCGTGCAGATACAGGCCAGACCTCTAAGCCTTGATTGAAGGATTTGAAGTTAGCTTTCCAACGGCGCCAGTCTCGTGTCGATCCGACATCGGGGCTGATCGCAGCGCCCGTTCTCGCGGAGACGCGCGCTGAAAATCAGAAGTTGCAGCCCGTGGCCGGTTACTCCGACAGGTGCCGATCGGAGCCGCCCGGCCTCCGGCCAACGAACCAGCGCGCCCCCACTCCAGAGAGCGCCCTTCCAGGCATCCCCCACTACAGCGGTACCATCGGGTCCCACACGGCCCCTCCGGACAGCACATGGGCCCCACCGTCACGTGTTCGGGTGTTGCCGAAACAGCGCGAGAAGCCGCCCGTCAACCCGAATTCGGTCCTCCCTGACCCCATTGTGTAGCCCTTTACCTCCCTGTGTGGAGTGCGCAGCGGTTTGTATTGCTGTAATCTCTGTGTATTATTATCCCGGGAGTACGAGTTTCGGCCGGGTCCGTCGTCCCCACGCCGAGTGCATGGAGGTATCACATTCGCTCCCTTACTTGGCATTTTGCTTACTTCATATATATTTGTTTATGCCGCTGCTAGAGAGCATGTGTAGGAATATCTAGCTCACTTTATCTATTTATTACCGCTGCTGCGAGAGAGTGCGACACCGTCCCGTGACCCGATCCGGGCACACGAGAGAGCCGATCACCCTAACTCATTGCCGATTTCTCAACCGCGCACATCCGACGCTTCCCTCGTTAAGGGACAGTCACGAGCTTGTCGTGCCCGTGGTCTCGTCCCGCATCACCTCAAAGTTAGGGAAGCATTAGCAGTCACTGGAGGGCATACTCAGTCCCAGGAGAGCATCCGGGGGGACAGGCGAGCATGCACGTCTGATGTACAGACTCTACCAATGTATAGACTTGGTGGATAGTGATGCATGGCCAAACGGATGTACAGACTTCACTGTGAATGCATGAACAGTGAATGAGTGTATAGACTTGATCAAGAGAGACGCTGGCCAATCGGAGCATTAACAATCACTGGAGAGCATACTCGGTCCCAGGAGAGCATCCGGGGGGACAGACGAGCATGCGCGTCTGATGTACAGACTCTACCAATGAAATCATGAACAGTCCCATGTATGGACTTGGCTTCGGGTCTGCTATAGTCCAGTGTGTGGACTTGAGTGTTGAGGCATGAACAGTGCAGTGTGTAGACTCTGAAGGCCAACATGCGTGCTCAATGTACAGACTTCCCAGTGTAAAGACTTTAAGTCCAATATAAGAGACTGTACAGACTTACTCATGAACAACGCACAATCGGATGTACATACTTAGCCCAAGACAATGTGTAGACTTCAGAAATGCAAGCAATGTAGCAATGTCTAGACTAAGCTTTACCCTGCAGTGTATAGACTTTCTATATGAAGGGCTGTACATACTTCGAAGGCAAAGGCCAATGTATAGACTTTGAAGGCTGAGGCCAATGTATAGACTTAATGTAATGCACTGGCTGTACATGCATGAATGAGACGCTGCATGAGACGATGCAGCTACAGTGATGTACAAACTTTGCCTAACGTAGTCCGTTGTACATACTTCCAATGCAATGCAATGCACACACTTCAGCTAAGCAATCTTCACGAAATATATCAGTTATATGCATACACCACAAGGTATATCAGTTATAAACATCTCATGCATTCTCCACAGAACATAATGAGTGATATGCATTCAAATCAACATGCCATCATCATATAAAGGACATTTCATTACACTGTCTAAACAAAATCCAAAGCACTCATTGTGTTGCAATCATCGAAACAAAATAGCATTGCTATCATCAAATCAGCATAGCACATGCTTGTGCCTAAGGGGCACAACATTCTCCCCCTTTTTGATGATGGCAACACACTGTGACAGTGAGTCACACACAAATTTTCTCCCCCTTTGACATAATCAAAAAGAGAAAAACAGTATAAGCAAGAGTGCAACATGGCAGTATGCATGCAATAAATTCCCCCTGAAGGTATGACTCCCCCTGAACTGGTTCTCCCCTTAATAATTGCTCCCCCTTTGGGAAGGAATATGGACAGATAATTCAAAGGTAGAGAAGGTAGGAGGGTCACTTGACAACAGCATAAGCATAGGTTCAGAAAGGAGCATGATTATAAACAACTGTTAAAGTATAAGAATCAGCAACATACAATTTTGACAAAAATTCAGGTTTAACAGTGATAAATATAGAGTAAAACACCTGACCCTTGAAAAAGAGTTTATAAACTCCGTTTATAGCAATGAATCTAGGGCACATGGTATTAATAGATAAATCAAAAATAATACCCTTTTGTGTTTAAACATGGAAGTTCAAGAAAGGTAATTTGAATATGTATTGAGAAAAATAATTTTCACTCATTGACTTTTGATTTCAAAGGGTTACAGCAGTTTGTTTTTCAATTTTTTTTTAATTTTTTCTGAACCTGAACTAAGTGAATAGACCTGTGGCATTTATGCTGTTGACATTAGGTGTACACCTTGATTAGAGGCAGGTACTCCCAGTTACTAGGCATAAACTACAAGATCTACTTCAGGTCAAGGCCTACAAGGAACAATCTTCACCTTTGACATTAAGGGCACACCTTGATCAGAGGCCAGTACCCCCAGTTACTTGGTGAGGACTCCCCCTATAGATTCGACCCTATGAACAGAGTTAGCTTGAAGCACTTCATGACATGTGAATTTTCCTGCTTCATTGGAGGAGTTCACAGTTTCTCAGTGCAATCAGCCATTGCTATATCACAATGTTCAGTTCTTTACTTGAAGATCTTATTTACTGCTACCCTAACTTCTTTTAGAGTGATTGTTTAAAAAATCATTACATACTCTTATTCACCTGTTCTAGACATTTCCAGTTCAACACATTTAGGCATTACAAAAAACTTTTTCTATTTTAGTCATGAGACAAAGATTAAGAGCTATAAAAGTTTTCGTTTATCTCAAATTCTGAAGTGCAGACACTTAACTCTTCAATTTATGAAGGTTAAACCTTTAGTTCTTTTCAATTTGTAAGAGAAATTCTTATAAGAGAACAATTGCAATAATCACAACTCAATGTACTAAACCAGATACAAAACTGTTGTTCAGTGAAGGTTAGGGAAATGATAGCAATAGGCATTGAGTTCCAAGAGCATTTTATGTCAAAGGATATGAAAGAATTAAATGGGGACAGTGAGAAGTAGCAAGGATTCAATGAATTGAATAGAACTCTCAGCTCCCCCTGACACCATGATGCAAGGATTATACTATGCAACACACTGTTCTACATGCAAACTATGCACCAAGGATACATGAGGCAAGTATGCAATCAATTCAGGTTTATGCATCCAAGTCATGAACATTTTTATCCTTTTTCAGATTTTTTCAAAATATGATGCAATGCACTGTTCTACATGAAGACTGGACCCATGGTACTAGGCGGAGAGCCTGGTCTCAAAGACCATCTCACACATGGTAAGAACCTCCGGGTAGATTTTCCTGCCTTTTAGTAACATACCATTTGATATACCAAGGTTATGCAAGATAATGCAACATAAAGCAGTCCTACATGCATTGAACAGCATCATTGACAATCATGCAAATGATGTATGCAGACATAAGACACATGCATTGACTGTGTACACTAAATGAACCATTCACACTCAGTCCAAGTATGCATTCAACAACAAGCATGCATTGCACTGACACAAAACACATGCATTTACACGAAGTCTATATAGTGCATCAACTGAATACACTAAAGAAGCATTCAAATTCAGTTCAACATATAGCAAGAGAAGAGCATCAGATATGCAGAATTGAATTCAATAGCTGAGTCTGGAATGCAGACTGATCAGCTAGACATGAAGAGATCATCATAAATCAAGTAGACAGTTCAACAATTTTAGTTAATGAATTTAAAGCAAAGTTCAGAACTGACCTGAAATATAAAATTCTGGGGTTTTCTGTTGAGTGCCTTGGATCATAAACCCCTTTTATTTCTCCCACCAAGGCACACCTGCAAGATAAAATCAAGTTGATCCTGCAGGAACCCAAGAGGTCTTGGGTCCTGAATTACCCCTATCAGGTGTTCTAAATAATTTCTTAGCAATATTATCGTCAAATTCCATTAGAGAGCAATCAGACATAGATGTCTAAAATTTCCACAATAATGACATGAACCAACAGATTTTCTGGTCCTATGATGCTTATCAAAAGAAGCATGAGACCTATGAGATTGAGTATGAGTTGTTCTGTTGTTTACATGGACATTCTGTTTCTTATTCTCCTTTATCCAGCATTCAGCAGATTTGTGACCAGATTTACCACAATTAAAACATGAGAAGTTCACAGGTTGTTTTGTAGAGAATTTAAAAGCTTTGTTATTAACATGACTTACTTGGGCATGCCAACAGTTTGCAGCAATATGGCCCAATTTGCCACAATAAAAGCATTGAATCTTCTTTTTATGAGATGCATGATTTTTGACAAGAAATTTTCTATCATGCATTGTCTTAGCAGAAAGGTCATCATGTTTCATTAATATGCATTCATGCATGATATGACCTTCTTTGTGACAGTGAAAACATTTCATTCTTCTCTTTTGATCATGATAATGTTTCTTCATTTTAGAATTCCTAGCATGAATTCTATTAGATTTCAAATCATCATTTCTCATGACAAAACAATCAGCAATTTCATGACCAAACTTATCACAGTAAAAGTATTTTACATTCTTGACAGTTGCTTTGTTGGCCTGAAATTTTTCAGCATTCAAGTTCTTAATCTGACTTGTTTTCTTTTTCTGAATTTTCTTTTGTTTTTCCGTTTTTTGCTTTTCTCTCTGATTAGAAGGCATGTTTGAAGAGGAAGCTGAAGTGCTAGCTAACTTAGAGCTACGCATAATTGTTGTATACATTCTTTTTCTCTCTTCCTGCTTACTACCTCCATCAAAGACTTTCTTCTTAAAAGCATCCTTCAGATTTTCTTTATTCTTAAGAGACTCAGACAGAGAATTGTTCAGTTCAGTGATTTCATTTTTGAGAGAAGAAATGAGCATTTCAGAATCTATGATCTTTTCATTAAGTAAGACATTAATGGCTTTGTAGCTATCAATCTCTTCTATCAATGTGCTCACTCTCTCACATTCATTTTCAACTGGATTCTTCCCTTTTTCAAGCATTAAGAGTCTCTCAGACATGGTAGAATTTAGCAACCTCAATTCTTCATTTTCTTTTCTTATTTGTTCATTCTGAACTAGTTCATTAGTTAAGATTTGATCATTTCCTAATGAATTCAGCTTATCTTCTAGTTCAGAAATCTTGGCAGTAAGTTCATCATTTTTATTTTCCAATAAAGAGATTTGTTCCTTACTCACATTCAGATCAGCTAAGCACATATCATGAGATGTTTTTAGTCTTTGACAGTTTTCATAGGGAACATTAGAGTTAATCTGTTCACATCTCTTTTTCAACCTTCTATTTTCAGATTTTAATTTCTTGGACACTTTGAAAAAATCTTCATATATTACTATCAATTCATCAAAAGAGTATCCATCTGATTCAGAGCTTACCTGAGATGAAGTTTCATCATTAGCATTTCTTCGATCAGCCATCAAGCATTTGCTGTGATTCCTGATTAGCTTTAGTTTTTCCAAAATGTCTTTGGCAGACCTGCAAGAAGAAATGCATTCAATTAGAGATCTGTCAATTGATTCTTTTAATAAAACTACAGCTCTATTATTGACAGAGTCTTTCAGCTTATCCTTCTTGGTCCATTTGGATTTATCCTTCGACAGTTTATATGGACCGTGAGTTATTACCTTCCACAAGTCAGGATCGGTTGTGCTTACATACCGATGCAACTTTTCCAGTCATGGGCCAAGGTCATCACCTCTGAATATAGGAGGATTAGCCATCAAAGCAGATAACAAGCAGACTCAAAGCACAAAGCAATCGACAAGAAAACACCACAACCAGATAAGCACGGCAAAGCACTAACTCAGTGAAACTAAACAACGAGCACAGAAAGCACACTCTGAAATGCACCAAACACTAGCAGGATCCTCTGCAGATTGTTAGATCTGATAAATCAAAGACCCGCTCTGATACCAAGTGTTGGGTTCGGTGCTATGTATTCAGAGGGGGGTGAATGAATATAGCCCTTTAAAAACCTTCACTCAAATAGAATTTCGCTCAAACAAGATTTCGCTCACTCAATAACTGGAATGCTAACAAGACAAATTAGACACTCATCTACTGAACCTATGATCAAACATATGGAGCGCCCCTATGCAATCATCTAGCGGAAGCAAACAGATAGAAACATCAAACCACTACACAAGGGGTTTTTAGGTGGTTCGGTCCAGCAGACCTACATCCACCCCACACTCAACCCGAGTGTGGCTTCCTGCTGACTCACAGCTTGAACAGCTGGGCATCACAGCTTGCCATACATCAGCTGGACAACACAGCTTGCCGTCCGAGGAATCCTCCTCGCTCGCTGAGTAACACAGCTTGCTGTCCAGTGGAATCCACCACTGCAAACCGCTGGGGATTACAGCTTACCCGTCCAGAGGCAGCACCTCTGCAAACCGCTGGGCAATACAGCTTGGCCGTCCAGTGGAATCCTCCACTGCAAACGCTGAGCCTCACAGCTTGCTCTGCTGACAAATAGCTTGAATAAAGGTATAAAAGGAAAATGAAAACAAGTAGCAACAGCAACTGAAAGCTGTAAAGAAATGAAGCACAAATGTGGCTCTCTACAAGAGCTGACTGGCCTGGATTTGATCCACGGTCCAGTTGAGACAATCTTCAGCTGATCTCTTCTTCTCAACTCTCGATCTCTCTTTCTCTTTCTTTTTCTTCTTCTTCTCTGCTCTCCGTCTCTCTTTCTTTTCTTCACTCTTTTCTTCTTCTCTTCTTCTGCTCTCTTCAACTGGATCGAAGTCTCTGCACTTCTGCCTTTTCTTTCACTCTCTGCTCTTCTCTTCTCTGTCTGGATCGTGGCTCTCTATATGGACTTCACGTCTCGCCAATTCGATCAGTCTTCTTCTATGGAAGAAGGCTCATATATATAGCAGCAGTAGCAGCAGCAGCCCTGGCATGTGACCTCCACATTTCCCGCCCAATCGACTCTGCCACGTGTCAGCATCTCAGCTCCTTGGATCACGTGCCAGACACCTGTAAGATAGAGTATCGGATTATAAACTTGGTGTCGACACTTTGTAAAGTGAAATGCATTGTATAGACTTGTGAAAGCGCATGCATTGTACATACTTAGTGAAAGGGAATGCATGTAATATAATTCTTTTAAATACCCAGAGACTAGTGCGTTCTCGCACGGGAGCATATGAAGTCTCAGGGGAGCATCTATGGCCTCTGGACAGCATCACCAGCGTCAAGGGAGCATGTGGAGCACATGCTGTCTCTGGGGAGCAAACGCTGCTCCAGGGGAGCATCCTCAAAGTTAGGGAAGCATTAGCAGTCACTGGAGGGCATACTCGGTCCCAAGAGAGCATCCGGGGGGACAGGCGAGCATGCACATCTGATGTACAGACTCTACCAATGTATAGAGTTGGTTGATAGTGATGCATGGCCAAACGGATGTACAGACTTCACTGTGAATGCATGAACAGTGAATGAGTGTATAGACTTGATCAAGAGAGACGCTGGCCAATCGGAGCATTAACAGTCACTAGAGAGCATACTCGGTCCCAGGAGAGCATCCGGGGGGACAGACGAGCATGCGCGTCTGATGTACAGACTCTACCAATGAAATCATGAACAGTCCGATGTATGGACTTGGCTTCGGGTCTGCTATAGTCCAGTGTGTGGACTTGAGTGTTGCGGCATGAACCGTGCAGTGTGTAGACTCTGATGGCCAACATGCGTGCTCAATGTACAGACTTCCCAGTGTAAAGACTTTAAGTCCAATATAAGAGACTGTACAGACTTACTCATGAATAACGCACAATCGGATGTACATACTTAGCCCAAGACAATGTGTAGACTTCAGAAATGCAAGCAATGCAGCAATGTCTAGACTAAGCTTTACCCTGCAGTGTATAGACTTTCTATATGAAGGGCTGTACATACCTCGAAGGTAAAGGCCAATGTATAGACTTTGAAGGCTGAGGCCAATGTATAGACTTAATGTAATGCACTGGCTGTACATGCATGAATGAGACGCTGCATGAGATGATGCAGCTACAGTGATGTACAGACTTTGCCTAACGTAGTCCATTGTACATACTTCCAATGCAATGCAATGTACACACTTCAGCTAAGCAATTTTCACGAAATATATCAGTTATATGCATACACCACAGAGTATATCAGTTATAAACATCTCATGCATTCTCCACAGAACATAATGAGTGATATGCATTCAAATCAACATGCCATCATCATATAAAGGACATTTCATGACACTGTCTAAACAATATCTAAAGCACTCATTGTGTTGCAATCATCAAAACAAAATAGCATTGCTATCATCAAATCAGCATAGCACATGCTTGTGCCTAAGGGGCACAACACTTCCTTCCTTCTTCTTTCTCCTCCGATTTATCTTCTTACTCCTCCAGGACATCCCATCCTTTATTCTCTTCTTTCTTCTTAATCATCTTTTTTCATATCTTCTCCGAGGGCATTGCGTCCCTTGGGATTTCCCTCTTCCAGATCCTCCGGATGATTCCTCCTATCATGATTTTCCTTCTCCACTGCTTCCGGAACCTCCAGATCCACCTCTTTCTATCTATCAATTTCTTCTTATACTTCCACCCAATCACGGGTCTGACCCGACTTCTTCCACATCTTTGGGCATCTGCCCTTTCTCCCATTACTTTCGAGGCTTTAGTCCTCACTCCACTTCTTGATTTTCCTCTCCTTCTGCAGACCATTCATGTGATCAGGGTCTCTGTACCTTAGTGAGGGAGTTCTAGCCCTCGCCTCTTTTCCTTTTATCCTTGTTCATCTGAGTCAGGTCTTGGTACCACTCTTTCTTGTTAAGCCACTTCAAACCTTGGCTTCCAATCCTTTTATCTGCCACTTAAGGACAAATCTCATGTTCATCAAGATCGCCTCCAGCAGCTGCTGCTTCTACAAGGTTGCAAGGTAATGTTTTGCATATGATTTGATTTCATCATTCTTCACGCACGGTTTTTCAAAATGAAGTGCTTCTTAACATGATCAAGACTGTTATTCTAGATCTTTATCTTAGGCCTTTTCATTAAGTCAAATTCAGAAAAGAGTCTTTAGGCTTGCTATGCAGCACTTCGGTCATAAGAACCCCGCGCTGGGAGTTCGACATTCTCTCCCCGCTTGTTAAGAGTAACCCTTAACTGGACACTTCACACACTTCACGGCGCCCTTTAGCCGTCTCCTTTGGTAAAAACATTATTGCTGCTTTGGCCATGCCATGAGTATGCGTAAAAGTCTTTTCTCATCTTTACTCGGTCAAATACAGGTACAAGAGGTTGACAGATGAGATGACCAACCTAGATACTCCCCAATACGAGAGAAGTCCTAAATAGGGGCAGTCTTGACCCAAATTAAAGTGAATTTTCGTGATACATCTAGCCAAAAAGGGCTATTATGAAAATCAAGTCAAAATTTTGATAAAAGTAAAATTATAATAAAGGTATGTCAAGAGAGGCAAAGTCTCCGCAGGGAAAACCGTGGTCGTATGCATGTCAAGGGTCTAAAAATCAAAGGCACAAAGTCTCGGCGCAACAGACTATCTCTTTGAGGGGTAATACCTTGGAAGGATTTCAAGTCCCGATATCTCCCATCCTGTATAAAGCTTATCTACAATTGTTCTTCTCTTCTCCCTCCAAGACCGAATGTTTCTCGGGTATGGCCTTGGTAGAAGCACCGTTAACTAAGGGTAGCTGGTCATAGGGCACCACCTTTAAATGCACGCACGGCTTTGGGCAGTTTTTAGCGAAAGGGGAAGGAACAATGACCCTTAGCCAGTGGTTTAAACATCCTTTGATGCTGCTTTAGCAATGTCTAAATCAAAATCGTAAAAAAGTTGAAAATTTCTTACGAAAAATCCAAAAAGTTGAATATTTCCTAAGCAAAAATCCAACAAAAATTGAATATTTTTAAAATCCATAAAAAATTCAGATATCTTCCAAAAATCCACATAAAAATTCAAATATTTTCAAAACTCATAAAAATTTACATATTTCAAAATCAAAAAAAAAATACATTATATTTTGTTGATGGTGTTTTTGCAGGGACAACAGCTCTCACAGGACCAAGAGAACAGGATGAGTCCTCTCCATTCGTTGCTATCTATCTTTCGATTCTTCCCTATGTTCTTTGATATCTTCAAGATATGTCACCTTGGGCATCAATGATCACATCTTCATGATTTGCTAGGCATTACTCTGAGTATTCATCTCCAAATCTTTTTAATCAACTCTTACCTATTTTACTTGATCACTCTTGCCGCTGGGCATTACTTAATCCTGATCATTCAAGTGACTAGCCAAGTTGTCATCCTCGTGACAAACAACAAACAATGATGCTATCCTATCTATGCTTTAATGATGCTATCTATGTTAAATGTTATTCATGCCTTTCACATTATGCACACTTGAATGTTATTCATGATATGATACATATATGCTATTGATGCTTTGATACATGTTATATTTTCATGTTATTCAATGCTATTCAATGCTTTCATGCTTGAATTCTATCCCTTCTATTGTTGCAATGCTTTAACGCCTTATTCATTGCTTGTTATCTTTTATATCTTGGCTAATAAATTTTTGAGCGCAGAAAAGAAGCTCTTAGTCCTACCGTCTGGGTATCACCATCTCTGGCCCCACGGCGCTTGCATTTTCAAAATTCCCTCATACTTATTGCTATCACCATCTTCCCCCTGTATGCATTTTACTATATGTTATTATGCTATTAGATTATATCAAGGACCGTGTGGCTTTGGTAAATCTGGAATTTGAGTTCCCCTTCATAAAAAATGATGACGATTTCAGAGGCATTTTAGTCATACGGATAGGCCGTTGAGCCATCCAAGACTGGGGACGATGGTTCCCTTTTGTTAGTTGGTGCGCGGATAAACAGGCTTCGGCTTAGTATCAGCTCACGAATGGGTTTCTTGACCCAGTCTCGACAGTTTAACAATATTATCCTTGATTATCTTTGATTCTCATTTACTTTACTTTTCCCTTTAAACCCAGCATGCAGTCATATAGGAATTTGAATTAACTTTGGAAAACCCTTCTGATAAGCTAATTTTGAAGGTAAAGATAATTCTGATTGTCCATGATAAGAGATATTCCATGTTGAGTAATGTCCTTAGTTCGCCTTGTTGCCGTTTTGGGCTGCTTCCTTGAAAAACTCTTTGTTTGGATTTCTATCCTCTTATTTCAATCATTTTCCTTTGATCCACCTTGACTGCAGCACGTCCACATTGGCTGGTAACCGCTCCATAATGGTAAAACCTACAGGTTTGTGACTTGGGGTACTTCCACCGCGTTTGAAGTTGATCACTCTTTTTATCTCCTTCGTGCCCGCGTGCACACTCCTCCTTTATCTAAACAATTGTTGCTTTTAATTAAATCTCCTCAAGATTGCTTCATCTCGAACTTTTGATTCAATTCTAAACAAGTGATATTGATTACGTGTCTCATCACACCTTGACATCTACTTTTCAGTTTGCTCCCACTTCATTCCACTTCATTCTGTTATATTCCATTTCATTCCACTCCATTCTATTCCATTACATTCCGTGTCACTCCCTTGCAAAGTAGACGCCAAGGCGGGGCAGCTGTAGACACGCTAAAATTGACATCATTTTGAGCATATCTCCTATCGCACTACGATTCCCCATTTGACCTTCAAATCGACTTATTTGAGTGTTTTTTCTCATTTTTCTAGAATACTCAACTTTCCCAAACTTTTCCACATATTTTTCTATTTTTCCAGATTTTTCTGAGGTTTTTCTCCATTTTTCCAGGCCTTAAGTCAAATGGTGGCAGGGACCCTGGTGCCATTTAATTGGAGCCCATCAGAGGGGCACCTTTCATTGGGAATTGGCACCCAGGTCATGGGTGCCCATTACCTCCAGCTGTAGGCCCTCCCTCACTTAAACTCCTTTTCCACCTGGGAAAGAGTTCTTATGGCTTCCTAATATTATAAGGACACTTGGAGGAAGGATCCCCCTTTCCAAATCCCACCAAAACTCAATTTTTAATTTTTATGGAATTAAATTCCGAAATTCACTTCCCTCCCTCACTTAAACTACGTTTCCACTTGGAAAAGGGTTCCTATGATTTCTTAATATTGTAAGGACACTTGAAGGAAGGATCTCCCTTTCTAAATCCCACCAAAACTCAATTTTCTAATTTTCTTAGAATTAAACTCCGAATTTCCTTTCCCTTCCTCACATAAACTCCTTTTCCACTTGATAAAGGGTTCCTATGGCTTCCTAATATTGTAAGGACACTTGGAGGAAGGATCCCCCTTTCCAAATCCCACCAAAACTCAGTTTTCTAATTTTTATGGAATTAAACTCCGAACTTCACTTCCCTCCCTCACTTTAACCTCATTTTCCACTTGGGAAAGGGTTCCTATGACTTTCTAAGGTTGGGAGGACACTTGCCCAATAAATATCTTCCTCCAAATCTCATTAAAACATGGTTTTCTAGTTTTCTTAGAATTAAACACCGAATTTCACCTCTATAAATAGGACCCCTCTCTCCCTTGTGTAAAAAGCATCAATATCAATCCAATGGGAGGTGCTACAAGATTGAAGGCTCAAGGAGGAGGCTCCCATGAACCTACAAGCTTCATCCATGGAGTTCTTCTTCCTCCCTTGAAGATCTTGAAGCCAAATTGGAGAAAACCACTAAGCTTTTCCTCTCCTATCTCTTATTTTTTGCTTTAGTTAATTGCATGCATCATATCATATTCTTCTTTTATTTCTTTTTATCTCAATATTGAGATCTTCCCATGTTGTGCACTCTAGCACATCTCCCTTAGTGCAACACTTGCACATCTCCCTCTATTCTTCATCATACATCATCTTTTACCTACCCTTTTGCATAGGGGTTTAACGGCCAAACACCAATAAGGTGTGTTCATATCCATGCTTTCTATGTCCATATTTATATTTGGATTTGATGCTACACATCTTGGTTTCTAATCCATGTTTGTTTATTGGTGTTTGTTAATTTTGCAAGGGTAATCAAGCTAAAGAAGAACTCTCTTCATCGGCCGGCCAATAGAAAGAGAAGGTGCACTCATAGTCTCCCCCGCTTCTTTTAAGGTATTCTTCGCGATCCCTCCTATTCTTTATTGTTATATCTTTGAGGCCCTCACGTCTCTGGCGATCAGCCTCCATTAGCATCCTACGCTTGCTCCCCTTTCTCTCTCTTCCCATGATTTTCTAGCCATATTATTATTTTCTTTTCTTAAGTGGATTTTCTTAGAATCTACATCTTCAAGAAGCCATCCTTGCTGATCTCCGGCAGTTTGGGCTCGATTTTAGATGAGCGCTGCTTGGCAACCTTACGTGCCTCCAGATATGCCGCCATGACAGTATTCATCTGGAACTTTAACTTCTTCAGATATGCCGGGTCAGCATCCAGAGCCGGCACTGGCTGAGAGTCCAGGAATCGACGTTAAGCAATGGCCCAACATTCCCTTCTCGAGCTCCTATAAAAGCTGGTGCGCGCATTCCACCATTTGAAGTATTTTGAAGTCACACGGGGAAAGCGTGCAGGGGCCGGAACTCTGAATGAAACCGCCTCTCGACGATGAAAATAGTCCCACCATATGCGAGCCTTATCATTCGATACTTGGCCAGCCTGGGCCCTGTTCGGCAGTGCAAACTGAGTGGAGGAAGCAGGAATGTGCTGGTCATAACCAAAATTCCGACTGAATCGGAATGGGTAGTAAGGCTCCAGCCATAAAATACCGCTCTTGCGGAAAACCAAGATGCTCGGCCTTATTGACAACGCCCAATCAACTAGCTCTGACTCCAGAATTGGCCTCGTGCACTTGGCGCCAGAGATGGGGTGAACATACTCTTCTGTCTCGTGGAGGCTACAGTCCCACATCTTTTTCACCAATGGACGTGAATGGGCAGCCAGGCTCTAGAAATGTAAAACTCTGGGCGCGTCTATTGGAACCTTCGTCAGTTTGCCCCAAATAGTAAAGAGATGGTCCGATGTCTGGGTTAGCTCAACACTGGCAAACTCTATCATCCTGGGAATTAGCTATGCCGACTAGAGAGATCGAGGAGCAGCTTTCGGGAATAATGTGCAAACCCAGGCATTAAAAAAGTGCAACGGACCAACCCTCTGCAGATTCCTGGGAAGACGAGATCGATGCAAGTCCCCCAGCATTTTACATACTAAGCACAGTGCCATCGGGCACAATGAGAGCTTCATGCCCCATGCCATCAGGCAAGCAAGGTAAATGGCCTTCGCCCGGATCATGCTCTCATCACCCTGCGGAAGAGTGAAAGAGCATATCCAATAAGTCAGATACACAGCACAAAGGGTGACTGCATCGACCCCAGCAGGGTTAGGCCCTCCTTGTTGTCCTCCCTTTAATGTGGATGGGAAAGCGGCTTGTCGCCGAACCCTGTTCTTTTGTTGGACAGGAGCCGACACTATCAAGGGGAAGTCTTTGTATTTCTACTCCCCTCTGAAGAAATAATGGAGCCAGGTGCCCATCCTCACGTGCCTCTTTTCTCCAGGCTTGTGTGCTTCCTTGGTATCGTACGAGGAATGACAGAGAGTACTATATGCTTTCATCAGATAGCGGTAGTTGAAACAAGTTAGGTACCGCCCTTCACCTTCTGTTTGATCTTTCAACCAGTCCGGCCAACAAACCTCTTCATAGGGCTCACTGTCGATCGGGAGGCCGCTTAGTTGAGAGAGACTCCAAAGGTCCAGCGATGTCTCTCCCTCTAAAGTATAAAAGGTGTTGTACTCAGGACAGAACACCTTAATCATACCGCAACACAGACCCTTGGAGATAGGATAGCGGTACCTTGATGCATAGACACTGTGGTGTATGCCTGCCTTGACAAAATTGGAGCATAGTGCAGCAGAACATAATCCATAAATTCCACTTCTCCTGGCCGAAGGCATGGGCATCAGTAGCCTTCACGTCAGCAAACTAGCCTACCAAAATCTTGTGCTTGAAGCGCACGGCTAAGCAATCCAACAAGAAGGGCTCCTCTCTGTACCCCCATTTTAGCAAGGCCAAGAATAGACCGAAAGATGGTTTTTCCCGGTCAACACGGACTGCAGTCTCACTCCATCTGACTGGGATGAATTCAGGGACTCTGGTCAATAGTCCATCTTGTGGAGTCAGCTCCTGGAGTCCAAGCACAACATCCCACTTCCTGGGCTCACCTGGATAATATATGGGTCTTCCCCGTACAACGAAGTATATTAGACTATCCCGCTCAGCAAGTAGCGCCACCTCGGCCTTCCGAGCGAGGAACAGGTCCCACTTCCCCTGAAGGTTGAATCGCTTCATAAAAGACATCAGATGCTTATCTTTGGGGTGGTCCACTCTGTAGCTGTCAGGGCGATCATATTTGAAGGAGTCGCTCCCGATGATTAATAGGCGGCCAATATCTACTGTCTCGGTCTCTGAATCAGAAGACTCTGCAACTATGGCCAGCTTATCATGGCCTCTGTCCAGAGAATCAACGTCCCTCCAGGTCACCACAGCACGGG
The DNA here is from genome assembly GCA_022559845.1 of Amorphophallus konjac. Lineage (NCBI taxonomy): Eukaryota > Viridiplantae > Streptophyta > Magnoliopsida > Alismatales > Araceae > Amorphophallus > Amorphophallus konjac. Next base: position 110,659,765 of record CM040119.1, on the reverse strand, counting down.
AGGAGGAAGAAGAATCAGATGCCATGGGATATGCATCAAAGGAAATACAAAAGAAAACAAACAAAGTTAGAAAAGAGTTGTTGAAGACAAAAAAATTTCTGACAAAAATACGGCAGAGTCTCCCCAGCCCGGGAGCTTGCCAGAAGGAAGCGGGAACACATCCACTAAGGGATGATCCCTGAAACAGGCCGTGGGTGTCACACCGAGGCCGAACATGACACCCAGGGTTGTAGCTCCGAGGACAATACTACTAGGAGCCTCTCGGGGCCTGGCAAGAGGGGGTTTGAATCCCCTGAATTGAAAAGAATTAAGCTCTCCCTCACCGGCTAACACCGTCGCCACCGCCATCGCGAGAGGATGCTCACCGCTGTGGGAAGAGAGGAGGAGAGGAGAGAGAAGCTCAGGTCGCAAATGAATTGGGAATGAGAAGAAGGAGAAGAAAGAGAGATTATATGGGGGGCTTCAATGGGTCTAATCCGGCATGCTAAAAGGGGGTGCCGTTTTAGCCCTTGCCGCCCAAATTCAAATCAGAAAAGGTGCGCCATTTTAGGGCCCCCACACTAGATTAAGACACGCCCAGAGGGCGCGCCATTTTAGGGCCCCCACGTTGGATTAAGACACACCCAGAGGGTGCGCCATTTTAAGCATACCGCGCCGTTTTAACGGCCAAAGCCATGACCGCGCCATCTTAAGCGTGCCGCGCCATTTTAACGGCCAAAGCCATGATCGTGCCATTTTAAGGCCACTATGAGGTCATGCCACTCTGACGGCATCTCGACCGCACCGAACAAATACTCTGTGTTGATCAGACAAAGAATATGCTCAGTCTAGGTACATCCGCTGGTCCCGCGTCACTCGTTCCACACTCAAGACACCCACGGCTGGGGGGCATTTGTTGGCACCTGAAATATTATCAATGGCAATCACGGCCGAACGACAAAAGAATGCGGCCCGCCGAAGTGCAAAAGCTGAAGGAAATTGATACACAAGAGTCCTCTCGGACCGCTGAAACCTCAGGTCATCTGACGAGAGCGTCAGGGACTCCACCTTAGGATGGTCAGAAGATATCCACAACAAACAGGCAGTGCCGTGCGGCCTGCCCTACGAACCGGTATCGACTCAGTCATGCCGAACAAACCCCGTCTGTCGTCCGGTCAGGGCGAGAATGTACCTGGTGGTGCGCCACCTGATGAGAAACCCTCCTGAGGTGGAGAAATGTCTCTGGCCCCTCGGAACAAGGTGCCGAAAGCCATATCAGCGGAAGACCTGGGTAACCCGGCGCTGGTGTGTCTTCTTACTGGATGGGTCCATTAGTGACCAAATAGCTGCCCAGCCAAATCAAAAGTGCTCTGGATGGTGACCCACTCCCTGGGAATGTTGCAAATATAGACAAAGTCGGCCCGGCAGCACAAATCGTAGTGCCGAAGGCCATCTCAGCGGAAAACCCAAGTGACCGAATTGAGGGCACATACAGTGACGAAATTGGCCAGTCATCGGCCTAAATGCTTCCCCGATACTTCTCATATCGGTCTCACAGGGCCACGATGAGATGAAAAGTCAAGTTGATTCTTGGAACCAGTTCGAGATCCACAAGCTGAAACCCGGCTCGAAGAAACGCGATAAGGGGATTAACCCGGCGCGCTCCTCCTAAACTGGCGCGCTCCTCCTAAATCGGTGTGCACCACTTAACCGGTGCGCATATGGGAATACACTTAACTGGCGTGCTCTCTACTCCCCCGCGCTGGATTAAGTCGACTTCCGCTTGACCTATAAGAAGAGCCATTTGGAGCAGGTGAAGAGGAGGTGAAGACAGAGAGAGGGTGAGTAAAAAGAAAGAAAGAAAAGGGAATCGGAGGGGAGAAGCTTGGGAAAAAAGAAAGGTTGAGAGAGGCTTCACTGGGTAGTCTTCCGCCATTCGTCAACAGAGAAGAGGGGTTCAGAGACAGGAGAAGGAGAGAGCATTCCGATACTATGTTCACGTCTATTGATATTTCTTTGTGATGGTGTGTGTGTGTTGATGATGAGATGTGTGTAATGGTATGTGAATATGGTGTAAGCAAGTGATGTACTAACTCAAGCAATCAATACCAAGCATGAAATTCGTGGGCATGTCATCTTAACAGTGTGGAAATAAAAGAAAACACACGCCGGGGCGTGGGGCAAAAGGATAAAATGAAGACACACACCGTGGGTGTGGAGCAACTAAAAGTAAGAAAATAAGAGATTTGATGGACTAGATAATGAATACCCAAAGAAAGGAAAGTGTGATCGCCACCAAGGTTAATAATGCATTAAAATCACACTATGTACCTTAGAAAGAGTCGACTGAAGCCACCCGCCCACGGGAGAGAGAAAAGCAGGCGCTGCGATGGAAAATGGTCCTCAGACGACCGCAAAGCAAAATTAAACGGTCCGGCGATAGACCACCTGATATCCCCAAACGGTCTTCCAAACGGCCACAAGAGCACCCAGAACAAATATGTGGAACTTGTATCTCCACCCCTCTTGGCCAGCCAGAAGAGCTGGGCCTCGTGCAATGAACTCTGTAGACCTGGAAGAGAATGTAGACATGAAGAAAAACAACCCAGTAAGACCTTGGACTAGTGTAGTATCTATAATGCAATTAAACTAAAGTGCATAAAAGGAAGGGTGAATACCTGGGGGTTGGTGGTTTTTTAACCCCTGAGGGGCGTGGAAAAGAGTGGGAGGATGTTTAAAACATGATCTGAGTGCAGAGAACGTGGGAGAGGAAGAGGGAATATGCTATGATGATGTAAAGAGAAAGGGGAAAAACTAAGAAAGAAAGACACAAACTAAACCAATGGAACTCAATACTCCCTGGACCAGAAGCCTTAAGGACGTAGAAAGGACTTCTCCCTGGTTGGTACTCGCTCCAGGATGTAGCAGCACTTCACGGTAAACTCCAGAAATCTCCTCCTTTCAGCCATGAAGTCAAGGGTTCTATTTATAGACCCCCAAACCCTCTGGTCGAGTTGGAGAGATAACGGCATGAAAATGGACCTGAACCTAGACAAATCTCGAAGATAATACTCCCAAGAGTCCATAGAAACAAACATAAGGTTTTGAGAGTCTCTATCTAAAGAGAAATCAATAAATCAAGTACTCTAGTTTGACCACGACCAAAGAGAGGAAGAACATACAGAGAAGGACTCTCTGTCTCCCCTAATGGTCTTGTGATAGACCGCAAAGCTCAAGAAACAGTCGGATGATTGACCGCTAGGCTCGATCGTCCAGAAAGAGATAAGATCAAAGAAACCCAACAAGACTTTCAGTTGCCTAACGGTCTAGCAAAGGACCGCCAACCGTGACAAACGATCGTACGATAGACCGCAAGGCTGACAGGCGTGGCAAAAGAGATAAAAGCCAATAAATCTTTGGATAAATTCACATTAAAACCCTTATTAGCCCTTATCCAGGCCCAATAAGTCCAAATGTCGAAAGATAAAAGGAACTAAGCCCAACCAGGGAGAGTGACTCATATAAATGAGCCCAAAAGTGACCAAAAATGGCCCAATAACTGCTGAACAACTCGGGACATCATTAAAAATAGATAAGGAGATGACCCAACTCATTGGTCATAAAACGGGTGTCAACAGATGCCCTTCCTTAACGTCCTCTTTGTAGGGGAGCGAGCGGAGGTGAAGCGAAAGCGAAATGGAACATGGAGATGAAGCGGAAATGCAGCGGAGTGGACTGAAAAGCAGGCATTAAGGTAAATCGACACCCGTCCTAAACCAACGAGCGATATGAATCTTTCAAAAATTTTTGAACCAATCACAAGGAATAGCCAAACTGAATGACACATGTCTGGAGGAACTAAGAACTAGGGAAAATAAAACACAACCAACCTCCTCACTGGAACGCAAAGTGTTAGAAAATAAGGCCCGGATACAGAGGGGGGGGTGAATGTATCCCTCTACAAATATAGCCTAATTAAAATTCTAAAGCTCAGTTATGCGGAATTAAAAACTGTTGCAGAAATAGCCTGAGGAAACTTAGAAGGATCAAAGCAAGACAACAACTTAAGAAGCCCTCAACCGATCCTAAGCAAGCATCTAATCCGCAGCAATTAAGTGAACATATAAGAAGATCAAACCACAAGGGACACCAGGGTTTTTAGGTGGTTCGGTCAACAGACCTACGTCCACCCCTCACTCCCAACCGGAGTGAGGCTTCCACTAGTAACACTAGCACAGCACACTCAGTCTGCAACAAATGCTGCCAAATAGCTTGACCAGGGGAACAACCTCCCCTCTTCCTCCCAACCGGAGGGACACCCCAAGTGACTCCCAGCCACTTGGAAACCAGAGACACACGGTCTCTCTTCCTCCAAGCCCGGAGGGAACCCCTGGAGTTGCTACCCACAAGCCCAGAACCGGAGGACCAAACCTCCCTTTCTCCAAACCGGAGGGGAACCTAGAGACCCAAGTCTCTCTTCCTCTGAACCCCAGAGGGAAATACAAGTGACATTAAGTCACCTGCAAACCAGAGGTCTCGGACCTCTCTTCCTCCCAACTGGAGGGACCCCTGGACTTGAAACCTACAAGCCCAGAACCGGAGGACGAGCCTCCCTTCCTCTAACCAGAGGGAACCCACAAGTAGCACCCAGCAACTTGCAACCGGAGATAGCAATCTCCCTTCTCCTGAACCAATAGGAGGGACCCCGACCTCTCTACAAGGAATCGAAAATACAGCAAGTGACTAGTTCAAAAAAATAAAACAAAACCCAGCAACAGAAAGCTGAAAAGATAAAACCAAATGTGGCTCTCGCAGGAGCTGGCTGGCCTGGATTTGATCCACGGTCCAGCAGGAACTTCTTCTACTACTTCTCTCTTTCTCCCAGCACGAACTCTCTTTTCTTCTTCTTCTTCTTTCTTACTTCTTCTTCTTCTCACTACTTCTACCTTCTCCTTCTTCTCACTCTCTGTATCTCACTATCTCTCTTTCTTTTTCTTCTTCTGCTCTCTTGATCTAGCTCTCAGCTTTCTCTATCTCTTCTTTCTCTTCTACACTTCTTCTCTTAGCTCTGGCTGCTTCTACTTCAGTCACTCTCTGCCTCGACAATCCTTCAGAGGAAGAAGACACATATATATAGCAACAGCAGATTAGGGCGACGTGTGCTCTCCACGATTCTCGCCCAAATGCTTCAGTCCACGTGGAGGCTCCTCTGCATCTCGGATCACGTGCCAGATGCCAGCCTCATATCACGTGCCCACTCTGCATAGGCTCCACGAACAGTAGAATAGAGCAAACTGGTTCGGATTTGATCCTGAACCCAGAATCCTTCTTCTTCTTCTTTTTCTTCTTCTCCTGCAAAGAGATTAAAAACATTAATACTCAGGGTTCTCTCTCTCTATATATATATACCTGAAATAAGTCGATTGACAGTCAAGCTAAAGCTGCACGAGGTGTGTAGGAACAACAAAAGGTGCACTATACTGAGAACGACACGAGGTGCATAAAATGACTACAGCACGAGATAAAAAGAGAACGACACGAGGTAAAGAAGGAAATAACACGGAGTAAAAGGGTAGAAAGACACACAATCAGAGGAACCTTGTACGAAGATAGAAAGAAGCAACACGAAGACACAAATACAACACTAAGACACAAACACAGAAATAACATGAAGACTCAAACACAAGATTAACACGAAGACATAAAAATAATACAAAGACACAAAAACAAAAGATAACACGAAGATATAGGAAAACGACTCGAACACGAGGACGACACGGGCTGAAAACAACTCGAAGATGAAAACAGAAACCGACACGAAGTGTAATCACAAAGCAAGAGAGACACGGGGTCTTGGAAGAAACAACACGAATACAGAAGACTCGAAGACATAGGGGTGACACAGATGGAGCGACACGAGGTGGCACAGAAAGCAGCACGAGGTGCTGCAGTGTACAACACGCGATGGAACAAATAACGACACTAAGGCTCATAGTGTTGTCAGCCTCAAAACATGTAAAGACTCAACAATTGAAAGTCTGAAGGTGATGTACAGACTTTATGAGAAGGCAACTGAACACTATACACACTTCCAATGTATAGACTTCATATGAACAGACCAATGTGCATACTTCCCTTCGATGCATCTACAGTGCAATGTATTGACTTGACAAACATTATGCAATGTATGGACTTTGATGAATGGCCCAATGTATGGACTTCGCGAACAAGATGCAATGCTGACCGATGTATACACTTGGCAAAGAGAGTGATGCATGAACTACCCTGTACAGAGTTTAAGACTTAATGAGCAACAAAAAGTAGACAAAGCAGCATGGCGTCAACCCAGCTGATCCACTGCGTCAACGCAGCTAGTGAACAGACAGCCAATGCGTCAACCCAATTTCCAACTGCGTCAACACACTCATTGCACAGAACCCATATTAATGAAAGACAGACATGCAGACATGCAGACATGGTGAGTGTATAATCTATGCCATGCTCACAGTTAAACTGTTTTGTGTACCAAGTTTTGAATGAAGTAAACACCTATGACATGAGACGGACGCTGTACATACTTGATGCATGTGAACAGTGAGATGGATGTATAGACTTGATGAACTACAACATGAACATTATCAGCAGAGAAGCAATGCACAGAACAGAAGTCAAGCACAAACCAATTTATCACAGCATGACTCAAGCATACGTATGCATTCTTCACAATTCAGACATAGCACACTCATGCAATCTATGCAATCTCCCACAGAATAGATCAGACATATTCAAGACAAAGTGGTGACTCAATTATGTTGCTATCATTAAAACACCACATCATCAACAAAGCACAAGGGGCACAACAATCTCCCCCTTTTTGATGATGGCAACATAATGAGTCACACTGACTCATCAAACTATTCTCCCCCTTTGACATAATCAAAAAGAAGGGAAATGGTTTGATAGTCAAATGTAGCACATAAATGTAGAGAATAAGTCATGGTTCTTAAAAAAAATGAAGATCTCCCTTATGACAATGAAACAGCTCTCCCCCTATCAACATGCATGATTGACTACTCTCCCCTTAGATGGAAATAAACCATAACTCCCCCTGAAGCACAGGAATGGACTCTGGTTATCCAATAAATCAATATGAAATCAGCCATTACAAAGAATCTGAATTCTGGTGAAAATACCACAGAATCAGAACTTATTGCAGAACAAGATGGGAGATTCCAACAGTGTGGAAAGAAATGCATCTCAGGAATCAATCTGAAATCCACCACCATAAGGATTCTGAAGTTCAGAGGGCTACAAGTGAACAAGGTAATAATGGGAGTGGCACCTCACATTTGTATGGTCAGAAAAATGCATATGGAATCAGTCAACTGATAAGAGAGGAGTTCACTTTGTTGATCATGCATGAATCTGATCATGAGGGATTTGAATGCATACATCACTTCAATAAGTCTTAAAAGATGTAGACTCTTCTATCATAAGGAGTTATGAAGTGGCAACTTAACCAATCTGACTTAATTTTGATGTATACCAACTTTGCCAAATTAAACTCAATGCTCATATCTGAATCCAAGTTTTAATAAAAGTGAACCAAATAGTCAGAAAACACTCAAAAATAATCATCTTTTATCTTACACATATGATCTCAATTGCACCTTTGAAGAATACACAGGTTAGTACTGAAGTTAAACACTTTTTCAAGAACATGAGTTGACAGATTTTTTCAAGATAATTTTATTTGAAGCACATTATATTTTTCCTGAGTAATTTAAGTTGATCAACACCTTTTTACATGAGGCACAACAAGTCTTAGTTGAAGTGACCCAGTTACTCAGTGTGATAACTGGCATTGCCTCTCACTTTGAGAGCAGAGTTAGCAATATGAGTGTCTTTTTACATGAGAAGACACCTTTATCAGAGGCTAGACTCCCCAGCTACTCAACAAACCTAAGCTATTGCTCTGTCAGGTTTTGTTTCACTAAATTTTTATCAGAGATAACTGTGGCACCTCATGACATGAGTTACTTTATTTCATTCATAAAGAACTCAGTTTCTCAGTGGCCGAGTCATTGCTCTGAATTCATAATTTTTTCATTTAGTCAACTTTTTCAAGTTAATGTTTAACCACAACACTCACTCTATGTATCTCTACCAAAGTAGCCTAGATTTCAAATTTTCAGATATCAGATGAGAGACTTTAAGGATTACATGACACAAGAGGTTAAAGTTTATTAAACCTTATCAACATATATTTTCAATTCGTTTAATTACAAATCAGAGAATACATTAATCTTATATCAGTCTGATTCAGTGATAATTCTTAAACCCATATGACAGGAGTTTCTACCAAAATCTCAGACTGAATTGCATGATATGCAGCTTAAGTTCCTCAGATCAGAACAATAAATTTTGTTGACCAACAACTCAATAATGCATCCAAAATAGTCACACCAGCTAAGAGGTATAGGAAGGAAAAGTACAAGCTGGTGGAAGAGTCAATCAGCAAGAGAGAATAAGGTTTAAAAACACTAGCAAAGTCAATCACTCAATACAGGTTTAAAGTCATTTCAGTCAGACAAAATGAGACACTCCTTCTTCAACAGATTGAGGATTAGCAGCCAAATTTTTAGATTCAAGAAGGTAAGAACTCAAAAAAGTCAATTGATGATTTGAAAGAGTGTAGAATGTGAATTTCAAATAGTGACAATAATATAATAATACTCCCCCTTGTCTATATGCAGTGACTCACATAAGACTCAACAAGCTCCCCCTGAATTGATGCAGTTTATGCAAGTTAGACAGAAGAGAATTACTATAAGCATGATTGTTCAATTCATATTTCAGAAAACTTCAGTTTAGCACCAACAGATCAACATGATATGCAATACACTGCTCTATATGACTTGACCCATGGTACTTAGCGGAGGACTTGGTCCAATGACCACCTCACACATGGCAGTAGCATCCAGACATACTCCAACTGCCCTCCAGCATTGTTCCATTTCATATACCATGATGGTCATGCAAATGACATATGCAGTGCAAAGCAATCTCATTTATTTAGTGCAAACAACAGCATGAGAAGAACATCAAAAATCAACCAAGCAAAACAATAATTTCAGATAATAAAATTGAAACAGATTTCAGAACTGACCTGAATTGAGTCCTGGGGTTTTCTTTTTGAGTGCCTTGGTTAACCCCTTTTATTTCTCCCTCCAAGGCACACCTGCAAAGTAATTGATCATCTTGATCCTGTAGGGACCCAAGCAGCTTTGGGTCCTGCGTTAGCCCTGACAGGTTTTCTAAATATTTTCATAGCAACATTATCATCAAATTTCATCAGTGAATAGTCATCCATAGAATGTCTAAATTTTCCACAGTATCTACATGAAATGACTGGTGTTTGATTCTTATGATGCATATTAACAGCAGGGTGATGTTTATAAACATGTTCATAAGATTTTCTGTTATATGCATGAGCAGTTTGATGCTTGTTCTTAACCATCCAACATTCGGCAGATTTATGACCTGGCTTCCCACAGTTATAGCGTGAAATTTTCACAAAAGGTTTTACAGGGAATTTGACAAAATGGGGTTTAACATAGTTCTTTTGAACATACCAACAGTCCTTGACTGTATGCCCCTTTTTCCTACAGTGGGAGCAAGCAAAAGAATTTCTTCTATGAAAAATATTTTTACCCCAAGTAGATCTAAACCAGCACTCAGTAGCCTTGTGCCCAGGCTTATTGCAGTTGAAGCACACAATGTGCTGACTAGAATTGTGGTTAGATCCATATGGACCATGAACATGAATGGGGAACTTGGCTTGCTGTTTATTATCTTCTTTCATGATAAAACATTCACTCATGAGATGACCATGTTTTCCACAATAATAACATGAGACATCAGGCTTCCTAGCAACATGGTTTCTATCAAAAGAGTTTCTAGAATGTAAAATTCCACTAGCATGCTCATCCTTTAACATCAATCCACAATCCTCCATTATGTGACCTCCTTTCCCACAATAATAACATGAACCCTTTTTAATGTGAGTGTGTGAGAGATCATGTGAATTGTGTGTAGCCTTCTTTATAGTAGCAGGAGTGTCTTTATCCTTCTTCTGTGAAGTTTCACCCTTTTTCAGTTTTTGATTTAGTTCCACATTTTGGGTTTCACAGTGGATTTTTGTGCAGTGAATTTGAAGACAGAAGGAGCAGAGGTTGTGTTCTGATTGGTGGCTTTGACAAAAACAGTAGATGTTTCATTTCCATTACTCCTTTTATTTGTCGGACTATAGCCCAGTCCCTTTCTCTCAAAGTTATCACTTTTTCCAAGAAGCTTATTCAGATTGTCCTTACCTTTGACAAATTTTGATAGAGAATTTTTCAAATCTTTAATCTCAAAATTCAAATCAGTAATTTTAGCTTCATATTTGGACAGATCTGTTTCACAGGAAATGACTTGTTGATGCAAGGCATCATTCAGACTCTTGAGTTTTTCAACTTCCTGTTTTAGTTTTGTTTCATTGTCAACTTCAGATAGGGACTTATAAAGATCATCAACTTCTTGTTGAAGGGATGTGATAGTAAGCTCATATCCAGCTATTTTCCGTTCACTACAACTGACATTTTTATTTAACATTAAGTTGATGGTTTTCAGACTCTCAATTTCTTGTTCAGCATTCATCAACCTATCAGAATTATCCACACTCACACACTTGCCTTTTTCCATTGTCATTAGCCTATCTGTCAGCTGGGTGTTTAGATGTTTCAACTCATTGATTTCCTCTTCCAGTTTACTGTTCTGCTCTAGGAGATCAGCATCAAGCACCCATTCATCTGAGAGAGACTGACATTCATGAAACATTTCCTGTTGTTTTTCAGAATCTTTCTGTAATTCTATGTTTACAGATTTTATGGCACTAAGCTTTTCCATCAGCAATTTGTTCTCCTGTCTAAGTTTCTTTGATTTTTCATCATTTTTATTGGAGAACTCTTTAAGAGAATCATTTTCAGATTTTAGCTTGTTTAGTTCAGACTTAACACATTCAATTTCTTTTAGTAAATCCTTGCTCTGAATAGAATCATGATTAGCTAGACTAATCTTCTTTTCAAGTTCAGAGATTTCTTTCACATGATCTTGATTCTCAATTTTCAATAAAGAAATTTGTTTCTTCAACATTAGAAGATCAGACATACAGGCATCATGAATATTTTTCAATTCAACACAATTTCTATAAGGAGAACTTGAACTATCTAAACCAGTACTCTTCTTCATTTTTTTATACTATTTTCTTAACAGTTCATGAGATTCAAATAATTCAGCATATGCATTCTCCCAATCTTCTAGAGAAAAATTCTCGAAGAGATTTACCTCATCATCATCATCTTCAGTCTGACTGCTGCCTTGATTGCTGCCAATTGGATTACTTCTGTTAGCCATCATGCAGTTGTCCTCGTTTACCCTGTGAAATTACTTCAGCCTATCCAGGATGTCCTTTGCTGAGCTGTAATTATGAAGACAAGACCATAAGGCTCTGTCAGTAGCTGCTTTCAACAGGTTAAAGGCTTTCTGATTTTCTCCATCCTTTGATCTGTGTCTGTCGGTCCATGTGGACACTTTCGTTGGTAAGGTGTGAGGACCTTGTGAAATTAATTTCCACAAATCAGGATTAGCAGAATTTACATAAGCATGTAAAGCAGTGTACCACTGACTGAAACCAGAACCACTAAAGACGGGTGGTAAAGCCATTGAAAAACAAATAGCGAGTAAGTTCAAGGCAACAGGAATAATTATGCACTAAAAACAAATTAGCACCTAAGACAGCAAGATCGAATCTGCAGGTCGCTAGACCTTGTATGCAGACACTGCTCTGATACCAATTGTTAGAAAATAAGGCCCGATACAGAGGGGGGGTGAATGTATCCCTCTACAAATATAGCCTAATTAAAATTCTAAAGCTCAGTTATGCGGAATTAAAAACTGTTGCAGAAATAGCTTGAGGAAACTTAGAAGGATCAAAGCAAGACAACAACTCAAGAAGCCCTCGACCGATCCTAAGCAAGCATCTAATCCGTAGCAATTAAGTGAACATATAAGAAGATCAAACCACAAGGGACACCAGGGTTTTTAGGTGGTTCGGTCAACAGACCTACGTCCACCCCTCACTCCCAACCGGAGTGAGGCTTCCACTAGGAACACTAGCACAGCAGACTCAGTCTGCAACAAATGCTGCCAAACAGCTTGACCAGGGGAACAACCTCCCCTCTTCCTCCCAACCGGAGGGACACCCCAAGTGACTCCCAGCCACTTGGAAACCAGAGACACACGGTCTCTCTTCCTCCAGACCCGGAGGGAACCCCTGGACTTGCTACCCACAAGCCCAGAATCAGAGGACCAAACCTCCCTTCCTCCAAACCGGAGGGGAACCTAGAGACCCAAGTCTCTCTTCCTCTGAACCCCAGAGGGAAACACAAGTGACATTAAGTCACCTGCAAACCAGAGGTCTCGGACCTCTCTTCCTCCCAACCGGAGGGACCCCTGGACTTGAAACCTACAAGCCCAGAACCGGAGGACGAGCCTCCCTTCCTCTAACCAGAGGGAACCCACAAGTAGCACCCAGCTACTTGCAACTGGAGATAGCAATCTCCCTTCTCCTGAACCAACAGGAGGGACCCCGACCTCTCTACAGAGAATCGGAAATACAGCAAGTGACTAGTTCAAGAAAAAAAAATAAAACCCAGCAACAGAAAGCTGAAAAGATAAAACCAAATGTGGCTCTCGCAGGAGCTGGCTGGCCTTGATTTGATCCACGGTCCAGCAGGAACTTCTTCTACTGCTTCTCTCTTTCTCCCAGCACAAACTCTCTTTTCTTCTTCTTCTTCTTTCTTACTTCTTCTTCTTCTCACTGCTTCTGCCTTCTCCTTCTTCTCACTCTCTATATCTCACTATCTCTCTTTCTTTTTCTTCTTCTGCTCTCTCGATCTAGCTCTCAGCTTTCTCTATCTCTTCTTTCTCTTCTACACTTCTTCTCTTAGCTCTGGCTGCTTCTACTTCAGTCACTCTCTGCCTCGACACTCCTTCAGAGGAAGAAGACACATATATATAGCAGCATCAGATTAGGGTGGCGTGTGCTCTCCACGATTCCCGCCTAAATGCTTCAGTCCACGTGGAGGCTCCTCTGCATCTCGGATCACGTGCCAGATGCTAGTCTCATATCACGTGCCCACTCTGCATAGGCTCCACGAACAGTAGAATAGAGCAAACTGGTTCGGATTTGATCCTGAACCCAGAATCCTTCTTCTTCTTCTTTTTCTTCTTCTCCTGCAAAGAGATTAAAAACATTAATACTCAGGGTTCTCTCTCTCTATATATATATACCTGAAATAAGTCGATTGACACTCAAGCTAAAGCTGCACGAGGTGTGTAGGAACAACAAAAGGTGCACTATACTGAGAACGACACGAGGTACATAAAATGACTACAGCACGAGATAAAAAGAGAACGACACGAGGTAAAGAACGAAATAACACGGAGTAAAAGGGTAGAAAGACACACGATCAGAGGAACCTTGGACGAAGATAGAAAGAAGTAACACGAAGACACAAACACAGAAATAACATGAAGACTCAAACACAAGATTAACACGAAGACATAAAAACAATACGAAGACACAAAAATAAAAGATAACATGAAGATATAGGAAAATGACTCGAACACGAGGACGACACGGGCTGAAAACAACTCGAAGACGAAAATAGAAACCGACACGGAGTGTAATCACAAAGCAAGAAAGACACGGGGTCTTGGAAGAAACAACATGAATACAGAAGACTCGAAGACATAGGGGTGACACAGATGGAGCGACACGAGGTGGCACAGAAAGCAGCACGAGGTGCTGCAGTGTACAGCACGTGATGGAACAAATAACGACACTAAGGCTCATAGTGTTGTCAACCTCAAAACATGTAAAGACTCAACAATTGAAAGTCTGAAGGCGATGTACAGACTTTATGAGAAGGCAACTGAACACTGTACACACTTCCAATGTACAGACTTCATATGAACAGACCAATGTGCATACTTCCCTTCGATGCATCTACAGTGCAATGTATTGACTTCACAAACATTATGCAATGTATGGACTTTGATGAATGGCCCAATGTATGGACTTCGCGAACAAGATGCAATGCTGACCGATGTATACACTTGGCAAAGAGAGTGATGCATGAACTACCCTGTACAGACTTTAAGACTTAATGAGCAACAAAAAGTAGACAAAGCAGCATGGCGTCAACCCAGCTGATCCACTGCGTCAACGCAGCTAGTGAACAGACAGCCAATGCGTCAACCCAATTTCCAACTGCATCAACGCACTCATTACACAGAACCCATATTAATGAAAGATAGACATGCAGACATGTAGACATGGTGAGTGTATAATCTATGCCATGCTCACAGTTAAACTGTTTTGTGTACCAAGTTCTGAATGAAGTAAACACCTATGACATGAGACGGACGCTGTACATACTTGATGCATGTGAATAGTGAGATGGATGTATAGACTTGATGAACTACAACATGAACATTATCAGCAGAGAAGCAATGCACAGAACAGAAGTCAAGCACAAACCAATTTATCACAGCATGACTCAAGCATACGCATGCATTCTTCACAATTCAGACATGGCACACTCATGCAATCTATGCAATCTCCCACATAATAGATCAGACATATTCAAGATAAAGTGGTGACTCAATTATGTTGCTATCATTAAAACACCACATCATCAACAAAGCACAAGGGGCACAACACACAGCTGATAGGCAGTCGGAGCAAACGGAAAAGTAAAGAGACGAGCAACTAAACAACAGACAGGAATCCTCAGCTAACCAAATCGAGCAAATAGATCGAACACTACCAGAAAAAGTGGAATTTCAGACGGAATTTTCAGACGGAAATTTCCGTCTGAAATTTGTGACGGATTTTTTTCCGTCGGAAATCCCGTCTGAAATTTGCAATTACACACCGAATTTCAGACGGAAATTGTGACGGAAAATATTCCTTCACAAATTTCAGACGGAATTTGGGACGGAAAATTTAATCTGTCAGAAATTTATGACCAAGAATTTGTGACGGCCACATTTGTGACGGATCCGTCTGACAATCCGTCACAAATGTGTCTTCTCACGGATTTTCAGACGGAAATTAATCCGTCACAAAATGTTTGTGCCCCCAATCCGTCGCAAAGGCACATTTGCGACGGATTAATTTCCGTCTGAAAATCCGTGAGAAGACACATTTGTGACGGATTGTCAGACGGATCCGTCACAAATGTGGCCGTCACAAATTCTTGGTCATAAATTTCTGACAGATTAAATTTTCCGTCCCAAATTCCGTCTGAAATTTGTGAAGGAATATTTTCCGTCACAATTTCCGTCTGAAATTCGGTGTGTAATTGCAAATTTCAGACGGGATTTCCGACGGAAAAAAATCCGTCACAAATTTCAGACGGAAATTTCCGTCTGAAATTTCCGTCTGAAAATTCCGTCTGAAATCCCGCTTTTTCTGGTAGTGGAAGGAAACCTTCCAACTCAGAGTGGAATGATCCTCCTTACTCAAGACCATGGATACATAGTTATCCACCATTACTGAGACACTTTAGACAGATGAGGGCACATGAATGCTCAAAGATGCGTATGATGCATGCTGGGCTAAAATAAAGGAAATCATCAAAACGAATGTAAAGAAAGAATAAAATAGCAAGATACTCGAGAATAGTATTACTAGACCGGTCAACTCAGGGTCAGGATACTATCTGCAACCACGGCGTGCAAGATAGAACCATCGTCCCCCAACACTTCCAACCTAACGGCCTATCCAACGATTAAACATGTACACCTAGACCATCATCATTTTTTTTAAAGGGGAACATCAGATCCCAGAACACATGACTGACCAGCCGGTTCTCGAGGTAATATATCATAGATACCATATAGTAATGCATTAAGGGACTAGGATTGAGATACTTACCTGACTTACCTGCCTGGCGAGGAATGATGTGATGCAATGACGCTTATGATTATGACAACGAGAGGGATTAATCATCAACAATTATATCCATAGAATAAAATAAGCATGATGCATGAATAAGACATGAACTACACAATGATGAAGCAAAGAAGAGAGCAAATATAGCATTCCAAATCATCAATATGCAACAGCGCCACAAAAAATGGTCTGGTATAAGACCGCAGAGAGACGCCTAACGGTCTAGCGATAGACCGTTTGGACGAGGGCGGTTCACATTCTTCAAGGAGGGTGACCCAGATGACAAATGGTCCAGGGATGACCGCGAAAGCGGGCCTAACGGTCTGGCGATAGATCGCATGGCTCTGGGAGATTTCAAAATAGAGAACGACCATTCATACTCCCATCCCTCCCATTCCATTCAAACGCCTAAACAAACAACCCACACCCTCACTCTGGCGACCGAGCCCACCGGCGACCACCGCGAGTTTACGCACACTCATACCCTAAGATGGTGAAGAGGAGGGCTATTCGACGCTTTCAACGACGAATGGAAGAGGAAGAAGTGCCTTCGGCGGCGGCGAACCGACCGGAGGGAGAGGAATCTCCACCGACCCGAACAGAGGTGGGAGAGCTGTCCACAACGCCCACAGCTATAGAGGAGGCTACGGAGGAGGGCGATGATGACCCTGCGGCCGAGGAGACACCGGAGGCACCGGCCGGGATGCGGTCGTCGGAGGTAGGCCAACCTCCTTAAAACCCAAATTTTAATTTTTTTAGATGATGCATGTGGGTAAAATAGGAAGGGAATGAGTTTAGGGACCCATAAAAATGTTGTAAAAGGCCTTTTAGGCCATTTCCCAAACTTGGGGAAACAGGGTTAACATGGCTTGTTCGTTGAGGGCCTAGCGGTCCTTCCAGCAACCGCTAGGGAAGAAAGCGGTCCAAGGACGCCTGTTTGGGTGGAAGAAACGGTCCAGGGACGACCGTTTGGGAATAAGAGTGATTTTTTGGGTTATTTTATTTTAAACGCAATGCAATGCATGGTTTATAAACTATATGAATGACTGACTTTGATTGTTTACATGAATGCAGGGGAAGAGACGGACCCGGATCTCTTGGCTGCAGGTCCGAGTAGTATACCTGGCACTGCTGGACTACCAGAGAGAGAGATTGGCTTTGATGGGATTTGGGGAGCTGCTGAGCATCGAGGTGATGAGGATAGACACCACGTTGTTGTACGTGCTGCATGAGAGGTGGGACCCGATCAACAGAGCATTCCTATTCCTGTGGGGTCATATGATCCAGACGTTGGAGGACGTAGCACGGATTACCGGACTGACAGTCCATGGAGCGCCAGTGATGGGATGGACCTATGTCGGCTATCGAGAGCTAGAGCAGGAGCTACTCGGGATAGAGCTGATGAGACCAGGGCGCCACTCGTCGATGCTGGCGAGAGCGACACTCTTGGAGAGCATGTGACTAAGAGGAGCGGCGATAGCCGTGGGAGAGCTACCAGAGGAGCACCTCGGGAGACTGACAGACAGAGCCCGGGAGAGAGTGGTGGTGGGACCAGGATCGGAGGGAGACATCGTTCCTCGTCGCTTCCTGATGTTGTTGTTCGGGAAGTTGCTCTTCGCGGCAAGGGCGGATGGAGTGAGCTGCAGGCTCCTCCCACTGCTGAGGGACCTAGACAGAGTCGGAGAGTACGCCTGGGGCGCTGCTGCCTTGGCGTTCCTCTTTGACACACTCAGTACCACCGACCGGCAGACGATGTTGGGCGGCTTCTCGCCTTTGCTTCAGGTAAATGTTCTACTCTTAAATGCTTATGCTTTATGCTTATGTTTATGATTATGATTGTTATATGCAAACATTTAATTAATGCAGGTATGGAGCTACCTGTACTTCCTTGGCCTAGGGCGGGGAAAGGAGGTATATCCGGACTGGATCCCCGTCGCGAGGTGATGGATGGCTGTTCAGGACACAGGGTCGCTGTGACGCTTAGCGCGGGTGATCCAGGGCGACATGGACATGTTCCCCTATGCATCGGTAAGACTTTAGACGTAAGCTCTTAAAGTCACTTAAATGCTCTTATAAATGTTGACTTGGCATGATTGACCTTTCAGGTGTGCTGTACACCGTACCGTGACGAGGGTCACGAGGGACAGCCCTAGGTGGAGGCAGCCCAAGCTTATGCGGGATGAGAGGTGTGGCTACATTGCATGAACATCATCGAGCCACTCCACTACCGCCTGATCATAGGACTAGGGGTGTCCACCAGCCGAAGGTGGAGTTCCCAGCGAGGGAAGATGAGCGCGTAGGACGGTCCTCGAAGGGACTGAGCAGCGAGATCGACTGGGTCACCCGGGCGATCGACTAGGTGCGCGACTAGACGCGGAGGGGTCGGGTGGTACGGGCCTGAGTTACCAGTGATGAGTCCTACCTGAAGGCCTACGCCAGGAGATACGGAGATCGGGTTTTCTGCGGCACCCGACGACTGGTACGACTCTCTAAACTTATGCCTCTTAATTACTTATAATGCACTGACACCTTGACTTGCTACATGTAGCTAGATCCCCATTGACGGATAGCGGAGCTCCAGGGTCTCCTCCACTCTACCGTGCAGCGGAGGGATGAGTTCCAGCGAGTGCTAGAGCTTCGGGTGAGTTTCTAACCTTAGACTTAATATGCAAATGCTTATGCAGTTGACTGACTTGATTTCTAAAATGCAGCGAGCCGAGGGAGCACAGTGGTAGGGAACATACGCTCCATCCTCTTCTTCCCAGCCTGCGGGAGGCCGAGCTGAGCGGGATGCCGACTTCGCACGGGCGGTTGCTCAGGCCAAGGAGGCTGAGGCCAGTCTCGCAGAAAGGGTAAGCAAACCAACCAACTTTCTTTGACTAAATGCTATGATTATGCAAATGACTAACCTGATGAATGTTGATGCAGGCGAGAGAGCTGACCACAGCACTGGGTGAGGCAGAGCGCTCACGAGTGGAGGTAGAGCGACTCCGAGGAGAGCTGGAGTAGTCACAAGCTGAGGCGGAGCAACTCCGAGTAGGAGAAGCGGACTTGGAGCGCTACCGGACCGAGGCGAGGGAGGCTCAGCGTCAGGCCTACGACTTGAAGATCGAGATGCGGGCTGTAGAGAGGACTGTGCCGATGATGGGCCGAGGACCCGAGCGGAGTGCCTCGCAAAGCGGTGCGCGGAGCAGCACGTTCCCGGACTTCCTCACTGGCTCCTCCGGGCATCGGAGGAACGAGGAGGGAGAGAGGCGGTGACGACGAGAGGAGGGGAGCACAGCCATGTGCCCGCCAGAGAAGCGGTACGAGGGCACCGGCGACAGTGGAGGTCCAGGAGAGGGACCTTCTTGGGAGCTACCTTGTACTTATGCATGCATGTACATGATCTTTTGATTAGTAAAATGCAATCTTTTTTGTCTTTTCGAATGCAAAATATGTGGATGCGAATGCTGACTTACTAACAACGACCTCTAGTACTGAAGAAGAGAGCAGGAGAGAGAGAGAGAGAGTGGAAAAGAACTGATGTTTAAGATGAAAAAAAATAAGACAGGAAGCTTGAAAATGGTCTCCTGGAAGACCGCAAGGAGAGATAAATGGTCGTGAGATGACCGTTGTACATAGTTTAATAGTTCTACCCCGCCCCTTTAAACTAACTATGTGTGTATGCACATGAACAAGCATGAACCGGCATGAAAGTATGAACAAAAAGGGGGGTAAATAGACATGGAAACGTACCGTGATCGCCACCAAAGTTGCAATAATGCCAAAGCGATGAAGAGATAAAGGAAAGGGCACCGTGAATTTTGGAAATATGAAGAATTGATCGCGCCTAAGAACGGGACGCGTGGAACTTGTGGAATAAAACCTCTTCTCCTTCCAGCCGGCTAGATGAAGAAGGCCTCACGTTCATTCATGCTTATCCTGCAAAATAAAGCCAAAACAAGGATAAAAACCAATTAGAATATGCATGTGTAACATCAATCCCGCAGTGATAAAATATGGGTAAAGATTGAGAGAGAATGCACCGGGGGGAGGTTTTAAAGCCTTGTGGAAGGGAGGAAATAATAGGTGTGTGTGTTGTGCATGCATAGGAACAAATAGAAGGATAAAACACGAAGTACAACTGTGGGGAGAGGCGACACAATATGGAGAAAAATGCAAAATGTGCAGAAAACTATGTAGTTGGGATGATTTCTGATTTTGAGAGAGTTAGAACTAAGAGTACAGACCACGAAATCAAGCCCAGAAAGAATGAATAGAAAGTTAATACTTCACTCTTCAAGATGGGGTCAAAGTTGTGAATTGGAGATGTAGCATGGCTTCGCCCCACGTCTCGAAAGAGTCTCCTTTTGCAACTACGAACTGGGTAGTTTATATAGAGGTTGCAGGAATCCTAGAAAGTTCTCCCATGGTTTCAGGTGATAAAGTCCACCAAAATTCGAGTTCTATGGATCAAACTCGAGATAATAGTGGAGATAATGTTGAACATATCTGAGTGATTTTGATGATAACAAAACCAAGGACATTTATCTCCCATGTACTTTGTTTTCAAGCGAAGCTTCATGTTTTAAACCATCATTTTCACCCCATGTCATATTTGTGTTAATGAATCCTTCCATGTGTTTATTCGAGTATAAACCAACTTGTAATTAACTATAACACAAGCCCATTTCAATCATCAAACAAATGGATAGCTTCAAGTGAGCTAACACTTGACTTTTGCAGGATTGGAGATTGGCGGTCGACCTGTGGGCGCTTGGAGGTCGGCCTAAAATAACAGAACTGAAATCTGGGAATCTGTGAACCTGGCGGTCGACCGCCAGGAGCTAGCGGTCGACCTATTTTCCCAGCAGCCAAATGGCTAAAGGACGGCCAATGGCGGTTGACCGCTGGCCTCTTTAGGTCGATCGCCAGCCCCGAGCTGCCAACAATTGTTGACTTTTTATCATTTCGAGAAAAGCCATTCCTCTTGGATTTGTTTAATCCCAAAGCAACCGAACTCTCCAGAAATTGTGGATCTGGTCTGGGGGAGAACTTGGACCATTCAAGAACCTATAAAACATATACAAGAGGGATTGGAAAATCCTAATGCTTAGAGTGGATCAAGGAGGCTACCAAAGGTGGGAAGGAGGAAGCTTGCACTGTAGACGTGAACAGTGCTCTGAGAAGATTTCTTCATCCTTCTTCCTCCTTTCTAGAGTGAAGATCAAGCTATATCTGAAGAAGATCAAGCCTGGATCAAGTCGACCTCAAGCTGCATCCAAAGAATCCTTCATCAACTAAGGGGGAGCATTAATCAATCTCTTGTTCTTGTGTTCTTTCAATTTCACATCCTTCTCAGCTTCAAGTGTGTTTTGATTGTAATCTTAAATCTTTTGTGTGTATGTGAGGATCTTCACAGATCCGTGTGTGTGTGTGTGTGTGTGTGTGTGTGTGTGTGTAGTCAAGGTTGATTACTTTTGTGTGTGTGTGGTTGATCTTGTAACACTACAAGATAGTGTGTGGTTCCTCACTATCGGTGAGGGGTGGACGTAGGTTGCCATTGTGGCATCCGAACCACCTTAAAATTTCTGTCTCCTCGTGGTTTGCGCGTTATCTCCTTTCCCCCTTCTGTGACTACTTGTGAATCTAGTCATTCTGCTTCTTTTAGATCTTGTGTGTTATTCATCTTCACTTAAATCCTTCGGTATATCAAAAGCTGGATTCGGACCGATAAGGTCATTCTTGCCGAAAAGATAACAGTTTGCGTGAGTAAATCTACGGATCTATTAACTCCGCCGAGTACCAAGGGTTTATGCAGTGGTTGTTTTGAGAGATATAGTCTATTTTGCTTGCGGCCCTCTTGTGTCCTCTCGAAATCATTATCTTGGTTTTATTTTATAAAAAAATTGTTATCACCCAATTCACCCCCCCTCTTGGGTGTCATTTAACCTCGGGACTTCAATTGGTATCAGAGTTAAGGCTCTTCTCTTTCAGATCTAACGATCTAGAGTAAGATCCGGTTAAATGGCAAACAAGGGTATGATGCCCAAGGACCACTCCATTAATCGTCCTCCCTACTTTGACGGTTCAAACTACTCATACTGGAAAAATAGAATGCATGTCTTTCTAAGAGCTCAAGAGTACGAAGTTTGGAGAGTTGTGGACAAGGGTCCTCATAAACTAGGGGATGATGAAGATAAATGGACACCTGAGGAAATCAAGAAATGCACCGCTAATTATAATGCCATGAATATCATGCAATGTGCTATACACCCTAATGAATTCTCTCGTGTCTCTACGTGCAGCTCGGCCAAGGAAATGTGGGACAAGCTGCGACTCATATATGAGAGAACTTCACAAGTCAAGGAGACCAAGGCAAATCTCCTAGTCACTGACTATGAGCTGTTTAAGATGAAACCTGAAGAAACCATCTCCGAAATGTTTGCAAGGCTAACAGAGATCACGAATGGTCTCAACAGTCTCGGGAAAGAGTACTCAAATTCTGACCTTGTAAGGAAAGTGTTAAGGTCCCTACCATCAGCTTGGCACACAAAGGCCACGGTAATTGAAGACTCAAAGAACCTGTCTACTCTCACCTTGGATGAACTCATAGGGTCACTCATGACCTATGAGATAAATATTAAGAGGATAGTTGATGAAGACATCAAAAAGAAGAAGGTCATTGGACTGAAAGCTCATCACTCCGATAATGAATTTCAAGAAAGTGAATCAAGTGACGGAAGCAATGAAGAGGAAGAATTGGCAATGATAACTCACCAAGTGATAAGATTTCTAAGGAAGAAGAGAAACTTTCAGGGAAACTTTAGGAAAGGGCCAAGAAAGCCCACACAGACCAAAGGCGAGTGTGGTGTTCTCCAAGCTGCAAGAAAAGGAAGGAGGCTTAGTTGCTTTTGGCGGAAAGGACAAAGGTAAAATAATCGGAGTTGGAGACATAGGTAAGAATTCTGAGACTCTGATTGAAAATGTCCTTCTAGTGAAAGGTTTGAATCATAATTTGTTGAGCATAAGTCAATTATGTGATAAGGGTTTTAAGATTGTTTTTGATGTGACTCACTGTTTTATCATGTGCAAAAATTCAAATGAAATCAAATTCATTGGTAAAAGGAGCAACAATGTGTACACCATTGATCTTGATGATGTTTCAGTTGGTGAAGATCAAGCTATATCTGAAGAAGATCAAGCCTGGATCAAGTCGACCTCAAGCTGCATCCAAAGAATCCTTCATCAACTAAGGGGGAGCATTAATCAATCTCTTGTTCTGGTGTTCTTTCAATTTCACATCCTTCTCAGCTTCAAGTGTGTTTTGATTGTAATCTTAAATCTTTTGTGTGTATGTGAGGATCTTCACAGATCTCTGTGTGTGTGTGTTTTCAGTCAAGGTTGATTGCTTTTGTGTGTGTGTGGTTGATCTTGTAACACTCTACAAGATAGTGTGTGGTTCCTCACTGTTGGTGAGGGGTGGATGTAGGTTGCCATTGTGGCATCCGAACCACCTTAAAATTTCTGTCTCCTCGTGGTTTGCACCTTATCTCCTTTCCCCCTTCTGTGACTACTTGTGAATCTAGTCATTCTGCTTATTTTAGATCTTGTGTGTTATTCATCTTCACTTAAATCCTTCGGTATATCAAAAGCTGGATTCAGACCGACAAGGTCATTCTTACCGAAAAGATAACAGTTTGCGTGAGTAAATCTACGGATCTACTAACTCCGCCGAGTACCAAGGGTTTATGCAGTGGTTGTTTTGAGAGATATAGTCTGTTTTGCTTGCGGCCCTCTTGTGTCCTCTCGAAATCGTTATCTTGGTTTTATTCTATAAAAAAATTGTTATCACCCAATTCACCCCCCCTCTTGGGTGTCATTTAACCTCGGGACTTCAGATAAGAGGTAGGAACAAGTGAGACTCAATTTGGAGGAGGATTCTAGAAGTTATGGCTTTTGGAAGATAGGCCCATCGCGTAGAAAACTGAGTTTGACTTGTATTAGGATTTGCATAAATCCTAAACTTACATCAATGGCTCTAAGAGATATAGCCAATGAAAATTCATGTTCTATGGATCAAACTCGAGATAATCCAAAGGACAAGAGATAGAAACAAACGGGGTTGAATTCGGAGTAGATTTCTAGGAGTTATGGCCACCGCAAGATAGGCCCATCGAGCCGTTTTCAGAGAGAGTCCAACGCAGGCTGGACTCTTGATTTGCTTAGCGGTCGGTCGACTGACCGCTAGCAAATAAACAGTCAGTCGACCGACCACTTGCAATAAGAAACGGTCATTTGCACGATCGTTTGCAGTCCGTTTGCGTAGTTTGCCCCCCGGAAGCCCGTTTTATCTCCGAATGGACCCAAAATGGACCCAAAAGTTGGGGAATCGAAGATAGAAGCTTTCAAGGATAAATGGGCCTGAAAAATGGCCAAGATATGGGCTTGTGATAGGCTCAAAGTAGGATCCAAAACCATGGTTAATTTAGGGCATCAGGAAGATAAACAAGAGCAATAGCGCGGCTTATGGGCTAAAACGGGTGTCAACAGATGCCCCTCCTTGATGTCTGCTTTGCAACGGAAGGAGCGAAAGTGACGCGGAGGCAAAATGGAAAGGAGATGGAACGAAAGCGAGAGCGATGTGAAATGGAGATGAAGCAGAGATGAAGCGGAGAGAACTGATAAGCAGACATCAAGGTAAAAGACACTTGTCACAACCAACAAGCGACAGGAATTCTCCTGAAAACGCCGAACTAACCACATGGAATGGCTGACAAAAATGAGACATGCCTGGAGAACTAAACTAAGGAAGGAAAGGAAACATGATCAACCTCATCGGGCACACACTCCACGGATAATGAGGGGATCGGAAAGGAACACAGCATAATAGCTAGAAAAGAAAAATTGAAATTGAGATAAAATCCAGACAGGAATCATGCCGGCCAACCAGACCAAGGGTGTAGATCAAAGAAATCGTTAAAGTTTAGAATGGAATGAAGATCTCTTATCCAAGAGAGTTGAAGTGCAATCAACCATTGCTAAGGAGAAACCCTTGAACAAATCACTAGGCGTGAGTGTTCAAAAATGACATTATGCATGCTAGGCTAAAGTAAAGAAATCATTAAAATAAATGCAAAGAAAGAATAAAATAGAAAGTACTCAAGGATAATATTGATATACTGAGCAAGACGGGGTCAAGAGTCTTCTTGCAACCACGACGTGCGAGACAGAGTCCAACGTCCCCCACCCGACTCAACGGAGTGGCCTATCCAACGATTAACTGTATGCTCTTAGATCATCATCATTTTTGTTAAAGGGGAACATCATATCCCAGAACACACGGGCAACCAGCCGGTCCTGAAGAGGCTATAATAAGGTAGATTACTATATAGTAATGCAATAAAGAGTTGGGATAGAGAGCCATGCCTGACTTACTTGCCAAGCGAAACGACATTTTTTTTGATTTTCAAATTTTTATGGATTTTCATCATATAAGACAAAACAACATGACATGACATAACAATGAATATAAAAAAACCACGAAGATGAACATAACTGATGGGGGCATCTCTCGCCTGTCACATTATTCCACAGCTTCGATTGCTCGCCAGCATAGCTCCATTGTGTCCGTCATATTTTTCTGAGTCGAGTCATGTAATTTTCATACTTTATTTGAGTCATGTCATTGTAATTTTCCCTTTATTTGAGTCATGTACCTAGGTTAGTGAGTCATTTTCCTATGTTAGTTGTCATATGGTTGGTTTGATAGGCTAATGGGCCCAACTAATGGGCTAGGCCCAGGGGCGCCCCTCCCTTGGACTGCTTTGGTCATTTACTTGTTTGTCAGGGCTATTTTGGTCTTAGGAAAAGTATGGAGTCTATAAATAGTCCCTCCCCTCTCTCATTTAGAACAACCCTTTTATGATCAATTTAAATCAAGTGAGTTCTAGTGTCATATTGGAGTGGATTCTCCAAACCTCTCTCTCTCTCTCTATTGGGGTGGATTCCCCTTCTCTCTCTCTATCTCACTTCTCTCTCTTCTCTCTCTCTCTTCAAGGAGGAGGGCGCCACTTTCTCTCTCCTCTCCTCCCTCTCTCTCCTCACATCATCAATTCTCTCTCTCTCCCCCTCATTACTCATCCTCCCAACTACCCCACCCTCATTACTCCACCCTAGTTCCAAGAGACCTCCCCCCCAATCCCAACTCCACCACCCAACCACCACCTACTCAACTCCCTTCCCTAAGCACCCTCTCATCTCCCAAGGGAGAATTCCCCACTCTCCAAGCACCCCTTCCCTTTCCCAACACAACCCTTCCCATCCCCAAAGCCCCATTAACCACATTGGTCCATTTTCAAATTTTGGAGAGAGATCTCTCCTTCTCTCTCTCCCACCCATCCCAAATTCGCAGCTCCCCTCTCACCCACTGCAAACACCACCTTCCAGACCCCATTCTCCCCCATACACACCTTGGAACACCCCCTCCTAGACCCCCTCACAGCCAGGGCTCTCCCTACACTCATCCACCCCCACTTCCCCTCCCATATACCCCATTTCCCCCCACCATCTTCAACCTACAGTTTTTAGTCCGCAGGTAGCAGAGGAGTGCCCAGTTACAGAGGATGCCACATCTTCACCTAGAAGCTTCAGAGGGCATACCATATATCGTTGTAAGCGTCTCCTAGTCAGCTTTCCAACGGTGGTGGTCCAGCCGACTTCCAAGATCGGAGCTGTTCGGAGAAGGCGATCTACCACGACTGCGCAAGACTTCTCAGGCAGAGGACCATAACCAGAGTGGAAGATCTACAGCGGCCATCCTACTGGTAATCTGAGCAAGAGTTCTTCATAAAAAGTCTTCTATTCTGAGTTTTCTTTCACCTCCAAAAATCATAGCTCAATTTGGCATCCATAACCAGGAGTTATCAATTTTCTCTCCCGGGTGCACGGTTCTGCTTCCCCATAGTCTGCACCGACCTGTCATCAGAGTTCAGAGCCCACTGGTCTTCTCCGACAACTTTTGGCTTCCTCGCCAGTTTTGCTTCGAATAGGACTCGTCAACAGTTCCAACGGCTCTGGCAGCACCTGATTCTAAGTTCAGGAGCGGTCATGGCATCCTCTTCTTCCTTCTGTTGGAAACCTGAAGCAGTCAGGTTCGAGAAGCTACCACCCTGTTCAAGCCTCCACCTAGACCAGCGTTGGCGCCAGAAGAAATCGGCAAAATTCAGACGTTTTCCCATTCTAGTTACGAAGAATTCCCCACTGGTCTCGTCATCAGCAAGAATCAGGAGAGGTCACAGAGGTGCCGTCTTCAACTGCTGGTCCCTGATTCCAGAATGTTGACAGATTTGGCATCGGCTTCCTTTCATCACTTCTAGCTCGAATTCCCCTCCCCGCTTGGCCGACTGAAGGCCCCTCCCTGTGTGGAGGTAGTGTTTGGATGTAAACATTGTCTTCCCTTCCCCACGACCCCCCCCCCTTGCATGGGGTGTAGTTTTGTAAACGTTTGAGCAGGTTGAAGCTTCACCGGCGCGGCGTTCGGGTGCATACCCACGCCTCCCCGCTCGCCATCGTCTCCGGCCGGGATTGGCATCTTCACACTGATCAGGTGAGCTTCTGGACCCCTCCCTTTGTTGGTAGATCTTGCTTAATTAGTATTACTACTTAACTCCATCGGACAGTGAGTGAGCGCCCGTTCCAAACTTGCTTATGTTTGAGTGGTCGCCGCGGGTGAGTTGTGAGAGTAACCCTTCAACCCATGCCTTCGGCGTGCTGACCACCTGTGAATTTGGGCAACCCTGGCCCGTAGGGGTCCTCCCCAAGTTAGTCATATCCTTGGAAACCATCGGTCCAACCTCGGACCCTCACCCCATTGCCGGTCCACATACGGACCCGAGTGTGCCAAACGCGAGTGAGTCCGCTTGTGTGACATTGCCTAGTCGTTGCGTTTGCTTGCCACTTAGGTCCCAGTTCGTGTCACATCAAATTGGTATCAGAGCTAGTTCTAGACTTGTCTCTACTAAGTCTTGTCCTAGGGCCATTGCATGCATCACCCTTGTCCACTATCATGACTACCTCATACTTGGCATATTCGCCACTCTTAGGCCCATTAGAAGCCTTTGTGTTTGATGGATCCCACCCTAGCATATATCTAGAATGGGAGAAGTCCATAGACCAACACTTTGGGAGGTTTACCCTGTCAGGGCTTGTCTAAGTCAACTATGCCAAGAGTTTGCTCTGGCGCCAAGCTAGGAAAGAATGGGAGAACATTGTAGGTTTGAGAGAAGCCAAAGGGGAAGCACCCAGTGAATCTTGGGATGAAATGAGGGCCGATCTTAGAAAGATATACGCACCCCAACCCAAACCTCTTCAACCAACCGATCTTTCACCCCCGACCAAAACTCCCACCCAATAACTTCCCCGACCAAGCCCAACCCAAGTCCACCCCGAGAGTACCATGCACTGACCATTATCACTCCACCCACCATAGACTATCCTACCCCATTATCCTTGGAAGTTGTGGCCCACACACATACCCAAGTGGAGATGGATGCCAATCCGGATTCACCTCCCACCATAGAGAACATCCTAGACCCCCCACTTCCACCCACCTCTCCTAGTTCGGGTCCTCATGAGCTGCACACCCTAACCATGAATGAGTCCATACTCCAATGGCTTAAGCAAGGCCCCACCATTCCTAGCTCACCACCTTACCTCTCACCCTTGGCATATCAAGTCCAAATTGTGCCCACCCGATCTTCCCATGTCACACTTCAAACCTCCTACTTTGTGGAAGGCTTAGGGGACCTAGTGGGGACTGTTTACAATGGCAAGTCTACCTGACCAATATGCTAGCCATAGGACCATTGGAGTCTAGCCCCATCTACTCTAGTGGACCCTTCCTAGCTTACCCCGCCACCGGTTCCATCACCTCCATCTACACTAGTGGCCATTATACGAGTGAAATCCTCCTCTTTCTCCCCAAGGATGAGAAACCAATCTTGGCCCACTTCCCACCCATCAAGATTCCAATTGCTTTAATTGGCCAACCCACTAGAGACCTTGGCCCAATTATCTTGGAGGAGGATGACTCACCGTTTGGGTACCTTGAAGACATAGAGTGCCACCCTCTAGGAAGACCTTTCCACTACCCCTTTGATCCCTTCCTATGGGAGCCTAGACCCCTATGTGACCCAACCACCTTATCCACCACCCACCCTTTCCTACCCTCACCCACCGATGAGCCCAACCTTCTCCTCAATTTGGAGCTTCTTATATTGGGTAGAAAGCCAAGCCCTCCCCTCATGGCCGACCCACTCACCAAGAACATTGGCCTAGTTATCATGAAGAGGGATGACTTAGCACCTTTTGAGGACCTTGAGGACATAGAGCTCCTCCCCCTTGGTAACTCAGTTTATGATCCCTATGATCCATTCCAATGGAAGTCCGAAAGCCCACACATAGGAGACATCTTTGGCACAAGAATGCATAAGTCTTGGCATACAAAACCACTTGACATGATTCATAAGTTGGGTCCATTCATCCATATCACCCACATGTCAAGTAGGAAGCATGAGTGGTCCATATTCGGATGTAATGATCCACCTTCATTCATCATGAGCCTTAAGCATGATAGGAGCATTCTTGGATGTCCGGGTCCCCCGGCATTTGTCACCCCCATGCATGACCGGATCACCTACGGATGCCCCGGCCCTCCAACCTTTGTTAGGAAGTCCATGCATGATAGGGCCACATTTGGTTGCCCCGGCCCACCAAGGGTCATCAAGGTTCATATGGCATCATGGCATGATAGGTCCATCTATGGATGTCCTGGTCCACCTTTATCCACACACATTTCCACACACCCACCACCCCGTAGTGCATGGCATGTGTATCCAAGCAAGCATTTTGCAACGAACGGTGAGGTTCATATTGAGCGGGCAATAGCTCGTAAGCGCCACTTGGGATTCCAAGTAGGCAACTTGGTAATGGTGACATTGGAGTGGCTCTACCCTAGGGCTATCTCCAAATCGAGGGCACGAGGACTTGGACCTTCCATGTTCCGAGTGACTTTGACACCCTGGCTTATGGGTTGGATCTACCGATGGGATTTTGGGATATACCCTACTTTTCACGTGGCGGATCTAGCACTCTTTAAGGGCACCGCGGTAGATCCCAGTGAGAACCTTGAGCCTACCCCCACCTTTTTGAGTGACACCCTCGGAGAACCTCCACATATCAGCTTGAGAGTCCGACGTGTGTACACGGAGGCAATACTAGGCAAGCAGGGTACCATCGCCAGCAAGAGGGTGTGCCCGAGCCACCTTGAGAGGATGAAGAGTCATCCCCCGGCTAAGGATGCGATGTTGAGTTTGGAGGTTGTGGCTCGCCCGGAGCTGCATTGGAGGACCTCTCCCCTGGCGGACCCATACTCGACGGAGTCGAGTTCTTCGCACCCCGGGGGTATGATGGGGGCATCTCTCGCCCTTCACATTTTTCCACAGCTTCGATTGCTCGCCAGCATAGCTCCATTGTGTCCGTCATATTTTTCTGAGTCGAGTCATGTAATTTTCATACTTTATTTGAGTCATGTCATTGTAATTTTCCCTTTATTTGAGTCATGTACCTAGGTTAGTGAGTCATTTTCCTATGTTAGTTGTCATATGGTTGGTTTGATAGGCTAATGGGCCCAACTAATGGGCTAGGCCCAGGGGCGCCCCTCCCTTGGACTGCTTTGGTCATTTACTTATTTGTCAGGGCTATTTTGGTCTTAGGAAAAGTATGGAGTCTATAAATAGTCCCTCCCATCTCACATTTGGAACAACCCTTTTATGATCAATTTAAATCAAGTGAGTTCTAGTGTCATATTGGAGTGGATTCTCCAAACCTCTCTCTCTCTCTCTATTGGGGTGGATTCCCCTTCTCTCTCTCTATCTCACTTCTCTCTCTTCTCTCTCTCTTCAAGGAGGAGGGCGCCACTTTCTCTTACCTCTCCTCCCTCTCTCTCCTCCACATCATCAATTCTCTCTCTCTCCCCCTCATTACTCATCCTCCCAACTACCCCACCCTCATTACTCCACCCTAGTTCCAAGAGACCTCCCCCCCAATCCCAACTCCACCACCCAACCACCACCTACTCAACTCCCTTCCCTAAGCACCCTCTCATCTCCCAAGGGAGAATTCCCCACTCCCCAAGCACCCCTTCCCTTTCCCAACACAACCCTTCCCATCCCCAAAGCCCCATTAACCACATTGGTCCATTTTCAAATTTTGGAGAGAGATCTCTCCTCTCTCCCCACCCATCCCAAATTCGCAGCTCCCCTCTCACCCACTACAAACACCACCTTCCAGACCCCATTCTCCCCCATCCACACCTTGGAACACCCCCTCCTAGACCCCCTCACAGCCAGGGCTCTCCCCACACTCATCCACCGCCACTTCCCCTCCCATATACCCCATTTCCCCCCACCATCTTCAACCTACAGTTTTCAGTCCGCAGGCAGCAGAGGAGTGCCCATTTGCAGAGGCTGCCACATCTTCACCTAGAAGCTTCAGAGGGCATACCATATATCGTTGGAAGCGTCTCCCAGTCAGCTTTCCAACGGTGGTGGTCCTGCCAACTTCCAAGATTGGAGCTGTTCGGAGGAGGCGATCTACCACGACTGCGCAAGACTTCTCAGGCAGTGGACCAGAACCAGAGTGGAAGATCTACATCGGTCATCCTACTGGGAATCTGAGCAAGCATTCTTCATCAAAAGTCTTCTATTCTGAGTCTTCTTTCACCTCCAAAAATAAGAGCTCAATTTGGCATCTGGAACCAGGAGTTATCAATTTTCTCCCTTGGGTGCGCGGTTCTGCTTCCCCATAGTCTACACCGACCTCTCATCAGAGTTCAGAGCCCACTGGTCTTCTCTGACAACGTTTGGCTTCCCCGCCAATTTTGCTTCGAAGAGCACTTGTCAACGGTTCCAACGGCCTTGGCGGCACCTGATTCTGAGTTCGGGAGCGGTCGTGGCATCCTCTTCTTCCTGCTGTTGGAAACCTGAAGCAGCCAGTTCCGAGAAGCTACCACCCTGTTCGAGCCTCCATCCAGACCAGCGTTGGCGCCAGAAGAAATCGGAAAAATTCAGACATTTTCCCGTTCTAGTTACGAAGAATTCCCCACTGGTCCTGTCATGAGAAAAAATCAGGAGAGGTCACAGAAGTGCCGTCTTCAACTTCTGGTCCCTGATTCCAGAACGTGGACAGATTCGGCATCGGCTTCCTTTCATCACTTCTAGCTCGAGTACCCCTCCCCGCTTGGCCGGCTGAAGGCCCCTCCCTGTGTGGAGGTAGTGTTTGGATGTAGTCATTATCTTCCCTTCCCCATGATCCCCCCCCCCTTGCATGGGGTGTAGTAAACGTTTGAGC
The DNA here is from genome assembly GCA_022559845.1 of Amorphophallus konjac. Lineage (NCBI taxonomy): Eukaryota > Viridiplantae > Streptophyta > Magnoliopsida > Alismatales > Araceae > Amorphophallus > Amorphophallus konjac. The sequence continues at coordinate 110,627,328 of CM040119.1, read as the reverse complement.
AGGTTGAAGCTTCATCGGCGCGGCGTTCGGGTGCATACCCACGCCTCCCCGCTCGCCATCGTCTCCGGCCGGGATCGGCGTCTTCACGCTGATCAGGTGAGCTTCTGGACCGCTCCCTTTGTTGGTAGATCTTGCTTAATTAGTATTGCTACTTAACTCCGTTGGACGGTGAGTGAGCGCCCGTTCCAAACTTGCTTATGTTTGAGTGGTCGCCGCGGGTGAGTTGTGAGAGTGACCCTTCAACCCATGCCTTCGGCGTGCTGATCGCCCGTGAATTTGGGCAACCCTGGCCCCTAGGGGTCCTCCCCAAGTCAGTCATATCCTTGGAAACCATCGGTCCAACCTCGGACCCTCACCCCATTGCCGGTCCACCTACGGACCCGAGTGTGCCAAACGCGAGTGAGTCCGCTTGTGTGACATTGCCTAGTCGTTGCGTTTGCTTGCCACTTAGGTCCCAGTTCGTGTCACATCAATAACATAACAAGACAAATATGAACGAAACATAACATATCAAAGATGAAAGAAGCAAAACATCACAAGAACAACCAATAGGCATGCATGGCACGATGGGACAAGACAACATAATGCGGTGGGATAGCACACACGGTGGGACAAGGACATGGTGGGACAAAGACACGTGAGACGACAACACAGTGGGGGACAAAAGATACGGACAACACCTGCAACGACACGGAGGGACATAGACATGTGGCAACACGGCGGGACATAGACACATGCGACATAGACACGTGACAACACGGAGGGACATAGACATGGGTGATGAGGACACAAAGGGATAAAGACATGACAAACACATGCTTCAATCAAAGCCGAAGATTAGATGAGGCGGAACCGTCAGGTTCAAAATCGTGAGGCAATGTCCTCTCATGGAGACATGATTAAACAAGTAAGCGAAAGCTGAGGAGGATAGGAGCTCCAACACAGATCGAGAGACTAGATCGAAGAGATGAGAACGGGTCGAAGGATATGAGTAGGAGATAGAGCGAAAGATAGAGAGCAAAGAAGCTTGAACCTGTAACCTGCGCACTTAGCAAACATATTACATATATGTCCTCAAGATAAAAAGGAACACAAGACAAGTGTATTTTTTAGGACTTTCATATTTCTTTTTTTTTGGTGTTTTTGAATATCTGATTTTTTTGAAGACCTTTGTTTTTTGTTAGATTTTTGACAATATTTGAATTTTTTGACGTTTTTTTGACAATATTTTTTTTTGGATTTGAAAATATCTAAGTTTTTTGGAATTTTAAAAATATTTAATTTTTTTTGAAGTTTTAAATTATTTGATTTTTTTGACATTTTGAAAATATTTGATTATTTTTTAATTTTGAAAATATCTGATTTTTTTGACGTTTTGAAAATATTTGATTTTTTTGAATTTTGAAAATAAGGGTATGTGCAGCAACCAAGGACGGGTTTAAACTACTGGCCAAGGGGTCGTAATCTCGCCCCCTCTCATTAAAGACTTCCCTCGAGCAAGGCGTGCATTTGAGGGTGACTCACCATAACCAACCGTCTCTAAAGAACGGTGCCCCTACTAAGGCCATACCCGGGATACATCCCAGCCTAAGAGGTAGAAACAGAAGAAAATGGGGGACAAGCTTCATGCAGGATGGGAGACATCAGGATTCGAATTCCTTCCAGGGCACTACCCCTCAAAGAGTAGGTCTGTTGCGTTGGAGCTTTGTGTCTTTGATTTTAGGACCCTTAGGCACGCATGTGACCGGGCTCATGACATCCCGCGGAGAACTGTACTGCCACTCTTACCATGCCTTTGATTTCATAATTTTGAGCAATTTGATTTTCATATTGAATTTCATCTCACAGCCCTCATTGGCTAGATATTGCATAAACACACACTTTTGAGGGTCAAGACTGTCCCTATTTGAGACTTCTCTCGTATTAGGGAGTGCCTAGGTTGGTCATCTCATCCGTCAACCTCTTGCCCCTACACTTGGTCGAGCAGAGAAAATAAAAGGCCTTCGTGCATACCAAGGGTATGGCCAAAGCAGCAACGATGTGCCTAAGAGGAATCGACTATGGCTTGCCGTGTAGTGTGTGAAAACCCATACTCAAAGGTCACCCTCAACAATCGGGAAAAGAAACTAGACTCCCAGTGCGGAGCTATCACCAGCCTAAGGATGCTGCAGAAGCGAACTCATTTCAATCTAAACTTAACTAAACTCAACTAAAGCCATTCAAACCTTGTTGAGGAACCAACATTATAACCATGCGCAAGAATGACAATAAGTGTAATAACAATGATAGCATATTCTTGCATAAAATAAAGATACCTTGCAAATCCATATCGTGAAAATAGCATCCTGAAGTGATCTTGACCATCGAGCTTTGAGCAGCATGAGCTTTGTATTCCTTGCTTGACAGGATGAAAGGGAGAGAATAGTAAAGCTTGAAGATTCCTCTACACGGAGGAGCGGCAGCCACCAAACTGGATAAAGAAGGATTAAAAAGGAAGAGAGACAAGGGCTAGAACTCCCTCGTTAAGGCGTAGAGACCCTGATAACAAGGAACAAGATACAGAAGGGACCAGAGATTGACTGAGATGAAGGCGGACTCAAGCCTCGAAAACACCATGAAAAAGGGCAAGAACCCCGAAAGGGTGAAGATGGAAGAATAGAGAGATGATGATGAGATTGCAGCAAAGATAAGGAAGAAGAGGAGTAATCATCTGACGTAGTCGGAGAAGAAGAGTAGGAGTCATCTGACAAGGTCGGAGAAGGAGAATCGTAGACATCCGACAGAGTCAGAGAAAGATCAGAGACATCACCCGGGAGCCCTAGGGAAGAATCAGAGGCAACACCTGGAAGTCCCGAGGAAGAGGAATTATAAGATATCTCAAGATGGGGATGAAAGAAGGGCCTAGGGCGAGGCCTAGAACTGTGAGGAGGGGGAGAACTTGGAGGATCCATAGGAATAGGAGAGGAATGGGGACGCACGGACCTAGGAGGGGAGGAGAAAATGATGGAAATAGGATCAGATGAAGGGAGGTACACCACCCAAGGGTAGGAACTGAGTAGATGGAATGATGAATGAAAAGAAGGAGAAGGAGAAGCAGTGGCCCCTCAAATGCACAACTGATGGCCCTTATACTTGCGCCGTTGCCTCTTCTTGGCTAAAACATCTTGGAAATGGGCCCACCTGGCGTGGGCTCGGACCTTCGAGCTTCCCAATCTGTAATAGTTTCTCAAATAATGGGCCCATCTGGCAGACGGCCTGGCCCAGCTATGAACATGCAGCCTCATCGGGGCGGTCGCCGCTAGACACCCGATGTGAACCGTAGTCGGACATGCTCAGACAGATAACTCCTCAAAATGCTAAACATGATGGAAACACGGAGTCTTATCCCTTGGCACAAGCAGCATGAGATTTGGCAACTCCACTTGGTAATCGGGCTTGAAGCATAACTCCCTTGATAGAAGAGTAGGATGAAACTGAGGGAGAGTAATGTGCGATGTTGACGTGGCCGAATCACCAATAAATTGAGGGAGATCGCATAGGATGTGCAGAATGTCCTTGGAAAGTGAGGAAGATACGGCCAATTGCCCCTCGAATAGGGAATCCATCAAGCTTTCGGCGGCCGTATGAGTTAGCACAACTCGAGTAGAGAGCCCTTCTTGGCCAGTGAACTGAACTGCAACAGAGCGAGGAGTAACAACAACATCAATGGTGAACTTTTCGGCGAGCAAAAAGATTGCCACCGGTCTCGCTCTTGAAGAAACTGCCACTAATGCAAGAGAGCTCTTTGTAGCAACCGTCATCGGAAATATAGCTCATCAACCCCAAAATAGCCAGAAATCGGGACGCGGACTGGCATGTGGCAAATATAATCTTGAATCTGGAAACGCATAACCGGCACTGACCCATCCTTACTTGGCTCACTATCACCCTGGGGACCGAACCCGAGGGGCACCATGGGTAACGCACACCCACTTCGAGGGGTGGAAATGGATGGAGAAGTGGAGGTAATATATTTGGATGACGGAGGTGAAGGTTTGGAAGGCGTGGAGGTTTCAACGAGGGGTTTTGGTGACGTCAAAGGTGAGGGCAAAGGCAATGCGGCAATGATGGGCTCGGGTAAAGGTAAAGGTGGAAGCAGAGATGTAGGTGGTGGTAAAGGCAACGACGTGGCTTGCTCAGGCTCGGGCATAGGCGATAGCGGAGATAATGGCGGTTTAGGCGATGATGAGGGTGGTGGAAATGGTGAAGTAGGCACTGGGGGTAGCGGAGATGGTGTTGGTGGAGGGTTTGGGGAAGGCCGTGGCGCCCATCGTCATCGTATCGACACGATGCGCCAGGCATTGGGAGTGGAAGTGGTGGTGGAAGAAGTGAAGGCACTATCCTGAGTAGAGGCTTGGGTTTGTGGAGGTGGAGCCGGAGTAGGGGAAGGCTTAGGTGGTGGGGTAACGGGTGATGGAGTAAGCGATGAAGCGGGCATGGTGCTAGATGAAGACTCACAGGGGTGCCCCTGGTCTTGAACTGGAGACGGCTGCTTAGGCGGCGCTTCTTGTTGTTGTTGCTTGTGGAGATGTCCAATAATCTTACGAATGGCAGACCAATCGATCCTCTTCTTATTTTCCATGTCATAAACAAACTCTCGGAACTCGGGGTAATTCTCGACCAAATGCCCGTACTGGCGATAGAAATCACAGAACTGGAGCATATTGGTGAGGACACGCGTCACACTTTACGACGGAGTACACGGATCTCGCCGGCATCCCTTTGGCTCGGCGACCAGTTGGCAGATTAGCGGAGCTATCATCACTTATTTTATGCTTTGGGCCATGTTGGGCCTTGGTTTAGTCCGTGTGTGACAATTTTCTTTCAGTCATGGACCCTTTTTTAGGCCAATTAGGCTTTATTTGTGTTTTGTGGGCTTGCTAGAGGCTAGGGGGGTTATTGGGCCACTTCTTGGTTCACTTCTCTGGCCCACTAGGGCTGACCACTTCCCCCCCCCCTGGGCCCACCTTGGGAGGCGCGCCCCACCTAGGGTTAGGGTTAGGGGGCGGACCATTCCCTCCCCTCTTGGAGGGAATGGCAGCCGCCCTTCCCCCCTTGCCCTCTCCCTCTTTTGGCCGCCCCCCCCCCCCCACCTTTCACTCCTAGAATCTAGGAGATTTGAATGCCCTTCCCCGGTTGTGGCCGCCCCCCCCATCTCCTTTCCCCTTGGCTAGGGTTTAAACCTAGCATTTCCCCATCCCATATAAAAGGACCTTGTATTTTCTTTTCAAAAAGATAATGAAGAATTAATTTGTGAGAAACCTTGTGCGCAGCCACCACCAAGGAGAGGGCGACCTTCTCCATCCTTCCCCAAGGGGTGCGACGCCCCTCTCTTCCCCTATCCCCCATCTTCTTCTTCCTCCATCTCCAACTCCTGGGTGCGACTCCCTTGAGAAGGAGGTCCTGGTGAGGTGAGGATCGTGCTGTGAAGCGAGTCTCTTCATCCCATGTCGGAGAGAGATCCAAGCGGCGAGACGACGTCAAGCTCGGTGGCGTTCAATCCAATCTCGGATGCACCTGCTCTGCCTGCAAGCTAGGGGTCCAAAGATCACGTCGGTACGAACCCTTTCTGTGGGCAAACCGTCTGGCTTTCTTCTAGACTTTTCTTCCCCTACAAGTCCCCCTTCCAACCCCACCGGCCTTGTCCCAAAACTCGAATCACAGAGGAAGTTGTCTTTGTAGACACTTTCGTCGCGCAGGCTGCTCCCTGGACAGACTCGCCTGTGATCAGAGTCGCCTTGGACACCCGTGTGCACCCCCGTTCCTTCTCCGATCGACCACAACCTCTTCACATAAGTTGTTCCCCTCCCTGTCCCCGAACCATTCGTGGTGGTTTCATCCCAAAACTCCATTGGGGCTGAAACTTCCCTTTGTGGCTACTTTCGGTCCTCCTCTGGGCGCTACAGTAACCCGGCGGGACAGATCTGCAGTACCCTCCAAAGGGACCACCACCTCCCCTTACTGGAATGGCCTGAAAATTGGAGGGCTATCTCCACACACACCACTCCATCTCCAGTGGCCGCCCCTGGTCAGAATTCCATCCGCACCCCTACGCCCTCATATCCCATCTCGGGTTCACAGACCTGACTGCCCTGAAGTGCAGGCTGCGACCCCCACTTTCCACCCCGCCCACGCCCAAATCCTCCAAGGCACCGCCCCCGCTACCTTGGTCATCTGTTAGCCCTACCTGTAAGCTACCCACCAGAGAAAACCCCATCCCTAAATCTGTCCGGAAGCCTGCGTACCGACTGTTCTCCTGGTCTCTACCGGTGTGGGCAGACAGGCAGTCCGACTGCACGCCAGGTGTTTGACGAATTGCCACGGTCACCATCGGCCTCGACTGCAGTTCTCCTTCCACGGGCGCCTGTGGGACATCCCCACCAGCGCCCTCGCTGAATTTCGCAGGTCCAGGACGTGATTAAGGGCGCTTACCGGAGTCGCCCCCGGGCTGTTTGGCGGGCTTGTGCAGGTTGGCCAGCAACCTGTCCCCTCCTTCCGAACGCACTCCAGAGGCTTCCCCGAGGATCGGCGACATCCTTCTTCTTTCCGGAGGAGCGACCCCACGACAGCAAGGTACCGGGGACTCCTGCCACCTCAGCCCCTCCAGAGGTGGACGTTCTTTCAGCAGTTCGCAGAGCTACCCGGGACCTCCTCGCGGCCCACCCCTTCACCGAGTGCTGCCCGTCAGCCCGTGCATCGGCAGCCCCGACTCCTCTGTTTGTAGCCTGTTACCTCCCTACGAGGAGTGGGCATTTTGGGTCAATTGTGTATTATTACTTCTACGTGTATCGGGGTTGTTGGTCTCGGCCGGGGTTCCTTCCCCACGCCTAGGCGTGGAGGTACGTGCGACGTTCCTTCCCTTGGCATTTGCTTTGCTAGTATGCTCTCGATTATGCAGCGTGCGAGTGTAGGATCCTAGCTACATATTCAATTCACCGTGGGTTTTGCGAGTTGAGAGCACCATTCCGTGGCCCTAGTCGAGCACCGAGCTCGGACTAGACTCCCATAGTTGCGCGTCGGCTCCCTTTGCCGCTTTGATCCACTCGTTTCCCTCATAGGGACGGCCGTGGACTTGGGTTTCTTGTTGAGAGACGCCTCTCTTCGGAGGAATAGTACGGAGGTCGATCTCTCGGCTTGCCTTGTCACGTGTGAGTGCTGGCCGCACTTGGTCATCATAGTAGGTCCAGTCCTTTTTAGTCCCGTTCCGCATCAAATTTGGTATCAGAGCTTAGGGAACCAGTTTGTTCTAACAAATTGGGGTCTTAGGTCATTCGAGTCTTTAGGTTGTCTAGGGTGCAATTGAGGCCTTAGAGTTATCTAGGTTGCATTGAGTCTCTTAGTTCATCTAGGTAACCCACCATTGCATTGTAATGTTAGGTTTGTGTCTAGTTAGAGTTTTGTCCTTGTCTCGTTGAGTCTTGCATGTCCAGCTCCGCGCCAACCCCATGGTGGTTCCTCGAGACCACATGTCAGATTAGTCATCCCTATTGGCCCGATTCGATGCTCTTATGGTACGACCCCTAAGTGTCGCCCCTACCACTCAGTCGTCGGGAGACCCGATCCCTATACCGATGACCGAGTCATTCCAGCGCCCTGTCATGTCCACTGCCGTCCTACCTAATGGGATGCATACGGAGATCGACTTCATCAGTAGGGTGTCGTCTAACTGTGTCTCACAAGACATTATTGAGTCACTCTCTAAGACTGGGGAGATTGTTCTCCGTGATGGTTTAGCTTTTATCGAGTTTCAACGGTGGTTTGGCCCCGTTAAATATTTCGATGGCGCTTGGTGCAAGATCAGCACACTTGCTGGTCCATGCATCATTTTAGGGCGAACTTGGTTGGAGGAAAGAAGTGCGACCATCGACCTGGATAGGAGGACCTGCACCTTACACCCATCTCACCTTCCCGGTGAGTTTGTCTTCCATGACGGCGTTACGCTGACCACCTCCCTGTCATCACCTGGGTTTGTTCCAGTGAGTTACGAGGCTGAACAGGAGTTGATTGAGGAGTACCTAACTGAGGTTGAGGAGTTAGGGAGTGATCCCCTCCACATCATAGAGGACTCCGTTTCCCCTCCCGAGAGAGAGGCTTCACCCTTAGACCCTCATATAGAGACATTCTTACCTTCCGAGGGTGAACTGGTCATTGGAGAGTCTTTAGCTAGCTGGCTAAGGGAGGGTCCACTTCTAGATGTCTCCATTCCTCGCTATACACCCATGGGACCAGCCCTCCCAATAATACCCCTTAACTCCTTTCACACCACTTTTCGGTCCTTCTGCTTTCTTGAAAATGTGAAGGACTTCCTTAGGAGTTTAGATTATCAATGGGAGTTGACTTATATGTTGACCTTAGGGTCTGACCAACCCTATAGTCATAGCTTTACTCTCCCTGCTTTGGGGTCTATTACCTCGGTCTACACCATAGGACATATCACATCCGAGGTCCTTTTATTATTTCCCATACCCGTGGAGGTTGATTTTGTCCCCGCTTATGGTTTCACGGTCCCGAGGGAGGAACCTTGCCTTCCTTGCCTTCCTCATGAGCCCCTTGCCCCATACATGAGAGTGCCTGAAGGTGATTATCTGCACCTGGGCGAATGTCGCACATGGGCAAGTATAGTGAAGGGACCTGTCGGGAGGGGTCATCATTTCTTTGACCCTTTCGATCCCCTCCCTAGTGAGCCTCTCGACCCATATTCTTTTCCCCACCTTGTCGAGGAGGTCCACTATCATACACCACCTAGGCCTTCTAGTCAACACCTCACCTTACCGGCATCCAGATGCCCGAGCTTAGGAGGCCAGGGACACATGTCTCTTCCCCATGTTTCTGCATGTCCACCATCATATAGGGGTTTGTCTCATATAGGGAATGTCATGAGTGAGTTTGGGCAATTTAGTCCCCATGAGTCTACCACATTCCGTAGGACACCCATGCATGATAGATACAACTTTGGTTGTCCTGGTCCTCCCCGTGTTGTCCAATCATGTAGGAGTCATAGGCATGCTAGGTCTGTGTTTGGATGTCCAGGACCACCACTGCATTCACATAGGTATGAGTCAACACAGCTAGTTCGGAGTCTACATCATCATCACCACCTCGAGGCCAGCAACGCACGTTATAAGGATCTAGCTGATGCGCATCGACGCACCCGTGAGTTCCAAGTGGGAGAGTACGTCATGATCAGGGTTAGACCTGAACGGTTCCCTTCGGGGGCCGTGAAGAAACTCCAGGACCGCGGTGCCGGACCCTTTCGAGTCTTGAAGCGAATTGGGTCGAATGCGTATGAGATTGAGCTGCCAGACGACTATGGGATCTGTTCGACGTTCAATGTTTCAGATCTGGTGGCATATCGGGATCCCGCGGTGATTCCCAGTGAGCTTTTTGGGCCTACCCCTCCTGTTGAGAGCATTACACCTTCTGAGCGTCCACCTTCTCTAGCCCCATTACAGACACGCGAGCATATAGATTGCATACTGGATGAGCAGGTGACCACGACCAGGAGCGGAGCCTACCAGCGCTTCCTAGTGCGTTGGAGAGGGCGCCCTGAGACAGACGACACCTGGATCACGCGAGGAGAGCTGGAGCGGATTGACCCGGACTTGCTGGAACGTTACCTGAGCGACCGTGACCCTTACTCGACGGGGTCGAGTTCTTCCCACCCGGGGAGAATTGGTGAGGACACGCGTCACACTTTACGACGGAGTACACGGATCTCGCCGGCATCCCTTTGGCTCGGCGACCAGTTGGCAGATTAGCGGAGCTATCATCACTTATTTTATGCTTTGGGCCATGTTGGGCCTTGGTTTAGTCCGTGTGTGGACAATTTTCTTTCAGTCATGGACCCTTTTTTAGGCCAATTAGGCTTTATTTGTGTTTTGTGGGCTTGCTAGAGGCTAGGGGGGTTATTGGGCCACTTCTTGGTTCACTTCTCTGGCCCACTAGGGCTGACCACTTCCCCCCCCCCTGGGCCCACCTTGGGAGGCGCGCCCCACCTAGGGTTAGGGTTGGGGGGCGGACCATTCCCTCCCCTCTTGGAGGGAATGGCAGCCGCCCTTCCCCCCTTGCCCTCTCCCTCTTTTGGCCGCCCCCCCCCCCACCTTTCACTCCTAGAATCTAGGAGATTTGAATGCCCTTCCCCGGTTGTGGCCGCCCCCCCCCATCTCCTTTCCCCTTGGCTAGGGTTTAAACCTAGCATTTCCCCATCCCATATAAAAGGACCTTGTATTTTCTTTTCAAAAAGATAATGAAGAATTAATTTGTGAGAAACCTTGTGCGCAGCCACCACCAAGGAGAGGGCGACCTTCTCCATCCTTCCCCAAGGGGTGCGACGCCCCTCTCTTCCCCTATCCCCCATCTTCTTCTTCCTCCATCTCCAACTCCTGGGTGCGACTCCCTTGAGAAGGAGGTCCTGGTGAGGTGAGGATCGTGCTGTGAAGCGAGTCTCTTCATCCCATGTCGGAGAGAGATCCAAGCGGCGAGACGACGTCAAGCTCGGTGGCGTTCAATCCAATCTCGGATGCACCTGCTCTGCCTGCAAGCTAGGGGTCCAAAGATCACGTCGGTACGAACCCTTTCTGTGGGCAAACCGTCTGGCTTTCTTCTAGACTTTTCTTCCCCTACAAGTCCCCCTTCCAACCCCACCGGCCTTGTCCCAAAACTCGAATCACAGAGGAAGTTGTCTTTGTAGACACTTTCGTCGCGCAGGCTGCTCCCTGGACAGACTCGCCTGTGATCAGAGTCGCCTTGGACACCCGTGTGCACCCCCGTTCCTTCTCCGATCGACCACAACCTCTTCACATAAGTTGTTCCCCTCCCTGTCCCCGAACCATTCGTGGTGGTTTCATCCCAAAACTCCATTGGGGCTGAAACTTCCCTTTGTGGCTACTTTCGGTCCTCCTCTGGGCGCTACAGTAACCCGGCGGGACAGATCTGCAGTACCCTCCAAAGGGACCACCACCTCCCCTTACTGGAATGGCCTGAAAATTGGAGGGCTATCTCCACACACACCACTCCATCTCCAGTGGCCGCCCCTGGTCAGAATTCCATCCGCACCCCTACGCCCTCATATCCCATCTCGGGTTCACAGACCTGACTGCCCTGAAGTGCAGGCTGCGACCCCCACTTTCCACCCCGCCCACGCCCAAATCCTCCAAGGCACCGCCCCCGCTACCTTGGTCATCTGTTAGCCCTACCTGTAAGCTACCCACCAGAGAAAACCCCATCCCTAAATCTGTCCGGAAGCCTGCGTACCGACTGTTCTCCTGGTCTCTACCGGTGTGGGCAGACAGGCAGTCCGACTGCACGCCAGGTGTTTGACGAATTGCCACGGTCACCATCGGCCTCGACTGCAGTTCTCCTTCCACGGGCGCCTGTGGGACATCCCCACCAGCGCCCTCGCTGAATTTCGCAGGTCCAGGACGTGATTAAGGGCGCTTACCGGAGTCGCCCCCGGGCTGTTTGGCGGGCTTGTGCAGGTTGGCCAGCAACCTGTCCCCTCCTTCCGAACGCACTCCAGAGGCTTCCCCGAGGATCGGCGACATCCTTCTTCTTTCCGGAGGAGCGACCCCACGACAGCAAGGTACCGGGGACTCCTGCCACCTCAGCCCCTCCAGAGGTGGACGTTCTTTCAGCAGTTCGCAGAGCTACCCGGGACCTCCTCGCGGCCCACCCCTTCACCGAGTGCTGCCCGTCAGCCCGTGCATCGGCAGCCCCGACTCCTCTGTTTGTAGCCTGTTACCTCCCTGCGAGGAGTGGGCATTTTGGGTCAATTGTGTATTATTACTTCTACGTGTATCGGGGTTGTTGGTCTCGGCCGGGGTTCCTTCCCCACGCCTAGGCGTGGAGGTACGTGCGACGTTCCTTCCCTTGGCATTTGCTTTGCTAGTATGCTCTCGATTATGCAGCGTGCGAGTGTAGGATCCTAGCTACATATTCAATTCACCGTGGGTTTTGCGAGTTGAGAGCACCATTCCGTGGCCCTAGTCGAGCACTGAGCTCGGACTAGACTCCCATAGTTGCGCGTCGGCTCCCTTTGCCGCTTTGATCCACTCGTTTCCCTCATAGGGACGGCCGTGGACTTGGGTTTCTTGTTGAGAGACGCCTCTCTTTGGAGGAATAGTACGGAGGTCGATCTCTCGGCTTGCCTTGTCACGTGTGAGTGCTGGCCGCACTTGGTCTTCATAGTAGGTCCAGTCCTTTTTAGTCCCGTTCCGCATCACATATCCCTGACCGTGGGTCGGTAAGGCACAACTAGAGGAAGTGGCAACGCGTGAGTTGCCATCAAAGCCTGAATGATTTTGGTGAAACACTCAGGCAATGGAGGATAGTGAGGCGCCCTCTTCGGGTAAGGTGGATGTCGAGGGATATGGGAAGGTAACGAAGATGGTTGTGGAGGTTGCATAGGCAATGGCATGTGGCTGGTGGTGGAGGGCTTTGTTGATGGCATATGTGGAGCGGGATGAGGGAGTATGTAGACGGCATCTACTTGCTCGGGGTGTGGTGTTCCCTTGACTGGAGTTGGAGACACATGAGGGTACGAATAAGAGGACGGCTGACTCATGGAGGGCTGACTTGCGGAAGTGTACTGGTATGTAGAAGCGGAAGGTAGACTCGTGGAAGGATGACTCGTGGAGGGTTGATACGTAGAGGTGGCTGTGGCGTAGGCTGACTCATGGAGGGCTGACTTATAAGAGCACAGGGTTGACTTGTGGATGGTGAGGTGTAAGTGGAGGTGGATGGTGGAGACTCGGGGTCAAGGGAACCTTGGATTTGTAGGCGAATGAAGCGGGCTCGACTGTATAGTTGCTACTAGGAGGTGATGCCATTGAGGGCTAAGATGAAGCAGTACTCGGGCGTTGCATTGAAATCAGCATCTTGATCAGTTCTTACTCTGAAATGCTCCCCGGGACTTGTGCAGCGAGGCAGCACCAGCGGTCGGCAAAAGTAGAGAATTCCTCTTCGGGCCTTATCATCTCATGGGCAAGATCCACAATAGAGTACTTGGGCCCAACCTGGTCCTAAAACTGATGAATAAATTTATCTTGGACAGCTTGGAAATTCACAATCTGCTCTTGCGGAAGAGAGAAGAACCAATCCCGAGCCAGGCCTTCCAATGACAGACCAAATAAATAAGCCATCAAGCATTGGTCATGTCGAAACTGGGTCGACTCATAAACGAACTCCTTAATGTGCACATACGGGTCACCGACTCTACCATAACGGCGATATGTGGGGATTTGGGAAGATGGCGGGAGCCGAAGACCTTGAAATGCGAACGGGACACTCAAAGAGGATTTGGGATCGATCCGGCGTTGAAGTTCATCAAGCTGGCATTGGGCTTGAGGAATCATCTCCTGGGTAGGGAGAGATCGAGAAGAAAGTGGGCCAGCCTGAGCAAGAGGTTGTGAATATGAACCGGGATGATAATGGGCCGGATAAGAGGATCCAGGCTGAGAAGACAAAGGGCCCATTCCAGGAGTGGAAGGATATGTGGGCCTAGAAGATGCATTAGCATAAGGACCCATAGGGCCGGCAGCATAAGCAGAATAAAAATGAGGCCCATTAACAAAGAATTGGCTATTGGAAATCGGGCCAGCCGCATTGGAAGAAGAAGGAGGCTCATGAAGATAAGAAGGCCCATTATGAGAAGAAGGCCCATGAAGATGATTTGCAATAAGGCGTTGGGCCTGGACCGGGTCCATTTGGAGAATAAGACATGATAGATGGGCCATGAGATTATCCTGTTTCTCAGATGGATCAGAGGGACCACGAGAAGATGGGCCCGCGTGGGAAGAGGTTTCCACGCGGGAATAGGAAGAAGATTGGGAAGAAAGATGATACAAGGGGTTGGAATGATGCTCCATGAGGGCAAATGGAGACTTAATACAAGGATATGAAGGAGAATACAGGTGGGGAATCAAATGGCTTAATGGGCTTGAGGACAAGAGAGAATTGACCCACTAATGCAAAGAACAATGGACAACGGATCAAGGGACAATGGACTAGACAATGGACACACCAAATGGACATACCCAAGTGGGCCTAACAACAACAAAATATGTGTGAATGCAACTGAAAACACCACTAATGAGCTTGGACAAGCTCGAACAACACAAACAATGTAATGTGAAAGGATTTCACCTAAGTCAAACAAGTTGATATGATGGGAAATATTTTAGAAGTTTTAATACACCTTTTAATGATTTAAACACAATTCCCTTAAGATAGGAATCCTATGGGAATAAGGTCCATACTTTTAGGTTGACTAAGGTTAACTCCCTCACACGTATGCAAATGTAAGCCTAAGGGGTGGAAAAGGTACAACCGGCCCGACGTCCGTGTGAGAATCCACGGCTCACGGGGACTTATGGAGGTCCTGGATAAGATCATCTAGTCGACCCCAAGGAATATGGAGGCGAGAGGATCACTTATCAAGGGGGATGCAACTATGATATGCAATGGATGGTCCTATGTGCACCAGAGTGCATGCAATTTCTAGCCTAAATCTAGCAAATCAATGCAATATTAAACCATGCAAACATAATAATATGGGTGGAAAGAATGTGGGAAATCCACGACAATATGAAGGACAAGAATGCAAGACCAAAAATAGGCACAATTAGGCACTAAAAGATGTGAAAAACCATGAATGAGTAGCGTACCTTTGTGTCTGCCCCTGGACCTGCATGCAGATTATATGCACAAAATGCGAAAATGGAGACAGAATTTGACTATGCAAATGTGACCCAAATAATGCAAATAAGATATGGATGGAAAGACAGTACAAAGGTATACACAATGGACCCAAGAACAAGTCAATTTGACCTCGGGAGGCCAATTAAATCATCCTAGAATGTTGCCCCTGTGAACCTGTGAATCTATCCATGTGCCTGCGTGCAGATTTTATGCACAAAACTCCAAAATGATGACAAGATTAGACTATGCAAATGTGACCCAAATAATGTAAATAAACTATGGATGGAAAGACAATACTAAGGGGAACAAGGTGGGACCAAGAACAAAGCAATCAGACATCGGGAAGGCAATTAAATCATTAAGCAAAAACATAGCTATGAACCTGTCCTAGAGCCTGCCTGCAGACTTTATGTAGAAAGTGCTAAAATGATGGTAAGATTAAACTATGCAAATGTGACTCAAATGATGCATATGCTATATGGATGGAAAGACTATAAAAGGCTACACAATGGAATAAAAATCAGTGTAATCAGACCCCGGGAGCAAAAGTTATGCCTCGACGAACATGGCCCTGTGAGTACTGCGCGTAGACCTGCCAGACTCAGAAAGTGGTCAACCAAACGACCATTTTTGAAGCCCTTGGTGTCTACCAAACGACCGCTAGGGGACCAGAGAGTCTCTAGCGGTCCAGTGATGACCGTTAGGTTCTCCAAGCGATCCTGGATGCGACCGCAAGACCCCGACAGACCTGAAAATGCCCAAAATAGTGGGAAAATGAAGGAAAAGCTATCTACACATGCACAAACCAACACCCAACTTGTAAAAAGCCATGAATAAACGTGATTGGCACTAGGCGTCCCACCGTGATCGCCAAAAAATTATAGATAGTTTAATAGTTCTACCCCACCCCTTTAAACTAACTATGTGTATATGCACATGAACAAGCATGAACCGGCATGAAAGTATGAACAAAAAGGGGGGTAAATAGACATGGAAACGTACCGTGATCACCACCAAAGTTGCAACAATGCCAAAGGGATGAAGAGATAAAGGATAGGGCGCCGTGAACCTTGGAAATATGAAGAATTGATCGCGCTTAAGAACGGGACGCGGGGAACTTGTGGAATCAAACCTCTTCTCCTTCCAGCAGGCTAGCTGAAGAAAGCCTCACGTTCATTCATGCTTCTCCTGCAAAAAAAAGCCAAAACAAGGATAAAAACCCATTAGAATATGCATGTGTAACATCAATCCAGCAGTGATAAAATAGGGGTAAAGATTGAGGGAGAACACACCGGGGGAGGTTTTTAACCCTTGTGGAAGGGAGGAAATAATAGGTGTGTGTGTGTTATGCATGCATAGGAACAAATAGAAAGAGAAAACACATAGTATAACTGTAGGGAGAGGCGACGCAATATGGAGAAAAATGCAAAATGTGCAGAAAACTGTGCAGTTGTGATGATTTGTGATTTTGAGAGAGTTAGAAGTAAGAGTACAGACCACGAAATCAAGTCCAGAAAGATGAAATAGAAAGCTAATACTTCCCTCTTAAGGATGGGGTCAAAGTTATGAATTGGTGATGCAGCATGGCTTTGCCCCACGTCCAGAAAGAGCCCCCTTTTGCAACTGTGAACTGGGCAGTTTATATAGAGGTTGCAGGAATCCTAGAAAGTTCTCCCATGATTTCAGGTGATAAAGTCCACCAAAATTCGAGTTCTATGGATCAAACTCGAGATAATAGTGGGGATAAGAGGTAGGAACAATTGGGACTCAATTTGGAGGAGGATTCTAGAAGTTATGGCTCTTGGAAGATAGGCCCATCGCGTAGAAAACTGAGTTTGACTTGTATTAGGATTTGCATAAATCTTGAACTTACGTCAGCAATTTCGAGAGATATAGCCAATGAAAATTCAAATTATATGGATCAAACTTGAGATAATCCAAAGGACAAGAGATAGAAACAAACGGGGGACAATTCAGAGTAGAATTGTCGGAGTTATGGCCGTCGCAAGATAGGCCCATCGAGCAGTTTTCAGAGAGAGTCCAGCGCAGGCAGGACTCTTGGTTTGCTTAGCGGTCGATCGACCGACCGCTAGGGAATAAACGGTCTGTCGACCGACCGTTTGCAATAATAAACGGTCATTTGCACGATCGTTTGCAATCCGTTTGCGTAGTTTGCCCCCCCCCCCTCGTTTTAACTCCGAATGGACCCGAAACGGACCCGAAAGTTGGGGAATCGAAGATAGAAGCTTTCAGGGCTAAATGGGCCTGAAAAATGGCCAAGATATGGGCTTGTGATAGGCTCAAAGTAGGCTCCAAAACCATGGTTAATTTATGGCATCAGGAAGATAAACAAGAGCAATAGCGTGACTTATGGGCTAAAACGGGTGTCAACAACCGTTTGACGAGCGGGAGAGAAGGTAGTGAAGGAAGAGAAGAAACGGTCGCTCGGAGACCACTTGAGGGAACCTAGCAGTCGCTCGATAGACCGCAAGGGTGAAGAGTCAGTCAAATCCGAGCGGGACTCTCCGTGAGAATCCCAACCCATGGATAGAGGTTCCTTATCTTCACTAAGAGTTATCCTAACTTAAATTGAGACCACCTAGCCTCAATCCTAATGTATTAGGACTAGAATTAGAACCCTATAACTAGGAATATACCCAGGATTCATAGCTCACAGAAATCTCTGCTTTAAGCTCTTGAAAACTTCAAAAAACACTCAAATCACCATGAAGAGGAGCTTTGAAGCTAGCACCATGGGAGAGGTGGTCTACACCGGGCAAAAAGTGGCTAGGAAAGAGCATGGGGAGCTACATCGGTTGACTTCCATCCCCAAGCACTTGAGCACAAGCTCTTCAAGAGATGTGAGTTGGATCAAGTCATTAAATTCATGAAATTCCTCAATTTTCTTCTTATGACATTCCTCTCTTCTTCTTCTCTCTTTTCTTTCCTTTTCCTAGCGCCTTCTTGGTCCAAGATGCTATTCTAGCTTGAAGTGGGTGGCTCCCCTGATAAAGGAACTTCCTTAAGAGGTCCTCTCAATCTTAAGGGCATGGCACCTTCACCCTTTAGTAGTCCTAGCCAAAAAATTTCAAATTTTTTTTTTAGATTGGCCTAACATTTCAGCTCTAGTGGAGTTATGGCATCCTCAAACACACACTTTCATATTCCCAACCTTTGAAGCTACTGTCCTAATAGAAGAGATAGAGACCTACCTAGCCCTTCCTAAGACTAAGGTGGGGGATGAAGACTTGGCGTGTCATACGGTTGAACCTATAGGCCCATCACTTATCTTAGGGGATTTCATACACAACCCAAAGGATGTGAAAACCATGATTAGCTCCCACCACATTCATTTGATACCCTTGGCCCAATGGGTCACTTCCCATTGTAAAAACAAGTGGGGGAGATACGAAGCCATAGCCAAAGCTACTTCCATTTGCTTGTGTGGGGTCTTGCTTTTTTCTACCACTGACCACCTCTTAGACATCCAAAACCGCAGCATTATTAGTGGGTTGTGGCAGGGTTTATCCATCTCCCAAGCCGTCTTTTCTTACCTTTATGAAGGCCTTAGTTCAGCTTCTTTAGGAGGGCTCCCTTTTGGGTCAATGATTGTCTTGGAATGTTGGATGGGAATTAGACTCAAATTCTTACCAAAAGAGGACATGCCCTCAGCTAGCCGCATATTCGGGAGCCACCCACTCTACTTCATAGGAGGTGCATCCGGGTTTTCTTCACAGGTTGAATGCCGGACCGCGGATAAGAAAACACGGGATGATTGGCGCCTCTACCTCAACACCTTACCAATTGACAAGTTCGTGATGCGACCCCGGGCTCTTCAAGGCACTACCCTTAGATTACCTCGACGATTGGGCCTAGACCTGCAGCTAGTGGGGAACACTACCCTGGCGATCTACAACCCGCACCGGTGCTACTTACAAATTGGGTTTCCCCGAACTACGGTTCCAATACTATCACACTACCCTCCCCTTCAAGCTAGGAAGATCGGAACTGAGGAAGACGAGCGGGCGATCCGAAGCGCTCTGACCATGTGGGAGATCAGCCGCGTCCATGCCTTGCAAGAAAAAGTGACAGAGAATGAAGAGGAGTACCGAGCTTATGTGAAGGAATTACGCAAGATCCGGCCCCATGTAGATGGAAAATCGAATGTAATTTGAATTCTATGATCATGAATTTGAATTTTATTGAAAGAATGATGTGTCATGAGTCTTGAATGAATAAAAGAAAAGATTGGTTTGGAAGATGTGCAATGAGATTATCCTTATAGCTTGATGAATCAAAGAGGACAGAGTTCTCTGTTTAAAAAAAATGGTCCAACAAAGGACCGCTAGGCGTGCCTAATGGTCTAGCGGTAGACCGCAAGGGGAAGAGGCACAGGAAAACTGTGTGTTTTTGGCCCTCGGGTGTGGCATGCGATCGCCATTAAACCGCTAGGAAGAGGCTAACGGTCTATCGAAAGACCGCTAAGAGAAAGGAATAAAAAACAGAAGTTTTGGTTCTGGGGTGAAGAAAACGGTCTCGGTGTGACTGCTAGGGGAGATAAAGCGACCTAACAAAGACCGCAAAGGGACCAGAGATAGAGGAACCTATGCCTGCACACACTTAAACAAGTAAACAAGTCAAATCCGTTCTTAGGCTCAACCCCTTGCCTTCAACAAGTTAGATAATGACCAATCCTTGATATTTGGTCAAGAGGGGGAGCCTTATTAAAGAGGCGAAACGTAACGAAATGTATAAATGCAATGCATGCTATGCAAAGGATGATGGTTGAAAATTTTGAAATATCTGATTTTTTTGGGTTTTGAAATATCGGATTTTTTTGTGAGTTTTAAAATATCTGATTTTTTTATGATTTTGAAATAATTGAATTTTTTGGGTTTTGAAATATTACATTTTTTGGGTTTTGAAATATTGGATTTTTTTGGGTTTTGAAATATTTGAGTTTTTAGGTTTTGAAATATTTGAATTTTTGGATTTTGAAATATTTGATTTTTTTGAATTTTAAAGGCTAGTTTCGTCCCGGCGACGACAGTCCTACCTGTCCCACTAGGAATCTCGTGAGGTTGGCATATCCCTGGTCGGGGCCAATCTATATGATGGTGGTTCTGCCAAGGCCATACCAGCGTACGGTCTAGTCCTAAAAAGAAAAAAGGAATTCGAGAGGTAAGCCTAGGACAGGTATAGAGATTTTTTAAGGATTGAATCCTTCTCATGACGACCCCTTTAGAGATTCAGTCCGTTGCGCCGGGCCTTTTGTGTCCGTCATCGAACCTGTAATGCCCCGAAAATTTTATAAGACATTTCTGAAGTATTTTAAAATTTTAAAGACCAAAATATATTAATAAATGAATTTCTGGGTTAAATAAAGGCCCAAATAAGTAATTAATTAACCTAGCCTATTTAAATAAATCCCAAAGGACTTAAGGACCAAGCCTATAAAGTTTGGCCCATATTCTAGAAGGTTAATTAGTTTATTCACGGAATACAAGGGATAAATACTCCTTGTTAAGATAACAAGTGGGATAATACCAAGAAGAGTTTGAACTAGTTCAAATTCGGAGCCCACAATTGCTAGCGGTCTATCGCGAGACCACTAAGAGATGGGTAGCGGTCTAGAGTTCGACCGCTAATTTCTGTTAGTTCCGTGAAATGAAGAAAGAGCAAAAAGATAGGATTTTTGACATTTTAACTCCTACAAATCGCGGTGGAAGGACTGGTAAGCATTCTTAGGACTCTCAGAAGTTGGTTTGATGTCAAATAAGGACTCTAGAATTGATCTAATCCACGAAACCCTAGCAAAAACCTATAAATAGACCCTAGATTTCATTTGCATGACCCCTACGTTTGGCTCGCATGGAACTAAGGTAAGGAGGTATTATATCCAGTAGGTTCTTTTGAGATTTTTATTCCTAATACTAAGGACTAACTTGCCTCAAAATTTCGTGCTAGGAGATCAACCCATCAGGAAGATAGAGGCACCCAAAGTTGCTGGTTCCACATCAATGACCTAGGAGATTGTGCAACGGTGTGGTGAAGAACAGGAAATTAGAAGCCCTTGATGAGGTATTTATGATGGGGACATCGAAGCAAGACCGCTCATATTATGTTTGCATATATGTCCTTTTATATTTGTATGTATACCCTTGTGTTATATGGGTACGCAATTGTAAGTCTTAGTGGGCTTATATGCAAAATGCCAGTAGGACCTGCTAGGGGGGGCCCAGTCCTTCCCCATTGGTCCACCTAGGCCATGTGGGGCTAGTCAACCATCCTAGGTGGCCATCTAGAAGGTTTGAATGCTAATTAGACACATGGGAGACAAAGGAGTTAAAAGGTCAAGGGTAGGCCACCTACCCTCCCCCATGGTCAAGGGGGCGCCCCCCCTTTAGAATTAATTAGGATTTTCTTTTTTTTATTTTGTTTGAATCAAATGTGATGTCCCTTATGTGCCCCTCGAGATCCTAGATCTGAGGGTATTCATGGTCTTTTTCCATTTATTATATAAGCCTTGTATTTCTATTATGTGAAAATTAATGAAGAGAAGAAATTGTTGAATGCCTAAGAGCTAGCTGCGTCCCCCCTCTCTCTCCCCTGGTGTTTCTCCTTCCTCCCTCTGCATCTCAGGGTTTAGAACCCTTCTACCTTGCCCCCCCCACCTCTGATTTCATCCGGTGCCGCCGCCGCCATCGTTCGTGCCGCCATCGAGCAGCCACGAGCCACCGTCAGAAGTTCTATCTAGGTTCTATCTTACTAGACAAAAGGCCACTCCATGAATTTTGTCTCCCAATTCTATCATCTTTTGAAGCTGATATTTTCAGGGTAAGTTTTGAGGTTCATCATAACCCTCTAGAAAAATTAAAAAAAAATTATAGTTCCGTTTTATAATTTTCCATTTTCGTGCATCTCCACCCACCAGTTCTGCCTTTTGTTCAGATCCAGTCACAGCCACCCTGAGTTTTGCCTTCTTCGTCCCAATTTTGATTTTTTCTGGAACTCCAAAATTTACTAGAGGTTCTACCCACCATCCCCTTAACCCAATCATTTTTTTGGAATTTACACAGCTCTCCACCTATTTTCTAAATTTCACTTTCAGATCCCTCTACAATTCTGCCTACCTCTATCCAGATCTGACCACCCACCAGTCTAAAATACTTTTCCCCATCCAAACCTTGACAAATCCCCTCACAAAAAATAATTCCGTTTTCCTCTTTCTCCCCTCTATAACTTTCATGAAGAGCTTGAAGCCCGAATTTGAGGTATACCCCTCGGTCAAAGGCCGTTCTCAGGAAACTTCCTTGCTTCCCTGATATTTCAGGCACTGTCCAACAGCAACTTCAAAAATCAACAAAGGCCAGATCCGTGCAGATCCAGTTGATCTCTTTATCTTAGATCGAAGTACTTCGAAAGATCTTTACAATGATACCTTCTGTGCTTCGATCCGACGTCAGGATTCATCGCAGCATCCGATCTCGCCAGATCGCGCGCCTAAAAATAGAAGCAACAGATCCGTGGGCACACTTTCCGACCGGTGCCGATCGGAGCCGCCCGGCCTTCGGCCGGCGAACCAGCGCGCCGCCATCTCAGGAAGCCCTTCCCCAGGCGTCCCCACCACAGTGGTGCCACCCCGATCTCACACGGTCCCATCGACCAGCGCGTGGGTCCCACAACTAGCAGCATACGCCGTCCGAACCGTGCCGACGGGGTGATCAAGTGCAGCCCGTCAACCCGAGATCGGTCCTCCCGGGCCCACTTGTGTAGTCCTTTACCTCCCTGCGTGGAGTGGGTGATATTTCATTGCTGTAATCTAACTCATTGTTATTACCGGGAGTTACTGAATTCGGCCGAGATCGTCTTTCCCACGTCGAGAGCGTAGAGGTATCATATTCGCTCCTTGCTTGGCACTTTGCTTTATTTCATATATGCTTGTTTATGCCGCTGCTAGAGAGCATGTTAGGTTAATCTAGCTAGCTATATATTGATATTAATTGCCGCTGCGAGAGAGAGCGAGACCGTCCCGTGACCCGATCCGGGCACAAGAGAGAATTGACCACCCTAGCTCTTGCCGGTTTCTCAACCGCGCACGTCCGACGCTTCCCTTGAAAAGGGACGATCGTGAGCTTGTTTACAGTCTGAGGGTTGCATTCCTAATTGGAGTCGAGTCCATGGTCCATCCCGCATCAATTTGGTATCAAAGCGAGGTTGAGTCTAGGGTGTCTAAAATCAAAAAAAAAGTGTCATTTACGTCTAGTCATCGTCTAAATCGGTCTAGGTTGCACTTGCATCCCATTAATCGGTATATCAAAAGGTGTTGTCCGAGCATTAGGCTACGCCTATCGGGAAGGCCGCACACTTGCGCGAGTGATCTTCGGATCGATTAGCTCCGCCACGTACCGATTCTTGGTTAAGTCTAGGTGCATCACTTGTTTGCATTGGTTTGTGTCTCCTAGTCCTTGTGTCCTTTGCATGCTCACTCGGCGAGGTACCCAATACCATCGCCCTACACATATGGCCAACCCACGGGATATCATCTCGGGAGACCTTCAGTCCTTGCGCGAGGTGATCATGACCCTCGTAGACTAGATGGACCAAACCGAGGCAACCTTTAAGAGCTTCTAGGACCGCATAGATGGTCGTTTTAACGCCATGGAGGAACGGATGGAGTCATCCGACAGATCCGTCCAAGGTCTGGTCGGACGGTTGGATAAGATGTCGCACGGAGACCCTCCTATAGTGGCCCAAGGCCCACCCACACCCGCTCAGGCGACTGTCCAAGGCCAAGCCATTCCCTTAGTCCAGGTCCAGCCTATCTATGTGGCCCACGACCCACCCGCACATGCTCCTCAGCCACCACGGGCTCCTCCGCCCGCCCCTCCTCGGGTCCCCGAACTACCGCGCTGTGACCTTGGTCTCGAGGACTATGGGTCCGATAACGCATATGAGGGGTATGGTCAACGCCGTCGTGGCCTCCAACCACAAAGAGATGAGGAGGACGATAGGGTCCTTAAGACCGTGCGAGCGGATCCTCCCATTTTTTACGGGTCTTTAGATCCGAAAGTCTATTTAGATTGGGAGTTCGGCATGGATCGATACTTCGATTGGTACGACATGTCGGAACGTCGAAGGATCCGATTTGCTACCATGAAGCTCATGGGACAGGCACAAACCTATTGGAAGAATGTAGAGAGCCTGTTATTTCTACTGCTAGAGCCCCCGATTGACACATGGGGCGAAATGAAGCTTAAGCTTCGGCAAAAGTACCTTCCTCCCACGTACCGTCAGCGACTCATCGATAGGTGGCAAAGTCTTAGCCAGGGAGACCGATCTATCTCTGAATACATTGCTGAATTTGATGAGTACTTCCTACGATGTGGTGTCACGGAGGAGAGTACCATGCCCGTTTCCCGCTTTCGACGTGGTTTGCGGCCCCACTATCAGTATGAGCTTTTCTGCCGCAATGCCAAGACGTTGGAAGAAGTATATCAAGTTACTCTCGAGTTGGAGCAATTTGAGGGAGAGTTCGAGCCTAGCCATCGGTCAGGTCCCACCCCTCTTCGTAGCACCGAGCCCCGCCACTCTTTAGGCCCACCTCAGCGGGCCCCCATGGCTCGATCTCAGAAGCCCACCCGTCAGGAGCATTTCACTCCATGGCCTCGTCCTCCCCCACCCCGGGATCTACCTCCATCCCATCCCCCGGCACCCATTGCCCGCCCTCTGGCACCGGCACCCCCACCCCTATTGCCCAAGACACCTACACCTCCACCATTGCTGCCTACACCCCCTACCCATCAGGAGGATAAGGGTAAGGGCCCTCTCATCGGAGAAAGTAGTAGGTCCCGTCTATAGTGTTTCAATTGTCATGGGTTTGGCCACTTTTCCAACCAATGCCCCACTCGTACCACACTAGCCCTAGGGGTTGGAGAAGCCTCGCCTTCTGGGCTCGAGCTTGTCACCTATGAGGCCGATCTGGCACTTGCCGATGAGTACTATGAAGTGGAAGGTCTAGAGGAGTCTGCCGTAGCCTATGATGCAGCCACTTAGTGGGGTTGATGTTACCACCACCATAAGTCTAGGGTCATGCATGAGTCAGTCTGTTACTTTGTCTGGTTTGATTTGTGTAATTTGTTTGTGTGACTTGTTTGTGTGGTTTGCATACGTGTGCATGGTGAGTCTACATGTGTCTTGTGCAAGCTCGTTGTCGGTCTCTCATGAGTGAGAGGCGAGTGGACTCGCTCGATGAGTATGGGATCAGTTCTACATCTATGCCCCAGATCTAGTCACCTACAGGGACTCAGCGGTGATTCCTAGTGAGTCTTCGAGCCGCCTCCTTCCCCTTGAGAGTGACCCCACCCCGGAGTGTTCCACCACTAGCCCCTTCCCATAGCAGCATGCGCATTTCGAGTATATACGGAATGAGCAGGTGACGATCACTTGGAGTGGAGCGTACTCGCGCTACTTGGTATGGTGACGGATCCGCCGGAGCTACTCGAGCAGTCACCCCTTTACTCGACGGGGTCGAGTTCTTCCCACCCGGGGAGAATTGATGGGGACATCGAAGCAAGACCGCTCATATTATGTTTGCATTTATGTCCTTTTATATTTGTATGTATACCCTTGTGTTATATGGGTACGCAATTGTAAGTCTTAGTGGGTTTATATGCAAAATGCCAGTAGGACCTGCTAGGGGGGCCCCAGTCCTTCCCCATTGGTCCACCTAGGCCATGTGGGGCTGGTCAACCATCCTAGGTGGCCATCTAGAAGGTTTGAATGCTAATTAGACACATGGGAGACAAAGGAGTTAAAAGGTCAAGGGTAGGGCACCTACCCTCCCCCTTGGTCAAGGGGGCGCCCCCCCTTTAGAATTAATTTGGATTTTCTTTTTTTATTTTGTTTGAATCAAATGTGATGTCCCTTATGTGCCCCTCCAGATCCTAGATCTGAGGGTATTCATGGTCTTTTTCCATTTATTATATAAGCCTTGTATTTCTATTATGTGAAACTTAATGAAGAGAAGAAATTGTTGAATGCCCAAGAGCTAGTTGCGCCCCCCCTCTCTCTCCCCTGCTGTTTCTCCTTCCTCCCTCTGCATCTCAGGGTTTAGAAGCCTTCTACCTTACCCCCCCACCTCTGATTTCATCTGGTGCCGCCGCCGCCGCCGTTCGTGCCGCCATCGAGCCGCCACGAGCCACCGTCAGAAGTTCTATCTCGGTTCTATCTTGCAGGACAGAAGGCCACTCCGAGAATTTTAGCTCCAAATTCTCTCATCTAATGGAGTTGATATTTTCAGGGTACGTTCTAGGGTTCATCATAACCCTTTGAAAAAATTGAAAAAAAGTTATAGTCCCATTGTATAATTTTCCATTTTCGTGCATCTCCACCCACCAGTTCTGCCTTTTGTTCAGATCCAGTCACAACCACCCTGAGTTTCGCCTTCTTGGTCCCCTTTTTGATTTTTTCTGGAACCCCAAAATTTAATGGAGGTTTTACCCACCATCCCCTCTACCCCAGATATTTTGTGGAATTTCCACAAGTCTCCACCTATTTTCTAAAATTCACTTTCAGATCCCTCTACAGTTCGGCCTACCTCTGTCCATGTCCGACCACCCGCCAGTCTAAAATACTTTTCCCCATCCAAACCTCAACAAAACCCTTCACACAAAATATTTCCGTTTTTCTCTCTCTCCCCTATATAACTTTCATGAAGAGCTCAAAGCCTAAATCGGAGGTCTACACCGCGATCAAAGGTAGTTCTCTGGAAACTTCCTTGCTGCCCTGAGATTTTGGGCACTATCCAACAGCAAGTTCAAAAATCAACAAAAGCCAGATCCGTGCAGATCCAGTTGATCTCTCTAGCCCTAGATCGAAGTACTTCGAATGATCTTTCCAACGATACCTTCTGTGCTTCGATCCTACGTCAGGATTGATCGCAGCAGTCGATCTTGCCAGATCGCACGCCTGAAAATACAAGTACTTCGATCCTAGTCCCCTCGGTTGATTGTCGGAAACATACTATATAAACCATGGGGTATGATGCTACTGGCGTCGCATTGCGCTGGGAGTACTTTCTTTATAAATAAGTGAAAATATCCACGGAAATCATGAAAATCTACATGAATTCATGAAGTACTTGTTACTAAGTGAAGGGCACATTCTTGCTTGTTACATGACTTGCTAGTACACTCTCGTTACATTCTTGTTCATGAAAGGCCATTGTTACATTCTTACTGGATTATACTTGTTCAATTCATATTCTCATATTTCAAGCTTGATCATATCTTGTTACTTTGGCTTTAATCACACGTTTGATCGTATTTGCATGATTTTATCTTTTTCTTTAGAGCTAAAGATATTACTTACTTTAACATTGCCAATCCTGTTGATGTGAAGATACCTACTGGACAAGTGTGCTCATTACCTATTTTCCAATCTTTTCATGAAGTACCAGTGGGTCAGATTCGGATTCAGGTCATTCCAGTGATGGGTCCGAGAGCGATTAAAGAGTGAAGACTTAGGAAGTTCAAATGTCTAGATTGAGTCTATGTAATTTTCTTCTATTGAATCTAGCAAATTTAAGAAAGTTAATGTCTCATGTACTTGAAGTATGGTTGCTATTATTAAATAAAGTGAAGGTTTGGGTAAGTTATTGTGCAATTACTTTATGTGATTATTTTGAGCTCTGTTTATTCTTGCTTCCAAGAGGCTTACCATGCATGTTGTTCGCGTTCCCGATTGTTTCCGCTGTATAGTATTGGGGCGTGATAGTTAAGTTGGTATCAGAGCCTAGGCATAAGTAAGTCCTAGGGAGAAGTCATGACATAGGCTAAGTCCAAGGTTTAAGGACCCACACCTATGAACTAAGGAAGAAATTTCCCCAACTATGTGAGAATTGGGTAGAGCTCGTGAAGAGATAGTAAATTAGCTCTAGATTAACCCTTTTAAATTCCACGAGAGTTAATGATTTGTTATTTCTCTCAGGTACAATATTATCTCAATGGCTCATTGCGTAGATTGGAATGGTATGCAAGAGACCATTGCTGGTCTTACTCAAGTATTGTAAACTATGGCACAAGCTGGCGCAGGGGCAAGACCTGGAGATTTACATCGCAACTTTAGGAGTCTAAACCCTCCATGATTCTATGGTTCTTCTAACCTAGACGAAGCTGAGAACTGGATTGATGAGATGAACCATATATTTGAGGTCATGCAATGTGCTGACCAAGAGAAAGTGCGTCTAGCTGCTTTTCAACTTAACAAAGCTGCACGTACGTGGTGGAAGTCGGTTCCGGCACCACCAACAGATGCACCCCATACATGGGAAGGTTTTCTTACGCTATTCCAAGCCAAATATTTCTCTGAGCACGTCAAGGAGTGGAAGGCTATGGAATTCGCTTCTTTGCGCCAGGGCATGTTGTTGGTGGCAGAATATGAGCTTCAGTTTTCCAGGCTAGCGCCGTATGCTCCTAATCTGGTCAATACTGACTTACTAAAGGCTAATCAGTTCATGGATGGATTAAGACCCAGTTTTATTCAGCAACTCAGGACTCAAAATATCTGTACTTATGCGGAGATGGTCCAACGGGCATATCTGTGCGAAAGGACCTTAGAGAAGGTCAAACAATTAAAAGGAAAAGGCAAAGAATGAAGTCGAAGATCAGATCAGCATGATAAGAAAGGCAAGTTCAGCATCGCGGAACCCTATAAATCTCGTGATAGCAAGAAGAGGTCCCGGAATGGGAGTGGTAGTGGCTCCCATAAAAATAAGAAAGTCAAGGAAGAAGACAAGAAGGTCACCACAGCCTGTACTTTTTGCGAGAAGTTCGGCCATTCAGCCGAAGAATGCTAGAAGCGTCTCGGCGCTTGTTTAGGTTGTGGCAGTAGGGAGCACCGCATGCCGAATTCTCCCCTTATGAAGGAACTATCTTTTGGAAGTGGACGTAAGTGTCAGGCTCGTTTAAATGCTATTCTGGAAGAGGAAGAAGCGCCCCCAAGTGATGGGCTTATGGAAGGTACCGTTTGCATTTGTTCCCATCCTATTTTTGTACTATTCGATACTGGTGCTTATCATTCCTTTATATCTACCGTCTTTGCAAAGTCCTTGCCAGTTTCATCAGTTCCTTCACCTACGGACCTTGCTATTACTACACCTTTAGGTCCCAGAACTAAACTTTCCAACTATTAACTTATAGTGAGGTAGTGGTAGAAGGTCACAATCTTCCTGCAAATCTCGTATGCCTTGATATGGAGGGCTACGATGCTATTCTAGGTGTGGATTGGCTAGTAGACCACGACGCCTACATTAATTGCCATAACAGAATTATCTCTTTTCGAAAACCTGGTCTTCCAAAGTTTTCCTTCCTTGGTATCTAATATAGGAAGCAACCTGCCATTATTTCATCTCTTCACGCTTGCAAACTTATCTTGCAAGGATGTGAAGCCTTTCTTGTTTCTGTAATTATCACTGAATCCAAGGAGATCGTCTTAGAAGATATTCCGATCGTAAATGAGTTTCCTGATGTATTTCCATCAGATTTACCTGGTTTACCACCTGAAAGGGAAGTAAACTTCTCCATTGAACTTCTTCCCGGAGCAGCACCTGTTTCAATAGCTCCTTACAAGATGTCCCCCACAGAACTTAAGGAATTGAAGAAACAGCTTCATGAGTTATTGGACAAGGGATTCATTCGACCTAGCACATCCCCTTGGGGTGCGCCAGTTCTATTTGTCAGGAAGAAAGATGGATCTCTCAGGTTATGTATCGATTACCGACGACTGAATCAGCTTACTATCAAGAACAAGTATCCATTGCCGCGTATCGATGAGCTCTTTGATCAAATTTCGGGAGCAGAATATTTTTCAAGATAGACCTCAGGTCGGGTTATCATCAACTCAAGATCAAAGATGAAGACATTTATAAGACTACTTTTCGGAGCCGTTATAGCCACTATGAATTTGTGGTAATGCAGTTCGGGCTAACTAATGCCCCAACAGCATTAATACAACTTATGAATAATGTCTTCCAGCCTTATCTTGACCAGTTTGTGGTCGTCTTCATTGATGACATCCTTATATATTCCAAGAATAAGGAAGAACATGAAGAACACTTGAAAATAGCCTTGCAGACACTAAGAGAACACAAACTCTATGCAAAGCTTAGTAAGTGCGAGTTCTGACTAAAGGAAGTCTCATTCCTCGGCCATATTATTTCCAAGGAAGGTATCGTTGTCGATCCTTCTAAGGTGAAAGCTGTTAAGAATTGGAGCCGGCCAACGACCGTGTCAGAAGTAAGAAGCTTTCTAGGGCTAGCTGGCTATTATAGGAGATTTGTTAAGGATTTCTTTAAGATCGCCGTTCCTTTGACTAGACTTACAAGAAAAGAAAATCCTTTTGTATGGTCGAATGACTGCGAGGAGAGTTTTCTAACCGTTAAGGATCACCTCACCACAGCCCCTATTCTAACATTGCCCATTGAGGGTGGTGGATTTGAAGTCTATACGGACGCATCTGGCATTGGCCTAGAATGTGTTCTCATGCAAAATGGGAAGGTGATTGGTTATTCCTCAAGATAATTGAAGCGTCATGAAGAGAATTACCATGTGCATGATCTGTAATTAGTTGCTGTTATTTTCGCTTTAAAGATTCGGAGATATTACCTGTATGGGGAGAAATTCACTATATTTTCAGATCATAAAAGTCTGAAATATCTTTTCACCCAGAAGGAGTTGAACATGCGATAACGTAGATGGTTGGAGTATCTCAAGGACTTCGACTTTACTATTCAATATCATCTAGGAAAAGTAAATGCTATAGCAGACGCTCTTAGCAGAAGACCAAAGGCTACTCTAGCAAGCCTCAGGAAAGGTATGAATTGTCTTATCAAAGATTTCTCTCACTTGAATCTTGATATTGACAGGGAAAAAGATGGATGTATAATTGCCAATATAAGGTCTCAACCTACATTAATTGATGATATAGTCTAATTACAAGAGAATGACCCTAGATTGATAGAGATCAAGGATAATATTGATCAGAGACCAAGATTTTCTATCTCAAATGATAGAAGACTACTATTTAAAGGTAGGATTTGCGTGCCAAATCATAATGACACTAAGAAATTAATCTTGGAAGAGGCACATAAGTCAAGGTATGATGTTCATCCAGGTGCTGCCAAGATGTATCAAGATTTTAAAAGAAACTTTTGGTGGCCCAACATGAGGAGAGAGGTAGCAGATTTTATGTCCCGCTGTCTCACTTGTCAACAGGTCAAGGCAGAACATTTAAAACCCGCAGGTAAATTACACCCCTTGAATATTTTCGAGTGGAAGTGGGAAAGTATAGGGATGAATTTTATCATGGGCTTGCCTAAGACAAGAGACAAACACGATGGTATATGGGTGATCATAGACCGACTAAGTCTGCACATTTTCTACCGATCAAAAGTCGATGGTCTGTGGATGTACTAGCAACATTATACATGAGGGAAATTGTCAAATTGCACGGTGTCCCTGTCAGCATCATATTTGACCGAGATCCTCGGTTACATCATAATTTTGGAAGGGTCTACACATTCATTAGGGACCCGACTGAACTTTAGCACGGCATTCTATCCACAAACTGATGGTCAAACAGAAAGGACAAATCAAGTGGTGGAAGATATGTTCAGGGCTTGTGCTATTGATTTTAGAGGAAGTTGGCATGATCACTTGTCTCTAGTGGAATTTTCATACAACAATAGCTATCAAGCCAATATAGAGATGGCACCATTTGAAGCTCTGTATGGAAGAAGCTGTCGATCCCCTATTTGCTGGAATGAAGTAGGAGAAAGGAAATTTCTTAGTCCCGACATTATTAGGGATACTACCGAGAAGATAAAATTCATTCGAGAAAGACTTCAAATGGCACAAGACAGGCAAAAATCGTATGCTGACAATCGAAGGCGCGACTTGGAGTTTCAAGTAGGTTACCATGTGTTCCTTAAAGTTTCTCCAGGTCGAGGTATTCGAAGATTTGGTATTAAGGGAAAGCTTACTCTAAGATTCATTGGCCCTTTTGAAATTCTAGAAAGAGTTGGTGAAGTTGCATATCGAATTGCTTTACCTCCTCAATTATCTGAAGTCCATGATGTATTTCACATCTCGATGCTCAAGAAGTATGTTCCTGATCCTTTCCATGACATCACTTATGACAATTTGGAGATCAAAAAAACTTAACATATGAGCAAAAGCCAATAAGGATCGTTGAACAAGAAGTTCGTCAACTGTAGAATAAAACTATTCCGATGGTCAAAGTCCAATGGACCAAGTTGTGGCCACATGAAGCAACATGGGAAACTGAAGAAGCTATGCACAAAAGATTCCAGAACTATTTGAATGTAAGTACACTCTCCATAATCCATACATTGAATTTGGGGACCAAATTCTCTTAAGTGGGGGAGGGTGTAATGCCCCAGAAATTTTATAGAATATTTCTGAAGTATTTTAAAATTTTAAAGACTAAAATGGATTAATAAATAAATTTCTGAGTTAAATAAAGGCCCAAATAAGTAATTAATTAACATAGCCTATTTAAATAAAGCCCAAAGGACTTAAGGACCAAGCCTATGAAGTTTAGCCCATATTCTAGAAGGTTAATTAGTTTATTCATGGAATACAAGGGATAAATACTCCTTGTTAAGATAATAAGTGGGACAATACCAAGAAGAGTTTGAACCAGTTCAAATTCGGAGCCCACAATTGCTAGCGGTCAATCACGAGACAGCTAAGAGATGGGTAGCGGTCTGGAATTCGACCGCTAATTTCTGTCAGTTCCGTGAAATGAAGAAAGAGCAAAAAGATAGGATTTTTGACATTTTAACTCCTAGAGATCACGGTGGAAGGACTGGTAAGCATTCTTAGGACTCTCAGAAGTTGGTTTGATGCCAAATAAGGACTCTAGAATTGATCTAATCCATGAAACCCTAGCAAAAACCTATAAATAGACCATAGATTTCACTTGCGCTACCCCTACGTTTGGCTCGCGTGGAACTTAGGTAAGAAGGTATTATTACCGATAAGTTATTTTAAGGTTTTTATTCCTAATACTAAGGACTAACTTGCCTCAAAATTTTGTGCTAGGAGATCAACCCATCAGGAAGATAGAGGCACCCAAAGTTGTTGGTTCCACATCAACGACCGAGGAGACTGTGCAACGGTGTGGTGAAGAACAAGAAATTAGAAGCCCTAGACGAGGTATTTATAAGCTGTGTCTTTAGAACATTTTGTTCCCCTTAGTATCTTCTTCTTACCCTCCAAATTTTACATCCTTAGCTCAAGAGAATCAGAAGTTAGAGGAGTGTGAAGTTACTTATTTATCACAAGAAGTTCAGAACTAGGGTTGACTTCCCGTCTGAAATTCAAAGTCTAGAGGTGTTTCCAGAGGTAGGTCATCTCATGAACGGCTAAAACGTTATTCTAGGATTAAA
The DNA here is from genome assembly GCA_022559845.1 of Amorphophallus konjac. Lineage (NCBI taxonomy): Eukaryota > Viridiplantae > Streptophyta > Magnoliopsida > Alismatales > Araceae > Amorphophallus > Amorphophallus konjac. The sequence goes on along the minus strand of CM040119.1, from coordinate 110,594,120 downwards.
AGTCCTCTTGTTGCACTTGATTTCATCTATTATATACGGAGAATTTCATGTTTTAATAGGATCTATGCGTCTAGCGTAGCATACATGCATCTTTCTTAGCCCTAAATGAACTAAATTAGTTCTCTTATCAAAGTACATGAATCCTATGCATATTGTTAGCCTATTCTTCATTCTATCATGATAGAAGAACTTTTATATATGTTGATTTCCAAGCATGATGTGTTTTAGTTAGCATCTAGTTGCACATATTTAGTTTTTCTGTAAATAGAAGCTAGACGGCGTAAAAATAGACCGCTAGAACTGGTTAGCGGCCCTACGATAAACCGCTAACAAATGATTAGCAGCCAATATATGGACCGTTTGTGTTCATATGATTTCACCGTTATAAAACCACAAGCGGACTTACGATATGCCGCTTAAGACCTACAAACGGCTATAAATTAGACCGTTTGAGACCCTGAGATTCTGTATTTTGGTTAATCCGAACCTAATGCAGAATTACCCTATCTATTATATGATAAACCTAGTTAGTTAAGTTTTATCCCTATTTCTGGCATTGTTTATGTATATATATAGAGAGATTTCGAGTATATTTTATGTTCTTTATTGTACTTGGGATTATTTTTAACATAAGTCAACTTTATGCCAAAATCATATACTTTTGTAATTAAATATGTGTTTATAAAGGTTAAATGATTCATGGTTTACCTTGATCACTATTTTAATGATCTCTTTCTCATCTATAGAGTCAATTTCATAAGTACATGGCATATATCCCGGTATATGACCATTAGTTACACCTATGCACATTACGCACACAATCTTGGACTTGATAACCTCTCCTTTGGATATTCCTTCCAACGGACTAGGAAATCTTATTCCAAGGCCTCCGTAATTCTCAGTAAGCCTGGGATTCCCTCCAAGACGTAGAGTTGGTTGTACTATTAAAGCCCATTGTTTAGAAAGCACTTATACCGGTGTTTTATATTTATGGAACTTAGCGGCCTTATGGTTGACCGCCATAGTTTGCTAGCGGACCTTCACTAGACTGCTAACGGATCCTTGACGGTTCTTTCTTTGACCGCTAAAGACTCCAGATAATCTATTTCAAATATCGAACAGTCTTGTCCTTAACGGTCCAGAATTAGACCGCTTTCTTCAAGAAAGGGCCCAGTAAATGACCGCTATTTCCTGAGTACAATTAACCCGAGGTTTGACCCTAGGGTTAATATTCCTATGATCCTAGATAGTCTAATTGATTATCTTGAGCATGTTACATTATTTCAAAAATACCTAAGTAAATTGTGAAAGTTAAGAAATGTACCGTTATGCTGCCGATTTATTTCCATGGCATAACCTAGTTATCAATGTGTTTATTGAACTCTTATTCTCAATAGAGGCATTCTTATTTTTGTTACTTTATCATGGAACTATCATTGAAATTGTACAATCTTGGCCACATTATTGTTATATAGGTGGAAGTAGCTGGATTTATACGTGAAGATGCAGTTCGAGCACTAATTGTGTTCAAGAGCTCTATGCTAGTCCCCTCGGCTGATTGTCGGAAACATACTATATAAACCATGGGGTATGATGCTACTGGCGTCACATTACGCAGGGAGTACTTTCTTTATAAATAAGTGAAAATATCCACAGAAATCACGAAAATCTACATGAATTCACGAAGTACTTGTTACTAAGTGAAGGGCACATTCTTGTTTGTTACATGACTTGCTAGTACCCTCTCATTACATTCTTGTTCATGAAAGGCCGTTGTTACATTCTTGCTGGATTATACTTGTTCAATTCATATTCTCATATTTCAGGCTTGATCATATCTTGTTACTTTGGCTTTAATCGCACGTTTGATCGTATTTGCATGATTTTATCTTTTTCTTTAGAGCTAAAGATATTGATTACGTTAACATTGTCAATCACGTTGATGCGAAGATACCTACTGGGCAAGTGTGCTCATTACCTATTTTACAATCTTTTCGAGAAGTACCAGTGGGTCGGATTCGGATTCAGGTCATTCCAATGATGGGTCCGAGAGTGATTAAAGAGTGAAGACTTAGGAAGTTAAAATGTCTAGATTGAGTCTATGTAATTTTCTTTTATTGAATCTAGCAAATTTAAGAAAGTCAATGTCTCGTGTACTTGAAGTATGGTTGCTATTATTAAATAAAGTGAAGGTTTCAGTAAGTTATTATGCAATTACTTTATGTTATTGTTTTGTGCTCTGTTTATTCTTGCTTGCAAGAGGCTTACCATGCCGGCTGTTCGCGTTCTTGATTGTTTCCGCTGCAAAGTATCGGGACGTGACAGAACCTTTATCCATTTTTAGGCACGCATATACGACCAGACTCATAACGTCCCGTGGGGAAACTGTACTGCCACTCTTGGCATGCCTAGTTTCATTTTGTTAGAGCTTTCGGGCTTTGAGCATTTGAAATAAGCCTTTGGCTTTGCTTTGATTCTTGCTCCTTTTCTTTTCTTTTTTTCTTTGGTGTTACTATTTTTCTTTTTTTGGAATCAGGACATAACAGACTGTCCCTATTTGAGACCTCCTTTCATTAGGGTGTCTAGATCAGTCATCTCCCCCGTATTCACCTCTTGCCCCTAGATTCAGCCAAAGAGAGAATCGGACAGGGACTTTCACTTCCCCCAAGCATGGCCCGAGGAGAAATGGTGTTACACAAAATTGGGGAAACCCGACCAAGGATGTCGTGTAGTGTGTGAGTGCCAAGCTCGGAATCTCCCTTCATGATCGAGGAAAGGAACACCTCGCTACTGGGCCTTCATTAGCCTGACTATAATGGAAAAAATGCTTAAGATACAACCCATTCCAAGCGTGAGACAGCTCCTCACCTTCCGCGTTAACTAGATGATATGCATTCCCTGGATAAGCTTCTCTAAGAACGAACGGCCCTTCCCAGTTAGGTTGTAATTTAGACCTAGGACCTCCAGACCTAATGAATTTACGTTTCAAAACCATATCACCAATTTGAAATTTACGCTAGATTACCTTCTTTTGAAAATAATGTGAAACTCTCTTTTTTTTGGGTTCTATGCGCCCCCTCGTTGTCTTTGATAATGGTTTTGATGATTCCAATATATTGCGTGTTTTATGCTTAATGGCATTTTCATGATAAACAAGCTAACATGATGATATCTTGGTTTGTAGGTTAAAATTCAAAGGTCCTTCCTGAATACATTTATGAAGTCGACTCATGCATGCTGTGCATGAGAATTTGGAGCTTTCATGTGGATCTTGTTCATACTGTCTTGATTGGGGTTAAAAGCCCTTTCATGTTCCTAGACTTATATTGACTGCATTTCAATATGGGAAGATTGGTTTTAGTGGATATGACTTTACACTTGCTTTTCATGATTGTTTAGTGATAGTGGTTTCTCAGCTTGCTTTGGAAATGTCCCTATCTCTGATTGGACTGAACTTGAATAGCTATGCATTGGTCTGCTAAAATAGTTTTCCATTTCCCTTGGAATGGGTCGACGGGTCGACCCCATGGGTCGACCCTTGGCTTTTTGAGCCTTAGTTTTCACCTTGTTACGAAGCATGGTCTTACATGAATCTGAACTTTGCTTATTGGTTGGTTTGCCTTGAACTGTATAGGAATCTAATGGTGGCTAATGTTTAATTGAATTACATCGAAAATGGATTTTGCTTGCCATGAAGTTGAAATCAATTGAACTGATCTCTAAATCTTGTGTCCCTGAACTTAAATGTCTTTGAACTGAAAATTCAAATATACATTCAGTTAACTTTGATTCAATAGTAAATGGATTTGTGCTTACTCATATTGATCGTACTTGAACCCATTTGACTGAACAATGAATGATGGAACTGAACTGACAATCTTGAGTTGTTTGCCAAAATTCAAATGCATTGATTCAAGTTTTGCATGAGATTGAATTACCAGAATGTGCATGCTTCATTATGCTATCAATTAGTTGCACATCATGGTTCAATCATGCTCACGCACTTTCAATGCCAATGGTAAGAATGAGCATCTTGAACCTCGATTGCTGGAGGATTCTTGGCTTGCATTGAATAAAACAAATGGTTAAATGCTCATTACTTGTTCAAAGTAGATGGGTTTGCATGTGTCTTATGCACGGCCTTTCTCAATTGTCTTGAGGATGATCTAGCTCATTTGGCTTTCTTATTGTTCAACAAAATCATGTCTGAAGGTGTTTTTAAGTACCTCATTGCAAATGGACTTGATAGTTCTTGCATCTTCACTACATGCTATTCTATCGGCCAAGTCATGATTTCAAATGGGTTGAAAATGATTTCTTGAATCACCTTGGCTTAATTCTCATGAAATTGAATTGGTTGAAAGTGCAGGTTTCAAGATACCCACAAACCTTTGTAAACATGGTAAGAATTTATTTTAGTATATGTTTCCAAGTGGGTAAGTTGGGTTCAATTTATTTGGCTACTTAATTGTCTTTTGACTAAGTGAGCTTCATGATGCATCATGCTCAATTCGATTCCCATTCCTTCTCGCAAGATCTAGTTTGATATGTGTTTTTAAGACCCCTCATGCATGTCATTCTATTGTTTATGAATGGGGTTTAATAGTGTTTTATTGGCCTTTAATGTGATTGGCGTTTCATTTGAGTTTTAATGAACTTTTCCACAGTTTGGAAAAGTGTCGACCCATGGGGTCGACACTTTATATTGGGCTATGCTGTTTTAACTAAAATAGAACCTACGGTAAAAAAGGTCGACCCCATGGGTCAACACTTTTTACCATGGGTCCTGATTTTGTGTCAGGACATAACCTCGTGAAAAAAAAGGTCGACCCCATGGGTCGACACTTTTGATTTGGTTCTGGTTTTTATGTTTTGTTTTGTTGAAAATAGAACACGTTGGAAAAAGTGTCGACCCAGTGAGTCGACACTTTTGCCTCGTGTTCTGATTTCTTCATCGGGACAGAATATGCTGAGAAAAGTGTCGACCCCAAAGGTCGACACTTTCTCTGGTTCATCCGGAACGAGTTTTTTGGATTGTTTTCGAATTGCCCATGAAAGTGATCCGATGGCCTTGGCTCTTTACCCCAATACCCCTAGGGTTTCTACCCTTGTTGGGTGTGGTTTGGAGAGGGTTTTAACATGGTATTGTGGCCTTTTTATTCTGGGCTCTCTTGAGTATATGTACACCACGATCTCCATCGGAGGAGATAATCCCTTGTGCTAATATTCTCTATTTGCCTGCTGAAGAAGAAGAACGTGGAGGAGGAGGGTGCCGCCCCACCTGGAAGAGGAAGAAGGAGAGGAGGAGACCACCATCAAGAAGCTTCCATCTGTCGATCTGATACGTCTTCGAGCATAGCTGCTGAAGACAGCTTTTCCTTTGGCTTCTCCCATGAACGTTGCAAGCTTCCAATCCGCGAACCTATCGTTCGGCGCACCCCATCGTTCCTCTGGACGAATTTCATAGCAGATTTGAGGGGAGTATCTTCTTCTCTCATTTCTATTCTTCCATCTGAGCATAGATCATTCATTGGGCTAAATGTTTGCTATTCTTGCAAGAAAAGGAAGAAAAAGGGCAGCCACAAGGTGGAGAGGAGAGGGCTTTGAAAGATTTATTAGTTCTTCCTCAGAGAGGACGACCGACTGCTACAACAAGTTGCGGATTAAACTCCCTCCGACCGGTGCTTCAAGGAAAACAATCCAATGGCCTTTCAAGAACAAAGGGGATATTTCTACATCTTATTTGTGTTTAATTCATTGTGTGTTTCATAGTTTATTTTCATCTACATACTGCTGCGAGCGAATATTGTATATCCTGTGATTTTGTTAAACTCAGAATATCTGTGTGTGTACGGAGCTGTGTCTCCGTGTGGTTGTTGTGTCCGGGGTACGTTCCCCGAACGTGTGTGTGTGTGCTGTAGTGGCAGCGTGTTGAGGCAAGGCCTCGTGTGTGTATTGCTGCGGAAGCAGCGTGTGTGTGGTTGGGGTTCGTCCCCGTGTTGCTACGAAAGTAGCGTGTAGTGAAGCCTCACCCGGTTTGGTGAGGGGTGGACGTAGGGAGCCCGTCGTGGTCCCGAACCACCTTAAAATCACTGTGTCTTGTGTGATTGCCTGTGTGATCGTCATTTCTTCTATCTCAGTTCACATGTACATTATATAGGTTTTTAACTCACTACATTGTCACACACTGCTACCTCCGTTATCCGTGTTGAGCGTAATTTCCTTGATTAGTTGCATTAACTATCCGTGTGAGATCGGGAAGTTTGAGAGAACGTCTTAATCTCAGTTGAAGTTTTTGTTAATCAACATTGTTAATTATACATCTGTTAAGAAAGTTTTTAAAATCCGCCATCTAGGCAAGGGGACAATTCAACCCCCCTTCTTGTCTGCCATCTCTCTGGGCCAACAATTGGTATCAGATCCTAGTCTCTGATTTTTTAACGGACCGCACGGTCTAGGAGTAAAGATCATTTTCATGATGGCTAGGTTGAATTCTATTCATGTTTACAATGGTTTTGATTATGCTTCTTGGATAGGAAAGTTTTGTGCTTGGATTTGTGGTTTTGATCCGAAACTCATGAGCTTAATCTCTCATGGTCACATGTCTTACCCAAAAATGATTTAAGGTGGACTGATGAACATAAGAAAATGAATTCAGATAATTTGTTTGTTTTGAATGCTCTTAAGGCTGCCTTGGACACTAATCAATTTCCATTTATTTTGTCTTGTAGGACAGCCAAAGAAATTTGGGACGGGCTGATCAAAGCCCAAAAAGAAAGTTGTAACGACGGTGACTGCTTAGTTGCAAACAATGAAATTGAGCGTCAAAGCGAGGAGAGTTCAAAGGGAAACTGTAACTCCCACTCTGATGAGGAAAATGATTTGAGCTATGATGAATTGATGGATGCTTACGATGAGCTAGTTGATAGATACAAAGCACTAAAATCTAAAAATAGAAAAATGAAAAAGAAACTTGAGGATGTTTCACTTGTTAATTCTACATGTGCAAAGTGCTCTGAAATTGAAAATGCTTGTCATGTTGATTCACCATGTATTGAATGTTCTGAGCTTAGGAAGCTGAATGAAAGCATATTGCTTGAAGTTAATATGCATAAAGAAAAAATGTCAATTCTGGAAATTGAGAATAAAACTCTCATTGCAAAACTTTTAGAACTTGAAAGCATCGAAAAGGATTCTAGAAGTAAATTGAGATGTTCGGAAAGTGATCAAGTCTTGCTCAATGAACTTCTACAGAATGAAAAGCTTGCTAAGGAAATTGATAATTTGAAAAATCAAAACACTTTGTTAGTTGAGAAACTCAATACACTTGAAAAGGGAAAACATGTTGTTGTTGATGATTATGAAAATCTTCATGCTATGGAACAAGAGATTGCTAGCTATAGAACTATAAATTCTCTCTTGAATGAAAATGTAACTTCATGTGAAAAAGAAATTACTGATCTTGAAATACACATCACAACATTGGAAAAGGAAATCGAAAGTTTGAATGAATCATTATCTTTGAGTGATAAAGAAAATGAAAAACAAGAAGACATTGTTGATTGCTCATGTGTGCATAAAAAAACCCCAAAGGTTAAACATATTCATGCACCAAGAAAAAGAAGAAATGTCTTTTGTGACTATTGTGGCAAATTTGGCGACGAAATGTATGATTGCTTCCTGATGAAACTTGATGATGATGAGGCCTTAAAGTCAAGAATGAAAGTAGTTGCTGGCTCTAAAGATCATGTGAAACTCATTAGGAAAATATTTAACTCTCATTGCTTTTATTGTGGGTTGCATAATCATGCTTTTGAAAATTGTTTCACGAAAGAAAATGATGATAATTGGTTTGTCAACAAAAATCTTTCATGTCATTATTGTGGCAAATCTGGACATGTAATGAATGATTGTTATGTGATGAAAGAAGATGATAATCGGTTCATGAAAGGAAACTCTTCTCATTATTTTTACTGTGACCTGAATGGACACTCAATGGATGATTGTTCCATGATGAGGGCCGATGATGAATGGTATGAGAGGAAAAATAAGAAAAATATATTTTGTTATGATAGGACTAACCCATCGGGACCCAAGATGACTTGGGTACCCAAATCGCCAAAATGAGAATTTATTTTGTAGGGGCACCTCAAGAACAAAAAAAATGTCAATAAATAAAAGGATCTCAAGGTGAGAAAGAAATTTGGTTTTGTTTTGAAAATCACATTCCTTTGGTTCTCCTTGAAACATCTGAGAGGGTAAAAATTATGTTTGGAAGAAAAAGTTTGCAATTAAACATTTGCATCTCTGTTTTACTGACTCTTGTCAATCTTTGGAAATGTTGAGAAATTTTATTCTCCATGATGAAATGACTTGAGCACTTCTAATTCCACATCATGTGAATAAACCTAGTTTTCAAATGCCTTACTCTGCACATATATAGTTGTTCATACACGCTTCTCTTTTGTTTTTGCAAATAACAACACACATTTGCATACTTGTGAATAAGAATGATTTTCAATCATTTTTCCTAGTTACATGCATATACTTGCATATCATTGCATACTTCTGTGCTTGAATGCTATGGTTATTCGGTATATAAAATGGTGTTAGTAGAAGGTTGGATTATGTTCAGCCGGAAGCTTTCACTACGCGTGAGGTGATCTTCGGACCTACATTCTCCGCCAAGTATCGATAATCAATCTGCTTAAAGTCATTGAAAAATCTCTGGTTGAATGCATGTATATACTATATACAATCACTTTTTAACTTCTTCTATGACTCATCCCTTGCTAAATGAAATTTCATTGATTTAGACATGTTTGTCACATGGCATATATTAAGGGGGAGATTTTTTATAACCGTGCATACATTTAGGGGGAGACATTACTGTGGGAAAGCTAATTCATCTTTTGCATTCAATACAACTACCCACACAAAATGCACCTTTTTGAGATAATGATTCAATCTAATAAGGATTACTATTTTCTACTCTACACTTTTGAGGACTGTTGATTCTATACAAGGATATCACATATCTCGTGAGGTAATGGCAGTTTATCCCTCCAAAAAGTCGTATAAGTGGAACGTGGATCCGAGTAGCCGGAAATCTCCCCTGAAATAAAGGAGGAAACTCGCGTCGAAAGGAGAAATTAATCCATATCAAAATAAGTGTGATTTGTCACCGAGTAGCCGGGAAGTGCCCCTGAGACAAAGGGTACAACTCACGTCGAAAAGTGTCTCATCCACATCATAAAAAGTGACGAAACTGAGTAATCAGGAATTGCCCCTGAAACAAAGGGCATGACTCATGTCAAAAGGTTAGTCACACCGTTTTTAGTAATTAAAAATTGGGGTCATACGAAGCTACCAATATTCGAGCATTGTGTATGGAAGTGTATGGATGAGAAGTTCTATTTAGTGTTCTTTAGAAAATCTGATTTTCCATATTGACTTGATTTTCATTGCTCAATCTTCACTTATGCACCTTGGGTTTGATTATTTGAATGTCGCTTATGAATCAGTCATCTTTCATAGTTAATGTAGTACTTTATTTATGTAAGCACGACCTTCTTAGTATTGTTCATGCACTTCATGTTCAACGATCAATTGCATTATCCTTACACCCGTCCCGAAGGGACTTGCATGAGTCTATACTTAATTATGCATGTTTGAGTGCCTGAATGCTTGATCCGTTTGATCATCTCATATCTCATTCCATAGGTTGCATCCATAGGTTATACTTGTAGATAACAGGTTAAATAATCCATTGTCAATTGGTTTTTGGTACTTGACAATCTGGGGAAAATAACGTGCTTTTTAGCACTATGCACTTTGTGCATACTTAGTTTTCAGATTTTGCATATAGTTTCCTTATACTACTTGTGCATATTTAGTTATACATATATCAAAAATTACAAAAAATGAGCACTTGCACTTAGTTCACACATCTGCTGATTGCATATCAAATTCCAACCTTTTGCTTGGTTCTCAGTTCACACACCTTCCCTTCATGGGAAGTTAATTGCTGGGTTCATGCGCTCATATCTCATTCATTTTTGAAATCTTCACAATTGATCCTTGGTCCCCCATTTTTTTGATAATGCCAAAGGGGGAGAGAACTTTGAATATATTGTCATCATCAAAAAGGGGGAGATTGTTGGGTTCTATGCACCCCCTCGTTGTCTTTGACAATGATTTTGATGATTCCAATATATTACGTGTTTTATGCTTAATGGCATTTTCATGATAAACAAGCTAACATGATGATATCTTATTTTGTAGGTTGAAATTCAAAGGTCCTTCCTGAATACATTTATGAAGTCGACTCATGCATGATGTGCATGAGGATTTGGAGCTTTCATGTGGATCTTGTTCATACTGTCTTGATTGGGGTTAAAAGTCCTTTCATGTTCCTAGACTTATATTGACTGCATTTCAATGTGGGAAGATTGGTTTTAGTGGACATGACTTTACGCTTGCTTTTCATGATTGTTTAGTGATAGTGGTTTCTCAGCTTGCTTTGAAAATGCCCCTATCTTTGATTGGACTGAACTTGAATAGCTATGCATTGGTCTGCTAAAACAGTTTTCCATTTCCCTTGGAATGGGTCGACCCCATGGGTTGACCCCTAGCTTTTTGAGCCTTAGTTTTCACCTTGTAACGAAGCATGGTCTTACGTGAATCTGAACTTTGCTTATTGGTTGGTTTGTCTTGAACTGCATAGGAATCTAATGGTGGCTAATGTTTGATTGAATTACATCGAAAATGGATTTTACTTGCCATGAAGTTGAAATCAATTGAACTGATCTCTGAATCTTGTGTCCCTGAACTTAAATGTCTTTGAACTGAAAATTCAAATATACATTCAGTTAACTTTGATTCAATAGTAAATGGATTTGTGCTTACTCATATTGATCGTACTTGAATCCATTTGACTGAACAATGAATGATGGAACTGAACTAACAATCTTGAGTTGTTTGCCAAAATTCAAATGCATTGATTCAAGTTTTGCATGAGATTGAATTACGAGAATGTGCAGGCTTCATTATGCTATCAATTAGTTGCACATCATGGTTCAATCATGCTCACGCACTTTCAATGCCAATGGTAAGAATGAGCATCTTGAACCTCGATTGCTGGAGGATTCTTGGCTTGCATTGAATAGAACAAATGGTTAAATGCACATTACTTGTTCAGAGTAGATGGGTTTGCATGTGTTTTATGCATGGCCTTTCTCAATTTTCTTGAGGATGATCTAGCTCATTTGGCTTTCTTATTGTTCAACAAAATCATGTCTGAAGGTGTTTTTAAGTACCTCATTACAAATGGACTTGATAGTTCTTGCATCTTCACTACATGCTATTCTATCGGCCAAGTCATGATTTCAAATGGGTTGAAAATGATTTCTTGAATCACCTTGGCTTAATTCTCATGAAATTGAATTGGTTGAAAGTGCAGGTTTCAAGATACCCACAAACCTTTATAAACATGGTAAGAATTCATTTTAGTATATGTTTCCAAGTGGGTAAGTTGGGTTCAATTTATTTGGCTACTTAATTATCTTTTGACTAAGTGAGCTTCATGATACATCATGCTCAATTCGATTCCCATTCCTTCTCGTAAGATCTGGTTTGATTTGTGTTTTTAAGACCCCTCATGCATGTCATTCTATTGTTTATGAATGGGGTTTAATAGTGTTTTGTTGGTCTTTAATGTGATTGGGGTTTCATTTGAGTTTTAATGAACTTTTCCACTGTCAGGAAAAGTGTCGACCCATGGGGTCGGCACTTTATATTGGGTTATGTTGTTTTAACTAAAACAGAACCTACGGTAAAGAAGGTCGACCCCATGGGTCGACACTTTTTACCATGGGTCCTGATTTTGTCTCAAGATAGAACCTCGTGAAAAAAAAGGTCGACCCCATGGGTCGACACTTTTGATTAGGTTCTGGTTTTTATGTTTTGTTTTTTGGAAAACAGAACACGTTGGAAAAAGTGTCGACCCAGTGAGTCGACACTTTTGCCTCGTGTCCTGATTTCTTCATCGGGACAGAATCTGCTGAGAAAAGTGTCGACCCCAAAGGTCGACACTTTCTCTGGTTCGTCCGGAATGAGTTTTTTGGATTATTTTTGAAATGCCCATTAAAGTGATCCGATGGCCTTGGATCTTTACCCCAATACCCCTATGGTTTCTACCGTTGTTGGGTGTGGTTTAGAGAGGGTTTTAACATGGGTATTGTGGCCTTTTTATGCTGGGCTCTCTTGAGTATATGTACACCACGATCTCCATCGGAGGAGATAATCCCTTGTGCTAATATTCTCTATTTGCTTGTAGAAGAAGAAGAACGTGGAGGAGGAGGGCGCCGCCCCCCCTGGAGGAGGAAGAAGGAGAGGAGGAGACCACCATCAAGAAGCTTCCATCTGCCGATCTGATACGTCTTCGAGCATAGCTGCTCAAGACAGCTTTTCCTTTGGCTTCTCCCATGAACGTTGCAAGCTTCCAATCCGCGGACCTATCATTCGGCGCACCCCATCGTTCCTCTGGACGGATTTCATAGCAGATTTAGGGGAGTATCTTCTTCTCTCATTTCTATTCTTCCATCTAAGCATAGATCATTCATTGGGCTAAACGTTTGCTATTCTTGCAAGAAAAGGAAGAAAAAGGGCAGCCACAAGGTAGAGAGGAGAGGGCTTTGAAAGATTTATTAGTTCTTCCTCAGAGAGGACGACCGACTGCTACAACAAGTTGCGGATTAAACTCCCTCCGATCGGTGCTTCTTGGAAAATAATCAAATGGCCTTTCAAGAACAAAGGGCATATTTCTACATCTTATTTGTGTTTAATTCCTTGTGTGTTTCATAGTTTATTTTCATCTACATACTGCTGCGAGTGAATATTGTATATCCTGTGATTTTGTTAAACTCAGAATATCTGTGTGTGTGTACGGAGCTGTCTCCATGTGGTTGTTGTGTCCGGGGTACGTTCCCTAAATGTGTGTGTGCTGCAGTGGCAGCGTGTTGAGGCAAGGCCTCGTGTGTGTATTGCTGTGGAAGCAGTATGTGTGTGGTTGGGGTTCGTCCCCGTGTTACTACGAAAGTAGCGTGTAGTGAAGCCTCACCCGGTTGGGTGAGGGGTGAACGTAGGGAGCCCGTCGTGGTCCCGAACCACCTTAAAATCCCTGTGTCTTGTGTGATTGCGTGTGTGATTGTCATTTCTTCTATCTCCGTTCACAGGTACATTATATAGGTTTTTAACTCACTACACTGTCACACACTACTACCTCCGTTATCCGTGTTGAGCGTAATTTCCTTGATTAACTATCCGTGTAAGATTGGGAAGTTTGAGAGAATGTCTTAATCTCACTTGAAGTTTTTGTTAATCAACGTTGTTAATTATACATCTGTTAAGAAAGTTTTTAAAATTTGCCATCTGGGCAAGGGGACAATTCAACCTCACTTCTTGTCTGCCATCTCTCTGGGCCAACACTTTTGATAAACAGACACGTGATCGGCCGCATTTAGCCTCTTCTCATCCAAGAGTTCCAACTGGACAAGTAATGTCGCTCGACGTTCGTCGAGATTAAGTTCATTATCGAGCTGTACCCTTAGGGAAGGGATCAAGATCTCATATGGGAGCACTGCCTCCATCCCGTAAGTAAGAGCATTGGGGGTTTGCCCTGTAGGAGTGGGGACGAAGGTGCGGTAAGCCCATAGAGCTTCCACTAATCGTTTTGGCCAATCAGAGAATTTATGAGATTCATACGTTTTCTTTATAATTTTGAGAAGGGTTTTATTAGTGGCTTCGGCTTGACCGTTACCTTGAGGATAATATGGAGATGAATGATGTAATGAAATATTAAACTTCTTACAAAGGTTCTGGACCTCTTGAGAGATGAACTGGGGTCCATTGTCGGTGACGATGCTGCTTGGCACTCCGAACCGCGGGATGATGTTCTTTAAGATGAAGCGGCACACCGTGGTAGCCTTGATCTCTGCGTTCGCTTCTGCTTCAGGCCACTTGGTGAAGTACTCAGTGGAGGTGAGGATAAAGGATTTCTACTTGGTCTGAGAGTTAGGATCACCGAGCGAGCCAACAATGTCAAAAGCCCACATGGAGAATGGCCAAGGAGCAGAGAGAGGATGAAGAGACGAAGCAAAAGCATGGATTTTATTAGCGTGGAGTTGGCATTTAAGACACCTCCGGACATAGAGGGAGCAATCTTCCTCTAGAGTGGGCCAATAGTAACCCTGCCTAAGGATCTTCTTCGCTAAAGCGTGGCCATTGACATGACCCCCACACTCACTTGAATGGGCCGCCTCGGCCACCTTCCAAGCTTCATCATCATCTAAGCATCTTATGAGCATTCCATTGAGAGCACTTCTGTACAGTTCTCCTGCAATGATAGTGTACTTCGAGGCGGCTCTTCTAATAGCCTTACGCTGTTCAGCACTCGCCCCTTTTGGGAACGATCCATCCATGCAATACAACTCGATTTCATGGTACCATGGCAACTCTTCTTCCTCCAGAATCTCTTCTAACTCTGTTAAAGATACTTCCTTCAAATCTTCCTTCTCAGCCCTCGCCACTACAGCCTTCCTAAGGTTGTCGTACCAAGGATCCTGAAGAGAAGGTGTGTCCAATCCCTGGACAAAGATGGTCTCGGTGCTCCGACTGAGAGGGAAAGATAAAGAGGAAGCAAGCGATGCTAGCGCATCGACAAGGATATTTTGAGATCGAGGAGTATGGATATAGACCAACTTGCGAAATTGCCTAGCCAAGAGAGTGACCAAATCCTGATATGGCTTGAGCTTCAGGTCACGAGTGCGATAAGTGGACAGAACTTGTCGCAGAACGAGTTGAGAGTCTCCTATGATGTTCCAAGAGCACGCATCCAAGAGGTAGGCGTGCTTCAATCCATCCAGGAGAGCTTCATGCTCGGCGATGTTGTTGATAGCAGGAAAATGGAGCTGATATGTAAAGGGAATCGTCACCCCTTCCAGAGTGAGGAGAACAACACCTATCTCTAGGTCTTGAGAATTGAGCGCACCATCAAAGTGCAGAGACCAAATGATGCAGGACGGACCACGGACTCGAGTCCAATTGAAATGCGATCCTTGGACTCTATGCAAGCTCGCGATCATCCCTAACGAGGGAAGCGTCGGACGTGCGCGGTTGAGAAACCGACAAAGAGCTAGGGTGGTCAACTCACAAATTCGTGCCCGGATTAGGTCACGGGACGGTCTCGCTCTCTCTCGCAGCAACGGTGATATAAAAAGTATAGCGAGCTACGATCTTAGCATGCTCTCTAGCAGCGGCATAAAGAAATATATACGAAATAAAGCAAATGCTGAATAAGGAGCGAACACGATACCTCCACGCTCTCGGCGTTGGGAAGACGACCCCGGCCGATCTCGTACTCCCGGAATAATTACTACACAATAATTACAGCCAAGTAATTTCACTGCCCACTCCACGTAGGGAGGTAAAGGGTGACACAGTGGGACCCGGGAGTAGCGATTTCGGGTTGACGGGCGGCTTCTTGTGTTGCTTCGGCTACACGCATACGCACAATCGTGGGCCCACGTGCTGGTCAGTGGGGACGCGTGGGACCGGGATGGTACCACTGTGGTGAGGATGCCCGGAGGAGCGCTCCCTAGGACGGCGGTACGCTGGTTCATCGGTCGGACGCCGGGCGGCTCCGATCTTCACTCGTCGGAGTTGCTGCCCACGGATCTGAATTCTATTTTAGACTCGCGCGTCCCGACGAAATCGGCTGTTGCGGTCACTCCCGACGTCGGATCGACGCACAAGAGGTACCGATGGAAATCTGACTTGAAATCCTTCGATCTATGGTTAGAGAATGAAACTTGAATTTCCCGTTGATGGCCTTTATCGAATTTTCAAGCTGCTGGCTCACATGATCTGAAAACTCAGGGTAGATTTGAGTTTTCCTGAGAGTTGGCGTTGACCGTGATGTAGACCTTCTATTCAGCTTTTGATCTCTTTATGAAAGTTGTAGAGGCCAAAGAGAGGAAAACGGGGATATATCTTATGCAAGATTTGGTGGAAGTTTCGATTTTTTCGGGATTTTATACGGACTCGGGGTAGGATCTGGACAGCAGAAACATATCTGAATTTGGGAGAAAGACACAATTTCTAAAAATAGGTAGAGGGCTATTGAAATTCAAATAAAATTTTTGGAGGATGGGGAAGGTTGACAGAACCTCCAATAAATTTGGGATTTCAAAAAAAAATGAAAAACGGGGTCGAAAGGGGGAAGAAATAAGCTCCTGCTACACAGATCTGACAAGGGACAGATCTGGAAGACAAAAAGACACGAAAATAGAAAAATATAAAATGAAGTCAAAACGATGTGATTTTTTTACTGGAGGTTGGGAATCAAGAGAGGAACCAACCTTGAAAATATCAACTCCAGATGATGTCAGAGTTGGGAGTTAAAAGTCCCTGAGTGGGACTCTGTCCAGCCAAATAGAACCTTGGACAGAACTTCGGAGGCGGCTTCGCGGTGGCTCGATGGCGGCACGAACGGCGGCGGCGGCACCAGAGATGAATCTAGAGATAGAGGGGCTGAGATAGAAGGGGTTTCCACCCTGAAATCTTGAAGGAGGAGGAAGGAACCGGAGGGATAGAGGGGAGGGGCGCACCCGCTCCAATGCATTCAACAAATTTTCTTCTTCATTAATTCACACAAATGGAAATTACATGCCTTATATAATAAATGGAAAATGACCACATATGCCCTCATATCTAGGGTTGGGAGGGGTATGCAAGGTATAGAACTAATTAGTTCTAATGGCCTTTTTACAAAAATTAAAATGGAACAAAATAGGGGGGGTGCCCCCTTGACTAGGTGGGTGTGGTAGGTGGCCTACCCTAGACATTTTAAATCACTTGTCTCCCCCATGTGTCAATTGACTTGTCAAACCTTCTAGATGCCACCTTGGCCTTTGACCAGCCCCACATGGATGAGGTGGACCAATGGGATAGGAGTGGGGGCCCCCTTGCAGGTCCTACTAGCATTTTGCACGTAAACCCACACAATCCTAAGGAAGAACAAATAGGCTCAGAAGTCCTTACAATTGCGAATCTACTTCCCCATGATATAAAAATAAATAAAAGGACACAAATATAAAAATAAAATGTACATGCTCGGAGTTGATTCCCATCACCAAAAGGAATGATGAGTAAGGATAGAGAGATGCTCATCAAGGAAATCGTCCTGAATAGAGTCCGTGCAGGGGATAGGAAGATGGGCGAGATGCTCAGTAATGGCATATCCTTTGACTGCCTTCTGAACAACGAATGTGATATCAAACTGAGAGAGGAAGCTCTGCCAGCGAGCTAACCTACTAGAAAGGATGGACTTTTTGAGGAGATAGCGAATTGGGTCCATTCTAGAGATTAACCTAACCGGGTGGGCTAGAAAGTAGTGTTTCAGCTTCTGAGCTACCCACACCAAGGCGGCACAAGTCTTCTCCATGGCAGTGTACTTGGCCTCTGCTGAGTTAAAAAACCTGGAGAGGTAATAAGCTGCCCGCTCTTTACCTTCATCATCTACTTGTGCCAAGACAGCTCCTAGGGAGTCCTCAATGACAGAAATGTATAGGATCAGGGGCTTCCCAGGGACAGGAGGCTGCAACACTGGGGGATTGGACAAATATACCTTTAAATCCTCACAGGCCTTTTGACAGTGTCCGTTCCATTCAAATTTGACCCTCGCCTTTAGCAATTCATAAAACGGGCGACACCTCTGAGAATGTTGGGATATGAATCTTCTAATAAGTTGTAATCATCCAATCAATCCTCGAAGTTTCGTAATGTTCTTAGGCAGTGGCATATCCATGACGGCCTTGGCTTTGTTAGGATCAATCTGAATCCCCCTCTTGCTAACTATAAAGCCTAGCAATTTTCCTGAAGAGACTCCAAAAATACACTTCTTTGGGTTCATTTTTAACTGGTACTCCCTAGCTCTTTGAAGCACCCTAGCTAGAATGGCGGGGTGTTCTTCTTTCATCCCTGACTTCACCAAGATATCATCCACGTAAGCTTCCATATAGACATGCATCATATCGTGGAATATAGCCATCATCGCCCTTTGGTAGGTGACGCCAGCGTTCTTCAAACCAAACGGCATGACCACATAGCAATACATGCCCCAAGGCGTGGTGATGGAGGTTTTCTCTTGATCCTTAGGAGCGAGACGGATTTGGTTGTATCCTTAATAACTATCCATGAATGACAATGCTTCATACCCAGCGGTGTTGTCCACCAACACGTCTATGAGGTAGCGGGAAATCATCTTTGGGACATGCTTTGTTGAGGTCCCTAAAATCAGTACAAATACGCACCTTTCCATCCTTCTTGATGATAGAGACTATATTCGGCACCCACTGGGGATATAAAATAACTCTAATGAACATGGCCTTATGCAATTTGTCAACTTCTTCCTTCATCCTTAAGGCCATGTGGGGGTGGAATCTTCTTAGCCTTTGTTTAACGGGTGTTACCCCTAGCTTAATTAAGTACTAATTGGTGCTCCACTAGAGAGGGGTCAAGACCCGGCATGTCCTCGTAAGATCAGGCAAAAGAATCTCTATACTCCCTTAGAACCTTGATTAAGTCTTCTTCATCCTTTGGATGGAGATTAGCGGCAATAATAATGGGCATGGGGTCCTCATTAGTTCCCAAATTTATTTCCTTCGTAGGTTCATCCACTCCTGATGACAGATCGTCAAATCTCTTTAAGCCTTGTGCATACAAGTCGGCAGTGTCGTCTACGTCGTTGTCCTCAAGATCAACCGGGTCCTTCTCATCCATGACTTCATAGACTCCTAGTCCGTCGTCACTCCACACCCCGCCTTGCCCTTCGTCTTCTTCAATCACAATCGTTGTTGTTGTGCCCCGGACTGTTTTGATGAAGATTCTGAATGAATTGTCATGACTTCAGGCTCAATGAATTTGCATGTATACATGTCTGAAGAATGCAAAAAATAGGTCGATGCATTAGTTAACCTTGCACGCATTTGAGTCAGTGTATCACATTGCATCACATTGGCATACTCTGCTGCATACAATGGTCTGTGCATCTATCTGTTAAATACTTGGGTCTGAAGCTGGATGGATGTTAAAAATAGTCTTGCAATGTTCTATCTACTTGTGTTTACATCAAGTCGTTGTAAGGATTGCATCGGTGCATTGGTCGTCACTGACCACATAAAGTCTGTACAGAGTTTTGCCTAGACTGCATCAACTCAAGTCTGTACATTCTTTGGCAGTAAGTCTGTACAACCTCGGTTGTTTCGTGCATCATTTCAGAAGTCTGTACATCGTCTTATGGTTGCACGCCACACGGCTGAGCAAGTCTATACATCCGTTAGCCTTGCCTCATCCACGCAAAGTCTATACATTCTATGTGGTTTGTCCATGCATATGCTTTGTCTGTGCATCAAGTCTATACATTGTCTCGCACACGCACAGCAAGTCTACATGCATTACTCAAAGTCTGTACAGCCTGTGTTCGCAAGATCAAGTCTGCACATCGTCTTGTGCATGCATCATTCAAAGTCTGTACAGCCTGTGTTCGCAAGATCAAGTCTGTACATCGTCTTGTGCATGCATCATTCAAAGTTTGTACAGCCCGTGTTCAGAGCATATCTGTGCATCGTTTGCACAGTACACCCAGAGTCTGCACACTCGTTGAAGGCATGTCCAAGCATTCATATTCAAAGTCCATACATTCCTATATGCATGTGCATCCTTCAAGACAAAGTCTGTACAGTGGTTGACTGCATGTCCGAGCATCCTTGATTCAATGTGTAGACTTCCCTATCTGCATTTGTGCAACCTCACATACAAAGTCTATACACTCGTTATCATGCATTCAAAGTCCATACATTTGCAACCATGCATTCAAGTCTACATGTTCTGCTGCATACACTGCCACTACACAAATCTCTGTATTTTGCATACATAGGTCTATGCTTTTGCATTTTAAGCTACACACGTTAATGCATCTTCTCTGCCTTTACTTCATTTGACCCTAATGACCTTAGGGCGACCTTTGCTTCTTGTATGTGTTGTGAAGGGGGTTTGGAAAGGGCTTTTAAGTCCCTTGGGGGTTCAATCCCCTTGGATAAATAGCCGCCTCTATCTTCCGATCGATTGGAACCCTTTTGAGCTCTAACGTGTTCATCTTATAAAAAGAAGGAGAGGAATGTGTGTGATCTGTTGAAGGAGAAGGGAAGGAATGCCAGAGACGTCCCCTCACGAGCCGGAACTGAGAGATCTAGAGGCAGCGGCTGCTTCCTCTTCATCCTTGCTTTGGGCGTCTGAAGCTTAGCAGATCGGCTCCCTCTTTTCTTGGTTTATCAATCCAAGACACACTTCGTATATCTCCGACTTTGGTTGAAGGATATAGGGGAAGATCTTCATTGTTTCAAATCTTATTAGTCATCTTGTGCTTAGAACGTTTATCTCATATTTGGGCTTGTATCATTTTATTCTATTTCTCTATCTGGATATTCTCGGAGCTTGCTCCGAGTGTGTGTGTATTGTCTCATCGTCGTGTGAGAACCCACGTGTTTGGGCCGACGAGCCCGTGTGTGTGTGGTTGCTACCGTCGAGCAGCGTTCATAGTGAAATCCTCTCGAGGTGAGAGGGGTGGATGTAGGACGGCACTTGGTGCGTCTGAACCACC
The DNA here is from genome assembly GCA_022559845.1 of Amorphophallus konjac. Taxonomy (NCBI): domain Eukaryota; kingdom Viridiplantae; phylum Streptophyta; class Magnoliopsida; order Alismatales; family Araceae; genus Amorphophallus; species Amorphophallus konjac. The sequence continues at coordinate 110,573,401 of CM040119.1, read as the reverse complement.
TAAAAATTCTGTGTTGTGGTTTGCTTGATTGGTGTTGGTTGTCATCTTATTTTCCGTTCACTATTCGAGTGTGTGACGGTGAGACGTGAGAGTACTCAACTATCCGTCCAAACATAGTTGTCCGAGTGAGCATTTATGTGTGCTGGGGAGTTGTGAGAGCTTGATTGAATTTAGTTCATTCGTTTTAATCAAGTCTCTGCCCTACTTGTATTCTTCATATCTCTGGTCTGTTTGAGTTGCTTAATATTTTGTTGAAAAGGGTGGGCAATCAATTCACTGCCCTCTTAATTGCCTCCTAACCGGGCCAACAATTGGTATCAGAGCCTTGGCTCTGCTTTTTAGTAAACCTAGCGGTTTTAGAGAGATCTATTAGGAATGGCCAACTACCTCAACAAGGGGATGATGCCCGAAGGGCATTCTATTCAACGGCCACCCTTCTTCGATGGGAGTAATTACCCATACTGGAAGAATATGATGACCGTATTTCTTAGAGCGCAAAGTCATGAAATATGGACTGTTATTAGGAATGGTCCGTATGCTGTTAACCCTGATGAGGATATGTGGGATGATGATTCTATAAAGAAATCCACTGTGAATTTTACGGCTTTGAATATACTTCAGTGTGCTATTCACCCTGACAAGTATGCTCGTGTCTCCATGTGCAGCAGTGCCAAGGAAATGTGGGACAAGCTCAAGCTCATCTACGAAGGCCCCACAGAAGTCAAGGAGACAAAGGCGAATATGTTGACCCGTGACTACGAGCTCTTTAAAATGAAAGATGATGAAAATATCTCCAAGATGTTCTCATGACTTATGGAGATCACCAATGGACTGAAGTCACTCGGAAGAGAATTCACTAACATGGAATTGGTGCGGAAGGTGTTGAGGTCACTGACACCAAGTTGGGACACCAAGGTGACAGTGATAGAAGACTCCAAGGATTTGACAACACTCACCGTGGATGCACTCATAGGGTCATTAATGACCTATGAGATCAATGTGATCAAAAGGACGGAAGAGGATCCAAAGAAGAAAGGGACAATCGCCTTGAAAGCACTCCCGGAGAGTGTCTCGAGCCAAGAGGAATCATTGGGAACCACCGACGATGAAGAGGTTGCTATGCTAACAAGAAAGGTAAGACAATTCCTGCGTCAAAGCAGAAGATTTGGCGGGAAGTTTAGGAAAGGGAAGAGGCAGCCAAGACAAAGAAATGAACCACCCAAGGCCGCTAAAATCATTTGCTATGAATGCAAGAAAGCGGGGCACATGCGAGGAGAATGCCCCGAGCTCCAAAAGAAAAAAGGAATGGTCGTCAAGGGCAAGAAGGCAAAAGCCATGAAGGCAACATGGAGCGATGAAGATGAAGATGAGCCCACGACCGATGATGAGGAGCAGGACATTGAAGAACTCGTGAAGACGATGTGTCTCATGGCCAATAGCGACAGTGAACAGGTAACTTCTGACACTGACGCCATTTCAAATGAACAGTGGGAACTTGCTTATGAAGAGTTAGATGAGAAATATAGAAGAATGAAAAATGAAAATAGGACATTAAAGAAAAAGATCCATGAAATTGTTCACTCATCTAATTCTTGTGGAAAATGCAATTTGCTTGAAATGCAGATTAAAAATCTGAAAAATGCTAATGGTGCTTTGGAAACCAAAGTGTCTCTGTTTGAAGAGGAGATAGCATGCTTAGAAGTAGGGAAGAAAAATGCATTTAAGCTGAAAGAAGAAATCCAAGAAAAGCATGACCTCTTGAACAAAGAGTTTCAAAAATTGCATGTTCAACTAAGTGAATGTGAAAAGTAGAAAGTAAACTTGAAAGAGAAGAATGAGAATTTTGTTATTGAAATTGGAAAATTGAAAAGTGCGAATGGAAAGGAAGTGAGAGAGAAAGGAAAACAAGTTGATAAGAATGAAAGTGCAATGCATAGCAACAAAACTCATGCTCATTATGCTGTGAAAAATTCATTTTATCAAGGAGAATGTTCACACACACACTTTGGAAAACAAGCTGTTAATTCCAAATTCCCCTCAACCTTTAAAAATGTAAATAAAAGGAAACATTTTGGTAGGAGAAGACCCATGTGTTTTTATTGTGGGAAAATAGGACATGAGATGTACATATGCCAACTCATGCAATATGATGATGAATTATTTTTCAATAGATACTATGAGCCACTTGGGATTGCTAACGTGGAGGGACCCAAGCTTGCTTGGGTACCCAAATCAAAATGAGCATGATTGGCAATTGGTGCAGGTCTGCATGAAGGTGGGAGACAATAAATGGTACTTGGACAGCGGATGCTCCAGGCACATGAATGGAAACAAACTCCTCTTTGCAGACCTTGCTGAGAAGAATGGTGGAACGGTAATCTTCGGAGGACAGGACAAGGGTAAGATCATAGGAATTGGGAGAATTGGTAAGGACCCTAACCACTGCATTGAAGATGTTTCATTAGTTAGAGGTCTTCATCATAAGTTACTTAGTGTTAGTCAACTTTGTGACAAGGGTCACAAAGTGATTTTTGAATCTTCACACTGCACAATTATTGATGCTAACACACAGAAAATTAAGTTCATAGGTGTGATAACAACACTTATCAGGTTGACTTTGATGAGCTTTCACCAAAGAAACTGTGTTTAGTTGCTAACAAAAGTGAAGATGTTTGGTTGTGGCATCGCCGTCTTGGACATGCCAGTTTTAATGTGACTAGGAAGCTGAACAATAATGATCTAGTTAGAGGTCTTCCTAAACTGAATTTTGATACTTTAAAAATTTGTGAAGCATGTAATAAAGGAAAACAAACCACCGCATCCTTTAAATGCAAAAATATTGTGTCTACATAAAAACCCCTTCAATTGTTGCATTTGGACTTGTTTGGTCCCACCAGGACTCGCAGTTTTGGCGGAAGCTTTATGGCTTTGTGATTGTCGATGATTTCTTACGATATGCATGGGTTTTATATCTTGCTAACAAAAGTGATGCTTGCAATGAATTAATTGATTTCTGCACAAAAGTTCAGAATGAAAAAGGATATTCAATTCAGAAAATTCAAAGTGACCATGGAAAGGAATTTGAAAATTATGAGTTTGATGCTTTTTGCAGGAAACAGGGGTATGAGCATCAATTCTCCTCACCAAGAACCCCTCAACAAAATGGCGTGGTCGAAAGGAAAAACAGGACGCTTGTGGAGATGGCACGTACCATGCTTGCCGAGAATGGTCTTCCTTAATACTTATGGGCAGAGGCGGTGAACACTGCTTGCTACATAAAAAATAGAGCAATGGTAAGACCAATCCTTAAGAAAACTCCATATGAGCTTTACAAAGGTAAGAAACCCAACATATCACACTTCAAGCCTTTTGGTTCAATTTGTTATATCTTGAACAATGGAAAAGACAATCTAGAGAAATTTGAAGCAAAAAGTGATACATGGATCTTCCTCGGGTATGCTCTAACATCTAGAGCTTACTGTGTATATAGCACTAGAACACTTGTTGTCGAGGAAAGTCCACATGTAGTAGTTGATGAATTCACAATGAGAAAATCAAATGATGATCATTTTCTTATTATAGGTGAGGGCGAAGTTGAAAAGGGAGAATCAAGCAAACAAGGTGAGGCAGCAAATCAAGAAGAAGAAAAAGAACAAGAAGAAGAAGTGGATCAAGAACAACATCCGAACCTTCCACACCAATGGACCGCACACAGGGACCATCCATTGGAAAACATGATCGGCGGTGTGGATGAAGGAATTCGAACTCGGGCTTCAATGAGGGAAGTAGAAATACATGATAATCTAGCTTTACTTTCCAGCATTGAGCCTAAATTATTAGATGATGCCTTAAATGACAATTCTTGGGTTCTCGCCATGTAAGAAGAGCTACACCATTTCCAAAGGAATCGGGTGTGGTACCTCGTGCCCCGGCCTGATGACCATCCTATCATTGGAACTAAGTGGGTTTTCTGAAACAAACTTAGTGAAGATGGAATGGTTGTAAGGAATAAGGCAAGATTAGTATCCAAGGGCTACTCTCAAGAATTTGGCATTGATTTTGATGAATCATTTGCACCTGTGGCTAGATTGGAAGCAGTCAGAATTTTACTTGCTTATGCTTGTCACATGAACATTAAACTATTTCAAATGGACGTGAAGAGTGCATTCCTCAATGGAGTAATCAAGGAAGAAGTGTACGTGGAGCAACCACCCGGCTTTGAAGATGAAAGATATCCCGACCACGTATTCAAATTGGACAAGGCACTATATGGTTTGAAACAGGCTCCCCGGGCGTGGTATGATAGATTAAGTTCATTTCTTATTGTAAACGGCTTCAAACGAGGTAACATAGACCAAACTCTGTTTACGAAAACTTGTGATGATCATTCATTAATTGTTCAAATTTATGTAGATGATATTATTTTTGGAGCCTCCAACTCACAAATGAATGATGAATTTGCCCAACTTATGCAGGGGGAGTTCGAGATGAGCTTGATGGGAGAGCTTAACTTCTTATTGGGATTACAGATAAAGCAAATGGATGATGGCATATTCATCAACCAGAAGAAGTATACACAAGAAATCGTGAAGAAATTTTAACTTGAGACTGCCAAGCCCCTTGATACACCAATGTCCACCTCATAGAAAATGGAGGAAGAAAAAGGTAATAAAGTTGATCAAAAACTTTTAGGGGTATGATAGGATCCTTACTTTATTTGACTGCTAGTAGGCCTGATATACACTTCAGTGTTTGTCTCTGTGCAAGATACCAATCTTGTCCTAGGGACTCTCATTTAGCGGTCGTGAAAAGGATCTTCAGGTATTTGAATGGAACTCTTGACCTTGGTTTGTGGTATCCACGGAATAACTCATTTAATTTACATGCTTTCACTGATTCTGATTATGCTGGCTGCAAAATGGATCGAAAAAGTACAAGCGGTCACTGTCAGTTTCTTGGGGGCTGCATGGTTTCATGGGCTTCAAAGAAACAGCATTGTGTGGCTCTATCAACTGCTGAAGCCGAGTATGTGGCTGCCGGCAGTTGTGCGGCTCAAGTGCTTTGGATCCAACATCAGTTGCTGGATTTTGGTTTTTCATTAAAGAAAACTCTCATAATGTGTGATAACACTTCTGCAATAAACTTGTCCAAAAATCCTGTCCAACATTCCCGCACTAAGCACATAGAAGTTAGACATCATTTCATAAGAGATCATATTAATAAAGGTGATTTTGAACTTGTTTTTGTTGATACAAAACACCAACTTGCTGAGATATTTACAAAGCCTTTGAATTCAGAACAATTTTACTTTCTAAGAAGAGAATTGGGAGTGTGCAGATTAGACACTTAGAGATTTTGATCTGAATTGTACAAACACTCTTTTCATTTTTTTTAAAGAAATTGTTCATATTGCCTTTTGATTTGCACATAAAAGCCTTTACCGTTTTTACTCTTTAAACTTTGTCTTTTATCCATATCATAGTGAATAACACATTTGGTTATTATGCATGCTTTAATCTTTCTGCATCCGCATGTACATAACTGCATATACTTCATCAATGTGTGCATGAATGCCATGATTAATCGGTATATCAAATAGTGTTAGTGGAAAGGTGGATCAAGTTCACCTGGAAGCTTTCCTCATATGTGAGTGTGGTCTTCGGACCTAAGTACTCCGCCACGTACCAGTAATCAAATTGCTTGAAAACATCATTTTAAAATGCTTGTATGTAGATATTCTACACACCTTTTAGTTGATATCTTCTAAGACCTTACACCCTTGCTAAATAAAATGCTTTGACTATGACATGTTTTAACATGGCACATACTAAGGGGGAGGTTTCTGCTATAATGGTGCATACATTTAGGGGGAGACATCACCATGAATAGGCTAATTCATCATTTACATTCTACGCAATCTCTCACACAATTTGCACATGTGAGTTAATGAATCTAGCTAATAAGGATTTCACTTATTCCACTTAACACATATTAGGACTCTGGAACCCCTACATATAAATCACGTGACTTGTGAGGAAAAAGCTGTCAGTCCGATCAAAAATAGTCAATAAGTGTGATTTGACATGAAGTAAATCGGGAATCCCCCCTGAGATAAAGGAGGAAACTCGCATTGAAAAGCGTCCTATCCACAATTTCGTAAATGACGATGCCAAGTAATCGGGAAATGCCCCTGAAACAAAGGGCATGACTCGTGTCCAAAGGTTAGTCATCTTGTCTTTAAAAAATCAAAATATTCGTGGGGTTGTGCGAAGCTACCAAAAGTCAAGCACGTTGTATGAAAGTGTAGGGAAGAAAAGTTCCTATATGTGTTCTTTAGAAAATCTGAAAATCCATGCTATTTAGATTTCATTGCTCATATTTCACATATTCATATAGGGAGTGATTGTATGGATGTACACCTTGAATCAGCTATATCTCATGAGTCTTGTAGTACCACTTATTGTAAGCACTACCCTTTTATTATTGCACATGAAATTCATGTTCTTGGTCTATAGCATATTTCCTAACCCGTTCATAAAGAACATGTTTGCTATTTTATGGTATGATGAGTGCATATGTGCATAACTGACCTTAACTTGCGCATATTCAGTTAATTGTGCATATTCAGGCTTAACCTTCATACTTTACCACTTTCATAATCCCCTATTTGACTCTGATAAAAAGGGGGAGAAATAACTCTTTGAATTGCTTGAATGAAGATTCATGACTTCTTTGATTGATTATGTTTTTGACAAAAAGGGTTAGTTGATCTTGATCATGCCTGTTTTGTCTTCCATCATGCAAATATCATAGATCTCTATACGGTTTTATCTTCATCAAAAAGGGGGAGATTGTTGTGCCCCGGACTGTTTTGATGAAGATTCTGAATGAATTGTCATGACTTCAGGCTCAATGAATTTGCATGTATACATGTCTGAAGAATGCCAAAAATAGGTCGATGCATTAGTTAACCTTGCACGCATTTGAGTCAGTGCATCACATTGCATCACATTGGCATACTCTGCTGCATACAATGGTCTGTGCATCTATCTGTTGAATACTTGGGTCTGAAGCTGGTTGGATGTTAAAAATAGTCTTGCAAAGTTCTGTTTGCTTGTGTTTACATCAAGTCGTTGTAAGGATTGCATCGGTGCATTGGTCGTCACTGACCACATAAAGTTTGTACAGAGTTTTGCCTAGACTGCATCAACTCAAGTCTGTACATTCTTTGGCAGTAAGTCTGTACAACCTCGGTTGTTTCATGCATCATTTCAGCAAGTCTGTACATCGTCTTATGGTTGCACGCCACACGGCTGAGCAAGTCTATACATCCGTTAGCCTTGCCTCATCCATGCAAAGTCTATACATTCTGTGTGGCTTGTTCATGCATATGTTTTGTCCGTGCATCAAGTCTATACATTGTCTCGCACACGCACAGCAAGTCTGCATGCATTACTCAAAGTCTGTACAGCCTGTGTTCGCAAGATCAAGTCTGTACATCGTCTTGTGCATGCATCATTCAAAGTCTGTATAGCCTGTGTTCGCAAGATCAAGTCTGTACATCGTCTTGTGCATGCATCATTCAAAGTCTGTACAGCCTGTGTTCAGAGCATATCTATGCATCATTTGCACAGTACACCCAGAGTCTACACACTCGTTGAAGGCATGTCCAAGCATTCATATTCAAAGTCCATACATTCCTATATGCATATGCATCCTTCAAGACAAAGTCTGTACAGTGGTTGACTGCATGTCCGAGCATCCTTGATTCAATGTGTAGACTTCCCTATCTGCATTTGTGCAACCTCACATACAAAGTCTATACACTCGTTATCATGCATTCAAAGTCCATACATTCGCAACCATGCATTCAAGTCTACATGTTCTGCTGCATACACTGCCACTACACAAATCTCTATATTTTGCATACATAGGTCTATGCTTTTGCATTTTAAGCTACACACGTCAATGCATCTTCTCTGCCTTTACTTCGTTTGACCCTAATGACCTTAGGGCGACCTTTGCTTCTTGTATGTGTTGTGAAGGGGGTTTGGAAAGGGCTTTTAAGTCCCTTGGGGGTTCAATCCCCTTGGATAAATAGCCGCCTCTATCTTCCGATCGATTGGAACCCTTTTTAGCTCTAACATGTTCATCTTGCAGGAAGAAGGAGAGGAATGTGTGTGATCTGTTGAAGGAGAAGGGAAGGAACGCCAGAGACGTCCCCACATGAGCCGGAAGTGAGAGATCTAGAGGCAACGACTGCTTCCTCTTCATCCTTGCTTTGGGCGTCTGAAGCTTAGCAGATCGGCTCCCTCTTCTCTTGGTTTATCAATCCAAGACACACTTCATATATCTCTGACTTTGGTTGAAGGATATAGGGGAAGATCTCCATTGTTTCAAATCTTATTAGTCATCTTGTGCTTAGAACGTTTATCTCATATTTGGGCTTGTATCGTTTTATTCTATTTCTCTATCCAGATATTCTCGGAGCTTGCTCCGAGGGTGTGTGGATTGTCTCGTCATCGTGCGAGAACCCACATGTTTGGGCCGTCGAGCCCGTGTGTGTGTGGTTGCTGCCGTCGAGCAGCGTTCATAGTGAAATCCTCTCGAGGTGAGAGGGGTGGATGTAGGACGGCACTTGGTGCGTCTGAACCACCTAAAAATTCTGTGTTGTGGTTTGCTTCATTGGTGTTGGTTGTCATCTTATTTTCCGTTCACTATTCGAGTGTGTGACGGTAAGACGTGAGAGTACTCAACTGTCCGTCCAAACATAGTTGTCCGAGTGAGCATTTATGTGTGCTGGGGAGTTGTGAGAGCTTGATTGAATTTAGTTCATTCGTTTTAATCAAGTCTCTGCCCTACTTGTATTCTTCATATCTCTGGTCTGTTTGAGTTGCTTAATATTTTGTTGAAAAGGGTGGGCAATCAATTCACCGCCCTCTTAATTACCTCCTAACCGGGCCAACAATTGGTATCAGAGCCTTGGCTCTGCTTTTTAGTAAACCTAGCAGTTTTAGAGAGATCTGTTAGGAATGGCCAACTACCTCAACAAGAGGATGATACCCGAAGGGCATTCTATTCAACTGCCACCCTTCTTCGATGGGAGTAATTACCCATACTGGAAGAATAGGATGACCGTATTTCTTAGAGCGCAAAGTCATGAAATATGGACTGTTATTAGGAATGGTCCGTATGCTGTTAACCCTGATGAGGATATGTGGGATGATGATTCTATAAAGAAAGCCACTGTGAATTTTAATGCTTTGAATATACTTCAGTGTGCTATTCACCCTGACGAGTATGCTCGTGTCTCCATGTGCAGTAGTGCCAAGGAAATGTGGGACAAGCTCAAGCTCATCAACGAAGGCACCACAGAAGTCAAGGAGACAAAGGAGAATATGCTGACCCATGACTACGAGCTCTTTAAAATGAAAGATGATGAAAATATCTCCAAGATGTTCTCACGACTTATGGAGATCACCAACGGACTGAAGTCACTCGGAAGAGAGTTCACCAACAAGGAATTGGTGCGGAAGGTGTTGAGGTCACTGACACCAATTTGGGACACCAAGGTGACAGTGATAGAAGACTCCAAGGATTTGACAACACTCATCGTGGATGCACTCATAGGGTCATTAATGACCTATGAGATCAATGTGATCAAAAGGACGGAAGAGGATCTAAAGAAGAAAGGGACAATCACCTTGAAAGCACTCCCGGAGAGTGTCTCGAGCCAAGAGGAATCATTGGGAACCACCGACGATGAAGAGGTTGCTATGCGAACAAGAAATGTAAGACAATTCCTGCGCCAAAGCAGAAGATTTGGCGGGAAGTTTAGGAAAGGGAAGAGGCAGCCAAGACAAAAAAATGAACCACCCAAGGCCGCTGAAATCATTTGCTATGAATGCAAGAAAGCGGGGCACATGCGAGGAGAATACCCCGAGCTCCAAAAGAAGAAAGGAAAGGTCGTCAAGGGCAAGAAGGCAAAAGCCATGAAGGCAACATGGAGCGATGAAGATAAAGATGAGCCCATGACCGATGATGAGGAGCAGGACATTGAAGAACTCGTGAAGACGATGTGTCTCATGGCCAATAGCGACAGTGAACAGGTAACTTCTGACACTGACGCCATTTCAAATGACTAGTGGGAACTTGCTTATGAAGAGTTAGATGAGAAATATAGAAGAATGAAAAATGAAAATAGGACTTTAAAGAAAAAGATCCATGAAATTGTTCACTCATCTAATTCTTGTGGAAAATGCAATTTGCTTGAAATGCAGATTAAAAATCTGAAAAATGCTAATGGTGCTTTGGAAACCAAAGTGTCTCTGTTTGAAGAGGAGATAGCATGCTTAGATGTAGAGAAGAAAAATGCATTTAAGCTGAAAGAAGAAATCCAGAAAAGCATGACCTCTTGAACAAAGAGTTTGAAAAATTGCATGTTCAACTAAGTGAATGTGAAAAGCAGAAAGTAAACTTGAAAGAGAAGAATGAGAATTTTGTTATTGAAATTGAAAAATTGAAAAGTGCGAATGGAAAGGAAGTGAGAGAGAAAGGAAAAAAAGTTGATAAGAATCAAAGTGCAATGCATAGCAACAAAGCTCATGCTCATTATGCTGTGAAAAATTCATTTTATCAAGGAGAATGTTCACACACACACACTTTGGAAAACAAGCTGTTAATTCCAAATTCCCCTCAACCTTTAAAAATGTAAATAAAAGGAAACATTTTGGTAGGAGAAGACCCATGTGTTTTTATTGTGGGAAAATAGGACATGAGATGTACATATGCCAACTCATGCAATATGATGATGAATTATTTTTCAATAGATACTATGAGCCACTTGGGATTGCTAACGTGGAGGGACCCAAGCTTGCTTGGGTACCCAAATCAAAATGAGCATGATTGGCAATTGGTGCAGGTCTGCATGAAGGCGGGAGACAATAAATTGTACCTGGATAGCGGCTGCTCCAGGCACATGACTGGAAACAAACTCCTCTTTGCAGACCTTACTGATAAGAATGGCGGAACGATAATCTTCGGAGGACAGGACAAGGGTAAGATCATAAGAATTGGGAGAATTGGTAAGGACCCTAACCACTGCATTGAAGATGTTTCATTAGTTAGAGGTCTTCATCATAAGTTACTTAGTGTTAGTCAACTTTTTGACAAGGGTCACAAAGTGATTTTTGAATCTTCACACTGCACAATTATTGATGCTAACACACAGAAAATTAAGTTCATAGTTGTGAGATGTAACAACACTTATCAGGTTGACTTTGATGAGCTTGCACTAAAGAAACTGTGTTTAGTTGCTAGCAAAAGTGAAGATGTTTGGTTGTGGCATCGCCGTCTTGGGCATGCCAGTTTTAATGTGATCAGGAAGCTGAACCGTAATGATCTAGGTAGAGGTCTTCCTAAACTGAATTTTGAAACTTTAAAAATTTGTGAAGCATGCAATAAAGGAAAACAAACCACCGCATCCTTTAAATGCAAAAAATATTGTGTCTACAGAAAAACCCCTTCAATTGTTGCATTTGGACTTGTTTGGTCCCACCAGGACTCGCAGTCTTGGCGGGAAGCTTTATGGCTTTGTGATTGTCGATGATTTCTCGCGATATGCATGGGTTTTATATCTTGCTAACAAAAGTGATGCTTGCAATGAATTAATTGATTTCTGCACAAAAGTTCAGAATGAAAAAGGATATTCAATTCAGAAAATTCAAAGTGACCACGGAAAGGAATTTGAAAATCATGAGTTTGATGCTTTTTGCAGGAAACAGGCATATGAGCATCAATTCTCCTCACCAAGAACCCCTCAACAAAATGGCGTGGTCGAAAGGAAAAACAGGATGCTTGTGGAGATGGCACGTACCATGCTTGCCGAGAATGGTCTTCCTCGATATTTATAGGCAGAGGCGATGAACACTGCTTGCTACATAACAAATAGAGCAATGGTAAGACCAATCCTTAAGAAAACTCCATACGAGCTTTACAAAGGTAAGAAACCCAACATATCACACTTCAAGCCTTTTGGTTCAATTTGTTATATCTTGAACAATGGAAAAGACAATCTAGAGAAATGTGAAGCAAAAAATTATACAGGGATCTTCCTCGGGTATGATCTAACATCTAGAGCTTACCGTGTATATAACACTAGAACACTTGTTGTCTGTGGAACATGCAATACTTGGATTGATCAATGGCCAGGTTCTAGTTGGGCCTTTCCGGAGGTAGTTGTATTGCACTTATCAACATGAGAGCGGAGAAGATGTCTGTGAGGGACTCGGCAAAGGAAAATATTGTGCTCTTTTCGGAGCTGGGCATTTATTGGTATAGCCGTTGGGTAGAGGGACCTTGTGATATTGCGGGGGTTGTTGCGGCTGTTCTGGAGCGGGGAAAGCATTTTGTGGAGCAGGGAAGGTAGTTTCTGGAGCGGGGAAGGCAGGCTGAGTGTTTTGTGGAGTGGGGAATTAGGGGTTTCATGAGGTTTGTGGAAAGCGGAGCGGAGTGGATTGGTTGGTGAAAGGAAAAGCAACGGCTTGTACTTGTTCGTTGGTTTGGACTCCCTCGGTAATGGGCCCCTGAGGCTTTTTATTGTATTTGGGCTTTTGGGCTTCAAAGAGAAAATGGATGGGGAAGTCCTTGAACTGGGTTTGAATTAATCTCGCCCGGCTATAGAGTTGATACATGTTGGCAATATCGTTCATGGCCAATATGTTGTGGAAAGTGGGGGTAGCATTAGAGATAAGCAACTTGACCTTCTCCTCTTCCGGAATGTGACCCGGCACACGGGCGGCCATCTGCCTCCACCTATCAGCATATGTAGCAAAGTCCTCATCGGCTTTCATCTTTTCAGCCACAAGATCAGTAAATTAATATTCCGGACCGACCCGGTCCTGGAACCTTTGAACAAATTTCTCCTTTACAACCTTGAAACTCTCAGCGTCTTCTAGTGGCAAAGCATAGAACCACTCCAGTGCAACTCCATCTAGTGATCAGTAGAATAAATACATCATGAGGCGATCATCATACTGAAACTGTGCTGACTCGTACACGAAATCCCTCACATGAATAAAAGGGTTGTTGTTCCCGTCATACTTGCGGTATGTGGGGAGCTCAGATTGAGGAGGGAATCGATATTGTGAAAATTGGGAACTGGAACATCTGCCAAGGATTGTTGGCCAACCCATTTTTTAAGGAAGTTGAGTTGTTGTTGCATGGTAGCCCATTTATCGAGGAGTTCCTGCTCCCGAGATGGAGTAGGTGGGGCGAAAGTAGCAAGCTCAAGGCGAGGAGCCGAAGGGTAGACAAAAGGAGGGGGAGGCCCATAAGAAGGATATTGGGCCGGAGGATGACCCAAATTGGAGTGAACATGGGCTGCCCCTTGCTGAGGACAAGTGAAATCAGCTGGGCCAACAAGGATTTGTGGCACTGATGGAATGGACCTACAAGAATTAGTCTGGGTGGATGAGGGAAGAATGGTCTTCCCTTTATCAAGGACTTGAGGGGCCGATCCAGAGGACTGGCCTGCCTCCAGACTAGAGAACCAAAGGATCTTAGGCTGAACCGGGGTAAGATCAATAGGAATGGGTGGAACCCCGGGCCCATCGACCCTAGACTGAAAGACGGAGGTGGTGGATGTTGGTTATAATGTGTCCCTTCTTTTGTAAGATGGGTTATGATGCCAACTATGATGAAAATATGAACCAATAATGAAATCAATCAACCTATGAACATGTGCAACATGAACCTAGGCAACCAGCATGAATACTAGCATGGGCATGCTATCTCAATCAAGGATAAGCTAAGCAAATAAAGAAAAACACACGCCGAGGCATGGAATAAGGAGTAAAAGAAAACACACCGTATAGGTGGAACAAGCAAAATAAGAGAAGATATGAAGAAAAGAGAGCTACTGCCCAAACTAAGAAATGATGTGATCGCCACTAAGGTAAAAACAAGCCAAAGACCTGATAAATACCTTAGAATAGGAGGATGATGCACCCGCCCACGGGAGAGAGAAAACAACCAGGAAAATTACAGCTCTGTCAGATGTAATGGCTGAAGACTGATGCGTCACAGAAGTGTGACGGCCTCATGATAGACCGCTACGTGACTATAACGCGTCTGCACTAGACCGTCAGAGCTTTTGCAGAATAAGATATGGGAATCTTTGATCTCCAAGCTTTCCAGCTGGCCAGGAACTTGGGCCTCGTGCTGTGAGCCCTATAAACCTGCAAAAGAGTGTAGAACACAAAAAAACAATCTCAGATTATCCCTTGAGAAGAGTAGTATCAATAAACTAAAGAAACTTAAGGACATGCAAAAGGAAAGGGGAATACCGGGGAGGTTGGTTTTTTTTAACCCCTCTGGGGCGTTTTAAAGATGGGAGGGAAGTTTAAATGGATGCAGAAGATGCAAGAATGTGGTATAGGAAGAGGGACAATGCTATGATGCTTGAAAAAGGAAAAGACGCTAGAGATGAAAACTTTAACTGAACTAAACCTTTGGAATCGATACTCCTTGGACTTTGGAAGCAGATGGACGTGGGAAGCATCTCTCCTTGGTTGGTTCTAGCTCCAGGATGCGGCAACACTTCGACGCGAACTCCAGATGTCTCCCCCTCAAGCCATGAAGTCAAGGGTTCTATTTATAGACCCTCCAACTCTCTGGTCGAGTAGAGGATAATCCAGCTAGAAAGTAGGATGTTTCTTAGCAAACTCTTGAAGATAACACTCCCAAGAGTCCATAGAAACAAGCAGAAGGTTCTAAGGATCAGATTTGGAAGAGAAATCAAGGAATCAAACTCTTAATTCGGGCACGGAGTAGCAGAGAAAGAGCAGTTCTGCTAGAACTCTCTGTTTAACATAACGGTTGCACGATAGACGGCCACAGGAATGTAACGCCTCAGGGATGGACCGTCACACAACCCTATCCACTAAAAGATATGGCCAACGGGTGAAGTTTTTGAACACAGGACTCTAGATGAATGTAACGGTCAAGGATAGACGCGTCACAATGAATGTAACGGCTGCACGATAAACCGTCACACTCAACGGATATGATACGAGATAAGCTTTGAAAGAAGCCTCTGATTAAGGACTCTGGCATGATGTAACAGACTAATGTAGATGCGTTAGAGGATTGTAACGCGCCATCAAAGGACCGTTAGGGACAATGGAGTGCAAATGAAATGAAAGTTTGCTAAGCTTCGTCCAACGGAAAGAGGTAAGGAACCAGACCCAACCAAGGAGACATGACCCATGAAATAGACCCCAAATTGATCAAGATATCCCCATAAGGGTGAACAACTCGGAGCATCATTTAAAATGAATAAGGAGATGACCCAACTTATTGGTCACAAAACGGGTGTCATGGGTCAAGGCGTCCCTGGCATACAGCGGGCGAGATGTCTAGCTACACTGCATCAATGTGATCGAGCCGCTGCACTATCGCCTGATCCTGAGGACACGGGGAGTCCATCAGCCAGAGGTGACATTCCTCCGTAGAGATGATGAGCGCCCGAGCAAATCTTCAAAGGGCATTAGCGGAGATGTCGATTGGTGCGCCCGGAAGGAAAAATATGTGCACGATTGGAACAAGAGAGGCCGGGCCATAAAGGATCGAGCAGACAGCGATGAGGCCTACCTCAAGGCCTACTCCCAGTGGTACGGCGACCAGGTGTTTCGAGGCACCCGACGACCGGTATGAACTTCTAAACTCAAAACCCTTGTCTATTCCAATTAATTAAATTCTTATATGCTCTGACACATGTTTTCTAAATGCAGCTAGACCCACAGGGAAGGATAGCCGAGCTCGAGGGACTCCTCCATGCCACCATCCAACAGCGGGATGAGTACCGGGCTGCCTTGGAGCTTTTGGTGAGTTTCCCTAAACCTTAGACTTAAATTCTTATGATTATGATGCCATTTTTATTGACCTTGACTTCTAAATGCAGCGGGCTGAGGGAGCCCAAAGAGCAGGATCGGATGCTCCATCCTCGTCGTCACAGCCTGCCGGGGGCAGAGCTGAGCGGGATGTAGAGTTTGCTCGGGCGGTAGCTCTAGCCGAGGAGGCGGAGGCCACCCTCGCGGAGCGGGTAAGAATCAACCCAATTCCCTTAGACTTAAAATGCTTATGTTTATGCAAATGCCTAATGGACTGACTATGCAAAATGCAGGCAAGAGAGCTGACCGTGGCGGTAGCCGAGGCGGGACGTGCTCGAGCGGAGGCAGAGCGAGGGCGGTCGGAGGCAGAGAGACTCCGGACAGAGTTGGCTCAGGCACGGGCCGAGGTGGAGAGACTCCGCACCGGGACAGCGGACTTGGAGCGTTACCGGACCGAGGCCCGTGAGACACGGTGTCAGATCTTCGAGTTGAAGATCGAGCTGCGGATGATGGAGCGAACGGTGCGGATGATGGGCAGCAGACTAGAGCAGAGTACCTCACAGAGTGGAGTGCGGAGGAGCGTCACTCCGAGCGGATCAGTGGCAGACTTTCTTGCCAGTTCCTCCGGCCAGCGGAGAAACGAGGAGGCAGAGCAGAGGCAACAGCGAGAGGAGGAGAGCGTCTCCATAGCCCCACCAGCGAGGAGACCTGAGGGTGCTGGTGATAGCGATGGCCCGGGAGACAAATCGGCCGAGTGACTTTGTATTTTATTGACACCCACACTTGTACATGACTTATGTGAATGTAATGATAAAAATGAATGATCTTTTTGTGTTTTGTTTATGTGGATGAATGAATGGATGTGTGGATGAAATGGATGTGAATGTGTGGATGAATGTAAATGGAATGAAGGTGTGGATGTGTTAATGAATAGATGAATGTGTGTATGTGTGAATGAATGGATGTGTGGACGAACAAGTTGGGTAAAGTGTAAGACTGGTAGGTTAGACCAAAGAAGGAGGGAAAGAGGGAACGAAAACCTATAGCAGAGGGTGTGACAGTCCAATGGTGGAGCGTCAAGGCCATGTAACGCATCAAGCTTAGGCCGTCAGAGATGACAGAGAAGGTGGACTGAAAACTTGTTGCAGGAAATATGACGGTCCAATGATGGAGCGTCAGGATAAGGTAACGGTCCAAGGTTAGACCATCAGACATGACAGCAAAATTGAGCTAAAAACATGTAGCAGGAAATGTGACGGTCCAGTGATGGAGCGTCAGGGAGCTGTGGCGGTCCTACGATGAACCGTTAGAGAAAAAACTGTAATCTGAGACGGATTCTTCCGTGAGAGCCCAAACTCGAGGCAAGGAGACCTTTATCCACACTAGAACCCTCCTAGGCTTAGGATAAGGCTTTCTAACCCCAGCCATATCATTCTAGCACCAAAATCAAGCTTTTATAAGTTAGGAACAAGCCCCAGAATCGTTGCTTTCATTAATCCTCTGCTTCAAGGGCTGAAAACTTCATGAAAAGGCAAGAACACCATGAAGAGAAGCTTCGGAGAGATGGGCATGGAAGAGAGAGTCTACACCGGTCCCAAAGAGCCAAGAGAGAACATGGGGAGCTGCAAAGATTGACATCCATCCCCAAGCATCTGAGCTCAAGTGCCCAAAGAGTGGTAAGTTTCAAAAGTTCATCAATTTCTGCACTTTCCATGCTTCTTATGATTCTTCTCTCTTTCTCCTTCTCTCTTCCTTTTCTCTCTAGCCTTTGCCTAGCCCAAGGTGTTATTCCAACTTAAAGTGGGTGGCTCCCATGGTCAAAGAACTCCCATTAGAAGTCTTGTCGATCCTTAGGGAATGGCACCTCCAACCTTTATTAGTTTTGGCAAAAAACTTCCAGAAATTATCCTTAGATTGGGCAAGCATTTCAGCCCTCATAGAGCTATGGCATCCACAAACACACACCTTCGTCTTCCCTTCCTTTGAAGCTACAGTCCTATTGGAGGAGGTAGAGACCTACTTAGCCCTTGCTAAGATTAAAGTGGGGGATGAAGATCTAGTGTGCCATACGGTTGAACCTATTGACCCATCCTTGATTCTAAGTGATTTCATACACAACTTGAAGGATGTCAGGACCATGATCAGCCCATGCCATATTCACTTGATACCCATGGCTCAATGGATAGTCTCTCATTACAAAAATAAGTGGGAAAGATATGAAGCCATTGCCGAGGCCGTGTCGGTTTGCTTATGCGGGGTCTTCCTTTTCACCACCACCGACCACCTCCTAGATATCCAAAACCTTAGTATCATCAGCGGATTGTGGCGGGGTTTATCGATTTCTCAAGCAGTCCTTTCATACCTTTATGAAGGACTTAGCTCAGCTTGCTTAGGAGGACCTCTATTCGGCTCAATGATACTCCTTGAGTGTTGGATAGGTATGAGAATCAAATTCCAACCCAAGGAGGACATACCTTCAGCTAGCCGGATCTTCTGGAGCCACCCTTTGCTCTATATTGGAGGTGCCTTTGGACTTTCTTCACAGGTTGAATGCTGGACAGCGGACAAGAAAATGCGAGACGATTGGCGCCTCTTCCTCAACACCTTGCCAATAGAGAAGTTCATGATGGGTCAAGAGTTCTTCGAAACACTTTGCTCAAGGTACCACGGCGACCAGGTCTTGATCTTCAGCTAGTGGGGAACACCACGATGGCGATCTACAACCCACACCGGTGCTATCTTCAGATCGGGCTACCCCGCACCGTAGTTCTTGCACTATCACATTTCCCTCCCCTTCAAGCTAGGAAGATGGGGACCGAGGAGGATGAGAGAGCAGTCCGGAGCGCCTTGACCATGTGGGAGATTAGCAAAGTGCACCGGTGGCAAGAAGAGGTGGAAGAAGACGACGAGGGACGCCGTGGCTATGTGAAGGAATTACGCAAGATCTGGCCTCTTACGGACAGAAAACTGAATGTAGCTTTAATTTTCTTGAATGTAATGATAATTAAAGTTTACCAACCAATCTTATGTTTCATTGGGTTTAATGAAATGACATGGAAGTGCTTAAGTTGAATGGATTTTGAGTTTGTTGCTTGATTGGGCTCAAACGTTCTAGAAAATAGAGTTTCTGGGAGATGTAACGCTCCTATGCAGGACCGCCACAATGGCCTAACGGTCTCACGATGAGCCGTCAGGAAGGTGGGTTCAGGAAAACTGAGTTTTCTGTTCTCGGGGAGGTATAACGGTCCAATCATGGGCCACCAGAGTGAAGTGACGGTCTAGTGTAGACGCATCAGGGAGAGTCTACTGAGAACATATGAGTTTCAACCTTCGGGAGAAGGTGACGGCCGAATGATGGACCGTCACAGGACTGTGACGGTCCATAAATGGAGCGTTACAGGCCTTATAAGTTTGCAAGCTTGGATCTTGAGCTTGAACCTGCGTTCTACACACATTTAAACAAGAGACAAGTTAAATCTATTCTTAGACTCAACCCCTTGCTTGAAACAAGTTAGAAAATGACCATTCTTGATATTTGGTCAAGGGGTGGAGCCTTATTAAATAGGCGGCAAACAGAATGGAAACAATGCGATGCATGCGATGCACCTGATGGTATTTTGGGATTTTTGCAAATACTTAGATTTTTTGTGAGATTTTGAAATATATGATTTTTTGGATTTTGGAATGATGATTTTTTTTTTAGATTTTGAAATATATGATTTTTTTGGATTTTGAGATATATGATTTTTTTGGATTTTGAGATATATGGTTTTTTTGGATTTTGAAATATATGATTTTTTTAGATTTTGAGATATATGATTTTTTTCAGATTTTGAAATATATGATTTTTTTGGATTTTAAAATACCAGTGCCGCCCTAGAAACGTGGGTCCTCCTTATTCCATTGAGAGTTCCCAAGGTTGGCGTGCAATAGAGGTGACAACCCCTGGCGAGGGCCTAAATCGCGTGACAGTGGTTCTACCAAGGCCAAACCCAGGGTATTTGTCTTAGTCCTGAAAAGGAAAATAGAATGCGGGGGTAAGCTTAGACCAGATATAGAAGTGTTCAGGGCTTGAGTTCCTCCCCAGACAACCCATTCAGAGACTCGATCTGTTGCGCCGGGGCTTTGTGTCCGTCATCGAACCTTTGTCCACTCTAGGCACGCATACGACCGGGCTCATGCGTCCCGCGGGGAAACTGTACTGCCACTCTTGCCGTGCCTAGCCTTTTATTTTTACAAGAGCTTTGGAACTTATAATTGATAGACTTTTGAGATAAACTTTTGCCTTTGTCACGATGAATGCTCCTTTTGTTTGCCTTTTTTTCTTTTCTTTTGTGGCGTCAGGTCATAACGGACTGCCCCTATTTGAGACCTCCTCTCGTCAGGGTACCTAGATTGGTCGTCGCCTCCTTATTCACCTCTTGCCCCTGGATTCAACCGAAGAAAGAAATGGATAGGGACTTTGACTTTCCCCCAAGCACGGCCAAGGAGAAACGGTGTCTACAAAGTGGAAAACCCGACCAGGGACGTCGTGTAGTGTGTGATTGTCGCGCTCGGGGTCCTCTTTCATGGCGAAAGGGAAGAACTCCTTGCTACCGGGGTGGCACTGGTTTAAACTCTAAGGAAAGAAATGCTTAAGATACAACACATTCCAAGCGTAAGCAAGCTCCTCACCTTCTGCATTCACTAAGCGATAAGCATTCCCTGGATAAGCCTCTTTGACAACAAACGGCCCTTCCCAGTTAGGTTGTAAGTTAGACCTAGGACCGGCAGACCGTATGAATTTGTGTTTCAAAACCATATCACCTTTTTGAAATTTGGGCTCAATTACCTTCTTTTGAAAATAACGCAAAACTCTCTTTTGATAAATGGATACATGATCGGCTGCATTCATCCTCTTCTCGTCTAAGAGTTCCAGCTGGACGAGCAACGTCTCTCGATGTTCAACGAGATTAAGTTCCTTATCGAGCTGTACCCTTAGGGAAGGGATCAGGATTTCATATGGGAGCACTGCCTCCATCCCGTAAGTGAGAGCATAGGGGGTTTGTCCTGTGGGAGTGCGGACGGAGGTGCGGTAAGCCCATAGAGCTTCCACTAATCTTTCTGGCCAATCAGAAAATTTGTGAGATTCGCATGTTTTCTTTATGATTTTGAGAAGGGTTTTATTAGTGACTTCGGCCTGGCCGTTGCCTTGCGGGTAATATGGAGATGAATGATGCAATGCAATATTGAACTTCTTACATAGGTCCTTAAGCTCTTGAGAAATGAACTGGGGTTCGTTGTTGTTTGACGATGCTACTTGGCACTCCGAACCACGAGATGATGTTCTTCATGATGAAGCATCACATCGTGGTAGCTTTGATCTCTGCATACGCTTCTGCTTCAACCCACTTGGTGAAGTACTCAGTGGCAGTGAGGATGGAGGATTTTTGCTTGATTTGAGAGTTAGGATCACCGAGCGGGCCGAAAACGTTGAACGCCCACATGGAGAAAGGCCAAGGAGCAGATAGAGGATGAAGAGATGAAGCTGGAGCGTGAATCTTATCAGCATGGATTTGGCACTTAAGACACCTCCGGACATAGAGGGAGCAATATTCCTCTAGAGTGGGCCAATTGTAGCCCTGCCTAAGGATCTTCTTTGCTAGAGCCTGGCCATTAACATGACCTCCACACTCACTGGAATGGGCTGCTTCGGCCACCTTCCAAGCCTCATCGTCGTCTAAGCATCTCATGAGCATCCCATTAGTAGTGCTCCTGTATAGTTCACCTGCGACGATAGTATACCTTGAGGCGTCTCTTCTTATTGACTTGCGCTGCTCAGCGCTTGCCCCTTCTGGGAATGATCCATCTTTGCAAAACAACTCAATTTCATGATACCATGGCAATTCTCCCTCCTCCAAGATCTATTCTAATTCCATCAAAGATACTTCCTTTAGCTCTTCCTTCTCAGCCCTCGTCCCTACATTCTTCCTAAGGTTAGCATACCAAGGATCCTGAAGAGAGGGTGCGTCCAATCTCTGAACGATGATAGTCTCAGTACTCCGACTGAGAGGGAAAGATAGAGAGTAAGCGAGGGATGCTAAAGCATCGGCTAGAATGTTATGAGACCGGGGAGTATGGATGTAGATCAACTTGTAGAATTGCCTTGCTAGGAGCGTGACCAAATCTTGATATGGCTTGAGCTTAGGGTCACGGGTGCGGTAAGTGGAAAAAACTTGCCGCAGGACGAGTTGAGAGTCCCCTATGATATTTAAGTAACGGACGCCTAAAAGATAGGCGTGCTTCAATCTGGCTAAGAGAGCTTCGTACTCGGCGATGTTATTGGTAGCAGGAAATCGGAGTTGATAAGCAAAGGGAATCGTCACTCCTTCTGGAGTGAGTAGAACAGCGCCTATCCCTCGGCCCTGAGAATTGAGTGCACCATCGAAGTGCAGAGACCAAAAGGGATGATGAGTAAGGACAAAGAGATGTTCATCAAGGAAATCGTCCTGAATAGAATCAGTGTAAGGGATGGGGAGATGAGCAAGATGTTCAGCAATGGCATATCCTTTGACTGCCTTCTGAATAATGAAGGTGATATCGAACTGAGAGAGGAAACTCTGCCAGCGAGCTAACTTACTAGAAAGGACAGGCTTTTCTAAGAGATAGTGGATCGGGTCCATTCTAGAGATCAACCTAACTGGGTGAGATAGGAAGTAGTGTTTGAGCTTCTGAGCTACCCACACTAAGGTGGCACAAGTCTTCTCCATAGCGGTATATTTAGCCTCAGCTGGGTTAAACAACCCGGAGAGGTAATAAGCTGCCCGCTCTTTCCCTTCATCATCTACTTGTGCTAAAACCGCCCCTAAGGAGTCCTCAATGACCGAGATGTATAGGATTAGGGGTTTCCCAGGGACAGGGGGTTGCAAAATCAGGGGACTAGATAAATATTCCTTTAGGTCCTCATAGGCCTTTTGACAATCTTTATTCCATTCAAATTTGACCCCCGCCTTTAACAGCTCATAAAGCGGGCGGCACCTCTGAGAATGTTGGGATATGAATCTTCTGATGAATTGCAATCTTCCAATCAGTCCTCGAAGTTCCATAATGTTCTTTGGCGGGGGCATGTCCATTACGGCCTTTTCTTTATTAGGATCAATATGGATCCCCCGTTTGCTAACTATAAAGCCTAGCAGCTTCCCTGAAGAGACTCCGAAAACACACTTCTTCGGATTCATTTTGAGCTTGTACTCCCTAGCTCTCTGCAGTACCTTAGCCAGAATAGCGGGGTGTTCTTCTTTGGTTCTCGACTTCACCAAGATGTCATCCATGTAAGCTTCCATATAGATATGCATCATGTCATGGAAGATGGCCATCATCACCCTCTAGTAAGTGGCACCTGCATTCTTAAGATCAAACAACATAACCACGTAGCAATACGTGCCCCAAGGCGTGGTGAAGTAGGTCTTCTCTTGATCTTCCGGAGCGAGATGAATATGGTTATAACCTGAGTAACCATCCATGAATGATAAGGCTTCGTATCCGGTAGTGTTATCCACCACGACATCTATGTGAGGCAGCGGGAAGTCATCTTTGGGACATGCCTTATTAAGATCCCCGAAATCAATGCAAATGCGCACCTTCCCATCCTTCTTGATGACAGGGACTATGTTCGCCACCCACTGGGGATATAAGATGACTCTAATGAACCTGGCCTTATATAACTTATCGACCTCTTCTTTAATCCTTAAGGCCATGTGGGGGTGAAATCTTCTCGATCTTTGCTTTACGGGTGTTGCCCCTGGTTTAAGCACTAGTCAGTGTTCCACTAAGGAGGGGTCAAGACCCAGCATGTCCTCATAAGACTAGGCGAAAGAATCACTATACTCCCTCAGAACCTTGATTAGATCTTCTTCTACTTGCGGAGGGAGGTTAGCGGCAATAATAATGGGCCTTGGGTCTTCTTCAGTTCCCAAATTTATTTCCTTTGTAGGTTCATCCACTGCCGATGACGGCTCGTCGAATCTCTTTAATCCTTACGCATACAGATCGGCAGTGCCATCTACGTTGCTGTCCTCATCATCGATTGGGTCCTTTTCATCCAGGACTTCATACACACCTAGCCCGTCATCACTCCACACCTCGTCTATTTCCTCATCGTCTTCTATCATAATTGCCGTAGTGACAAATTTCGGGCACTTCAAAAGAGCATGACATTGCTGAGCTAGATCCTGCAAGAACCTATCAGGGATGGATTTGGAATGAGGCGCAAGCAAGCGCGACTCGGATTCGGAAGGATTGGATGACCTAGAATAGGACCCTACTTCTCTAGACCTAACTGACTCTACTTCCCTAGACTCGTCGGACCCTACGCCTAACCTAGGAGAAAGGAAATTTAGTGGAAAGGAAGGGACAGAGGACTCGTGCCCCTGAGAGGATGATGGAGACAAGATAGCGTGATCTTCCACTGAAATCTCTGTTTCAAATTTGATGTTTTTTTTGGAGATTAGTGAGATCATATAGCAGGATGGAAGAGATGGTGGAGGAGGAAGTGCGAGCGGAAGAAGAGAAGAGTAGAGAAGATTGAGGGGAGAATCGGATGAGGAAAAGATAGAAGAGGGGGAATTAAGAGATAGGGAATACCCACAAGGAGAGTGACTTATTGCAAATTCCGTCGGTAGGTCGTATCGGAACGAAGATTTTGGACAAAGCGGATCAACCACAATTGAAGGAGGACGAGGAATAAAGTCCAGCGTATGGAACAATGCGCGCAGGCGGGAAGGAGATAAAGAAACAACAATTGGAGAGCTCACTGTTTCTTGCGGATGACATGCTGGTTTTGGCTTCCACTGAACAAGCCATACCTTCTGATTCTTCTTCTGACCATGACCATCTGGCTCGTTGAACATTCTGGAAAATGACTGACTGAAATCTGGCATATCATCAACAGGCCCTCTTGGCAGCAGAGGCGGACTGGCAACTATGCAAGCTATATTCTCCTTCTCTAACTGTGCTGGCTGTGGCTTAAGTGTTCCTGGCTGGAGAGGGCCTTTAACAAAGTGTTGGTGATAGTCCCATGTAAGTGGTCATGAGTCTTCCGTCATTGAAAGTGCAGACTCTCGGTAGCCGAGACCCCGTCTACTCATTTTTCTACCCCTGGGAATGGGCTTAGTTCGCCCTTGTAATTGCGCACCGAGGCCTCTACCCGGCTGGTATCCAAATTTCAATATAATGTCCCAGCCCTTGGAATCTTGGATCTGGGGTTTCGCTTTGATATCAACATGGGTAGTGGCGGGCCTGCGAGGTGCATAAGCCCAAGGAAAGTCCAGATCCAATACCGAGATAACAGGTCGACTGCTGGGCCATAGCATAGGCAATATCTTTTTTGAGATAGCTTTAACAGACTAGACCGTGGATAAGCTTTTTACTTTAACCACCCTCCCTTGAAAAGGAAACTTAAGACATTGATGCGTGGTGGAGGACACGGCACTGAGAGTATCGATCTACGGACGACTCAAGATAGCCTTAAACATAGGGTCAATGTCCAGCACATAAAATTCAATGGGCATAGGCCCAAGCTCAGCTTGAATAGTAACAATCCCGTGACATGCTCTTCGTGAGTTATCATATGCAGCTATAGTTGTTGGAGTCGGCCGTAAAAGTTCCTCTGATAAGTTATAGGCCCTGAGAGTGCTGAGTGGACATATATTGATAGATGCCCCTGTATCAACTAGCGCCACATCAATACTGACTTTGTTCAAGATTATTGTGATGCAAAGCGGCATTTACCTAGCTTCTGGAGGAGCTAGGTCGGTCTCAGAGAAGGTTATCGCTGGCCCTTTGGAAATAGTTGACAGTGCTGTAAGTAAGATGTCGGCTGCCACATCTTCACTAACCATCACCTTTTGAAGAAAGTTCCTGAGAGCATCTTGGTGAAGGGTAGATCTTTTAATGAAATCCAGTATAGATATCTTGGCGGGCACCCTATCCAAATGATGTAGCAAATCATACTGGGTACCCGGTAGTGGCTCAACCTCTTCCTGCTCAGCAGCCGGTTGGGAAGACTGGGGATTTAAGGTAGGAGCAAAATTACGATGAAACATGTGCCTGCTCCGTAGGGCACAATTATAAGCTGCCGCAGCCTCGGATGGGCTCAAAATAAGTGACTTAACAGGCCCGGTGGGGTGAATAAATTGTATGGAGGTGGGTGTGGAGGTAATAATAGGGGTGGGAATGGAGGTAACAGGTTGTGATGACAAAATAATGGGTGGAGGGTTAGTTGTGGGTATGGTGGTAGCGGGGGTGAGCGAAAGTGGGGTGGTAAGTGGAGGTGTAATGAGCGGAGGGTTAGATGGAGGCGTGGTGATAGCGAGTGTAAGCAATGGGCGAGAGACGGGTGGTAGGGTAGAAACGGGTGAAAGAATGAGTGGTCTAGCAGGCAGAGGAGGGTTTTGGCATGTGGGTGTAATGATGGTGGGAGTGGAAAGAGTGGGGTAGTTGTGGTGGAGGGCCATGACTTGTGGCGTGGAGCCATCTTCATCAAAGGACCACCCGGCGTCATGGCCCGGGGGTTGAACTACATTAACCTGAGCCGGTACTGGCGGCTAAGGCTGTGGAGCGGGAGGATGGTTCGGCATTGGGTTCTGATGGATCCCCAAATCTTGAACCGGGTGCTGTTACTACTGCGGCTGCTGCTACAGCTACGGTGCCTATTGTTGCTGCACTTGCTACCTCGGCGGCTGCCTTCTTTTCTCTTTAATTTCTATAATGGCCCTATGCACTTCGGCCCAATCAATCCTCTACCCTTCTTGGAGGTCATAGACCAAGTCTCTGAACTGAAAACACCCTTCAATTGTATGTCCCGGCTGCCTGTGGAACATACGGTACTTCGTTTGATCAATGGTCAGGATCCAGACGGGGCATTTCGGAGGAAGTTGGATTGCACTAACTGACATGAGAGCCGAGAAGATGTCCGTGAGGGACTCGGGCAAAGGGGGACACTGGGCTCTCTTGGGTCCCGGGAACTTGTTGTTGTTTTTATAGCTGTTAGGTGGAGGGACATTATGGTATTGCGGAGGCTGTGGAGGTTGTTGCGGAGCGACGAAGGTGTTTTGTGGAGTGGCAAAGGTAGGCGGAAAATTTTGTGAAATGGGTTGAAAGTTTTGTGGAGCGGGATTTTGAGGAGTGCGCGGGTTTTGGGGAAAGCGGAATGGTGTGGCTTGGAAGGGGAAGGTAACGGCTTGTACTTGCTCATTGGTCTGGACCCCCTCGATGATAGGCCCTTCAGGTTTCTTGTGATATTTAGGATTTTGGTTCTCAAAGAGCGAGTGGATGTGGGAGTTTCTGAATTGGGTTTGAATGAACCGCGCCCGGCTATACAGTTGGTGCATGTTGGCTATGTCGTTCGTGGCAAGAATGTTACGGAAGGTTGGAGTGGCATTGGAAATGAGTAGCTTGACCTTTTCTTCCTCCTGAATGTGGCCTGGTACCCTGGCAGCCATTTGTCTCCACCTGTCAGCATAGGTTGCAAACTCCTCATCAGGCTTCATCCTCTCGGCCACCAAATCTGCGAAGGAGTATTCTGGGCCGACTCTATCTTGAAACTGCTGAATGAACTTATCTTTCACCACCTTGAAGCTCTCGACATCCTCTAGTGACAGAGAGTAGAACCATTCAAGCGTGACCCCATCTAACGATCGGCGGAACAGATACTCCATGAGGAGATCATCATACTGAAACTGGGCCGATTCATATAAAAATTCCCTCACATGGATAAAGGGATTGTCGTTCCCATCATACTTGCGGTAATTAGGGAGCTCGGATTATGGAAGGAGCCGGATGTTCTGGAAACTTGGGACCGGAACGTCTGCCAAGGATTGTGGGTCAACCCGCTTCTGGAGGAAGTCAAGTTGTTGTTGCATGGGGGCCCATTTATCGAGAAATTCCTGCTCTCTGGACGTAGTAGGGATAGTGAAAGATGGAATTTGAAGAGCAGAGGGGTAAGCAGATGGAGGGGGCGGCCCATAGGATGGATATTGGGCCGAAGGATGACCCACATTGGTGTGAACTTGGGCTGCCCCTTGATGAGGGCACATGAAATCATTTGGACCGATAAGAACCTACGGCACTGATGGGCCGAACATGTGATGATCTGACATAGAAGAAGGTGGGACAATGGTCTTTCCCTTATCCAAAAATTACTGGGCCGAGCCAAAAGACTGGCCCGTTTCCAGACTAGAGAACCTGAGGGTCCTGGGTTGGACCGGAGTGAGGTCGATTGGAGCGGACTAGATGGTGGACCCATCGGCCCTAGGCTGAGCGATGGAAGGATTGGATAGACCATGAGCAATCGTGGGAGGTGGGGTATTGGACCCCTGGATGGCCTGATAGATGGCTTGAAGTTGGGTCGGATCCAACTGGGCCATCATTTGGAGGATGGAATTGATGGAATGAGTCGGAAGAGACTGAGTGGATTGGGTACCCTCCATAGGGATGGAGGACAGAGGAGGGACGTGCCCCTCCCCGGGATGGAATGAGATGACCCTAGAGGGATCCTCTAGAAGCCCTTGAGGAAGAGACTCCTCTTGGGAATGAGGTAGATCGAATGAGGCCATGGCGGACTCGAAGAGCGGATTGAAGTAGCACTTGGGGAAGGAATTGCCCCTAAAGGATGAAGTTTCTAGAGATCGGAAGCAACTCCACATGCAACGAAAGACCTTAACAAAATACAAACAACACACAACAACACACAATAAGTGATTTAAAGTAGATGATTTAAACAAAAATGTAAGTGAAACAAGAGATAACAATACTCAAGGTCAACCAAGTTGTTTAGATGATGCAACATGATTTTTACTATTTTTCTCCTTAGAACCTTAGTGACTTGATTAAAATGTGCTCTCCGAAATAGGTTCCTAATAGGGGAAAAATGTGTGGCTTGGTTGACTCTAAATGTAATCGCTCCTTCACTTATGCAATCCTAGACATGGGGTGGGAAGTGGTGCAACCGGCCCGGCGTCCGTGTGGGAATCCACGGCTCGTGGGGACTTATGGAGGTCCCTGATGTGATTTCCTGGTCGGCCCCAAGGAATATGGAGATGAGAGGTCCACACACCAAGGTAGCAGAATGCAATCTAATGTATGAGAATATGCATGGACCTATGTGCACCGGAGTGCATGCAAATTCTAGCCTAAAATATAGCAATCAAATATGCACACAATGATATGAATATGTGAACCAACCAAGGGGGAGACCAAATAGCACCCAAGCATGAAGATCACAGTAAAAACTGTGAAAATAAACTGCACCTCGGGATGCGTACTTATCTGGAGTATGTGACAGTCTATAATACCCGCGCCAGAAGAATGTGACGGTCCAAGACTGGACCGTTAGATATAACTTAACGTGTGAAGAGGTGACCGTCAGAGTAGCCTATGAGCTAGAAATAGCAGAGAAATAAAGGGAAAATCCGGAGAAAACCAGAGCAACTTAAGGCAAACAAAGGACAACAAGTTCTTTTTAACAGAGATTCAAAGCACAATTGGCACTACATGTCCCACCGTGATCGTCAAAAAATTCTGTTGGTTATAATGTGTCCCTTCTTTTGCAAGATGGGATATGATGCCAACTATGATGAAAATATGAACCAATAATGAAATCAATCAACTTATGAACATGTGCAACATGAACCTAGGCAACCAGCATGAATACTAGCATGGGCATGCTATCTCAATCAATGATAAGCTAAGCAAATAAAGAAAAACACACGTCGGGGTGTGGAATAAGGAGTAAAAGAAAACACACCGTATAGGTGGAACAAGCAAAATAAGAGAAGATATGAAGAAAAGAGAGCTACTACCCAAACTAAGAAAGGATGTGATCGCCACTAAGGTAAAAATAAGCCAAAGATCGGATACATACCTTAGAATAGGAGGATGATGCACCCGCCCACGGGAGAGAGAAAACAACCAGGAAAATTGCAGCTCTGTCAGATGTAACGGTTGAAGACTGATGCGTCACAGAAGTGTGACGGCCTCACGATAGACAGCTACGTGACTATAACGCGTCTGCACTAGACCGTCAAAGCTTCTGCAGAATAAGATCTGGGAATCTTTGATCTCCAAGCTTTTCAGCCGGCCAGGAAGCTTGGGCCTCGTGCTGTGAGCCCTGTAAACCTGCAAAAGAGTGTAGAACATAAAAATACAATCCCAGATTAGCCCTTGAGAAGAGTAGTATCAATAAACCAAAGAAACTTAAGGACATGCAAAAGGAAACGGAAATACCGGGGAGGTTGGTTTTTTTTAACCCCTCTGGGGCGTTTTAAAGATGGGAGGGAAGTTTAAATGGATGCAGAAGATGCAAGAACGTGGTAGAGGAAGAGGGACAATGCTATGATGCTTGGAAAAGGGAAAAGACACTAGAGATGAAAACTTTAACAGAACTAAACCCTTGGAATCGATACTGCTTGGACTTTGGAAGCAGATGGACGTGGGAAGCAGCTCACCTTGGTTGGTTCCAGCTCCAGGATGCGGCAGCACTTCGACGCGAACTCCAGATGTCTCCCCCTCAAGCCATGAAGTCAAGGGTTCTATTTATAGACCCTCCAACTCTTTGGTCGAGTAGAGGACAATCCAGCTAGAAAGTATGATGTTTCTTAGCAAACTCTTGAAGACAACACTCCCAAGAGTCCATAGAAACAAGCAGAAGGTTCTAAGGATCAGATTTGGAAGAGAAACCAAGGAATCAAACTCTTAATTCGGGCACGGAGTACCAGAGAAAGAGCAGTTCTGCTAGAACTCTCTATTTAACGTAACGGCTGCACGATAGACCGCCACAGGGATGTAACGCCCAAGGGATGGACCGTCACACAACCCTATCCACTAAAAGATAAGGCCAACGGGCGAAGTTTTCAAACACAGGACTCTAGATGAATGTAACGGTCAAGGATAGACGTGTCACAATGAATGTAACGGCTGCACGATAAACCGTCACACTCAACGGATAGGATACGAGATAAGCTTTGAAAGAATCCTCTGACTTAAAGACTCTGACATGATGTAACGGACTAATTGATGCGTTAGAGGATTGTAACGCGCCATCAAAAGACTATTAGAGACAATGGAGTGCAAATGAAATGAAAGTTTGCTAAGCTTCGTCCAGCGGAAAGAGGTAAGGAACCAGACCCAACCAAGGAGACATGACCCATGAAATAGACCTCAAATTGACCAAGATATCCCCATAAGGGTGAACAACTCGGAGCATCATTTAAAATGAATAAGGAGATGACCCAACTTATTGGTCACAAAACGGGTGTCAACAGTGGAAAGACCTTGTGCAATCATTAGAGATAGAGCGTTGGACCCCTGCAAGGTCTGATAAAGGGCCTGAAGTTGGCTCGGATCCAACTGGGCCATCATTTGCAAGATGTGACTGGTGGGATTATTGGTGGAAAGAGAGGGTTGCGCGCCCTCCATGCAGACGGAGGGCAGAGGAGGGACGGACCCTTCTCCGGATGGAAGTTGGATGAGGGTCTTCTAAGAGACCCTGGAGAAGAGATTCCTCATGGGTGTTGATATTTATTTGCCTATCTTTTATCTTACTTTTGAGGTTTGCAAAGTAACATGGCAAGATGACAAACAAGCAATCAAAGATTTACTCAAACCTGTGAACATGTGAACATGAACCTAGGCAATCATAGCTAGCTCTAGCATGGGCATGCTATCTCAATCAAATTACGCTAAGGAAAAGGAAAACACACGCCGGGGCGTGGAACAAGGAGTAAATAAAAACACACCGTGAAGGTGGAGCAAGCAAGGAAAGTAAATATGATATGATGAAGAAGACAGCTAATGCCCAATACCAAGGAAAGATGTGATCACCACCAAAGTAAACACAAGTCAAAAGACCTGAATATACCTTGGAAATAGGTGGATGAAGCACCCGCCCACGGGAGAGAAAACCAAGGAAAGCCTGCAGATCAACTTGGAAGTAACGGCCAGAACCCTGTGAGTCGCTTGTAAGCGACGGCCGCACGATAGACCGCCAGAAGATAGTGACGCGCCTGCACCAGACCGTCAGGTAACCTGCAGTAGTAAAGCTTGAATTCTTTTAACTCCAACTCTTCCAGCCGGCTAGAAGACTTGAGGCTCGTGCTAATGAACCTGTAAACCTGCCAAAGATGTAGAAAGACAAGACAAGACAACCTCAATTAGCCCTTTTCGCAAGCACAGCATCAATTCTTAAAGAGTTTAAGAACATCAAAAGGAGAGGGAATTACCGGGGAGTTTTTGGTTTTTTAACCCCTCTGGGTGTTTTAAAAGTTTGGAAGGATGTTTATATGCTTAAAGAACAGTGAAAAACGTGGAGGAAGAGGAGGGACAATGCTTTGTTTGAGGAAAAACCAAGGAAGAACTCAAGCATGCAATGATAAACTTGAAAGATAAAACTAAAGGACTTCCTTGATTGGAAGATGGATGGACGTAGGAAACAGCTCCTCCTGGATGAAGATGGCTCCTGAGTTCGGCAGCACTTCGTCGTGAATTCGAAATCCCCCCCTCTTTTGCCATGAATTCAAGGGTTCTATTTATAGACCCTCAAAACTCGTAGGTCAAGCAGAGGATAATTCAGCAGGAAAGAGGGATAACTCTTAGCAAATCCTTGAGGATAATATCACCAAGAGTCCATAGAATCAAATGGGGAGTCCTGAGGATCGGATTTGAAAGAGATAACGTTAATCCAAATTCTTATCTCACCACGGAGTAGCAGAGAAAAGGCCTGAACTGCCAGGACTCTCGGAAGGAAGTAACGGCTGCACGATAGACCGCCACTTGGAAGTAACGCACCAAGGATCATCCGTTACTTTCAACCCTATCCCAAAGAGATAAGATCAACGGAAGAAGACCCAACAAGCTGGACTCTTCAAGGAAGCGACGGCCAAGGCCTAGGGCGTCAGAATGAAACAACGGCTGGACGACAGACCGTTATTATCAACGTGGAATTAAAAGGATAAGCTTCAGGACGAGGCCTTAAGCCTTAAGACTCTTCAAAAAGTAACGGCCCAGGACCCATCCGTCAGAAGGAAGCAACGCGCCTTACTGGGACCGTTATTATCATTGAAGTTCAAAAATAGAGTGAAGGGTTTGCTAAGGTTCATCCAACGCAATGCCACCGGGAGCCACATCTTAACCCAGGAATTAAGACCCAAGAAATAGGCTTCAACTGATCAAGAGACTCGATGAAGAGTAAACAACTCGGAGCATCATATAGAATGAAATAAGGAGATGACCCGACTTATTGGGTATAAAACGGGTGTCAACAGATGCCCCTCCTTAACGTCCTCTTTGCAGGGGAACGAGCGGAGGTGAAGCGGGAGTGAAATGGATGAAGCGGAAATGAAACGGAGTGTATCAAAAAGAGGGCGTTAAGGTAAACGACACCCGTTCTGCACCAACAAGCGATAGGAATTTTCTGGAAAACTTTGAACTGATCACAAGGAAATAGCCAACCAAAGGACGCAAGTCTGGAGGAATTAACTAAGGAAAGGAAACACGGCTAGCCGCCGGAGGCAACGGAAAGGAAAGAGACTAAACTCCAGACAGGAATCTTCAGCGAACCAGATCAAGCGAGCAAATCGAAGGAAACCTTCTAATTCAGAGTGGAATGATTCTCCTTATTCGGGATTAAGAACACAGCTGTTCACCATCACTGAGATATCTTGAGCAGATGAAACTCATGAAATGCTCAAAGAATGCGTATGATGCATGCTGGGCTAAAGGAAAAAGAAATCCTCAAAACAAAATGCAAAGAAAGATAAAATATCAAATACTCGAGAATAATATTGCTAGATCGGAGTAATCAGAGTCAGGACACTATCTGCAACCACGGCGTGCAAGATAGAACCATCGTCCCCAAACTTTCCAATCTAACGGCCTATCCAACGATTAATCACGTGAACTTAGATCATCATCATTTTTGTTTAAGGGGAACATCAGATCCCAGGACACATGAATGACCAGCCGGTTCTCGAGGTAATATATCATAGATAACATATAGTAATGCATTAAGAGGATGAGGGAGCGGGATACAATACCTGACTCACCTGCCGGACGGAAGGAAAAGCGTGACTTTTGTTCATAACTCCTTTCATGAAAGATAGGTTAGCCAAACAAATATCATGATAAGCATCAAGGCATAACCATTGTACGTGCAAGAGGTACCCATAAGGAACAACATGGAAGAAAATGGAACCATTTTGACATTAATTAGACCATTTAATTCATCAAGAAACTTGCAAGTTTGTAACGGTCTCATGACAGGGCGTCATATCAAGTAACGGATCACCCTTGATCCGTCATAAATCAGGCGGTTCACATTCTTCGATAAAACAGTCCAACACATGTGACGGCCCATTAAAGAAGCGTCAGAATGATGTGACGGCCGGTCGATAGACCGTCACATTTCCTGAGTTTTCAAAAAAAAAGCAACCGAACGGTCTCGGCCCTCATTCAAACACTCAACGCAAAAAAAAACCCAACCGAGAGAAACCACCGGCGACCACCATCTCCACCGCAATGGCCGGCGACGAGGCACCCCAGCCGCCACCAAAGAAGAGAGAGAGAGGGAAAAGGATGGCTATACGGCGGCTCCACCGCCGGATTGAACGGGAGACGATCCCGCTGGTGGAAAAAGAACAACCGGCGAGGCGAAGTCCAAGGGAGGAAGAGGAAGCTCCCACGGCCACGGGGGATGAAGGGGAAGTTCCCTTGGGTGCAGAGGAGCCCAAGGAACCAAAGAAGAAGAAG
The DNA here is from genome assembly GCA_022559845.1 of Amorphophallus konjac. Lineage (NCBI taxonomy): Eukaryota > Viridiplantae > Streptophyta > Magnoliopsida > Alismatales > Araceae > Amorphophallus > Amorphophallus konjac. Next base: position 110,538,731 of record CM040119.1, on the reverse strand, counting down.
AAGAAAGCCATGGACCACGAGGTAGGCCCTCCGCCCTAATTTTCTAATTATTATTTTTTTTGTGTTTATTTATGGATGCATGTGGGGATAAGGGTAGAAATGGGTCTACGAACCCATTAGGAACAATTGTAGGCCATTTGGCCACAGTGGGAAGCCACGGGGATGCAAGGGAAAAAAATTCCCAAACGCAGAAAATGTGACGGTCCTGCCAGCGACCGTCACACTCCTGACGCGCCAAGCTGAGGCCGTCAGAGTCAAGTGACGCCCAACCCCAGGGCCGTCACTCTTGCCAGGGAATTAAACTGTCTTTAGGGTTTTCAATTTTCAAATTTTTATTTTGTTTTAAATTATGAATGTTTATGCAATGATTATATGATGCCAATGGACTAATTAATGATCTAATATGCAATGCAGGGAAAGAGAAGATCACGGATCTCCTGGCTTCAGATCCGGGCAGTGTACCAGGCATTGCCCGACTACCAGAGAGAGAGATTGGCCGGCATGGGATTCGCCGAGGTGCTTAGCATCGAGGTGATCCGGATGGACACTCCGGTATTGTACGCCTTGCACGAGAGATGGGACCCGATCAGCAGAGCTTTCATCTTCCCGTGGGGCCACATGATCCCCACGCTAGAAGACATAGCGAGGATTACCGGATTGAGAGTCCACGGAGCCGCGGTGACAGGGTGGACATACGGCGACTACCGAGAGATGGCGCAGCAGCTGCTCGGGCTAGACTTGATCAGGCCGGGACAGTCCTCCTCCCAGCTTTCGAGATCAGTGCTGCAGGAGAGCTTGGGACTGAGAGGAGCGGCGATCGCCGTAGGAGAGCTACCCGAGGAGCACCTGAGCAGAGTGATAGACCAGGTGCGCCCTCGCGTGGCGGCGGAGGCGGGACCAGAGGGAGACAGAGTGCTCAGACGCTTCCTGATGCTGCTATTCGGGAAGCTCCTTTTCGCGACTCGGGCAGATGTCATCAGCTGCAGACTGCTGCCGATGATAGAGGATTTGGGCAGAGTCAGGAGATACGCCTGGGGAGCGGCAGTGCTCGCATTCCTGTTCGAGTCCCTCAGCACTACGGACAGGCAGACGATGCTGGGCGGCTTCTCGCCTTTCCTACAGGTAAATGCACTTCTAAATGCTTTCTATTATACCATGAATATTGATGCTATGATTTATGAAAAATGATTTATGCAATGATTTATGCAATGATTCGACTGACTCGACTTCTAAATGCAGATCTGGAGCTATATGTACCTCCCGGGCATCGGGAGAGGCACTTTACTCCATCCCGGCCGCATACCGATCGCGAGGCGTTGGTCGGTGGCGAGGGACACAGGGTCGATCATTAGACTGACCCGGACGATCCAGGACGACTTGGACTCCTTCCCGCATACATCGGTAAGTCCAGAACTCAAAAATGATTTCTATATGCTTTTAAATGCTTCTAAATGCTTTCTAAAAATGCTTTCTAAATATCTTTAATGCTTTCATATGCTAATGAATGAACTAAATGCTCTCAGGTGAGATGGACCCCATACCGCGATGAGGGCTATACGGGACAGCCATGGGTGGAGGCGGCCTTATCGTACCGGGGGCGAGACATATGGTTGCATTGCCTCCATATCATCGAGCCTCTGCACTACAGGCTGATCCTGCGGACCCGGGGACTACACCAGCCCGAGGTGACCTTTCCACGCCACAGCGACGATCACCCCGGCAAGTCAGCAAGGGGCATCAGCGGCAATGTGGATTGGTGCGCCCGGAAGGCGAAGTACGTCCACGATTGGAACAGGCGGGGCCGAGCGGTGAAGGAGCGAGACGAGAGCGACGAGGCATATCTGAAGGCCTTCGCTCGACTCTACGGCGACCGGGTGTACCGAGGTACCCGACGACCGGTATGCAAACTAAAAACTCTAAACTCTTCTATTATGCAATGTGCAATGTGATATATGATGACTCATGCTTTCTAAACTGTAGCTAGACCCTGAGGGACGGATAGCCGAGCTGGAAGGGCTACTCCACTCCACCATCCAACAGCGGGACGAGTACCGATCTGCCCTGGAGCTCCTGGTGAGACTAAAAACTTAAATGCTATGATTGATGGAATGATGTTCATGATGCAAATGCAAATGTCAACTAACTTATGACTTCCAAACGCAGCGGGCTGAGGGAGCCCAACGCGCTGGACCGGATGCCCCATCGTCTTCCTCGCAGCCTGCAGGAGGCAGGGCTGAGCAGGAGGCTGACTTTGCTCGGGCGGTTGCCCGGGCCGAGGAGGCGGAGGCCACCCTCGCGGAGCGGGTAAGAGACTAAAAAACTTATGATTATGCCTAATTAAATGCTTTATGACTAATGACGTGAAATGCAATCTACAGGCGAGGGATCTAGCAGCAGCAGTAGCCGAGGTAGAGAAAAGTCGGGCCGAGACTGATCGAGCCCGAGCAGAGACGGAGCTGGTACGGGCAGAGATGGCCCGGCAGAGAGCGGAGACCCTGCGACGCCCAGATGATGCAGAGATGGAACAACTCCGGAAGGAGTTAGCGCGGGCACGAGCTGAGGTGGAGGAGCTCCGGATCGGGACGGCCGACTTGGATCGCTACCGGACCGAGGCACGGGAGACGCGGCGTCAGATCTTTACACTGAAGATCGAGCTGCGGACATTGGAGCGGACGGTGCGGATGATCGGCCGGGGACCGGAGCGGTGCACCTCCCAGAGTGGGATACATAGGAGCGCTGCTCCTAGCGGCTCAGTAGGGGACTTCCTCGTCAGCTCCTCCGCCCAGCGGAGGAATGAGAGGGCAGAGAGAGGACAGCAGGAGGAGAGTGCTTCCATAGCACCGCCACCCGCGAGGAGACCTGAGGAGGGGGAGGATGATGGTGGCCCGGCTGATAGACCGGCCGAATGATGCCTTTCTTATGTTTTCTTTATCATTTGTATAGAACCTTTGGCAAAATGGAATGAGATCCCTTCATTTTAGTTTTCTGTTTTGTTTTTAGTTTTATGCGAGCGTGAATGAATGAATGTGAAAAATGCAGGATGGACGAAATGTGGATGAATGAATGAGATGTATGCAGGCAGAAAACGAGGTGTACAATGTGAAAGACCGCCAGGTCTAAGCAAGGGCAGAAGGAATAACCTGAACTCAGCAGCAGAGAAAGTGACGGTCTAAGATCTGACCGCCATAATCAAACGGCGCTCTGGCGAGAGACCGTTAATCATCAGAGACCCACTGCATCAGGATGAACGACGGCCAACTGAGGGTGCGTCAGAGACAAATAACGGCCAAGGGTCAGACCGTTGATCATGGCAGAACGATAGTTGGTCAGGGCAACTAGCAGGAAATGCGACGGTCTGAAGAAGACGCGTCAGAAAGAGACGGTCCTAAGCAAGACCGTCAGGAAGTGTTTTAGCCCAGAAGAGAAGGAACTGAGAAGCTGAGAATGCGACGGCTTAGGGCTTGCGCGTTACAGAAAGCGACGGTAGACCCTTAGACCGTCATTCTCCACAGAACATGATTCGGGGAATTAAAACCCTCAGAAAATGCGACGGCCAAGGGCTGGCGCGTCGGAATGAAGTAGCGGCCGCGCGATGGACCGTCAGAATCTGGGTTGTAATCCGAAACGGATTGAGCCGAGATAACTAAAACCCGAGGTTTAGCCCCTTGATCCATCACTAAAACTTATCCTAATTGAAGATAAAGCCTTCTAGTCCGAGTCTTATCCTTCCAAAGTTAAATATAAGCCTTAGCAACTTGAAACCTTAATCAAAATCGCAGTTTTGCTGAAACCTCCGTTCTAGGGTTTGAAGAGCCCCTCCAAAGAGCAGAAAACATGATGAAGAGGAGCTTCGAGGTGATGGCTATGGAGGAGAAAGCTTACACCGGCCCTAAAGCTGCAAGGAGGGAACATGGAGAGCTTCAACGGCTAACCTCAATTCCCAAGCACTTAAGCTCCAACGTCCAAAGAGTGGTAAGTTCTCACAACTCATCCAAAGTTCAGAATTTTGCTGCACTTATTCTTTTCATGACTTCCTTCTTTCTTTTCTCAAGCCCCTTCCTGGCCCAAGGTGCTATTCCAATCTGAAGTGGGTGGCTCCCATGGTAAAGGCACTTCCCATAGAGGTCACATCCATCCTTAAAGCATGGCACCTCCAACCTCTCTTGGTTTTAGGCACGAATTTCAAAAAATTATCCTTCGATTGGCCAAGCCTTTCAGCTCTTGTGAAACTATGGCATCCACAAACTCATACTTTCGTCTTCCCTTCCTTTGAAGCAACCGTCCTATTGGAGGAGGTAGAAACCTACCTAGCCCTTCCTAAGACTAAGGTGGGGGATGAAGACCGGGTTTGCTATACAATAGAGCCTATCGACCCGTCCTTGATTTTAAGCGACTTCATTCACAATCCAAAGGACGTGAGAACCATGACCAGCCCACACCACATTCACTTGATACCCTTGGCACAGTGGATAGTGTCTCATTGTAAAAACAAGTGGGAGAGACATGAAGCAATAGCCAAGGCGGTGGCGGTTTGCTTGTGTGGAGTCTTTCTTTTTACCACTACCGACCACCTCTTAGACATTCAAAATCTTGGTATTATTAGTGGGCTGTGGCGGGGGATGTCTATCTCTCAAGCGGTCCTCTCATACCTCTATGAAGGACTAAGCTCGGCTTGTACAGGAGGACTTTTGTTTGGTTCCATGATACTCCTTGAATGTTGGATAGGAGTGAGAGTCAAATTCCTTCCTAAGGAAGACATAACATCTGCAAGCCGAATCTTCGGGAGCCACCCTCTCTTCTTTATTGGAGGGGCATTTGGATATTCTCCTCAGGTTGAATGCAAGACGGCGGATAAGAAAACTCGGGACGAATGGCGCCTCTTCCTTAATACTCTTCCAATGGACAAGTTTATCATGCGACCAAGAGTCCTCCGAAGCACTCTTCTCAAAATACCGCGGCGCCAAGGCCTGGACCTCCAGCTAGTAGGAAACACTACCATGGCGATCTACAACCCGCACCGATGCCATCTTCAGATCGGACTACCTCGAATCAGCGTTTCTGCACTATCACACTACCCTCCCCTTCTACCTAGGAAGATGGGGACCGAGGAAGATGAAAGAGCGATCCGGAACGCGCTGACCATGTGGGAGATCAGCAAGGTGCGCCCGTGGCAAGCAGAGGTTGAAGAGAACGACGAAACACGTCGAGATTACATGAAAGAGTTGAGAAGAATCCGCCCTCTTGCGGATAAGAAATTGAATGTATCTTGATTTTTGTTCATGAGAACCATCATGTGATTGACAATCGAAGTTGAATTTATCAAGATTTATATTTCATTAATCTTTGCTTGAATGAGATGAGATTGCCATAGTTGAATGATCTTGAGTTCCATAGCTGAAAGGTTAGACTGATGTGAGCAGATAGGGCTTCTGGAGGATATGACGGATATGCAATAGGCCGCTATAAGGAAATAACGGTCCTTCGACAGGCCGTCAGAATGAGAATAATAAGAGCCCTGCCTCTGGAGGATATGACGGATAGGCGATGGGCCGCTATATGTAAGTGACGGTATAGACCAGACCGTCAGAGAAATAATGGTTTGTTAAAAAGGAAGTAGGCCCATGCCTGAAAGGAAATAACGGTCAAAGAGGGGCCCGTTACATGACTGTAACGGTCTGCTGATGGCGCGTTACACACTTTGAACCTGCATAGTTGTGAGCTTTTGCTTTTGGGCTTGCCCCTGTATTCTGCACACACTCAAACATGAAACAAGTTAGATCTTTTCTTAGACTCAACCCCTTGCCTTGAAGCAAGTTAGATAATGACCGTTTCTTGATATTGGGTCAAGGGGTGGAGCCCTATTAAATAGGCGAAAACACAATGAAAATGCGATGCATGCTATGCATATGATGGTATTTTGGGGAGTTTTGGAAAATATTTAATGTTTTTGGATTTTGAAAATAATTGTTTTGTTAGGATTTTTGAAAATATTTGTTATTTTTGGATTTTTTGGATTTTGAGAATATTTGATGTTTTTTTTATTTTGAAAATATTTGATGTTTTTGGATTTTGAAAATATTTGATGTTTTGTTTGGATTTTTGGAAATATTTGTTGTTTTTGGATTTTTTGAAAAACCAGTGCCTCTTTAGCAACATGAGACCTTCCTTGTTTTATGTTGAGTCTCGAGATCGGCGTGCAATAGCGTGACAACCCCTGGCCGAGACCTAATCATTGCGACGGTGTTTTTACCAAAGCCATACCCAGGGTACTTATCTCAGTCCTAAAGGAAAAAAGATTATGGGGGTAAGCGTAGGCCAGATATGGGAGTTTTTAGAACTTGATTCCCTCACCGTACAACCCTATTAGAGATTTGGTCTGTTGTGCCGGGGCTTTTATGTCCGTCATCGAACCTTTGTCCACCTAGGCATGCATGCGACCGGGCTCATAACGTCCCGCGGGGAACTGTACTGTCACTCTTGTCATGCCTAGTTTTCTTTTTCCCTTGGAGCTTTTGAAAATTCATTCACAGACTTTGAGATGATGCTTTTGATTTCGTTGTAAAGAGCACTCCTTTTCTTTTCCTTTTCCTTTTCCTTCCTTTCTTGTGGCGTCAGGTCATAACGGACTTGCCCCTATTTGAGACCTCTTCTCGTCAGGGAGTTTGGATTAGTTGTCTCCTCCTTATTTACTCCTTGCCTCTGGATTTAGCCGAAGAATGAAACGGACAGGGATTTTGACTTTCCCCCAAAGCATGGCCAAGGAGAAACGGTGTCTTTTTTAAATAAGGAGCCCGACCAGGGACGTCGTGTAGTGTGTGTTTGCCTTACTCAAGACTCTCTTTTTGAAGATAGGGAGGAAGTTCTTATTGCCGGAAAAGCACATGGTTTAGATTTTTTAAGGAAAGAAACGCTTAAGATACAACCCATTCCACGGGTGAGAGAGCTCCTCACCTTCCGCGTTTATTAAACGATAAGCGTTCCCTGGATAAGCTTCTTTTATTACAAACGGCCCTTCCCAGTTAGGCTGCAACTTGGACCTAGGACCTGCAGACCGAATAAATTTGCGTTTCAAAACAATTTCACCCTTACAAAATTTTCGTTCGATTACCTTCTTTTGAAAATAACGCGAAACCCTCTTTTGATAAACAGATACGTGATCGGCCGCGTTCATCCTCTTCTCATCTAAGAGTTCTAGCTGGACCAGCAACGCCTCTCGACGTTCATCGAGATTAAGTTCCTTATCGAGCTGCACTCTAAGAGAAGGGATTAAGATCTCGTATGGGAGCACCGCCTCCATCCCATAAGTTAAAGAGTAGGGAGTTTGTCCCGTAGGGGTGCGGACGGAGGTGCGGTAAGCCCACAGAGCTTCCACCAATCTTTCAGGCCAATCAGAAAATTTATGTGCTTCGCATGTTTTCTTAATGATTTTAAGAAGGGTTTTATTAGTGGCCTCGGCCTGACCGTTGCCTTGAGGGTAATATGGAGATGAATGATGCAGTGCAATATTGAACTTCTTACATAGGTCCTTAAGCTCTTGGGAGACGAACTGGGGTCCGTTGTCGGTGATGATGCTGCTTGGCACTCCGAACCGCGAGATGATATTCTTCATGATAAAGCGGCACACCGTTGTAGCTTTGATCTCTGCGTATGCCTCGGCTTCGGCCCATTTGGTGAAGTACTCAGTAGCGGTGAGGATGAAGGATTTTTGCTTGATTTGAGAATTAGGATCACCGAGCGGGCCGACGACGTCGAAAGCCCACATAGAGAATGGCCAAGGAGCAGTCATAGGATGGAGGGATGAAGCTGGAGAGTGAATTTTATCAGCATGGAGTTGGCATTTAAGACACCTCCGGACATAGAGGGAGCAATCTTCCTCTAGAGTGGGCCAATAGTAGCCCTGCCTAAGGATCTTCTTCGCTAGAGCCTGGCCATTGACATGACCTCCACACTCACTAGAATGGGCCGCTTCAGCCACTTTCCAAGCTTCTACATCATCTAAGCATCTCATGAGCATTCCATTAGTGGCACGCCTATACAGTTCTCCTGCAATGATAGTGTACCTTGCGGCGGCTCTTCTTATCGCTTTACGCTGCTCAGCCTTTGCCCCTTCTGGAAATGACCCTTCTTTGCAAAACAACTCGATTTCATGATACCAAGGCAATTCTTCTTCGTCCAGAATCTCCTCTAGTTCTGTTAATGAAACTTCCTTGAGATCTTCCTTCTCAACTCTCGCCTCTACAGATTTCCTAAGGTTGATGAACCAAGGATCTTGAAGAGGGGGTGCATCCAATCTCTGGACGACGATGGTCTCAGTACTACGACTGAGAGAAAAAGATAAGGAGGAAGCAAGAGATGCCAAAGCATCAGCTAGAATGTTCAGAGAACGGGGAGTATGGATATAGATCAGCTTACGGAATCGCTTAGCAATGAGCGTGACCAAATCTTGATAAGGTTTGAGCTTGGGGTCACGAGTACGGTAAGTGGACAGAACTTGCCGTAGAACGAGCTGAGAGTCTCCTATGATGTTTAAATAGCGCACGCCTAGGAGATAGGCGTGCTTCAAGCCGGCCAAGAGAGCCTCATACTCAGCGATGTTGTTGGTAGCAGGAAATCACAGTTGATAAGCGAAGGGGATGGTTACTCCCTCTGGAGTAAGCAAGACCGCCCCGATCCCTTGGCCTTGAGAGTTGAGTGCACCGTCGAAGTGCAGAGACCAGAAGGGATGATGGGAAAGGACAGAGAGATGCTCATCAGGGAAATCATCCTGAATGGAATCGGTATGAGGAATAGGGAGATGTTCAAGATGCTCAGCAATGGCATATCCTTTGACTGCCTTCTGAACAACAAAGGTGATGTCAAACTGAGAGAGGAAGCTCTGCCAGCGAGCTAACCTACTAGAAAGGACAGGCTTTTCTAGGAGATAACGGATCGGGTCCATTCTAGAGATCAACCTAACTGGGTGGGCGAGAAAGTAATGTTTAAGCTTCTGAGCTACCCACACTAAGGCGGCACAAGTCTTTTCCATAGCGGTGTACTTGGATTCAGCTGGATTAAACAGCCGAGAAAGGTAGTACGCGGCTCGCTCTTTCCCTTCATCATCCACTTGTGCTAAGACCGCCCCTAGGGAGTCCTCAATAACCGAGATGTATAGGATTAGGGGTTTCCCAGGGACAGGAGGTTGCAAAACCGGGGGATTGGACAGGTACTCTTTGAGGTCCTCATAGGCTTTTTGACAATCTTGATTCCATTCGAACTTGACCCCCGCCTTAAGCAATTCATAGAACGGGCGGCACCTTTGAGAATGTTGAGATATGAATCTTCTAATGAATTACAGTCTACCAATCAATCCTCGAAGTTCTGTAATGTTCTTTGGCGGAGGCATGTCCATGACGGCCTGTGCTTTATTAGGATCAATCTGGATCCCCCGTTTGCTCACTATGAACCCTAGCAACTTCCCTGAAGAGACTCCGAATACACACTTCTTCGGATTCATCTTAAGCTTATACTCCCTGGCTCTCTGCAGCACCTTAGCCAGAATAGAGGGGTGTTCTTCTTTTGTTCTTGATTTCACCAAGATGTCATCCACGTAAGCTTCCATGTATATGTGCATCATGTCGTGGAAAATGGCCATCATCGCCCTTTGATAGGTGGCACCTGCGTTCTTCAACCCAAATGGCATAACCACATAACAATACGTGCCCCAGGGCGTGGTGAAGGAAGTTTTCTCTTGATCTTCCAGAGCGAGACGGATTTGATTATAGCCCGAGTACCCATCCATAAATGACAGAGCTTCATACCCGGCAGTGTTATCCACTAGGACGTCTATATGAGGTAGCGGGAAATCATCTTTGGGACATGCTTTGTTTAGGTCCCTGAAATCAATGCATATGCGCACTTTTCCATCCTTCTTGAGAACAGGGACTATGTTCGCCACCCACTGGGGATATAAGACTACTCTGACGAACTTGGCCTTGTATAGCTTGTCGACCTCTTCTTTGATCCTCAAGGCCATGTGGGGGTGAAATCTTCTTGACCTTTGTTTAACAGGTGTTGCCCCTGGTTTAAGCACGAGTCGATGTTCCACTAAGGAGGGGTCAAGACCTGGCATGTCCTCATAAGACCAGGCGAAAGAATCGCTATACTCCCTTAGTACTTTAATTAGATCTTCTTCTACCTGTGAAGGGAGATCAGCTGAAATAATGATGGGCCTTGGGTCTTCTTCTGTTCCCAAGTTGATTTCCTTTGTAGGTTCATCCACTGCCGTCGACGGCTGGTCGAATCTCTTTAGTCCTTGTGTATATAAGTCGGCAGTGTCCTCTACATCGCTGTCTTCATCTATTGGATCCTTCTCATCCAAAACCTCATAGACGCCTAATCCGTCGTCACTCCATCCCCCTTCTATTTCCTCTTCGTCTTTAATCACAATTGCTGTGGCGACGAATTCCGGGCACTTCAAAAGAGCATGACACCGCTGAGCTAGATCTTGCAAGAACCTATCAGGAATAGATCGAGAAGGACGCGCGAGCGGGCGCGGCTCAGGATGGGAAGGATTGGACGACCTAGAACAAGACCCGACTTCTCTAGACCTAACTGACTCTACTTCCTTAGACTCACTAGACCCTATCCCTAACCTAGGGGAGAAAAGGCCTAGTGGAAGGGGAGGAGCAGGGGACTCGTGCCCTTGGGAGGAGGAGGATGGAGACAGGATAGCGTAATCTTCCACTGAAATCTCCGTTTCAAATTTGACGTTTTTTTTTTGGAGATCAGCGGAGACTACACAGCAAGATAGAGGAGGTGGGAGCTGCATAGGGAACAGCTCGGGGAAGATGCAATCAAAGAAGGGATCAGAAGAAGAGAACCACATCTCGTGGAGTTGAGCATTGGGAGAAGGAGGAGTAAATAGAGTGGATAGATCAATGCGCGGGCATTTCCCGCAAGCACACGGAATGAATAGAATCTCTGGTGGATCAATGACGGATGGATTTATCATGACAGGAGGAAGGCGGGGTATGAACTCCCTTTGCTGTAAGATGGATTGGAAGCGTAAGGGAGACCAAGAGAAGATAACTGGAGAGCTCTCCACCTTCTGCAATTTAACCGCGGGCTGCTTCTTCAGCCTCCACTGTACGAGCCGAACCTCTTGTTGCTTCTGGCGCTCTTCCTCATAAAAGAGCCTCTGCAGGGCCTGGCTGTAGTCGAGCTTGTCATCATCTGACCCTCTTGGCAAGGAAGGTGGACCGGCAATCGGACAAACTACATCCCTTTTTGGCTGAATCGGCTTTGGAGCTAATGTGCCAGACTGGAGAGGCCCTTTGACAAAGTGCTCGCGATAATCCCAGGTGAGTGGCCCAGAATCACCCATCATAGATAATGTCGTTTTCTTGTAACCGAGGCCTCTTCTGCCCATTTTCTTTCCCTTGGGTATAGGCTTAGTCATTCCTTGCAGTTGCGCTCCGAGGCCTCTCCCCGATTGATAGCCCAGTTTCAATATAATATTCCACCCCTTTGAATCTCGGATCTGCGGCTTCATTTTGACATTGACTGGGGTAGTGATGGGCTTGGGAGATGTGTAAGCCCAAGGAAAGTTCAAATCAAGTACTGACAGAATGGGTCGGCTGCTCGGCCAGAGTGTGGGAAGAACTTGATCTGATGGCCTTGACTGTCTGTACTGTGGACAAGCTCTTGACCTTGACGACCCTCCCTTGGAAGGGGAATTTAACGCACTGATGTGCGGTGGAGGGTACGGCGCCAAGCGTGTCAATCCAGGGACGACCCAAGATAGCCTTGAACATAGGGTCGATATCGAGAACATAGAATTCCACGGCCATAGTAAGGGGCCCGAGCTCTGCCTAAATGGTGATTATGCCGTGACATGCTCGCCTTGAGTTGTCATATGCTGCTATAGTGGTGGGAGTAGGCCGTAGTAACTCTTCAAATATGTTGCATACCCGGAGGGTGCTAAGTGGGCAAACATTAATTGAGGCCCCCGTGTCAACCAGTGTTGCTTCAATGTTGACTTTGTTCAGGGTAATTGTTATGCAGAGCGGCATTTTCCGAGCCCCCGGAGGTGCAAGCTCGGTTTCTGTGAATGTAATTGCCGGCCCTTTGGAGATAGTTGCTAGTGCCGTTGGTAAGCTGTCGACTGCCATGTCTTCGCTAACCATTACCTTCTGTAAGAAGTCCCTTAGTGCATCCTGATGAAGGGTAGACCTTTTGATTAGCTCCAGTACAGATATCTTAGCGGGTACTCGATCCAGATGATGTAACAAGTCATATTGAGTACCCGGTAGTGGTTCAGCTTCCTCTTGCTCGGCCACCGGCTGAGAGGACTGGAAATTAGAAGTAGTAACGTAACTCCGATGGAACATCTTCCCGCTCCTTAAGGCACAGTTTGCCGCAGTATCCGAAGAGAGTATGACGGGCCCTGTAGGGTGGACGAGTGGGACAGGTGGTGCGGGGAAGGTGATTTGGTGGAGCGTAGGGTTGGTGAGGTTAATGGGGGGTGAGCGGATGATAGGTGAGGGGTTGGTGGAAGGTACGGTGGTGATGGATGTCGATGCGGGTGGAGGGAAGGCTAGTGGATGCTTGAGAGTGGGCGAAGGATTAGGTGGTGGTGTGATGATGGTGAGGGGAGTAAGTGTTGGAGGGAACGATGGGATGGAGAGCGGTAGAGGGTTTGCTGGAGCGGGTGTGGATGGTAGGACGAGCGGAGAGGGTGTCGGTTGTGTGGGGAGGATGAAGGAATGGTTGCGGAGGTTGTGGTGGAAGGCCATTACTTGCGGTGTGGCGCCATCCTCATCAAAGGACCACCCGGCATTGGGGGCCGGTGGTTGAACCACGTTTACTTGTGCTGGTGCCGGCGGCTGCTGCTGAGGAGCGGGTGGATGACTTGGCATCGGGTTCTGGTGGATGCCTAGGTCTTGTACTTGCTGTGGTTGCTGCTGTTGTGGCGGCTGCTGCGGCTGCGGTGCTTGATGCTGCTGCACTTGCTGCCCCTGCGACTGCCTTCTCTTCTCTTTAATCTCCACAATGGCCCTATGCATTTCGGCCCAGTCGATTCTCTGCCCTTCATGAAGGTCATATACCAGATCCCGGAACTGAAAACATCCTTCTATGGTATGGCCTGGCTGCCTATGGAACATGCAATATTTAGTCTGATCAACTGCCGGGTTCCAAATAGGCCGTTCCGGAGGAAGTTGGATTGCATTTACTGACATGAGTGCCGAGAAAATATCTGTAAGTGTCTCTGGCAATGGAGGATACTGGGCCCTCCTGGGAGCCGGGCGCTTGCTATTAGGGTTGTTGTTGTTGTAGCCGTTGGGTGGAGGGACGTTATGGTATTGCGATGGTGGCGGTGGTTGTTGCGGAATGGTGAAGGTGTTTTGAGGAATGGTGAAGGCGGGGGGAGGGTTTTGTGGAGTGGCCTGGAAGTTTTGTGGAGCGGTGTTTTGTGGATTGCGGGGGTTTTGGTTGTAGCGGAAGGGTGCGGCCTGAAATGGAAAAGCAACGGCTTGTACTTGCTCGTTTGTTTGGACTCCCTCGGTAACTGGCCCTTGTGGTTTCTTGTGGTACTTGGGCTTTTGGCTTTCGAAGAGAGAATGGATGGGGGAGTCCTTGAATTGAGTCTGTATGAAGCGCGCCCGGCTGTAGAGTTGATGCATGTTAGCTATATCATTCATTGCCAGGATGTTGCGGAAGGTCGGGGTGGCATTGGAAATTAGCAGTTTGACCTTCTCTTCCTCCGGAATGTGGCCAGGCACTCTGGCGGCCATCTGCCTCCACCTGTCTGCATAGGTGGCGAAGTCTTCCTCTGGTTTCATTTTTTCAGCTACTAGGTCTGTAAATGAATATTCTGGTCCGACCCTGTCTTGAAATCGCTGAATGAATTTGTCCTTAACTACCTTGAAACTCTCGGCCTCTTCCAGTGGCAGAGAATAGAACCATTCCAGAGCAACTCCATCTAAGGATCGGCGGAATAAGTATGCCATGAGGCGATCATCATATTGGAACTGCGCCGATTCATATAGAAAATCCCTCACATGGATAAAGGGATTGCTGTTCCCATCATACTTGCGGTAGTTGGGGAGCTCTGATTGCGGAGGGAACCGAATGTTCTGGAAGCTCGAAATAGGAATATCGGCCAAGGATTGTGGGCCAACCCTTTTCTGGAGGAAATCAAGTTGTTGCTGCCTGGCGGCCCACTTGTTAAGCAAGTCCTGCTCTTGGGAGGGAGCAGGGGTAGTGAAGGACGCCGTTTGTTGAGGAGCGGATGGAATGATGGTGGCAGATGGGGGAGGCCCATAGGCATGGGTAGAAGGATAGACAGTGGAAATAGGGGGCCCGTAAGAAGGATATTGAGCCTGAGATATACCCGGATAGGAGTGAGTTTGGGCCACCCCTTGCTGAGGGTGCAAGAAATCAGAAGGGTTCATGAGAAGCTGTGAAGCCACCGAACCAGAATTGTGATGATCCACCTGGACAAAAGAAGGGATAGGCGATTTCCCTTTATCAAAAGACTGATGGGCTGAATTGGAAGATTGGCCCATCTCCATGCCAGCGAAAGTGATGGTCTGGGGTTGGACCGGAGTGAGGTCAATCGGAGTGGGCTGAACGGACGGCCTGATAATGGAAGGATTAGATTGACCTTGAACAGCGGCGGAGGGAGAAGCGTTGGACCCTTGCATAGCTTGATATAGGACTTGAAGTTAAGTCGGGTCCAATTGGGCCATCATGTGAAGGACGGAGCCCGCGGAAGGAGTAGAAAGAGAAGGGGTACCTTGACTACCTCCCACAGATGTGGAGGATGGGAGAGGGGCGGTCCCTTCTCCGGAGGGAAAGGTGGCAACTCTAGGGGGGTTCTCAAGGAGCCCTTGAGGAAGAGAGTCCTCTTGGGAGCGCGGAGGATTGAAGGATGCCATGGTGGATTCGAAGAGGGGATTGGAATAGAACGTGAAGGAAGAAGCGACTGGAGAAGACGATTCAGGCGGACGAAAACAACTCCACATGCAACGGACAACCTTGACAAAATGCAAAACAACCAACACAAAACACACAATAAGCAACAAAACATGGGTGATTTTAACAAGATGTAAGTGATAAAAGATGAAGACACTCAAAAATCAAGCAAGTTGTTTAGAATGATGCGACAAGATTCTTATGTTTTCTCCTTTGGAACTTTAGTGAATTGATCGATATGTACTCTCAACAATGGGTTCCTAATAGGAGATGTATATGGGACTTGGCTTGACTCTAAGTGTAACCACTCAATCACTTATGCAACCCTAGACACTGGGTGGGAAAGGTACAACCAGCCCGGCGTCCGTGTGGGAATCCACGGCTCGCGGGGACTTATGGAGGTCCCTGCTGTGATTTCCTAGTCGGCCCCAAGGAATATGGAGACGAGAGGTCCTCACAACAAGGTAGGAAAATGCAATCTAATGTATGAAGATGAATGACCCTATGTGCACCGGAGTGCATGCAAAGTCTAGCCTAACAATCTAACAATCAATAGTGCACACCATGATATGCAAATATGAGCAAAGCAAGAGGAGGGTCAAGTGTCACCCAAGAAATAAATCACAGTAAAAACTGGGGAAGTGAATGCACCTCGGATGCGTACCTGCCAGGAGAGTAACGGTCGAAGGCCCCCGCGTCAGAGAGAAATAACGGTCGAAGGCCAGACCGCCAGATAATATATAACGCAGGGGGATGAGACAGTCAGATGAGCCAGAGAACAAAAACCAAGCAGAAGTAACCGGAAAGCCCATGGATGCTTACACAGCAGAACCAAAGCGGCGGTCTAATGCCCCTGCGTCAGAGAACTGTGACGCGGGGACACCTGGCCGTCATAGAACTCAGAAAACCAGAATATGCATTAATCAAAGGGGAAACAAAGGGCAACTCAAGATGGCAGGTTTTGAAAAAGAATCAAGAGCACGATTGGCACAAGTTGTCCCACCGTGATCGCCAAAAATTATCTGTTGATATTTATTTGCCTATCTTTTATCTTACTTTTGAGGTTTGCAAAGTAACATGGCAAGATGACAAACAAGCAATCAAAGATTTACTCAAACCTGTGAACATGTGAACATGAACCTAGGCAATCATAGCTAGCTCTAGCATGGGCATGCTATCTCAATCAAATTACGCTAAGGAAAAGGAAAACACATGCCGGGGCGTGGAACAAGGAGTAAATAAAAACACACCGTGAAGGTGGAGCAAGCAAGGAAAGTAAAGATGATATGATGAAGAAGACAGCTAATGCCCAATACCAAGGAAAGATGTGATCGCCACCAAAGTAAACACAAGTCCAAAGACCTGAATATACCTTGAAAATAGGTGGATGAAGCACCTGCCCACGAGAGAGAAAGCCAAGGAAAGCCTGCAGATCAACTTGGAAGTAACGGCCAGAACCCTGTGCGTCGCTTGTAAGCGACGGCCGCACGATAGACCGCCAGAAGATAGTGACGCGCCTGCACCAGACCGTCAGGTAACCTGCAGTAGTAAAGCTTGAATCCTTTTAACTCCAACTCTTCCAGCCGGCTAGAAGACTTGGGCCTCGTGCTAATGAACCTGTAAACCTGCCAAAGATGTAGAAAGACAAGACAAGACAACCTCAATTAGCCCTTTTCACAAGCATAGCATCAATTCTTAAAGAGTTTAAGAACATCAAAAGGAGAGGGAATTACCGGGGAGTTTTTGGTTTTTTAACCCCTCTAGGTGTTTTAAAAGTTTGGAAGGATGTTTATATGCTTAAAGAACAGTGAAAAACGTGGAGGAAGAGGAGGGACAATGCTTTGTTTGAGGAAAAACCAAGGAAGAACTCAAGCATGCAATGATAAACTTGAAAGATAAAACTAAAGTACTCCCTTGATTGGAAGATGGATGGACGTAGGAAACAGCTCCTCCTAGATGAAGATGGCTCCTGAGTTCGGCAGCACTTCGTCGTGAATTCGAAATCCCCCCCTCTTTTGCCATGAATTCAAGGGTTCTATTTATAGACCCTCAAAACTCGTAGGTCAAGCAGAGGATAATTCAGCAGGAAAGAGGGATAACTCTTAGCAAATCCTTGAGGATAATATCACCAAGAGTCCATAGAATCAAATGGGGAGTCCTGAGGATCGGATTTGAAAGAGATAACGTTAATCCAAATTCTTATCTCAACCACGGAGTAGCAGAGAAAAGGCCTGAACTGCCAGGACTCTCGGAAGGAAGTAACGGCTGCACGATAGACCGCCACTTGGAAGTAACGCACCAAGGATCATCCGTTACTTTCAACCCTATCCCAAAGAGATAAGATCAACGGGAAGAAGACCCAACAAGCTGGACTCCTCAAGGAAGCGACGGCCAAGGCATAGGGCGTCAGAATGAAACAACGGCTGGACGACAGACCGTTATTATCAACGTGGAATCAAAAGGATAAACTTTGGGAACGAGGCCTTAAGCCTTAGGACTCTTCAAAGAGTAACGGTCCAGGATCTATGCGTCAGAAGGAAGCAACGCGCCTGACTGGGACCGTTATTAGCATTGAGGTTAAAAAAATAGAGTGAAGGGTTTGCTAAGCTTCATCCAACGAAATGCCACCGGGAGCCACATCTTAATCCAGGAATTAAGACCCAAGAAATAGGCTTCAACTGATCAAGAGACTTAATGAAGAGTGAACAACTCGGAGCATCATATAGAATGAAATAGGGAGATGACCCGACTTATTGGGTATAAAACGGGTGTCAACAATGGGAACGGGGAAGATCGTAGGAAGACATGTTGGACTCGAACAAAGGATTAGAGTAAGATGTGAAAGAGGAATTGCTCCTAGGAGATGAATCTAAGGATCGAAAGCAACTCCACATGCAACGTGATACCTTGAAATCAAAACACAAACAACCACAGACAACCACTAATGAGTAACTAGACAAGATGACTACAAACTTATGAAAATAAGAAAGGGATGAGAGGCACCCAAAGCCAACCAAGTTATAATGATGCACAAATTTTATTGGTTTCCTCCTTTAGAACCTTAGTAATTCTAATTAAAATCTTCTCTCCAACAATAGGTTCTTAATGGGAAGGATGTTAGGAACTTGGGTAACTCTAGGTGTAAACTCTCCCTCACTTATGCAACCTAGACACGGGGTGGCAAAGGTATAACCGGCCCGGCGTCCGCGTGAGAATCCACGGCTCGCGGGGGCTTATGGAGGTCCCTGATGCGGTCACCTAGTCGACCCCAAGGAATATGGAGGCGAGAGGATCACACACCAAGGTGAGAATGCAACTATGATATGAAAGATGAATGATCCTATGTGCACCGAAGTGCGTGCAACTTCTAGCCTATGAACTAACCAACAATATGAAAATAATGATGTGAATATATGCCACAACAAAAGGAGGAGACCAGATAGCACCCTGGAGTAATAAACACAGCAAAAACTATAGAAATACAGCAACCTCAGTGTGCGTACCTGTAACTGGAGAAACGATCGTATGGGAGACCGCTAACAGATAAGACGGTCTATTACTAGACCGCTTTTAGGCCAGAAACGGCCAAGGAGGAGACCGCCAGGGAACCAGAGAGCAGAAAACAACATAGAGTAAATGGGAAAATCGAGAAAAACCCAAGGGCAACTGAGAACAGGAAAGAACAGCAGGTCAAACAGTAACTCTGCACGATTGGCACTAGATGTCCCACTGTGATCGCCAAAAAATAGGAGTTGTTGATATTTCTTTGTGATGGTGTGTGTGTGTTGATGATGAGATGTGTGTAATGGTATGTGAATACGGTGTATGCAAGTGATGAACTAACTCAAGCAATCAATACCAAGCATGAAATTCGTGGGCATGTCATCTTAACAGTGCAGAAATAAAAGAAAACACATGCCGGGGCGTGGGGCAAATGGATAAAAGGAAGACACACACCGTGGGTGTGGAGCAACTAAAAGTAAGAAAATAAGAGATATGATGGACTAGATGACGAATACCCAAAGAAAGGAAAGTGTGATCGCCACCAAGGTTAATAATGCAGTAAAACCACACTATGTACCTTGGAAAGAGTCGAGTGAAGCCACCCGCCCACGGGAGAGAGAAAACTAGGCACTGTGATGGAAAATGATCCTCAGACGATCGCAAAGCAATAGCAAACGGTCCTATGATAGACCGCATGATATCCCTAAACGGTCTTCCAAATGGCCGCAAGAGCACCCAGAACAAATATGTGGAACTTGTATCTTCACCCCTCGTGGGCGGTCAGAAGAGCTGGGCCTCGTGCAATGAACTCTGTAGACCTGCAAGAGAATGTAGACATGAAGAAAAACAACCCAATAATCCCTTGGACTAGTGTAGTATCTATAATGCAATTAAGCTAAAGTGCATAAAAAGAAGGGTGAATACCTGGGGGTTGGTGGTTTTTTAACCCCTGAGGGGCGTGGAAAAGAGTGGGAGGATGTTTAAAACGTGATGTGAGTGTAGAGAACGTGGGAGAGGAAGAGGGAATATGCTATGATGATGCAAAGAGAAAGGGGAAAAACTAAGAAAGAAAGACACAAACTAAACCAATGGAACTCAATACTCCCTGGACCAGAAGTCTTAAGGACGTAGAAAAGAATTCTCCATGGTTGGTACTCGCTCCTGGATATAGCAGCACTTCATGATAAACTCCAGAAATCTCCTCTTTTCAGCCATGAAGTCAAGGGTTCTATTTATAGACCCCCAAACCTTCTTGTCGAGTTGGAGAGATAATGGCACGAAAATAGACCTGAACCTAGATAAATCTCGAAGATAATACTCCCAAGAGTCCATAGAAACAAACAGAAGGTTATGAGAGTCTCTATCTAAAGAGAAATCAACAAATAAAGGACTCTAGTTCGACCATGGCCGAAGAGAGGAAGAACAGACAGAGCAGGACTCTCTATCTCCCCTAATGGTCTTGCGATAGATCGCAAGGCTCAAGAAACGATCGGATGATGGACCGCTAGGCTCGATCGTCCAGAAAGAGATAAGATCAAAGAAACCCAACATGACTCTCTGTTGCCTAATGGTCTAGCAAAGGACCGCCAACCGTGACAAACGGTCATACGATAGACCGCAAGGCTGACAGGCATGGCAAAAGAGATAAAGGCCAATAAATCTTTGGATAAATTCATAATAAAATCCTTATTAGCCCCTATCCAGGCCCAATAAGTCCAAATGTCGAAAGATAAATGGAACTAAGCCCAACCAAGGAGAGTGACCCGTGAAAATGAGCCCAAAAGTGACCAAAAATGGCCCAATAACCGGTGAACAACTCGAGACATCATTAAAAATAGATAAGGAGATGACCCAACTCATTGGTCATAAAACGGGTGTCAACAGCGTCGTGAAGAACAGAGGTGGGTGCGCAGAGATCACCTCACTTTCTTCTTCACTTCTTTTCTGCTAATAGCTCTGGTGGGCGATGTAATGAAACGGGCGATGATATGATCCAGTAATTCTTTCCTATCAAACCTTTTTCTTTCTTTAGCATTTGCTCTCTATACATATTCATGCTGCTCTAGTATAGCGATGTAATCAATCAGTTCTATGCGACAACGCCAGCCGCGTCTGTTAATTTTTTATTTGGGGTTTATCCCTGAGCTATGAATGGGAATATTGATGAATGTTTGAGTCTATATGCCTCCTCTGTTGCGTTCATTTTCACGCCGCTTGCTACCTTCGTTTGATTCCATTCCCTGGGTTAACCAAGGGCTACATTAACATTACCCCCCTCCCCGGGGCTCTCCCTCTCAGTGCGGTACTTATATCGAATGCACCGTATATTCCTCATGGGTTTCATCGCTGGAGACACATGTATATGTGTGTAGATTGTTTATTATGTTCTTTCCCGCACCTTTAAACTAATACATGCATAAACATGTGAATCAAAGAAAAGGGGAATGAAAGGATGAGAAAGACATACCGTGATCGCCACCAAGGTTCCAACAACGCCGAAAGGATGAAGAGATCAAAAGATGGCGCCGTGTACCTTGGAACTTGAAGAGTTGATCGCGCTAGAAACGGGTTGTGGGGGCGATGTAGATTCAAACCTTCTCATCCTCCAGCCGGCTGGAAGAAGAGGGCCTCATGTTCATATCATGCTCTCCTACAAAATAAAGCCAAAATACAAAGATAAAAATCCATTAGATCATGAAGTGTAGTATCAATCCTGCAGTGATAAAGTAGGGGTAGAAATTGAGGGCAAACTCACCGGGAGAGGTTTTTAACCCCTGTGGAAGGGTGCAAAATATAGGTGTGTGTGTTGTGCATGCATAGGATTCAAAATCACGAGATTTGATGGAGAGAATAGAGAGAAAATGATGATGCAAAACGTGCAAAAATACAAGTGTAGCAGAAAGTGTAAAAAACTGTGATGATTTGTGATTTTGATAGGAGGAGAAATAAGAGAATAGACAATGAAATCAAGCTCAAAAGGATGGAATGGAAAGCTAATACTTCCCTCTTCAGGTCAGGATCAAAGTTGTGAGTAGATGGTGCAGCATCGCTTCACCCCGAACCAAGAAAGAGCCCCCCGTTACGACTGCGAACTGGGCAGTTTATATAGAGTTTTACGGGAAGTCCTTATCTTCCTCTCACGATTTTTGGAGATATAGTCCAAGAAAAATCGAGTTCTATGGATCAAACTCGAGATAATACTAAGGACAAGAGATAGGAATAAGCGGGACTCGATTTGGAGGAGGATTCTAGAAGATATGCTTGCCGCAAGATAGGCCCATCGCACAGAAAATAGGAGTTTGACTTGGATTAGGACACATAAATACCGAACTTTTGACCATGATTCCGAGAGATATATCCAATAAAAATTCGAGTTCTATAGATCAAACTTGAGATAATACAAAGGGCAAGACATAGAAACAAATGGGGGTCAATTCAGAGTTGTATTCTAGAAGATATGGGCGCTTGAAGATAGGCACGACAGACGGATTTTGAGATAGAGTCTAGTGCAGGCTGGACTCTTGGGCTGGCCTAGCAGTCTATCGCAGGGCTGCAAGGGGATGACCGCAAGGCCCCAATGGTGAAACGGGACGATTTCAGATAAGTTTCTGGAAAACGGTCTAGTGAATGACCATTTTTTTGTTCCCTAGCGGTCTAGCAAATGACCGCTAGGCTACTGGAGGAAAATTTCTAGGTAGACTTTGCGCGACTTTAGAAATCGGATCATATATCGAAAATGTTACATAATTAACGAAAGTGGTAGAAGAAGAAATTGTAGATAACTGAAATATGACCAATGTTCATGAAGAGAGAAAGATGAGAAAATGAGTGGAAGAGGTAGAAAATGGGGCAAGAACATAGAGATAAAATTTTGGGACATAGGTGAACAGCATAGCCTGCCAGAAAAATGTAAATAACTTGAAATCGGTGGAGAACTGGCCAATAGCATAGAAGAACAAATTGTAGATCCTTGAAATACAAACAACTTTGATGAAGGGCACTTTTTGAATAGAGGACAAGAAGATGATGAAAAAGGGTAATGTTGAAGACTACGCAACGAAAAGGGCCAAATGCTTGATGGAAAGTTGATCAAAATGGGCCGTAAGTCTACTTGGAAGGCCGGAAGTTGATAAGATAATCTCCAGGGCTCTAAGAAATCATGATCTCCAAAGTCCAAAGATTATGGAACAATGAAATGGGCTCAAAATCTATCCAAGGAAGGCTCCAAAACAATGGGTAATTCGGGACATCAAAATGACGAATAAGAGAAATGACGCAACTTGCAGGCTAAAAATGGGTGTCAACAGATGCCCCTCCTTGATGTCTGCTTTGCAAGGGAATAAACGAAAGCAGTGCAGAGGTGAAATGGAAAGGAGATGGAGCAAAAGCGAAATCGATGTGAAATGGAGATGAAGTAGAGATGAAGTGGAGAGAACTGAAAAGCGGGCATCAAGGTAAAAGACACTCGTCACAACGAACAAGCGACAGAAATTCTCCTGAAAACATCGAACTAACCACACGAAATGGATGACGAGAATGAGACATGCCTGGAGAACTAAACTAAGGGAAAGGAAACACGACCAACCTCATCGGGGACACAATCTATGGATAATGAGTGGGTCGGAAGGAACACAACATAAGAGCTGGAAAGGAGAATAAGACTGAGATAAAATTCAGACAGGAATCACGCTGGCCAACCAGACCGAGCTGGCAGATCAGAGAAATCGTTCAAATTCAGGGTGGAATGAGAATCTCTTATCCAAGGGAATTGAAGTGCAATCAACCATTGCTGAGGAGAAACCTTGAGAGAATCACGAGAGATGAGTGCTCAAAATGACATGGTGCATGCTGGGCTAAAATAAAGAAATCATCAAAATGAATGTAAAGAAAGAATAAAATAGAAAGTACTCAAGGATACTATTGCTAGACCGAGCCAAGACCAGGTCAAGAGTCTTCTTGCAACCACGGCATGCGAGACAAAGTCCATCGTTCCCCACCCGACTCAAACGAGCGGCCTATCCAACGATTAACCGTATGCTCTTAGATCATCATCATTTTTGTTAAAGGGGAACATCAGATCCCAGAACACACGGCTAACCAGCCGATCCTTGAGAGGCTATAATAATGTAGATACCATATAGTAATACAACAATGAGAAGGGATAGAGAGCCATACCTGACTCACCTGCCAAGCGAAACGGCATTTTTTTGAATTTTTTTGAAAATTTGTGATTTTCAACGTAAGACAATCACTATAACAACATGAACATGACATATAGATATAACATAACAATGAATATGACAAAACCGTGAAGATGAATGAAACAAGACAAGATGAACGAAACATAACATATCGAATATAAATGAAGGAAAACACTACAAGAACAAGCAATAGGCATGCGTGTGACACAGTGGGACAAGGCAACATAATACGGTAAGACAACATACACGGTGGGACAACGACATGGAGGGACAAAGACATGTGGGACGACAACACCACGGGAGACATAAGACAATACGTGGGATGACACGAAGGGGCAAAGACATGCGGGACAACAACACATGAGACAACATGGCGGGACATAGACACATGAAAAAAAGACACAAAAGACATATTCATCAATCAAAGCCCCAAGATCGTATGAAGCAGAACCGCCAGGTTCAAAATCGTGAGGCAAAGAGCCCTCTCACAAAGACATGATGAGATAAAGCGAAAGTTGAGAAGGACACGAGCCTCAGAATAGATCGAGAGAATAGATTGAAGAAATGAGAATAGATCCGAAATATGTGAACAGGAACCAGATAGAAGAGCAAGGAAACTTGCACACCTGCAACTTGCAACCTGCACACTGAGCAAACAGATCATACCTGTCCTCAAAACAAATAGATAGAAAGGAACAAAAAGATAAATATTTTTAGATTTTTCAATTTTTCTATTTTTTTAGATTTTCAACAATATTTGATTTTTTTTGTTTTTTGAACAATATCTTTTTTTTTGAATTTTCATATTATCTAATTTTTTTAGATTTTTTGACAATATCACATTTTTTTTGAAATAGCAATCCGCAGCACCCAAGGCGGGCTCAAATTACTGGCCAGGGATCGTCGTTCCTCCTCCTTTCATTAAAAATTTCTCTTGAGCAAGGCGTGCATTTGAGAGTGACTCACCACAAACAACCACCTCTAAAGAATGGTGCCCCTACTAAGGCCATACCTGAGATACAATCCAGCCTAAGAGGGAGAAGCAGAAGAAAAATGGGGATAAGCTTTATGCAGGATATGAGACATCAGGACTTGAATTCCTTCTAGGGCACTACCCCTCAAAGACTAGGTCTGTTGCGCCGGGGTTTTGTGTCTTTGATTTCCGGACCCATATTTTTCAGGCATGCATGCAACCAGGCTCATGACGTCCCGTGGAGAACTGTATTGCCACTCTTTCCATGCCTTATTTCATAATTTTGCATTGATCAGATCATTGATTTATTTTTTTACAGCCCTTGTTGGCTTGATATTGCATGAAAGCTCATTTTGAGGGTCAAGATTGCCCCTATTTAAGACCTCTCTCGTATTAGGGAGTGCCTAGGTTGGTCATCTCATCCATCTATCTCTTGCCCCTGCACTCAGCCGAGCAGAGAAAAGAAAAGACCTTTGTGCATACCCAAAGTATGGTCAAAGCAGCAACGATGTGCCTAAGAGGAATCAGCTATGGCTCGCCATGTAGTGTGTGAAAACCCATGCAAAAGGTCACCCTCAACGATCGAGGAAAGAAACTAGACTCCCAGCACGGAGCTATCACCAGCCTAAGGATGCTGCAGAAGCGAACTCATTTTTGACTAAAATAAGCAAACTTAACTAAAGCCACTCAAACCATGTTGAGGAAATAACATTACTTAACCATGCACAGGAATAACAGTGATAGAGATAATAGCATGTTCTTGCACAAAATAAAGGTACCTTGCAAATCCATAGCGTGGAAACCAGCGTCCTAAAGCGATCTTGACCATCGAGCTTTTGAGTAGCACGAGCTTTGTATTCCTTACTTGATAGGAAAAAGTGGGAGAGGACAGCAAAGGGTTGAAGATTCCTCGACACGGAGGAATGGAAGACATCAAACTGGACGAAGAAGGATAAAAAGGAAGAGATACGAGGGCTAGAACTCCCTCGTTAAGGTATAGAGACCCTGATAACAAGGAACTAGATACATAATAAACAAAGATTAGCTCAGATCAAGGCGGACTAAAGCCTCGAAAATAGTAAGAGAACGGTCAACGCCCCCGAAAGGGTGAGGAAGAATGAGTAGAAAGATGAGAAGAAGAATCATCCGACGTGATCGGAGAAACTGAATGAGAATCATCCGACAGGGTCGGAGAAGGAGAATGAGAACCTGGAGATACCGGAGGAGAGGAATCAAAAGATGTCCTAGGACCGGGATGATGAGAGGGCATAGGTCAAGGCCTAGAATTGTGAGAGGAGGGAAAATCTGGATGGGAAGAAGAGGAATGGGGGTTTGCGGACTAGGGAAGAGAGGAGAAGATGATTGAAATAGGATCTGAAGTGTGAAGATACACCACCCAAGAGTGAGAGCTGAGCAAGTGAAAGGATGAATGAAAAGAAGGGGAGGAAGAGGTGGACCCCTGAATGCACAACTGGCGGCTCTTGAACCTATGCCGCCGCCTCTTCTTAGCAAAAACTGGCTTGTAATGGACCCGCCCGGTGCGGGCTCGAATCCTTGGGCACCTTACCTTGCAATATCTTCTTAGATAGTGAGCCCATCTAGCAGACGGCCTGGCCCGGCTATGAACATGCTGCCTTACCTGGGCGGTTGCCCATAGACATCCGGCACTTACAACAGTAGGTGGACATTCTTTAACAAGTAACTCCTTAGAATGATGAACATCACAAACCCATGGGGTTTTGTCTCTCGGCACTAGAAGCATGCGATTCGGCAACTCCACTCTCCAATCAGACTTGAAGCATAACTCCCTTGCTAGTAGAGAAGGATGAAACTGAGGGAGGGTAATACACAGCGTTGACATTGTAGTGCCCCATAATTTATATAAATAATTTTTTTATTATAAAATAATTTTTTGGAAATTATAAAGGCTTAAATAAATTAATGAAGGGTTATTAGATTAATAAGTCATTATAAGGTTCAAAAAGGCTAATTAGTTAACCTAGCCTATCTAATAATTGTCCAAAAGGTTTATGGACCAAGCCCATCAAGTTTGGCCCATATTCTAGAAGGGTAATTGGCTTATTCACATATTTTAAGGATAAATACTAATTATATAAGATAATTATATGGATAAACAAATAAAAGAGTTTTATTAAATTGAAACTCCATACACGTTACATGTAACGGTCTATCGGGCGACCGCCACAGTCCTGTAACGCACCTAGACACGACCGTTACATCCTGCAGATTCCGTAAAGTGAGGAAATTGCAAAAAGATTGGAACTTTGAAATCCTATCTACAAGAGATCGATTTGGGATAGCTTATAACATTGCTAAGGACTCTTAGGGATTAGGTTCTGACAAATTAAGGACTCTAGAATCGATCTAATCTTCAAATCCTAACAAGAACCCTATAAATAGGACCTAGTTCTGAACTGAGCGACCCTTACTTTTGGCCCGTGAAGAATCAAGGTAAGAAGTCATAATTTCGGGTAAGTTCTTTGGAAGATTTTGTTTAATATATTATAGACTAATAGTTCTCCAAATTTCATGCTAGGAGATCAAGCAACCAAGAAGATAGAAGCTTCCAAAGTTGCTGATTCAACCTTAGCAACCCAGGAATCTGAATGCAAGACCCCTTAAGATCCAGAAATTAGGACGTCTAAACGAGGTAATTAATGTTCAATCCTTTAGAACTTTTTGTACCCAATAGTCTCATCTCCTTACCCTCAAAATTTCACATCCTTAGGTCAAGAGGCTGAGGAAATAGAGCAGATTGAAGTTGCTGATTTATCACAAGAAGTACAAGGGTCTAAGGGTAGCACCTAGCATTAAAGTCGAAGTTTGAAGGTCTTAAAAGAGGTAGGTTATCTCATGATTGACAAAAACAACTTGTTAGGGATAAAAGCCCTCTGATTGTGCTTGATTTCATGTATTATAGACTAAGAATTTCATGATTTCATAGTTTTATACATTCATGCATCTCTTAGCCCTAAATAGAAATTAAAAGGTATTATCTTGTCTATTCACTAAACCCTTGCATATAGTTGGCGTTTGCATCATTATCATGACTAGGACAGTGGTAATATGTTGATTTCCAGGCATGTTATGTTTTTATAAACCTTTACTTTAGTTTACTGCCAGTAGATTCTCTAACGCACCAACGTAAGACCGTCACATGCATGTAACGGCCTTACGATAGACCATCACATTATGTTGTGTTTTTATTTGTTCTATTATCTCTGATGCACCCTAGCAGGTGCGTTACACCACTGTAACGGCCCCTTGATAAACTGTCACAATACCGTAACGCGCCTATCCTAGACCGTCAGGCACTGTGTTCTGTCAGCCCGAGGTAGAATGATAACCAGTTAGAGTTTACTTATAAATAAGCTTAGATAGCTAAGTTTGGACATGTTATCATGACTTTAAGTTTAGTTACTATTTCATAATCAAATTTCATGGTTAATGTGTCTTAGGATTATTTTAAGTTATGTTAATTTCATCGGCTAAAACTCTAAAGTTTTGTATTCTAAATCATGATTTTTTTCCAAATGTTGTATTGACGGAGTTTTCTCATGGTTTCACATTGTTACACATTCTTTTCCATCTATAGAGTCATTTCTTTAAGTACATGGCGCATATTCCAGTATGTTGTCCATTTAGTTCACTTTGCACTATAGGAACACTATTCTTGGACATGAGGACCTCTCTATTGGATATTCCTTCCAATAGACTAGGAAATCTTGTTTCAAGGCCTCCGTAATTCTCCGCCAGCCTGGGATTCCCACTAGGACGTCGAGTTGGTTGTACCATTTAAGCCCATTGATGAGATTACACTATCGATATTTTTGGTTATCAGTAATGTAACGGCTCTACGCTGGACCGTCAGGAGCATCTAACGGCCCATGTACGACCGTCACATTCCACTGAGTCCGATTTCTTAGTTCTGATTTCAGACTAATGTAACGGCCCAATACTGGAGCGTCACATCATGTAACGGCCTAGTACACGACCGTCACACTACTTGAGTATTTTAACCCAAGGATTGACCAAGGGTTGATATTCCAAGGTTCTAAATAGACTCTTGATGATCCAGAACTTATCATATTGATCAAGGAACCTAATATAATAATGAAAGATAAAGAATGTATCGTTATGCTGCCGATTTATTTCCATAAGCATAACCTTGCTTAAGTCATTCTTGATTTCTCATGATTCTTATTGAAGCAATCATTTATTAAATTATCGTTATCAAGAGCTTGTTGGAATTGTACATTCTTGGCCATACTTTATTGTTACATGCGTGGATAAAACTTGATTTATACTTGAAGATGCGATCGAGCACTCATTGTGTTCAAGGGCTCTATGCTAGTCCCCTCGGTTGATTGTCGGAAACATACTATTATAAACCATGGGGTATGATGCTACTGGCGTCGCATTACGTTGGGAGTACTTTCTTTATAAATAAGTGAAAATCCACAACACAATACAGCATGATTGATACTTGACTTTCTTGATATTCTACAGAAATTCACGAGGTACTTGCTCATATGCAAAAGATACTGGAGTGATGATTATGTGGCTTGCCAGTACATTCTCGTTACATTCTTGTTCATGAAAGGCCATATCATGTTCTTGTTTCATTCTTGCTAGCTCATACTTGCTCTCATTCTATCTTACATGATTGTCTTGTTACCTGGTTTAATCGCGTGATTGATCACATTCGCATGATTCTACCTTATTCTTTAGAGCTAAATTGTTAATTACTTTAATAGTGCCTTCATGTTAATGCGAAGATACCTACTGGACAAGTGTGCTCATTACCTATTTTCAATCTTTTCAGGAGATGGAAGTGATTCGAATTCAGATTCGGGTTATACAAGTAGCGGGTCCGAGAGCGAATGAAAGTATTGTCAAGATGAGAGTGAAGACTTAGGAAGTCTAAATTGTTTAGATTGAGTCTGTGTAATTTTCCTATTTTCTTGAGTCTGGTATATTGGAATAAGTGGAATTAATGATTGAATTTGAGTATTGAATTTGATTATTATGAAATAAAGTTGGAGTTTGAGTAAATATTATGCAATTGCATTTATGTATGTGATTGTCTTGCTCTCTGATCGTTCTTGCTTGCAAGAGGCTTACTATGCCCGCTGTTCACGTTTCTCGAGCGAGTCTTCGGCTGTAATAAAGGCTCGGGACGTGACAGTTAAGTTGGTATCAGAGCCTAAGTCTCAGGACTTAGGAAGAAGAATCATGTCATAGGATGAGTCCAAGGTTTAAGGACCCCTACCTAAGAACTAAGGAAGAAATTCCATACCCATGTTAGAATTGGGTAGAGCCCGAGATAAGATAATTAATTAGCGTTAAGATTGATTTTAAATTCTACTTTCATGAGAAATAACAAGTTGTTATATTTCTCTCAGGTACCTTATCTTACAAATGGCTCATCGTGTAGATTGGGATGGCATGCAACAAACAGTTGCCGGCCTTACTCAGGCATTGCAAACCATAGCGCAAGGTGGTGCAGGGGCAAGGGCTGGTGACCTGCATCACAATTTTCGGGGTTTAAATCCTCCGCGATTCTATGGCTCTTCTAATCCCGACGAGGCAAGGAACTGGATTGATGAAATGAATCGAATATTTGACATCATCCAATGCACCGATCAGGAGAAGGTGCGTCTCGCAACCTTTCAACTTAACAAAGATGCTCGCACATGGTGGAAGTCGGTTCCGGCACCTCCAGCCAATGCACCTCATACATGGGATGGGTTCCTCACCCTATTTCATGCCAAATACTTTTCTGAGCACGTAAAAGAGAGAAAGGCTATGGAATTCGCCACTCTTCGGCAAGGAATGATGACGATTGCTGAATATGAACTACAATTCTCAATGCTAGCACCGTATGCATCACATCTAATCAGTACTGATTTATTAAAGGAGAATCAGTTTATGGACGGGTTACGTCCCGGTTTCATTCAACAGCTCGGGATCCAGAACATCCGTACTTATGCGGAGATGGTTCAGCGGGCGTACCTATGTGAAAGGACCTTAGAGAAGGTCAAAAAATTGAAAGGAAAGGGAGAAAAATCCAACCGACGTTCTGATCGGCATTATACGAAAGAGAAATTCAGCATCACGGAACCCTATAAAAGCCGAGATAGTAAGAAAAGATCTAGGAGTGCGAACGGTGGGAGTTCCCATAAGCAAAAGAAGGTCAAGGAGGAGAAGGAGCAGGTCGCCACGGCTTGCACATTTTGTGAAAAATTCGGCCATTTGGCTGAAGAGTGTTGGAAGCGTCTTGGCGCTTGTTTACGTTGTGGAAGCAGGGAGCATCGCATGCCGGAATGTCCCCTTATGAAGGACCAGTCAACTGGTAATGGACGCTGGAGACAGGCTCGCCTCAATGCCGTTCTAGAAGAAGAGGAAGCGTGATGCGAGATGGACCACGGACTCGACTCCAATTACGAATGCAACCATCGGACTCTAAACAAGCTCACGATCGTCCCTTTTCGAGGGAAGCGTCGGACGTGCACAGTTGAGAAACTAGCAAGAGCTAGGGTGGTCAATTCTCTCTTGTGCCCGGATCGGGTCACGGGACGGTCTCGCTCTCTCTCGCAGTAGCAGTGAATATCAATATATAGCGAGCTAGATTAACCTAGCATGCTCTCTAGCAGCGGCATAAACAAGCATATATAAAATAAAGCAAAGTGCCAAGCAAGGAGCGAATACGATACCTCCACGCTCTCGGCGTGGGGAAGATGATCCCGGCCGAATTCAGTAACTCCCGGTAAAAATAATGAGTTAGATTACAGCAATGAAATATCGCCCACTCCACGCAGGGAGGTAAAGGGGTACACAAGTGGGCCCAGGAGGACCGATCTCAGGTTGACGGGCTGCACTTGATCACCCCGTCGGCACGGTTCGGACGGCGTATGCTGCTGGTTGTGGGGCCCACGCGCTGGTCGATGGGGCCGTGCAGGACCGGGGTGGCACCACTGTGGTGGGGACACCTGGGGAAGTGCTTCCTGGGATGGCGGGGCGCTGGTTCGCCGGCCGGAGGCCGGGCGGCTCCGATCGGCACCGGTCGGAAAGTGTGCCCACGGATCTGCTGCTTCTATTTTCAGGCGCGCGATCCGGCAAGATCGGCTGCTGCGATCAATCCTGATGTCGGATCGAAGCACAAAAGGTATCGTTGGAAATCTCTTTCTAAGTACTTTGATCTAGGGACAGAGAAATCAACTGGATCTGCACAGATCTGGCCTTTGTTGATTTTTGAAGTTGCTGTTGGATAGTGCCCGAAATCTCAGGGCAGCAGGGATGTTTCCTGAGAACTGCCTTTGACCGAGTGGTAGACCTCAGATTCAGGCTTCGAGCTATTTATGAAAGTTATAGAGGGGAGAGAAAGGAAAACGGCAGTATTTTTTTTGAAGGGTTTTGTTGAGGTTTGGATAGGGAAAAGTATTTTAGACTGACGGGTGGTTGGATCTAGACAGCAGGGGACTGAACAGATCTTTGGAATAAGATGGAATTTCTAAAAATAGATGGAGGGCCTAAACTTTTTCAAGAAAATTTGGAGATGGAGGGAATGATGGAAAGAACCTCCAGTAAAATTGGGGGCTCCAAAAAAAATCAAAAAAGGGACCAAGAAGGTGAAACTAAGGGTGGCTGTGACTGGATCTGAACAAAAGGCAGAACTGGTGGGTGGAGATGCACGAAAATGGAAAATTATAAGATGGGGCTATAACTTTTTTTCAATTTTTTTGAAGGGTTATGATGAACCCTAGAACGTGCCCTAAAAATATCAACTCTAGAAAATGAGAGAATTTGGAGTTATATTCTCGGAGTGGCCTTCTGTCCAGCAAGACAGAACATAGACAGAACTTCCGACGGTGGCTCGTGGTGGCTCGATGGCGGCACGAACGGCGGCGGCGGCAGAGATGAATTCCAGAGGTAGAGAGGAGGAGATAGAAGGGATGAACACTCTAGAAATACAGAGGAAGGAAGAGGAACCAGAGGGAGAGAGGAGGGAGCGCACCAAGCTTCAAGATAATACATAATTTCTTCTCTTCATTAATTTTCACATAATAGAAATACAAGGCTTATATAATAAATGGAAAAATACCATGAATACCCTCAGATCTAGGATCTGGAGGGGCACATAAGGGACATCACATTTAATTCAAACAAAATAAAAAAAGAAAATCCTAATTAATTCTAAAGGGGGGGTGCCCCCTTGACCAAGGGGAAGGTTTGAATGCTAATCAGACACATGGGAGACAAAGGAGTTAAAAGGTCAAGGGTAGGCCACCTAGGATGGTTGACCAGCCCCACATGGCCTAGGTGGACCAATGGGGAAGGACTGGGGCCCCCCTAGCAGGGACTACTAGCATTTTACATATAAACCCACTAAGACTTACATTTGCGTACCCATATAACACAAGGGTATACATACAAATATAAAAGGACATAAATGCAAACATAATATGAGCGGTCTTGCTTCGATGTCCCCATCAATTCTCCCCGGGTGGGAAGAACTTGACCCCGTCGAGTAAAGGGGTGACTGCTCGAGTAGCTCCGGTAGATCCGTCACCGTACCAAGTAGCGCGGGTATGCTCCACTCCAAGTGATCGTCACATGCTCATTCCGTATATACTCAATATATGCATGCTGCTATGGGAAGGGGCTAGTGGTGGAACACTCAGGGGTGGGGTCACTCTCAAGGGGAAGGAGGCGGCTTGAAAACTCACTAGGAATCACCGCTGAGTCCCTGTAAGTGACTAGATCCGGGACATAGATGTAGAACTGATCCCATACTCATCGAGCGAGTCCACTCACCTCTCACTCATAAGAGACCGACAACGAGCTTGCACAAGACACATGCAGACTCACCATGCACACGTATGCAAACCACACAAACAAGCCACACAAACAAACCACACAAATCAAACCACACAAAGAAATAGACTGACTGATGCATGACCCTAGACTTAAGGTGGTGGTAACATCAACCCCACTAAGTGGCTGCATCCTGGGCTGCGGCAGACTCCTCTAGACCTTCCACTTCATAGTACTCATCGGCTAGTGCCGGATCGGCCTCATAGGTGACAAGCTCGAGCCCAGAAGGCGAGGCTTCTCCAACCCCTAGGGCTAGTGTGGTACGAGTGGGGCATTGGTTGGCAAAGTGGCCAAACCCATGACAATGGAAACACTGTAGACGGGACCTACTACTCTCTCCGATGAGAGGGCCCTTACCCTTATCCTCCCGACGGGTAGGGGGTGTAGGCAACAATGGTGGAGGTGTAGGTGTCTTGGGCAATAGGGGTGGGGGTGCCGGTGCCAGAGGGCGGGCAATGGGTGCCGGGGGTTGGGATGGAGGTAGATCTCGGGGTGGGGGAGGACGAGGCCGTGGAGCGAAATGCTCCTGACGGGTGGGCTCCTGAGATCGAGCCATGGGGGCCCGCTGAGGTGGGCCTAAAGAGTGGCGGGGCTCGGTGCTACGAAGAGGGGTGGGACCCGACCGATGGCTAGGCTCGAACTCTCCCTCAAATTGCTCCAACTCGAGAGCAACTTGATATGCTTCTTCCAACGTCTTGGCATTGCGGCGGAAAAGCTCATATTGATAGTGGGGTCGCAAACCACGTCGAAAGCGGGAAACGGGCATGGTACTCTCCTCCGTGACACCACATCGTAGGAAGTACTCATCAAATTCAGCAATGTATTCGGAGACAGATCAGTCTCCCTGGCTAAGACTTTGCCACCTATCGATGAGTCGCTGACGGTACGTGGGAGGAAGGTACTTTTGCCGAAGCTTAAGCTTCATTTCACCCCATGTGTCAATCGGGAGCTCTAGCCGCTGAAATAACAGGCTCTCTACATTCTTCCAATAGGTTTGTGCCTGTCCCATGAGCTTCATGGTAGCAAATCGGATCCTTCGACGTTCCGACATGTCATACCAATCAAAGTATCGGTCCATGCTGAACTCCCAATCTAAATAGACTTTTGGATCTAAAGACCCGTAAAAAATGGGAGGATCCGCTCGCACGGTCTTAAGGACCCTATCGTCCTCCTCATCTCTTTGTGGTTGGAGGCCACGACGGCGTTGACCATACCCCTCATATGCGTTATCGGACCCATAGTCCTCGAGACCAAGGTCACGGCGCGGTAGTTCGGGGACCCGAGGAGGGGCGGGTGGAGGAGCCTGTGGTGGCTGAGGAGTAAGTGCGGGCGCGCCTTGGGCCACATGGACGGGCTGGCCCTGGGCTATGGGAATGGCTTGGCCGTGGGCAGCCGCCTGAGCAGGTGTGAAGGGGCCTTGGGCCACTATAGGAGGGTCTCCATGCGACATCTTATCCAACCGTCCGACCAGACCTTGGACGGATCTGTCGGATGACTCCATCCGTTCCTCCAAGGCATTAAAACGGTCATCTATGTGGTCCGAGAAGCTCTTAAAGGTAGCCTCGATTTGGTCCATCCAGCCTACGAGGGTCATGATCGCCTCGCGCAAGGACTGAAGGTCTCCCGAGATGATATCCCGTGGGTTGGCCATAGGTGCAGGGCGATGGTATTGGGTACCTCTCCGAGTGGGCATGCAAGGGCACAAGGATTAGGAGACACAGACCAATGCAAACAAGTGATGCATCTAGACTTAGCCAAGACTCAGTACGTGACGGAGTTAATCGATCCAAAAATCACTCACGCAAGTGTGCGGCCTTCCCGATAGGCGTAGCCTAACGTTCGGACAACACCTTTTTATATACCGGGTTATTGGGATGAAATGCAACCTAGACCAACTTAGACGATGACTAGACATAAATGGCACTCTTTTCTTTTTTTTGTTTTAAACACCCTAGACTCAACCTCTCTCTGATACCAAACTGATGCGGGACGGACCATGGACTCGACTCCAATTAGGAATGCAACCCTCGGACTCTAAACAAGCTCGCAATCGTCCCTTTTCGAGGGAAGCGTCGGACGTGCGCAGTTGAGAAATCGGCAAGAGCTAGGGTGGTCAATTCTCTCTTGTGCCCGGATCGGGTCACGGGATGGTCTCGCTCTCTCTTACAGCAGCGGTGAATATCAATATATAGCGAGCTAGATTAACCTAACATGCTCTCTAGCAGCAGCATAAACAAGCATACATGAAATAAAGCAAAGTGCCAAGCAAGGAGCGAATACGATACCTCCACGCTCTCGGTGTGGGGAAGACGATCCTGGCCGAATTTAGTAACTCTCGGTAACAACAATGAGTTAGATTACAGCAATGAAATATCACCCACTCCACGCAGGGAGGTAAAGGGGTACACAAGTGGGCCCGGGAGGACCGATCTCGGGTTGACGGGCTGCACTTGATCACCCCGTCGGCACGGTTCGAACGGCGTATGCTGCTGGTTGTGGGGCCCACGCGCTGGTCGGTGGGGCCATGTGGGACCGGGGTGGCACCATTGTGGTGGGGACGCCTGGGGAAGCGCTTCCTGGGATGGCGGCGCACTGGTTCGCCGACCGGAGGCCGGGGGGCTCCGATCGGCACCGGTCGGAAAGTGTGCCCACGGATCTGCTGCTTCTGTTTTCAGGTGCGCGATCCGGCAAAATTGGCTGCTGCGATCAATCCTGACGTCGGATCGAAGCATAGAAGGTATCGTTGCAAATCTCTTTCGAAGTACTTCGATCTAGGGCTAGAGAGATCAACTAGATCTACACGGATCTGGCCTTTGTTGATTTTTGAAGTTGCTGTTGGATAGTGTCCGAAATCTCAGGGCAGCAGGGAAGTTTCCTAAGAACTACCTTTGACCGTGGGGTAGACCTCAGATTCAGGCTTCGAGCTCTTCATGAAAGTTATAGAAGGGAGAGAGAGAAAAATAGGATTATTTTTTATGAAGGGTTTTGTTGAGGTTTGGATGGGGAAAAGTATTTTAGACTGGCGGGTGGTCGGATCTGGACAGCAGGGGACTGAACAGATCTTGGAAAGAAGATAGAATTTCTAAAAATAGATGGAGGGCTTAAAATTTTTCACGAAACTTTGGGGATGGAGGGAATGGTGGACGAAACCTCTAGTAAAATTGGGGGCTCCAAAAAAAATCAAAAAGGGGACCAATAAGGCGAAACTAATGGTGGCTGTGACTGGATCTGAACAAAAGGCAGAACTGGTGGGTGGAGATGCATGAAAATGGAAAATTATAAGACGGTATAACTTTTTTTCAATTTTTATGAGGGTTATGATGAACCCTAGAACGTACTATGAAAATATTAGCTCTAGAAAATGAGAGAATTTGGAGTTAAAATTCTCGGAGTGGCCGTCTGTCCAGTAAGATAGAACATAGACAGAACTTTCGACGGTGGCTCGTGGCGGCTCGATGGCGGCACGAACGGCGGCGGCAGAGATGAATTCCAGAGGTAGAGAGGAGGAGATAGAAGGGATGAACACTCTAGAAATGCAGAGGAAGGAAGAGGAACCAGAGGGGAGAGAGGAGGGGGCGCACCAAGCTTCAAGACAATACACAATTTCTTCTCTTCATTAATTTTCACATAATAGAAATACAAGGCTTATATAATAAATGGAAAAAGAACATGAATACCCTCAGATCTAGGATCTGGAGGGGCACATAAGGGACATCACATTTGATTCAAACAAAATAAAAAAAAGAAAATCCTAATTAATTCTAAAGGGGGGGGGGCGCCCCCTTGACCAAGGGGGAGGGTAGGTGGCCTACCCTTGACCTTTTAACTCCTTTGTCTCCCATGTGTCTAATTAGCATTCAAACCTTCTAGATGGCCACCAAGGATGGTTGACCAGCCCCACATGGCCTAGGTGGACCAATGGGGAAGGACTGGGGCCCCCCTAGCAGGTCCTACTGGCATTTTGCATATAAACCCACTAAGACTTACAATTGCGTACCCATATAACACAAGGGTATACATACAAATATAAAAGGACATAAATGTAAACATAATATGAGCGGTCTTGCTTCGATGTCCCCATCAAAGCGCCCAGGGATGATGGGCTTATGGAAGGTACTCTTCAAATTTGTTCTCGTCCTGCATTTGTGATATTTGATACTGGTGCCTCTCATTCTTTTATCTCCACTACTTTTGCTAAAACATTACCAATCGCATCAGTTCCCTTACCTTCAGATCTTGCTATTTCCACACCCTTAGGTTCTGGAACAAAGCTTACCGACTATTATCCTGATAGCGAAGTGATAGTAGAGGGTCACAATCTCTCCGCAAACTTAGTATGCCTTAACATGAAAAGTTATGAGGCCATTTTAGGGGTAGATTGGCTTGTAGATCATGATGCTTATATCAATTGCTGAAACAGGATTATATCCTTTCGAAAGCCGATCTTCCGAGATTCTCTTTTCTTGGCATCAAGTACAAAACACACCCCACTATCATATTCGCACTTCACGCTTGCAAACTTATCTCGCAAGAATGTGAATCTTTTCTTGCTTCTGTCATTATTACAGAGTCCAAAGAAATTATCATAGCAGACATCCCTATTGTAAATTAGTTCACAGATGTGTTTCCATCCGAATTACCAAGTTTACCACCCGAGAGGGAAGTGAACTTCGCTGTTGAACTCATTCCAAGAGCAGCACCTGTTTCTATAACCCCTTACAGGATGTCCCCCACAGAGCTTAAGGAATTGACGAAGCAGTTGCAGGAACTTCTGGATAAGGGCTTCATCAGACCTAGCACATCCCCGTGGGGTGCGCCTGTTCTATTTGTCAAGAAAAAGGATGGTTCTCTCAGGCTATGCATCGATTACCGACGACTGAATCAGCTTATAATTAAAAATAAGTATCCGTTGCCGCGTATTGATGAGCTCTTCGATCAACTTTCGGGAGCAGAGTATTTCCTTAAGATTGACATCAGATCAGGTTATCATCAGCTTCGAATTAAAGAAGAGGACATTTATAAATCGACTTTTCGAAGTCGTTATGGGCACTATGAATTCGTAGTAATGCCGTTTGGGTTAAATAATGCCCCAGCAGCATTCATGCAACATATGAACAATGTTTTCTAGCCATATCTGGACCAGTTCATCGTCATCTTCATTGATGATATCTTGATATATTCCCAGACAAAAGAGGAACATGAACCACATTTGAGAATAGCTTTACAAACACTTAGAGAACACAAGCTTTATGCCAAACTCAATAAGTGTGAATTCTGGCTCGGGGAAGTTTCATTCCTAGGCCACATTATTTCAAAGGAAGGTATTGATGTGGATCCTTCTAAGGTAGAAGCTGTCAAGAATTAGAGTCGGCCAACGACTGTATGTGAAGTAAGAAGCTTTCTAGGTTTAGCGGGTTATTATAAGAGATTCATTAAGGACTTCTCAAAAATTGCAGTTCCTTTAACTAGACTCATAAGAAAAGAAAACCCTTTTGTCTGGTCAAAGAACTATAAAAAGAGCTTTCAAAGTCTTAAGGATCATCTTACAACAGCTCCTATTTTATCACTACCAATGGAAGGTGGTAGATTCGAAGTGTATACGGATGCATCTGGCATTGGCTTAGGATGCGTTCTCATACAGAGTGGAAAAGTAATCTGTTATTTTTCTAGATAACTAAAACGTCATGAAGAAAATTATCCTGTACATGATTTGGAATTGGCAGCAGTTATTTTCGCCTTAAAAATTTGGCGTCATTACCTTTATGGAGAAAAGTTCACAATATACTCGGACCACAAAAGTTTGAAATACTTATTCTCTCAAAAAGAGCTTAACATGAGACAGAGGAGGTGGTTAGAATATCTCAAAGACTTTGATTTTGCTATTCAATATCATCCTGGCAAGGCTAATGCTGTAGCAGATGAACTCAACAGAAAACCAATAGGTATGCTATCAAGTCTTATGATTAGTGTAACTAACCTTGTTCCCCAATTTGCTCAGTTGAACTTAGATATAGGCATAAAGGAAGAAGATTATTTTATAGCTAATATCCGAGCTCAACCTACATTGATAGAAGATCTGGTCAAACTGTAAAATGATGATCCTATATTACTGGAAATTAAGGCCAATATTGAACAAAGACCGGATTTTTCTATTTCCAATGACGGAAGATTGTTATTCAAGGGCCGAATATGTGTACCAGATCATGAGGCTACGAAGAAACTGATCCTAGATGAAGCGCATAATTCCAAATACACAATTCATCCAGGAGGAATAAAGATGTATCAAGATCTCAAAAGAAATTTCTGGTGGCCCAACATGAAGAGAGAAATAGCCGATTTGGTATCCCGTTGTCTCACCAGCCAAGAAGTAAAAGCAGAACATTTTAGACTCGCAGGTAAATTACACCCTTTGAGTATTCCCTAATGGAAATGGGAGAGTATATGGATGGACTTTATTATGGGTTTAGCTAAGACAAGAGGTGGACACGATGGAATATGGGTAATCATAGACCGATTGACCAAATCCGCACAATTCATACCAATAAAGAGTCGATGGTCTGTGGATATTCTGGCAGCATTATACATAAAGGAAATTGTCAAATTACATGGTGTCCCAGTTACTATTATATCTGATAGAGATCCTCGATTCACATCACAGTTCTGGAAGGGTCTACAACAGTCACTAGGGACTAGATTGAATTTCAGCACAGTTTTTCATCCACAAATAGATGGTCAAACAGAAAGAATAAATCAGGTAGTAGAAGATATGCTCAGGGCTTGTGCTATCGACTTTGGAGGTAGTTGGCATGATCATTTGCCTCTAGTAGAGTTTGCATATAACAATAGTTACCAGGCCAGTATACAAATGGCACCTTTTGAAGCTTTATACAGAAAAAGATGTTGATCACCAATATGTTGGAGTGAAATAGGGGAAAGACAATTCCTAGGCCCCGATCTCATCAGGGACTCTACAGAAAAGATCAAGATCATTCAAGAAAGAATGAAAATGGCACAAGATAGGCAAAAGTCTTATGCTGACAATCGAAGACGTGACTTGGAGTTTCAGGTAGGAGATCATGTATATTTAAAGATTTCTCCAGGTCGTGGTATTCAAAGATTTGGCTTTAAAGGGAAGTTAACTCCAAGATTCATTGGCCCATTTGAAATTCTCGAAAGGGTTGGTGAAGTGGCTTACAAATTAGCTTTACCTCTACAATTAGTAGGAGTTCATGACGTATTTCACGTATCTATGCTGAAGAAGAATGTATATGATCCTGACCATATTATTACTTATGACAATCTAAAAATTCAGAAGGATATGACGTACGAGCAAAACCCAATAAAGATTCTAGAACGGGAAGTGCGTCAACT
Organism: Amorphophallus konjac; assembly: GCA_022559845.1. NCBI lineage: Eukaryota > Viridiplantae > Streptophyta > Magnoliopsida > Alismatales > Araceae > Amorphophallus > Amorphophallus konjac. The sequence goes on along the minus strand of CM040119.1, from coordinate 110,497,829 downwards.
AAGAAATAAAGCTATTCCTATGGTCAAGATTCATGGGAAGGAAACATGGCCATATGAAGCAACATGGGAAACCGAAGCAGCTATGCGGAAAAGATTCCCAGAATTATTTAACTGTAAGTACACTCTCCGAAATCCATATATTGAATTTGGGGACCAAATTCTTCTAAGTGGGGGAGGGTGTAGTGCCCCAGAATTTATATAAATAATTTTTTTATTATAAAATATTTTTTTGGAAATTATAAAGGCTTAAATAAATTAATGAAGGGGTTATTGGATTAATAAGTCATTATATGGCTCAAAAAGGCTAATTAGTTAACCTAGCCTATCTAATAATTGTCCAAAAGGTTTATGGACCAAGCCCATCAAGTTTGGCCCATATTCTAGAAGGGTAATTGGCTTATTCACGTATTTTAAGGATAAATACTAATTATATAAGATAATTATATGGATAAATGAATAAAAGAGTTTTATTAAATTGAAACTCCATACACGTTACATGTAACGGTCTATCGGGCGACCGCCACAGCCCTGTAATGCACCTAGACACGACCGTTACATCCTACAGATTCCGTAAAGTGAGGAAATTGTAAAAAGATTGGAACTTTGAAATCCTATCTACAAGAGATCGATTTGGGATAGCTTATAACATTGCTAAGGACTCTTAGAGGTTAGGTTCTGACAAATTAAAGACTCTAGAATCGATCTAATCTTCAAATCCTAACCAAAACCCTATAAATAGGACCTAGTTCTGAACTGAGCGACCCTTACTTTTGGCCCGTGAAGAATCAAGGTAAGGAGTCATAATTTCGGATAAGTTCTTTGGAATATTTTGTTTAGTATATTATAGACTAATAGTTCTCTAAATTTCATGCTAGGAGACCAAGCAACCAAGAAGATAGAAGCTTCCAAAGTTGCTGATTCAACCTTAGCAACCCAGGAATCTGAACGCAAGACCCCTGAAGATCCAAAAATTAGGACGTCTAAACGAGGTAATTAAAGTTCAATCCTTTAGAACTTTTTGTACCCAATAGTCTCATCTCCTTACCCTCAAAATTTCACATCCTTAGGTCAAGAGGCTGAGGAAATAGAGCAGATTGAAGTTGCTGATTTATCACAAGAAGTACAAGGGTCTAAGGGTAGCACCTAGCATTAAATTCAAAGTTTGAAGGTCTTAAAAGAGGTAGGTTATCTCATGATTGGCAAAAATAACTTGTTAGGGATAAAAGCCCTCTGATTGTGCTTGATTTCATGCATTATAGAATAAGAATTTCATGATTTCATAGTTTTATACATTCATGCTTCTCTTAGCCCTAAATGGAAATTAAAAGATATTATCTTGTCTATTCACTCAACCCTTGCATATAGTTGGCCTATGCATCGTTATCATGACTAGGACAGTGGTAATATGTTGATTTGCAGGCATGTTATGTTTTCATAAACCTTTACTTTAGTTTACTGCCAACAGATTCTCTAACGCACCAACGTAAGACCGTCACATGCATGTAACGGCCTTACGATAGACCGTCATATTATGTTGTGTTTTTATTTGTTCTATTGTCTCTGACGCACCCTAGCAGGAGCGTTACACCACTGTAACGGCCCCTCGATAAACTGTCACAATACTGTAACGCGCCTATCCTAGACCGTCAGGCACTATGTTCTGTCAGCCCGAGGTAGAATGATAACCAGTTAGAGTTTACTTATAAATAAGCTTAGATAGCTAAGTTTGGACATGTTATCATGACTTTAAGTTTAGTTACTATTTCATAATCAAATTACATGGTTAATGTGTCTTAGGATTATTTTAAGTTATGTTAATTTCATCGGCTAAAACTCTATAGTTTTGTATTCTAAATTATTATTTTTTTTCCAAATGTTGTAATTACGGAGTTTTCTCATGGTTTCACATTGTTACACATTCTTTTCCATCTATAGAGTCATTTCTTTATGATGGGGACATCACCTCCCATGCCCACGTTCAGAGCTCATCTCCGCGTCCCGGTTGCATCCGGCATGGTCTAGTCATTTAATTTTAAGTCCTATGTAATTTTTATTTGAGTCATTTGATGTATTTTTCCTTTTATTTGAGTCATGTTCCTAGGTCTTGTGTTCATTTCCCTAAGTTTGAGTGTCATTAGGTTGTCTAGTTAGCCATTGGGCCCAACTCATTGGGCTTGGCCCAAGGGCTCTCCCCTACCCACTCGATTATTTGTCATTAAGTCAATTGTCAGGGACTTTTGTAGAGATGTGGGTTTCCTATATATAGGACCTCATTCCCCCCATTTCAACTTAATGAATCAATGAATGAAAAAACTTGCCATTTTGAGAGGTTACACTTCTTATCTAGTGGAGAGATTCCATTTTTTTGGGTGAGAAACCCTAGGGGAGAGATTCCCCACCCTTCCCTCTCTTAATCTCTGTTTTTCACTCCACTTTCTCTCTCCTCAACACCCAAATTCGAATTTTCTTCTCTCTCCTCCCTTCCCAACCACCTCCACTCCCCACCTACCCCATTTAAGCCTCTTCCCATTCCCCACAACCCTCATCAATACTCCACCCCTTCCCAAGACCCCCTCCACCAATCCTCTCCTCACCATCCAACCCCCAACTACCCCTCCCACTTTCCCAAGCACCCTTCCCACTACCCCAAGCACCCCTTCCCTTCCCCAACACAACCCCCCATTCCCAAGATAAAAAATTAACCCCACCCTTAAACCTATTTTCGAATATCATTTTCCTCTCTCCATTCCAACCAAATTCGCAGCCCCTACTACCACCATCTATTGGACCCTCTTCCAGACCTTATTCTCCACCTCCCACACCTTAGAACACCCCCTCCAAGACCCCCTTACAACCAGGGGTCACTCCCACACTCATCTACCCCCTTCCCCTTCTTATTTCTTGATCATTGGAAGCTACTTCGAAGTTACAGTTTGCTGTCCAGAGGTTGCAGATGAACCAGCAACTTGCAGCGGCCACCACGACTTCTTCCGGAGGAGTTTGAAGACCCAAGAGCCATCGTCGGAAGGGTCTACCAGTCTCCTTCGTAACAGTAGTGGTTTCATCTTCTTCCAATCTCCAAGCAGTCCAGGATGTCCATTCTCCCATAACTGCGCAGAGCTGCCCTGGCTGAGTACCAGAACCAGATTAGAAGCTCTGCCACGACGAACCTCAGAGGAGTCAGCCCAAGAGCTCTTCTGCAAAGTTCTTCTTCCTCCTTTCTACTTTCATAATCATGAAGCGGAGTTCCGTTCGGCATCCTGTGGCAGGAATTATCCTTTTTCTCCCTCAGCTACGTGGCCCTACTGCCCACAGTCGGCTTCGACCAGTCGCCATTGTTCTGCATCCCCTAATCTTCTTCAACATCGGTTGGCTTCCCTGTTAGTTTTGATGCGAAGAGGACTCTTCCGCGATTGCAAAGACTCTGACAGTGCTCGATTCTGATTTCGGGAGCTATCGGGGCATCCTCTGTAAGCAGCGGTTGGAAACCAGGGGCTAGCTCTGCAGAGATCCTGATCCCGAGAGAAAGCTTCACCACGACAAACCCTGGAGGAATCAGGCCACAAACTATTCTACAAAGTTCTTCCCCTTCCTGTCTATCTTCAGAATCAAGAAGCGGAACTCCGTTCGGCATCTCGCAGCAGAAGTTACGAATTTTCTTCCTCAGGCGTGCGACTCTGCTTCCCACAGTCTGCACCGAGCCCCACTCACTGTTCTGGGTCCCCTGATCTTCTCTGGCATCTTTCGGCTTCCCCGTCAGTTCTGTTGTAAAGAAGACTCATCCACGGTTCCAGCGGCTCTGGCGGCACCTGATTCGGAGTTTGGGAGTGGCCGAGGTAACCTCTTCTTCCTTCTGTTAGTAACCATTTGCTGTCAGTCCGAGAATCAGCGTCCCTGTTTGAGCTCCTGCCCAGGCCAGCAGCAACCCCAGAAGAATTCAGAAAAATTCAGAGGCACTCCAGTTCCAGTAACAAAGATTTTCCCACTGGTCTCGCCTTTGGCAAAATTCTTTTTCACGTTCTGCAGCCACAATACCGACTGTCTGTCCACAATTGCCGAGAGAAGGTAGATTCAGCATATTCACTTCATCATCGTTTTAGCCCTAGTTTTCCCCACCCCGCTTGGCCGGCTGAAGGCCCCTCCCTGCGTGGAGGTAGTTTTGATTGTAACTATCATCTTCCCTTCCCCACGATCCCCCCCTTGCATGGGGTGTAGTGTTGTAATAGCTTAAACAAGTCAAGCTACCCCGGCGCGGCGTGTGGGGAACCCACGCTTCCCCACTCGCCCTCGTCTCCGAGCGGGACCCGTTTCTTCAAACTGGTCGAGTAAGTGCTCCAAACTTTACTCTAATTTGTGCTTGTCCTTTCAATATTAGTTCATAAACTCCGTTGGCCGTGAAATAGAGCCCGATCCTTAAGCTCTTGTGCTATAAGTGATCACCGTGGGAAAAGAGAGAAACCGGTGCCTTTGGCACTTGGTCGGCCCCATTGTCTTGGGCTTCCACATCCATTGGGAATCAAGTCTTGGCCTTGCTAGCCCTCTACCAGCAAGGGCCCAACCCCTCAACCTCACCTTGGCATTGCCAAGTTACCCCGGGCTTGGGTGAGCGACGAGAGAGCGGCGGCCCAAATTGGCCCATTTAGATTGCGAATGTGCTTGCTTGCTTAAGTCCAAGGTCGTGTCACATCAATTGGTATCAGAGCAAGTTCACAACTTGTCTCTCCACAAGTTGGTCCTAGGGCATGTTTATGCATTTAGAGTCCTCGGTTGCATCTCCCATGTCCACTAGAATGGCCACTTCATACCCGTCATATCCATCCCCATCAACTTTCCCAAGAAGTCCAAATCCTCATGGAAGCTCCATTGCCAACAAAGTGGGTAGCAACACCTCTATCATAGAAGCCCTACCTAATGTCCTTAATCGGCTTGAAGATATCATGTCTCGACTCGACCGACTTGAAGGAAATAGCCGTGCACCAAGAGTGAATGAGAGTGACCTTTGGGGAAATCTAGAAACCATATTTTTAGAACACTTGAAAATCAAAACCCCCGCCTTTGAAGGATCCAACAGCCCAAGCCTTTACCTAGATTGGGAGATTTCCCTAGACCAATTCTTTAAAAGTTGCCCCTTGAACGAAGAAAGGAGAATGAGGCTAGCCAAGGCACACCTCTCCAAACAAGCTAAAACTCATTGGTTAGTTGTGGAAGGTTTAAGAAGGATCCGCAGGGAGGCCCCCATTAGCACTTGGGATGAGATGAAGGTCGAGCTTAGGAAAACCTACACTCTCCAACCCTCTCCCTCCTACTCAAATCACAAAAACCCAAGGAGCACTTCAACTCCTTCATCCCCACCCGGTCAATCCAAGACCCCAATCACCCATTCCCTACCACTTCCCATCTCTCCCACCCCAACCACTACATTTACACCCCACCTCCAAGTCCACACCACAACCATAGGTCCCCATACCCAATTGGGCCCCATGGCCAACTCTCCACCTAGGCCCGTGGTAACCCCCACCACTACCTCTCCATCACCCCCAAAAGGGGACACTCCTCCCAAAACTAATCAACCCAAACCCCTTCAACCCACCCATCTTCCTCTCCCTACCCCAATCCAACTCCCACCAAAGCCTCCACTATTACCCTTACCTATCCTAACCCAAGTTTCCCACTACCTAGCACCCCGGATACACTATGCCCCAATCATCACCACACCCTCAAAAGCCCCTCTCACCTCCTTGGAAGAAGAACCCATACCCCACCCCATAGTGGTGAACACTCCAAACCCACTCTCCACCTTGGAAGAAACCCAAGTCCAAGTTGAAGAAAAAACAACATACGAGGGTCTTCACCTTACATCACCATCTTTAGTTGGAGTCAATCTCATCTTAGGGGAACCCCTTGTTAGTTGGCTAAAGGAGAGCCCAATAAGAGAGATCACGGCCCATGATTTCCCACCCATGAAGGAAAACTATCCCATAGTGCCCATCTCCTCTTATCACACCACAATCCAAGCATCTTATCAAGTAGAGACCTTAGAGGATTTTCTTAGAGGCTTAGCATGGTAAATTGAGTTCACTAGCATGTTGACCCCTATGGCCGAACAACCTAGGAGCCTTGGCCTCCTACACCCATGCATCGGGTCAATCACCTCGGTCTATACCATTGGTTGCTACACTAGCGACCTCCTTTTTCTTCTCCCTATGGTAGAAGAACCCATCTCGATCCACTCCCCTGCCATTGAGATCCCAAATACTTTGATCGGCCAACCCACTAGAAAACTTGGCCCAATTACCTTGGAGGAGGATGACTCACAATTTGGGAACCTTGAAGACATAGAGTGCCTCCCTCTAGGAAGACCTTTCCACGACCCCTTTGATCCCTTCCTATGGGAGTCTAGTACCCCTATGTGACCCAACCACCTTATCCACCACCCACCTTTCCCTAACCCAAACCACCATGTTTGACCCAATCCACCCCCTCCAAGACCCCCTTACAACCAGGGGTCACTCCCACACTCATCTACCCCCTTCCCCTTCTTCTTTCTTGGTCATTGGAAGCTACTTCGAAGTTGCAGTTTGCTGTCCAGAGGTTACAGATGAACCAGCAACTTGCAGTGGCCACCACGACATCCTCCGGACGAGTTTGAAGACCCAAGAGCCATCGTCGGAAGCGTCTGCCAGTCTCCTTCGCAACAGAAGTGGTTTCATCTTCTTCCGATCTCCGATCCGTCCAGGAGGTCCATTCTCCCACAACTGTGCAGTTCTGCCTCGGCTGAGGACCTGAGCCAGATTTGAAGCTCTGCCACGATGAACCCCGAAGGAATCAGTCCACGAGTTCTTCTTCAAAGTTCTTCATCGCCCAGTCTAATTCCAGAATCAAGAAACAGAACTTCATTCGGCATTCGTGATCCAAAGTTCTCATTTTTCTCCCTCAGCTACGCAGATCTACTACTCATAGTCTGCACCGACCAGTCACCATTGTTCTACATCCCCTAGTCTTCTCCGACATCGGTTGGCTTCCCCGTCAGTTTTGCTGTGAAGAGGACTCATCTACGATTCTAATGAATCTGACGGCGCTTGATTCCAAGGTCGGGAGCTGCCGGGGAATCCTCTGCAACCTGTTGTTGGAAACCAGGAGCTAGCTCTGCAGAGATCTTGATCCGGAGAGAAAGCTTCACCACGACAAACCCCGGAGGAATCATGCCACGAGCTCTTCTACAAAGTTCTTCTCCTTCCTGTCTACTTTCGGAATCAAGAAGCAGAATCCCGTTCAGCATCTGTTAGCAGAAGTTATCAATTTTATTTCTCGGCAGTGCGACTCTACTTTCCCACATTCTGCACCGACCTCCTCTCACTCTTCTAGATCCACTGTTCTTCTCCGGCATTGTTTGGCATCTCCGTTTGTTCTGATGCAAAGAGGACCCGTCCACGGTTCCAACGGTTCTGGCGGTACCTAATTTGGAGTTCGGGAGCGGCCGGGACAACCTCTTCTTCCTGCTGTTAGTAACTAGTTGCTGTCAGTCCGGGAATCAGCGACCCTGTTCGAGCTCCTGCCCAGGCCAGCAGCGACCCTCGAAGAATTCGGAAAACTTCAGAGACACTCCAGTTCCAGTAACGAAGATTTCCTCACTAGTCTCGCCCTCGGAAAAATTCCTGATCAAGTTCTGCAGCCACAGTACCGACTGTCTATCCACAATTGCCGAGAGAAGGCAGATTCGGCATCTTCACTTCATCATCGTTTTAGCCCTAGTTTTCCCCACCCCGCTTGGCCGGCTGAAGGCCCCTCCCTGTATGGAGGTAGTTTGATTGTAATCCATTAACCCACATCGCAAGATCCCCCTCCTGTGAGAGGTGTAGTGTTGTAATTTGGTTTGATCAGGTCAAGCTACCCCGGCGCGGCGTGTAGGGAACCCACGCTTCCCCGCTCGCCCTCGTCTCCGAGCGGGACCGGTTTCTTCAAACCGGTAGAGTAAGTGCTCTATAACCTTGCTCTAATTCATGCTTGTTCTTTCAATATTAGTTCATAGTTCCGCTGGCCGTGAGAGTGAGAGCTCGATCCTCAAGCCCCGTTGCTTTGAGTGATCACCGTGGGAAGAGAGAGTAACCCGGTGCCTTTGGCACTTTGTCGGCCCCATTGAATTGGGCATCCACAACCTTTGGGATTCAAATCTTGGCCTTGCTGGCCCTCTACCAGCAAGGGTCCAACCCCTCAACCTCACCTTGGCATTGTCAAGTTACCCCGGGTCTTGGTGAGCAACGGGTGAGCAGTCGTCGACATCGGTCCGTTTGATTACGATTGTGCTTGTTTGTTTAAGTCCTAGGTTGTGTCACATCAATTGGTATCAGAGCAAGTTCTAGACTTATCTCTACTAAGTCTTGTCCTAGGGCCATTGCATTTATCACTCGATCATCATGGCCACTTCCTACTTAGCCTACTCGTCTCGCTTGGACCCAATAGATGTCTTTGTGTTTGATGGATCCCACCCTAGTTTATATCTAGAATGGGAAAGCTCCATAGATCACCACTTTGGGAGGTTCACCCTGTCAGGGTCTATGCAAGTCAACTATGCCAAAAGTTTGCTATGGCGCCAAGCTAGGAATGAATGGCAAAACATTGTAGGCTTAAGGGAAGTTGGAAGGCAAGAGCCAATCGACTCTTGGGTTGAGATGAGAAATGAACTTAGGAAGATTTATGCCCATATGGACCCTCCTATCACCATAGAGGAAGCCCAAGCTCCCACCAATAAAGAAGAAGAGCCTCAATCTTCCCCCACCCCTCATGGTCCGGATCCTCAAAGGCCATGCACCGTCATACATGGCACCCTCACCATAGATGAGTCCATACTCCAATGGCTCAAGCAATGTCCCACCCTCCCTAGCTCACCACCATTGGGATATAAATCCTAAATTGTTCCCACCCGACCTCCCCATGTCACTTATCAAAACTTCTACTCTGTGGAAGACTTGGGAGACCTTGTGGATTGCCTACATTGGCAAGCCCACTTAACCGGCCTACTAGCCATGGGACCATTGGAGCCTAGCACCGTCAACTTTGTCCACCCATCCATCGGTTCCATCACCTCCCTTTGCACAAGTGGGCATTGTACTAGTGAGATCCTCCTATTTCTCCCCTTGGAGGAAGAACCCATCCCGGTCTACTCCCCACCCCTTGAGATCCCAAGTACCTTGAACGGTCAACCCACTAGAGACCATGGACCAACTACTTGGGAGGAGGATGACTCACCACCTTGTAAGGACCTTGGGGACATAGAGTTCCTCTCTCTAGGTAGCCCTTACCATGATCCCTTTGACCCATTCCAATGGGAGTACGGATACCCATGTGTCCCAACCACCTTATCCACCACCCACCTTCCCCTACTCCAACCCACCGTGATGGATCAAACCCACCCCATCCTAGACCCGGGTTATACCTTGGGAGCCATGACCTTGGGCCACATATCCCTAGGTAATAAGGTTGTGCCCCACCCCATGATGACCACCTTCTTAGATCCATTCGATCCTTTCCAATGGGAGTTCAAAGGTTGTCCCACACCTATACACATGGAAGTCACCTTTGGGAAAAGCATGCATGTGTCTAGGCTTACCATACCCCTTGGCATGAACACTATGTTGGGTCCATTCATTCATATCACCCACATGTCAAGTAGAAAGTATGAGTGGTCCATATTCGGATGTCATGGTCCACCTTCATTCATCATGGGTCTTAAGCATGTCAAAGGCATCTACGGATGTCCGGGTCCCCCAATATTTATCACCAATTTGCATGATAGGGCCACCTACGGGTGCCCCGGCCCACCTAGGCTAACCAAACTCTACACTGCATCATTACACGATAGGTCTACTTTTGGTTGCCTAGGTCCACCCATCACCCCCAGAATATCTGCATACACAACATTGCATAAAGAGATCCGCAAGCACATTAGCAAGAAGAATGTGACTTATAAAAGGCAAGCCGACTCTCATCGACGTCACCAAGAATTCCATAAGGGTGACTTTGTGATGGTAAGGACGGAGAGGCTCTCCCCGGGAGCCATCTCCAAATTGAGGCCACGTGGGGCTGGTCCCTTCCAGGTCCTGAGGCGCATTGGTGCAAATGCCTATGAGTTAGATCTCCCTGAGGAATATGGGGTAAGTCCCACATTCTGTGTCGCCGACCTAGTGCCATACAAGGGACCCACGGTGGTACCTAGTGAGGATATTGAGCATATTCCCTCCATTGAGAGAGCACCCACCCGTGAGGAGAGTCCACCAGCCTGGAGAGCCCAGCGTGAGCGCATTGAACGAATATTGGATGAACGGGTCACTACCACCAGGAGCAAGGTATACGAGCGCTATCTCGGCAGGTGGATGGATTGGTCTCGTTCGGAAGACTTGAGGGCAGTACCACTTCTACACCCTCCAAGGAGGGAAGGACACATACTCAACAGAGTCGAGTTCTCCGCACCCCGGGAGTATGATGGGGACATCACCTCCCATGCCCACGTTCACAGCTCGTCTCCGCGTCCCGGTTGCATCCAACATGGTCTAGTCATTTAATTTTGAGTCCTATGTAATTTTTATTTGAGTCATTTGATGTATTTTCCCTTTTATTTGAGTCATGTTCCTAGGTCTTGTGTTCATTTCCCTAAGTTTGAGTGTCATTAGGTTGTCTAGCTAGCTATTGGGCCCAACTCATTGGGTTTGGCCCAAGGGCTCTCCCCTACCCCCTCGGTTATTTGTCATTAAGTCAATTGTCAGGGACTTTTGTAGAAATGTGGGTTTCCTATATATAGGACCCCATTCCCCCCATTTCAACTTAATGAATCAGTGAATGAAAAAACTTGCCATTTTGAGAGTTTACACTTCTTATCTAGTGGAGAGATTCCATTTTTTTGGGTGAGAAACCCTAGGGGAGAGATTCCCCACCCTTCCCTCTCTTAATCTCTCTTTTTCACTCCACTTTCTCTCTCCTCAATTGTCAGGGACTTTTGTAGAATTGTGGGTTTCCTATATATAGGACCCCATTCCCCCCATTTCAACTTAATGAATCAATGAATGAAAAAACTTGCCATTTTGAGAGTTTACACTTCTTATCTAGTGGAGAGATTCCATTTTTTTGGGTGAGAAACCCTAGGGGAGAGATTCCCCACCCTTCCCTCTCTTAATCTCTCTTTTTCACTCCACTTTCTCTCTCCTCAACACCCAAATTCGAATTTTCTTCTCTCTCCTCCCTTCCCAACCACCTCCACTCCCCACCTACCCCATTTAAGCCTCTTTCCATTCCCCACAACCCTCATCAATACTGCACCCCTTCCCAAGACCCCCTCCACCAATCCTCTCCTCACCATCCAACCCCCAACTACCCCTCCCACTTTCCTAAGCACCCTTCCCACTACCCCAAGCACCACTTCCCTTCCCCAACACAACCCCCCCATTCCCAAGACAAAAAATTAACCCCACCCTTAAACCTATTTTCGAATATCCTTTCCCTCTCTCCATTCCAACCAAATTCGCAGCCCCCACTACCACCATCTATTGGACCCTCTTCCAGACCTTATTCTCCACCTCCCACACCTTAGAACACCCCCTCCAAGACCCCCTTACAACCAGGGGTCACTCCCACACTCATCTACCCCCTTCCCCTTCTTCTTTCTTGGTCATTGGAAGCTACTTCGAAGTTGCAGTTTGCTGTCTAGAGGTTACAGATGAACCATCAAATTGCAGCGGCCACCACGACTTCCTCCGGACGAGTTTGAAGACCCAAGAGCAAAATTTGCAAAAAATGACCGCGTTCTCCTCGTGTCACCAGTTCAAATCTGGTTCCTGGCACGTGATTAATTATGGGACTTTTTCTTATATTATTCTATTCTTCAAGAAACATCATAAGTTTTAGATTATATTTATATATTCCATATATATATAATATTTTGATCATCCAGAAAATCGATGGTGGAGCATGTGGTTTAATTCGATGCAAAGTGAAGAACCTTACCAGGGCTTAAAGTTCATAGGACGAAAGGAGGTTATTTTGACTTTAGCATACTATATGCATGCAAGATGTATTTATTGAATTAAGGGTACAAAAGGAGATTCACGGATGATTCAGATTAATATTTAGGAATAAAATTTACCTCATTAAATGATACAAGTCTTGGATAAGAATCTACAACGCACTAAGTAGGCCGTGAATTTTATTTATCCAGACTATTTCTATGGACTCCTCCTTTTCTTTTGTATTGCAATTTCTCGATTATTAGATTATTATATGATAATTTCCATCGTCAGAAGTGTCTACCAGTCTCCTTCGCAACAGAAGTGGTTTCATCTTCTTCCGATCTCCGAGCAGTCCAGGAGGTCCATTCTCCCACAACTGCGCAGAGCTGCCCCAGCTGAGTACCAGAACCGGATTAGAAGCTCTGCCACGACGAACCTCAGAGGAATCAGCCCAAGAGCTCTTCCGCAAAGTTCTTCTTCCTCCTGTCTACTTTCAGAATCACGAAGCGGAGTTCCGTTCGGCATCCTGTGGCAGGAGTTATCCTTTTTCTCCCTCAGCTATGCGGCCCTACTGCCCACAGTCTGCTTCGACCAGTCGCCATTGTTCTGCGTCCCCTGATCTTCTCCGACATCGGTTGGCTTCCCCGTCAGTTTTTCTGCGAAGAGGACTCTTCCACGATTCCAACGACTCTGACGGTACTTATTCCGAGTTCGGGAGCTATCGGGGCATCCTCTGCAACCAGCAGTTGGAAACCAGGGGCTAGCTCTGCAGAGATCCTAATCCAGAAAGAAAGCTTCACCACGACAAACCCCGGAAGAATCAGGCCACGAACTCTTCTACAAAGTTCTTTCCCTTCCTGTCTATTTTCAGAATCAAGAAGCGGAACTCCATTCGGCATCTGGCAGCAGAAGTTACGAATTTTCTTCCTCAGGCGTGCGACTCTGCTTCCCACAGTCTGTACCGACCCCCACTCACTGTTCTGGGTCCCCTGATCTTCTCCAGCATCTTTCGGCTTCCCCGTTAGTTTTGTTGCAAAGAGGACTCGTCCACGGTTCCAGCGGCTCTGGCGGCACCTGATTCGGAGTTTGGGAACGCCCGAGGCAACCTTATCTTCCTGCTGTTAGTAACCAGTTGCTGTCAGTCTGAGAATCAGCGTCCCTGTTCGAGCTCCTTCCCAGGCCAGCAGCGACCCCATAAGAATTCAAAAAAATTCAGAGGCACTCCAGTTCTAGTAACAAAGATTTTCCCACTAGTCTCACCTTCGGAAAAATTCCTGTTCACGTTCTGCAGCCACAGTACCAACTGTTTGTCCACAATTGCCGAGAGAAGGCAGATTCAGCATATTCACTTCATCATCATTTTAGCCCTAGTTTTCCCCACCCCGCTTGGCCGGCTGAAGGCCCCTCCCTGCGTGGAGGTAGTTTTGATTGTAACTATCATCTTCCCTTCCCCATGATCCCCCCCTTGCATGGGGTGTAGTGTTGTAATAGCTTAAACAGGTCAAGCTACCCTGGCGCGGCGTGTGGGGAACCCACGCTTTCCCGCTCGCCCTCGTCTCCGAGCAGGACCGGTTTCTTCAAACCGATCGAGTAAGTGCTCCAAACTTTGCTCTAATTTGTGCTTGTTCTTTCAATATTAGTTCATAAACTCCGCTGGCCGTGAAATAGAGCCCGATCCTTAAGCTCTTGTGCTATAAGTGATCATCGTGGGAAAAGAGAGAAACCGGTGCCTTTGGCACTTGGTCGGCCCCATTGTCTTGGGCTTCCACATCCATTGGGAATCAAGTCTTGGCCTTGCTGGCCCTCTACCAGCAAGGGCCCAACCCCTCAACCTCACCTTGGCATTGCCAAGTTACCCCGGGCTTGGGTGAGCGACGAGAGAGCGGCGGCCCAAATTGGCCCATTTAGATTGCGAATGTGCTTGCTTGCTTAAGTCCAAGGTCGTGTCACATCACTTTAAGTACATGGCGCATATTCCGATATGTTGTCCATTTAGTTCACTTTGCACTATCGGAACACTATTCTTGGACATGAGGACCTCTCTATTGGATATTCTTTCCAATGGACTAGGAAATCTTGTTTCAAAGCCTCTATAATTCTCCGCCAGCCTGGGATTCCCACTAGGACGCCGAGTTGGTTGTACAATTAAAGCCCATTGATTAGATTACACTATCGATATTTTTGGTTATCAGTAATGTAACGGCTCTACGCTGGACCGTCAGGAGCATCTAACGACCCATGTATGACCGTCACATTCCACTGAGTCCGATTTCTTAGTTCTGATTTCAGACTAATGTAACGGCCCAATACTGGAGCGTCACATCATGTAATGGCTCAGTACACGACCGTCACACTACTTGAGTATTTTAACCCAAGGATTGACTAAGGGTTGATATTCCAAGGTTCTAAATAGACTCTTGATGATCTAGAACTTATCATATTGATCAAGGAACCTAATATAATAAATGAAAGATAAAGAATGTATCGTTATGCTGCCGATTTATTTCCATAAGCATAACCTTGCTTAAGTCATTCTTGATTTCTCATGATTCTTATTAAAGCAATCATTTATTGAATTATCGTTATCAAGAGCTTGTTGGAATTGTACATTCTTGGCCATACTTTATTGTTACATGCGTGGATAAAACTTGATTTATACTTGTAGATGCGATCGAGCACTGATTGTGTTCAAGGGCTCTATGCTAGTCCCCTCGGCTGATTGTCGGAAACATACTATTATAAACCATGGGGTATGATGCTACTGGCATCGTATTGCACTGGGAGTACTTTCTTTATAAATAAGTGCAATTCCACAACACAATACAACATGATTGATACTTGATTTTCTTGATATTCCACAGAAATTCACGAGGTACTTGCTCATAAGCAAAAGATACTGGAGTGATGATTATGTTACTTGCTAGTACATTCTCGTTACATTCTTGTTCATGAAAGGCCATATCATGTTCTTGTTTCATTCTTGCTAGTTCATACTTGCTCTCATTCTATCTTACATGATTATCTTGTTACCTGGTTTAATCTCGTGATTGATCACATTTGCATGATTATACCTTATTCTTTAGAGCTAAATTGTTAATTACTTTAATAGTGTCTTCATGTTGATGCGAAGATACCTACTGGGTAAGTGTGCTCATTACCTATTTCCAATCTTTTCAGGAGTTGGAAGTGATTCGAATTCGGATTCGAGTTATACAAGTAGCGGGTCCGAGAGCGAATGAAAGTATTGTCAAGATGAGAGTGAAGACTTAGGAAGTCTAAATTGTTTAGATTGAGTCTGTGTAATTTTCCTATTTTCTTGAGTCTGGTATATTAGAATAAGTGGAATTAATGATTGTATTTGAGTATTGAATTTGATTATTATGAAATAAAGTTGGAGTTTGAGTAAATATTATGTAATTGCATTTATGTATGTGATTGTCTTGTGCTCTGATCATTCTTGCTTGCAAGAGGTTTACCATGCCGGCTGTTCACGTTTCTCGAGCGAGTCTTCAACTGTCACAAAGGCTCGGGGCGTGACAGACATGGCCGGAGTACTGATAAACTGAGAGAGGTTGCATAGAATGTGCAGAATGTCCTTCGAAAGTGCAGAAGATACGACCAACTGCCCATTGAACGTGGAATTCACCAATCCTTTGGCAGCCGTATGAGTTAGCAAAATACAGGTGGAGAACCCCTCTTGGCCAGTTATCTAAATAGCAACGGAGCGAGAAGTAACAACAGCATCAACGGTGAACTCTTCGGCGAGCAATGAGATTGCCACCGGTCTCGCTCTTGAAGACATTGGCATCAGTGCAAGGGAACTCTTTTTAGCAACCGTCATCGGGAGTGCAGGCACATCATCACCAAAATAGCCAAGGACGAGGATACGGATCGGCATGCGACAGATGAAATCTTGAATCTTGAAATACACGACCAGCACCAAACTGTCCTAACTTGGCTCATCATCTCCCTGGGGACCAGACCCAAGGGACACCAAAGGTAATACACACCCGCTCCGTGGGGTGGAAGTGGATGGAGAAGTGATGGAGGTAATAGGTTTTGATGGCGTGGAGGTTTCAATGGGGATGGTGATGTCAAGTGAAGGTGCAGGCGATGTTGCGATGATAGGCTCCGGTGAAGGTAAAGATGGAGGCGGAGATGATGGAGGTTTAGGTGAAGGTGAGGGTAATGGAGATGGTGGAGGTAATGGAGAAGGTAACAGTGATGGGACATGTATTGGAGTAGGTGACAGAGCGGGTGCAACACTAGACGAGGGATCACAAGGGTGCCCCTAGCCTTGAAATGGGGACGGCTGCTTAGGTGGCGCTCCTTGTCGCTGTTGTTTGCTGCGGAGATGTAGAATGACCACATGAATAGTGGCCGAATCAATCCTTTTCTTGACTTCCAAGTCATAAACAAACTCTCGGAACTCGGGGCAATGTTCCACCAAATGCCCCTGCTGGCGATGGAAATCACAGAACTGAAGCATATTCCCGACCGCAGGTCGACAAGGCACAACCGGAGGGAGCGGCAACGTGTGAGTGGCCATCAAAGCCCTGAAAATATCGGTAAGGCACTCCGGCAATGGAGGGTGATGAGCTTGCTTCGGGCGAGGTGGATGCCGAGGGGTATGAAGTGGTGGAGATGGTTGTGGAGATCGCGGAAGTGAAGGTTGCGTAGGCAATAGTGCGTGGCGACTAGTGGAGAGACTAGGCAGAGATAAATGTGGAGCGGGATAAGGGGGTATATAGATGACATCCGCCTGCTCGGGACGTGCTGTTTCCTTTACTAGGTGTGAAGACACAGGCAGAGACACATGATAGTGCACGAAAGCAAAGGGTGGACTCATGGAGGGTTGATATGCGGGGGTGTATGGGTATGTAGGAGCGAAAGGCTGACTCATTGAAGGATAGGTGGTGGAGGGCTGACTCATGGGAGCGTAGGGTTGGCTTGTGGAGGGTGAGGTGTAAGTGGATGAGGATGGTGGAGACTCGGGGTCAAGCGAACCTTAGAGTTGTTGGCGGATGAAGCGGGCCCGGCTATAAAGTTGTTGCCATGACGTGATGTCGTTGAGGGTAAGATGAATCGATACTCGGGTGTTGCATTAGATATCAGCATCTTGATTTGCTCCGACTCCAGAATGTGCCCCGGGACTTGCTCGGTGAGACGGCGCCAGCGGTTGGCAAAGGTACAGAATTCCTCTTTGGGGTTCATCTTCTCATGGGCCTGATCCACAATGGAGAACTTGGGCCTAACCTGGTCCTGAAATTGCTGAATGAACTTATCTTGGACCACATGAAAATTCACAATATGCACTTATGGTAACGAGAAGATCCAATCTCGAGCCGGGCCTTCCAATGACAGACCAAATAGATAAGCCATCAAACATTGGTCATGTCGAAATTGGGCCGACTTATAAGCGAACTCCTTTAAGTGCACATAAGGGTCACCGGCTCCACTATAACGGCGATATGCGGGAATTTGTAATGGAGGTGGAAGCCGAAGATTTTGAAATGTGAATGGAACACTTAAGGAGGACTTAGGATCAATTCGATGTTGGAGTTCATCAAGCTGGCGTTGGGTTTGAGCGATCATCTCCTGGGTAGGGAGAGATCGAGAAGAATATGAGCCAACTTGAGTAGGAGAGTGTGAATTTGGACCAGGAATATGGTAATGGGCCAGATAAGAGGATCCGGGCTGAGAAGAAGAGGGGCCCATTTCGGGAATGGAAGGACATGCGGGCCTGGGAGAAGCATGAGCATAAGGACCCATTGGGCCGGTAGTATAAGCAGAAGAAGAATGAGGCCTATTAAGATAGAATGGGCTATCGTAAATCGGGCCAGCCGTATGGGAAGAAGAAAAAGGCCCATGAAGATAGGAAGGCCCATTATGAGAAGAAGGCCCATTAAGATGATCTGCAATGAGACGTTGGGCATGGGCCGGGTCCGTTTGGTGAACTAGGCATGTTAGATGGGCCATGCGATTAGCCTGTTCCTTAGATGGGTCAGAGGGACCACGGGAAGATGGGCTCGTGTGGGTATAGGATTCCACGCGAGAATATGAAGAAGATTGGCAAAAATAATGATACAAGGGGTTGGAATGATGCTCCATGAGGGCAAATAGAGACTTAATACAATGATATCAAGGAGAATATAAGTGGGGAACCAAGGGCTAAATGGGCTTGAGGACAAGAGGGGACTGACCCACTAACGCAAAGACCAAGGGAAGACAAACCTATGACAATGGACACACCAAATGGACAGACCTAAGTGGGCCTATCAACACGAAAACATGTGGATGATGATGGAAATGCAACACAAACACCACTAATGGGCTTGGACAAGCCCAAACAACACAAACAATGCAATGTGAGAGTTTTCACCTAAGTCAAACAAGTTGATATGATGGGAAATATTTTAGAAGTTTTAATAGACATTTTAATGATTTGAGTTAAACATGATTCCCTCAAGATAGGAATCCTATGGGAATAAGGTCCAAACTTTGGGTTGACTAAGGTTAATTTTCTCACACGTATGCAAATGCAAGCCTAAGGGGTGGAAAAGGTACAACCGGCCCGACGTTAGTGTAAGAATCCACGGCTCACGGGGACTTACGGAGGTCTTGGATAAGATCACCTAGTCAACCCCAAGGAATATGGGGGTGAGAGGATCACTTATGAAGGTAGGAATGCGACTATGATATGCAATGCTTGATCCTATGTGCACCGGAGTGCATGCAAAAATCTAGCATAAAAGTGAAAAATGAAGGCAAGATTTACTTATGCAAACACAATGATATCAGTGCAAACTATATATGGAGACGAATATAATATAAAGGACAACAAGGCAGGAGCAGGAAACAACACAATCTGAACCCGAAAGGCAAAGAAATTATCAATGCAAAATGTACCTGTGAATTTTCCCCTGAACCTGCATGCAGATTTTATGCACAAAATGCAAAAATGGAGATAATTTTTAACTATGCAAATGTAACCCAAATGATGCAAATAAGATATGGATGGAAAGACAATACAAAGGTATACATAATGGGCCCAAGAACAGAGCAATCCGACCCCAGGATGTCAATCAAATCATCCAATAAAGTTGCCCTCGTGAGCCTGTGCGCAAATTATATGCAGATTTTATGCACAAAATGTTAAAATGATGATAAAATTTAACTAAGTAAATGTGACCCCAAATGATGCAAATAAACTTTGGATGGAAAGATAATACAAAGGACTACCCAATGGAACAAAAATCAGCGCAATCAGACGTCAGGAAGGCAATCAAATAATAAATCAAAGTCGTACCTGTGAACCTGTCCCTGAGCCTGCCTGTAGACTTTATGCAAAAAACTCAAAAAGTATGACAATATTCAACTATGCAAATGTGACCCAAATGATGCAAATGATATATGGATGGAAAGACAATGCAAAGGACTATCGAATGGAACAAAATTAAGCTCAATCGGACCATGAGATTAAAAGTTATGTCTCAACGAATAGGGCCCCATGAGCACGCGCGCAGAACTGCCAGAATCCGTAAGCGGCTTACCAAATGACCGTTTCTTTGCCCCTTGCGGTCTACCAGAAGATCGCCAGGCAACCAGAGCCCTTAAAATGCCCGAAACAGTGGGAGACCGAAGAAAATACTACCTAAACATGGAGATGCACATACCCAACTTACAAAAGAGCATGAAAACAAACGTGATGGGCATTGGTGTCCCACTGTGATCGCCAAAAAAATTGTAGATTATTTATTATGTTCTATCCCGCCCCTTTAAACTAATACATGCATAAACATGTGAATCAAAGAAAAGGGGAATGAAAGGATGAGAAAGACATACCGTGATCGCCACCAAGGTTTCAACAACGCCGAAAGGATGAAGAGATCAAAAGATGGTGCCGTGTACCTTGGAACTTGAAGAGTTGATCGCGCTTGAAACGGGGTGTGGGAGCGATGTAGATTCAAACCTCCTCGTCCTCCAGCAGGCTGGAAGAAGAGGGCCTCACGTTCATATCCTGCTCTCCTACAAAATAAAGCCAAAACATAAAGATAAAAATCTATTAGATCATGAAGTGTAGTATCAATCCCGCAGTGATAAAGTAGGGGTAGAAATTGAGGGCAAACTCATCGGGGAGAGGTTTTTAACCCCTATGGAAGGGTGCAAAATATAGGTGTGTGTGTTGTGCATGCATAGGATTCAAAATCATGAGATTTGATGGAGAGAATAGAGAGAAAACGATGATGCAAAACGTGCAAAAATGCAAGTGTAGCAGAAAGTGTAGAAAACTGTGATGATTTGTGATTTTGAGAGGAGGAGAACTAAGAGAATAGACCATGAAATCCAGACCAAAAGGATGGAATGGAAAGCTAATACTTCCCTCTTCAGGCCAGGGTCGAAGTTGTGAGTAGATGGTGCAGCATGGCTTCACCCCGAACCAAGAAAGAGCCCCCCATCGCGACTGCGAACTGGGCAGTTTATATAGAGTTTTACAAGAAATCCTTATCTTCCTCTCACGATTCCCGGAGATATAGTCCAAGAAAAATTGAGTTATATGGATCAAACTCGAGATAATACTAAGGCTAAGAGATAGGAATAAGTGGGACTCGATTTGGAGGAGGATTCTAGAGGATAAGCTCACCGCAAGATAGGCCCATCGCACAGAAAATAGGAGTTTGACTTGTACTAGGACATATAAATTCCAAAATTTTGACCATGATTCCGAGAGATATATCTAATGAAAATTTGAGTTTTATAGATCAAACTTGAGATAATACAAAGGGCAAGAGATAGAAACAAACAGGGGTCAATTCAGAGTTGTATTCTAGAAGATATGGGCGCTTGAAGATAGGCACGGCGGATGGATTTTGAGATAGAGTCTAGCGCAGGCTGGACTCTTGGGCTGGCCTAGCGGTCTATCG
Source organism: Amorphophallus konjac (assembly GCA_022559845.1). NCBI lineage: Eukaryota > Viridiplantae > Streptophyta > Magnoliopsida > Alismatales > Araceae > Amorphophallus > Amorphophallus konjac. The sequence goes on along the minus strand of CM040119.1, from coordinate 110,476,909 downwards.
TAGGGCCGCAAGGGGCTGGCAAACGGTCTAGGGGGTGACCGCAAGACTCCAGGGGTGAAACGGGATGATTTCAGACAAGTTTCTGGAAATGGTCTAGTGAATGACCATTTTTTTGTTCCATAGCGGTCTAGCAAATGATCGCTAGGCTGCTGGAGGAAAATTTCTGGGCAGACTTTGCGCAACTTTAAAAATTAGGTTATATATCGAAAACAGTGCAAAATAAGAAAAGATGGTAGAAGAATAAATTGTAGATAACTGAACTATGAACAACGTTCATGAAGAAATTAAGATGAGAAAACGAGTGGAAGAGAGAGAAAATGGGGCAAGAACATAGAGAGAAAATTCTGGGACATCGGTGAACAGCATAGCCTGTCAGAAAACTGTGAATAACTTGAAATCGGTGGAGAACTGGCCAATGGCGTAGAAGAATAAATTATAGATCTTGGAAATACGAACAACCTTGATGAAGGGAAATTTTTGAATAGAGGAATAGAAGAGGATGAAAAAGGGTTGTGTTCAATACTGTGCAGTGAAAAGGTCCAAATGCCTGATGGAAAGTTGATCAAAATGGGCCGTAAGTCGACTTGGAAGGCCGAAGTTGATAAGATAAGCTATAGGACTCTAAGAAATCATGATCTAAAAAGTTCAAAGGCTAGGGAATAATGAAATGGGCTCGAAATACATCCAAGGAAGGCTCCAAAATAATGGGTAATTCGGGACATCAAAATGACGAATAAGAGAAATGACGCAACTTGTGGGCTAAAAATGGGTGTCAACAATGTGCATCTCCATTCACCCCCTTGGGATTGGCTCCCCCATTATCCCTCCGTTCATAGTCATGAACCGGAGAAAATAGAGCCACCCCATACAATCTGGGCGCGGGGCCTTCTAGCACGGTCAATTTTCTATATACCACCTGCCAATTGTTCGAGTATTTGCTTCTTACACTCTCTGTGGTTCACAGGCTCACGATTGATTCCTAAGTGTTAACTAATTAACCCACTTCCATGCCTAATCTATCGCCAATGGTGTAGTAGATGAATAATGCATCACTGCGATTTCTTTAGCATGAGAAGGATGGGGGAAGGTCCGCCCAATGTGGTCTGTTCCCCTTCCCAATTGTATGGGCAAGATTGTTGGTCTAATGCGAATATCATGTTTTATCTCGACAGTGACGATTCACTGACCGGGGAGGGGCAACATCCCCATCTAACGCTCACGCTGCTTTCCTTTTCAATCACCACAAGGTTATATGACCCCGTCCCACTGTGGCGTGGAGTCCTATAAGCCATTTAAGGTGAATAGAAATGGGTCTCCTGACCCGACACTAAATCCACATTCCTCTGGGAATGGTGGTGGCTGTGGGTAAGGAACCTCTTGTATGCTAGCCCTCGAGGTTTCCTCCCATTATGGCCGTCCCTTTGAATAATATCTTTGGCCCATGGAGTATTGGTTCCCCTCGTAGGCTCGCCCTCGGGGTATCCATCCATCTGGTCCCGCCGGTCACCATTTGGCTTCCCGACTTTAAGGAGCTTACCGCAATTTATGTGGGAATGTCTCCACTTTCCCCCCACAACCCTCTGGGTATGGGGAGGTACTGCCAAATTTTCGTCTGAATACTTAGGCTGAATCATAATGGAACTTTAGTTCTGAGAATTGCAAACTTGTTTTGAACTAAGAATGGACTGTGCTTGAGTAGGAACCTCGCACAAGTCTTGATTTGCCATGTCTACAGAACAGTTAGAACTTGAATTCATTCATTAATCAAACTTAATTAACACCAAAAGGCTGAACAGAATCACATTGCAACTCAGCAATTCAATAGATCAGAATTCTGCTCCAAATCAGCGTGCTCCAGATCCGGTGCGCCCTAATCCGGCGCCTACCCCCTCCGCGCTATTTTAACCCCACACTCAAAAGCCATTTCAACCCCATTGGCCCTAAACCGGCGCGGCCTTATTCGGCGCGCCCGTCACCCCTCCGCGCCGTTTAAACCCTCAATGGGACCGCGCCGTTTAACCCCCTTTTCCTACGCTATCCGGCGCCGTTTAAACCCTTAATGGGACCGCGCAGTTTAACCACCTATCCCTACGCTTCTTCACGTCGGATTAGTACATACCAAACCCCGCGCCGTTTTAATCCTCCACTCAATACTTCTACCAACCCATTTATCCCTCATTTCCCTATGTCACTTAACTCATGAATTCCCCATAATTAATCAACAAAAAGAATCATTTGTTGGCTCCTAGCCGTAGGCTATTTTGGGTTTTTTTCTACCATGCATCTTTATATATATATGAATGTCTGCTCGTCAATGTTGCATATCCATCTTTTTAGACTTCTGACGATTTACTCCTACTTATGTCTATATTCATTTAGCCCCGAGGGCCCACTATCTTGGCAATTAATCAAGGGTTTTCCTTCTTCTCGGAGGATGTAATTAACGTCATAGCCTTTATGGTATGACGGACTGTCGGTCCCGACACGGATTTCACTTTCGTTTGACCAAGTCAGATCGAGCACACAATAAACTTGTCACTTAGTGACTGGCACACCCACACAATAAACCAATAAATCAAACAAATCCAATAAATCTCATTTAATAAATAAACAAATGAAATATGCCAATTAAATAATTCCCCTTCCCCACAACTGTCTATAGGAAAGAGCGCCCTTACAGTGGATGCTATTTCTATAATTGATGGCGATTGAGTGGACTCTAATTACCCAGTTTCACGATAGGTCTTGGTTTTTCATGTGATTTATCGGTAGGTCATACTTGTTCAAGTTCGATCCTTGAACTCTTAATTCCATGAAATCTACCTTATCATTTTACAATGGTTTATTCCTTTGGAACTCTACAGTGGTTATAAACTATAGTGGATGTCTAAAAATATACATGACTCAATGCTTATGCATATAGGGCCCGATCTGGTCCTGGGAGGAGCACTCGAAAGTACTTGTGCCCATGGAAGTTGATTGATCACGGTGTGGCATTGCATCGAAGTTCATGACTTCCTAGATTTTGACATTCCATGACTCGTACTCGTGCTTGACTTGACTTGACATGACTTGCGTGGCTGGGAATGAGTATTTACTTGCTTGATATTATAACAGATAATTCACATGACATGACTTGATATTTACATGCTTGACAGTCTTGATATACTTCAATCTTGCTAGTTCATCTCTATTAATTCTCGGTACTCTATTGTCATCTTTATCTTGCGTACGTGCATCATTATACTTGCATAGTTCATGTAACTTATAATTTACTTAAAGCAAGCTTTCTCTTGAGATATAATTCCTACTAAGCGTTCGCTCACCCTAATTTTTCCCCTATTTTTTAGGTAATTCCGATGACGAGGATCATTCGGATAGGAACGGACATGAGTGAAGAGCATAGAGCCACCCGACCATTGAAGCGTCTATCTAGTCATGTCTTTTCCTATTTCTTGAGTCGATTCTTGTATTTTCCTCCTTATTGAGTCTAGTTGTCATTAAGTATTTCTTACTTTGAAAGGTTATGTATGGAACTAATTGAAGGTATTAATGGAATAAAGGATTTGGTTAGTTATTGTGGATGTCAAAAAATGATGATGAAGATCATACGGCATGTACGTCGCTGCATCCGAGAGCAGGTCGAAGACTGAAATGCTGAATGAACCCCATACCTTGCCCAATCAGTACGTGAACACAGTTGGTTGTCCGCTACACGATAAGGAAGCGCCTCAAGTAGAAGATATGGCCACACCTCTCCAACCGACTATGTCGAAGCCCGAATCGAGAAAAAACTTGGGAATTCGGACACGGGCTCGGCATGTACTGAAAATCATCCGAAGTCCTAAACCGGGGCTCAAAGGCTTCAAACCAAACACCGCGGAGGCAATGCATTGTAACCGGAGCATTCCGGGAATACAAGCGGTCGTTTGAATGGCCGAGACCTTGAGGTGAAGCCAAAATGGGCGCGGCCATCACCTAAATCGGCGCGCTCCTTCCTCTTTGGATGTAAATACGGCGCGCTCCCTTGCATAGCCCCTAAACCGGTGCACATCACTATTCACATCACTATTCATATCACTATTCACGCCTTACTATTCAAGCCATTCTCGTTGTGTTGTTAATCCGTCGCGCACAATGTCACACCGTTTTAACCCGAAGCCGTCCCATCTTACTTTCGGCCCCCTGTTTCACGCAAACAGATGGACCGAGAGTTGCGTGAAGTAGAGAAGTCTCCTGACAACTCCCGATTATCCGTCGGCCAAGCTCGGGGAAGTCAGAAATAGCTTGCTACCAACTCCTTTGTCGGGGGAAAAGAAAGGAAGAAACTTTTGGGAGCTTTCTTCCCCAGATGAGCCTCCCCTGCATCCTGCACGGTTCGAGAACGAAAAGAAGAAATGAGGAGAGAACTTCCTCCAGAACCAGGGCTCGGGGGGATCGAACACACACCAGGAGAGAGCTCTCGGGAGGGGAGAGAGCTAGCCAACAGAGAAGAAGAAAAAGAGAGAAGAGAGCCAGAGGTGAAGAGAAGAAAGTCGAGCGAGAGGTGAGTCGGAGGGGAAGAGCTTGTGCTCTCTTCCCCTCCCCCATCGGTGTATCTTTTCCTTTTCCCCACTGCAATGTATTTCCTTTCTAGTTTGAGATGAAACCTCCTCCTATGTATCCATCTTTCTCCCCTGTGGTGGATGAATAAAAAGAAAAGAGAGTTTTGGCAAGCATGGTGTTTTTGTTGAGCCTCCATTCTCTTCTACTCTCAGTCTCCCACACATCTAGGGTCTTTGAAGCTCGCTTTTCCATAGCGTGGCCTTCAAAGTTACCCACAGAAGGATGAACATCCATAGCCCTACTGGGCAAACATTCGTCTCGCTTCGCGAATCATCACCCGTGAGTTGCGAGAGCTCTCGAAGGCTAGTCCTCGACCTTTTTCCACACTCACATCTGGGTTATCAGACAGCCGTGAGGTCTGCATTCTGAGGTTCACCCCGGAGCAGTCCATTTGATGTTCCTCTATTTTCTCTGGCAAACCTCATTCCGGGGGAGATGCTGCCCAATTTTTGCCATGGCCAAGAACACATAAGAACAAACAAACAAAGTAAGCTCTCTAGGGATAAAAACATCATATGTTTGAAGCCCCGAATCAAACTGAACCTCTGAGTTCCTGCATAAACAAACCTTTCTAATAAAACATCCGAACTCTCATGTTCATTCACCTTAATAAACGATCAAAACACTTAAGCTTCCTCTCTACAAGCCCAATCCATCCATTGGATGAACAAATCAATCATCAAAGTAACCTGCGGGTGAAAGAAAGAAGAAACAGAACCCAGAAGAATGAAATAAAACCCACAGAACCTAACCCGACGTGCTCTTAATCTGGCACGGGCTAATCCGGCGCGGTACCCCCCCACGCCGGTTTAGCACCACACTTAAAACCACTTTCAAAATATTGGAATGAATAGTGCGCCCCCATTCCTATTTGGAGCCCAAAGCCGGCGCGCCTCCCCTTCTTGGCCTTAACCGGTGCGCCCCCCTCTCATTGAGCCTATTCCAGCACGCCCCCATTGCTCCATCTATTCCGGCACGCCCCTATGTGCTACCCTATTCCGGCGCGCCCCCATGGCTTATCCCTTAAACCGGCGTGCCTAAAAGAGAAAGAGAATTAACCCAAATAAAAGAGAAGACTTGAAGCTAATGAATAAAACAAATGAAAGGAATATGAAGCCAATAATCAAAAGTTGCCCCTTCCATAATCAAAATTTCCTTCCGGGGGCTCCGCCCCCGGAAACCCCCGCAAGGGGCGCTGCCCCCTTGACTCCCACGAATTGGCGATCCGCATGCGAGGGCGCACGTTGGTGAATTCGGGCTTCACACTTAACAATTCGCTCCCCCGAACTATGCGTGAAGAGAAAAGCAACGATGCCCCATGGTACTGGATGTGGACCTCGGAATCTCCGACATGGTCATGATCTGGGCACATCTTGGGCCGATAGTTCATCAGCTTGACCCACCTCTACCGGGATCCAATCCCGCACTCATATTAAACTTGTCGTACCTACGGTGGACATCCGTATGGCTTTGTCTTCGCCTTCAATGCTTCAAATGCGGACTCTCGTCTGAATAATGAATGGTCAGTTAGTGACCGATATATATACCGGGATCTAATCCCGCACTTGTATTAAACTTGCCGTACTCACGGTAGATATTTGTATGGTTTGTCATCGTCTCTTACGCTACAAACACGGACTTCCATCCGAACAAGAAATGATCCGCCAATGACCGACATGCAAGCATCTATGAATGTTTACACCCTGACGCGGGGTCTGTTTAAACGCAATCCGACGTTTTGGCTCTCGCTTCCGTTATTATGAATATCAGGCCGTAGGCCCCCCTTTTCCGGATATTAATCAAGGGTTTTCTCCTCCCCGAGGGAATGAAATTAACGTCGTAGCCTTTATGGTACGACGGGTTCTCAGTCCCGACATGATACACACAATTGTCTGATTAGTCAGATCGAGCGCACCATGGGCTTCTTTCAAGCCCGCATAAATCGTCACCTAGGTGACTGGCACGCCCTCGCACTAATAAATCGAACCACCGAACAAAAGGATGAATAAACTAATAAAATAAGCAATGTCCCGAAAGTGCGTCCACAAGTCTGGCACGCCCGGTGGGACTAATAAACTGAACAAACAAACAAAAGGATGAATAAACTAATAAAAAATGAGCAATGTCCCGAAAGTGCGTCCACATTTATCTTTACTTTTGCACACTCTGTCTATAAGGTCGAATTCCTTATGCTCTGATTGACATGAATCATATAAACTCGTCACGTGTACCGGGTTCCTTCCGCGCTTGGGGCGTGACACCATTTGTCGCCCTTATTCATTTGTTACCAGTGATGCTTCCTTCTTCAGCTTAACTGGCTTGGTAGCATGGATGCGTAGACGCACAAAGAGTGTTGTGTCGATGTAACAATGTGGAACTTGTTCACTTCAGCCTCATTTCTCATTCTTCAGGCAGGTGACCTATTTGTCATACTTATCTCCCATTTGTCACCTTTAAGGTCTTATATGTCACTCTTATGCTCCATTTGTCTTCCTTCTGAAATATATAACACCCAAAAAAGTTCGACTTGGCTGCGTCGACGCATCAGGACGTTGCGTCAACGCAACGATACGATAGCTGGCCGATCTCACCTCTACAATCCATCTTTCACTCATGTTGACCTATTTGTCTGCCTTAGATTTTATTTTTCACCCTTATATCCTATTTGTTACTGTTATTGCCTGCCCCTTCTGTAAGGTGACATCTCTTTAGGGAGTGTTGCAGGGTCGGCTTCAAAAGTTTTTGGGGCTGACTCCCTTTCATCAAAAGTCTTCTTCTTCTAGTATCCATGATTGTTCAACATTTGTGTGCACTGAAAAACCATTATTCCTATTCAAAAACAAGATCATCAACAATCTTGGTTAAGCAACATTCTTCCATGATCACAACAGTCTGCACACACATTTTTGTCATTATTAAAATGCAAACACCAAAATCAAGTCGGGGATCCAACATGGCGAAAGTTTAATGGTCACAGCCAATTTTGCCAAGGCATCTGCCTGAGCATTACTGCTTCTGGGGACATGATCTATTTCAAAGAAATAGAACCTCTGGATGAGTCTGGTGACGGTGGCGTGGTATGGAACCAACTCTTGCTTCTGCACGTCGTAGATGCCGAGGACTTGTAGGACTATTAACTGAGAGTCCCCGTAGGCTTTGAGGCACTTGATGCCCATGTCGAGAGCCATCTGAAGCCCGATGATTAGAGCTTCATACTCAACTTCATTGTTGGTCAAAGATTTCATGAGGGCGCATGAGTTGTACAAGACTCTGCCCTAAGGGGTTAGAAAGATGATGCCGGCACCTACTGTGACGGCTGGACTTTGACTATTTCGGGTGACCCTTCGGGAAGAGCCATCGAAGTAAAGCTCCCAGCAAGGTACATTGGCTGTGAGGGCATCTTGCGGCTGGTAATGCAAGACATCTCCGATCTGTACAACTGGCATTGTTGACGGGGAGGCAAGGGACTCCTCGTCAGGGAGTTCCGTATTGAGAGGTGAGTCATCTGGTACTGGATGGGCAGCTAAGAACTCGGCCATGCCTTGCCCTTTGATAGCTCTCTTGGGGACATAGGTGATGTCGTACTCCATCAGTAGAAGAGCCCATTTTCCCAATCGGCCTGAGAGGACTGGCTGCTTGAGAAGATATTTGAGTGGGTCGTGCTTAGATATAAGCTCCACCCGGTGAGATAGGAGGTAGTGTCGCAGCTTTTTAATGGCAAACACCAGGGCTAAGCACACCTTCTCCATGGAGCAGTAGCGGTACTCATCATCGATCAATTTTTGGCTGAGTTAGTAGAGCGACTGCTCCTTGCCCTCTTCATTGATTTGCGCCAACATAGCCCCTAGCGAAGCGTCCATGGTGGCAATGTAGAGTATAAGGGGCTTGCCTTTGACTGGTGCCCCCAATACTGAAGGAGTGAGGAGGTACTCCTTAATTTGCTCGAAAGCAATCTGGCATTATAGATCCCATACAAATGGGGCACCCTTTTTCATAAGTTTGCCGAAGGATGCGCATCGACCGGAGAGGTTAGAGATGAACCTTCGAATGTAAGCCAGTCTTCCTTGAAAGGACCTGAGCTCAGTGAGGTTCTTAGGTGGTGGAAGGTCCCAAATTGCTTTGATCTTGCTGGGGTCCATCTCGATTCCTCGGTATCTGATGATGAAGCTGAGGAACTTGCCGCTAGATACGCCAAAGGCACATTTCATAGGGTTCATCTTGAGCCCATATTGTCGGAGTCGGTTGAAGACTTGGCACAGATCATGTAAGTGGTCTTCTCACCTTCTGGTTTTGACGATGAGGTCGTCAACATAGCATTCGACTATGTTGTGCAGCATCTCGTCGAATATTTTAGTCATGGCTTTTTGGTAAGTGGCACCAACGTTCTTCAAACCATAGGGCATGCGCTTGTAGTTGAAAATCCCTTTAGGGGACCAGAAGGCTGTGTGATTTTTGTCTTTGAGGGACATTCGGATCTGGTTGTAACCGGACGACCCGTCCATAAAAGACAAGGCTTCATATCCAGTGGTCATATCGACCATGGTTTCTGTGATTGGTACTGGGAAGTCATCCTTCGGACATGCTTTGTTGAGGTCCCGGAAGTCGACGTAAATGCGGTCTTGACCACTTTTCTTCTTTACTAGGATGATGTTGGCGAGCCAGATAGGGTAGATGCACGGCTCAATGAAGTCGAGCTCTGCCATTTTATTGACTTTGGCCAAAACTTGAAGCTCCAGCTAATGGCGCATACGCCGCTGTGGCTGTTTAACTGGAGGGGTTGAGGGAGAAATGCCTAGTTCATGCTCCACTAGGAGGGGTCTAGTTTCGGCATTTCTTTGTACGTCCAGGCGAAGCAGTCCTTGAATTCAAGCAGGAGTTGCTTGTAATCCTGCTTCTCTGCTTTGGTTAGGAGAGCACTGACGAATGTTGGCTGGTGGGCTTCATCTTCACCCAAGTTGATCTCAACGAGTTCGTCAACGGTTGCTTGGCCACCGTCCTCCAGCTCGGGAGGAGTGGGTTCGAAGTCGATGAAGTCCTCATCATCAATGTCAACTTTGTGTACTTCTTGATTTTCGAAGCCACTGGTTGACGCTGATGGAGTTAGGGAAACGTTGTTACCGGGCTCTAGCTGGGATTGTTCTGAACCGCTAGCGCCTAGCTGGCAGTTGCCGACTAGTGCCATTGAAGCTTCCCTAGGGTTGCCTACTAAAGTTGACAACACTTCATGGCCAGTGCTCTAGGCACCTTCCTCATTGGGAGAGTTTGCCGAGCTAGATTCTTTGACAGGCTGGGAAGCACGGGGAGCTTCTTCGGCCCTGATATCTTCACAGGAAAGCGTCGAAGACTCCGTGACTGCTTGAACAGAGATGCTGGCCTTGGCGGGGAGCAAGATTAGGATCTCCTCTTCCTCGTCCCTAGAGCTGTCAAGTTTTGCATCAACCTTAGTCTGGTCGTCGACTGGCTGTGTCGGACCTACGACGTTGACCTCGTAGTAGATTCGGAAGTCTGGGTCATGGTCATAGCCAAGTCCCCTGGTATCTTTGTGGGAGAAAGGGGGTTGCCCCCGGACATGGGAAGGAGTCCACAGCAGGCAAAAGTAGCTGTGCCGTGTGGAATCTTGCCATTGGGGAATGTGTTACTTTAAGCACATCTCCTGAATGCGCAGCGGCAAGTCGACCATTACTTGGACTGCTTCAGGGGTGTTGTCGGCTTGCTTGGACCAGCTGAAGTCATCTTCCAGTGGGGCTTGAGGGGCCATGTCTCCCTTGTAGAAGACAATGGGCTTATCCTTGTTAACCTTCTTCTTGTTTCTGAGTTGTCACTTGTAGGTAATGTAACGCCCCGAGATCCGATCCCCAAATTATGGGTATTATTTTTTTTCTTCCATCGGACCTCAAGACATTACATCGCACGTATCGTGGAAGCACAATATATAACATGCCTACATTCGCATGAGAGAGAGAGAGAGAGAGAGAGAAACCACAATTACATGAAATGTAAATAACATCTCAACCATTCATAATTTCCAAAGAAGAGTACATGTCCATTGTTCCAAAATAAACATGAGTCCTCATAGGCTCACCACCCCATAAGCTTACATATAAGAGATACATTCATCCATAGCATACCCAGACGAACTAAGCACTAGCACTACTCCTCAGCTGCAGTTTCCTCCTCAACCTCCTGCTCTATGTCTCCTGAAAACGTATGTCACAAAGGGGTGAGTGTGACTCTCAGTAGGCAGCCTAAACAAACCGGGGTTAACACGCATCTATATGACCAAATTATATACATAATTCAGATGTAAGTAATAGCATAACCCATTCATTATCATCAACATTAAAATAACTCACATGAGGAAAATACATGTTCTTTAACTAACATATATGGTACCTATGCATGCGTTAAAAGCACGGTGAATGAGCAATTTACATGTTATCGCCTTTTCACGTATTCACATTTTCCCATTTTCACAATTCTGTTATTTTTAGAAACAAACATCTACCATAACACAGGTGGCCCCACACACACAAACAAACGAATGAACGAACGAAAGAGTACAGCGCAGACCCGAGAGCGAACTCCCACCTAGACTCATGTGGCCCACACAGTTCTGCCGTTCCACAGAACAATCAGCCGAATCAATAGGATTTTTGACCAGGGCATGTTGACACCTGGAAAATGAACAAGGGTGAAAACATAATTGAAAAGAGGGTCAGACCAATAGTGAAAGACCAATGATGAAGCTCATCAACTGTCTAGCCGGCTAAAACCCTTGTCGGCAAAGCTGATGCCCGGTGCCAATGTCACTCAGACGGCAGCACTGATAAAGTAGCAGTCACTCGACTGATGAGACCTTCTAGCCCTTTAATGAGAGCTGTACTACCGTTTCGTCCAAGAATCCACGGATGATATGTCAGGGAAAGTCAGATGTCGACTTACTGACAGATGTAATATGAGATGAAGATGAAGCCGGTATCGGCAGATGAAGATTGCAAAGGCTTTTGTAAAGTCAGAACAGAAGAAGAATGGTCTCCACAGATTATATACCCGGCTGAGGTCTTCCCAGACTAAAGCTGATGTCCGAGCTCGTCACCATTCAAGTGACGGTGTCGATAAGATAATACCTGGTTTTGTCACCATTCAGATGGCAATACTGATGAAACCCCTGTCTACGGACTGATGAAACCCTTGTCTACGGACTGATGAGACCCTTGTCTACGGACTGATGAAAACCTTAATAATGATACAAGCTGTGTCACCAATGGAAGACCCCTTTTGGGTGATGATGCCCTTGAAAGACCCAAATGGGCCTGTGAAAGTGGCTAAAAAGCTTTAATTGGGCCTGCAAAGGATGGTGCCGAGAGCCACTTGCCGAAGCCCAAAAGATGGCGCCGAGAGCCGCTTGCCGAAGCCCAAAAGAGGGCACCGAGAGCCACTTGCAATCGCGCCGGGAAGCCCCATTTGGGGCGCGCCGAGATGAAGCCTACCGAGAAGGGGGGAAACAGGTATAAAAACCCTCTCCCTTCGAACAGATGGATGCCTTGAGAGCGGACCAACTGAGGGGGGGCGAACAGAAAAAGAGAGAGCCACCAAAAGAGAAGATAAGAGAAAAAGAGAAGATAGAAGATTAGAAAAAAAAGTAGAGAGAGAGTCTCCCTCGACTGAGAGAAGAGAAGAAGCAAAAGAGAAGACGAAGCAAGCTTCAGGTGGGCTGTCCCGGGGAGGGAGAGGAGTCAATGCTCCGCCCTCCCCACGCTGTCTTTTCTTTCTATTGATGTAATCTAGCGAGTTTTCTTCTCGATTTATCAGACGTAGTTAGCGAGGTTTAGGTCTCGAGCTCCGTCTGTCTCTCCACTTTGCATTTCTCTTTTACAGTCAGTGTAAAGCTTCGAGCAATGTAATGAAATATCAATGAGACCCATTCGGGGATCTACTGATTAAGAGGTTTGCCCCCTTTGGCTGAAATATCTGCTCTCCGCTCCCCCTCGTATGATCATCGTTTATGAGAAATGGCTAATGGTTCACACGAACCTTCTCTGCAGAGGCGTAGGAACAGAACCCCTGACCTTATCTAATAGGTTACTGGGTTCTGTCGCCTCCCCTCTTCCTGCCTCAATGGCAAATCCCTCGTGTCCGTGCGAGCTTTCTTACAAGGCCCCTCAAGCCTCCTCCTTGTGCCGTTCAGGACCAGAGACATCAATCTCTTGGATTCCTGAACTGCTGGCTATACGAGAGGACATGTCAGACCACTGCTATCCCTCGGATTCTAACGAATGACGATTTCGATCTCCCGACCCTCCATTCTAACCCCTTGGATGACTAGGGTCTGGAGTTTCGGCGATAAAGGTTCCTCCGTCACCGGTCTTTAGATGCCATTAGGTTCGTCCGGGGATCAGAGACAGTCATCTCTTGATCCCCAGATGGCCGGCGGCAGAAATAAATGAAGTCTTCAAAGATCTAGATGATAGTCTCGATTCTCCGTCGATTCTACCTTCCAGATCCCCCTTGGCCCTTCCTAACAGAAGCATCCTTGAAATCCCCCTCCTGCACTTCAAATCCGGCTTCAATCACAGTCAGAAAGCCCAGGAATCCCAGAAACAGAGTACCGTTTGAGCTCTAAAAAACCCTGAAATCCTTCCGCAAATCCACCTTCTCGGCGTGCAAAATTCCCCGCCGAGAGCTGTCCCGCCGAGAGACCCTCTCCCCCCAGCTAAACGACAAACCCTGCCATTCAAACCTGTTGAGTACGGACTGAATAGATCTAGAGGGGGGGTGAATAGATCTTTCCCCCTTTTTCAGATTTAATATCTATTGGCTAAGTGAGTTGCAGGTGATTAACGAATTACAGAATTGATGTTGATATCAGTGAAGAAAACAAACACATAGAAAAGCACACACACACATAAGCAAACCACAAGATAGGATTTTTAAGGTGGTTCAGTCTCTTCCCGAGACTTACATCCACCCCTTGCTTAACTCAAGCAAGGCTTCACTAATGAGAACCTCTGATCTCAATCAAAACACAAGACACCGCTGTCACACAGCTTGTTCCTGCTGACACACAGCTTGTACCAGCTGACACACAGCTTGAATCCGCTGCCTCACAGCTTGACACTTGGTGTAAGGATGAATAGAAATGATGTGAAGGTGGGATGATGCAACAGGACTGAATATGGACTTTTGTAACAAAGTAAAGAATTCAGCCTGGGACTTAATCACATAAATAACAAGACTAGACTCCCTGTAGAGCTTCCAATCGGATGCCTTCAGCTGCTTTGTTGCTGGAGGTCGCACAGCTTGAAGCCCAGTCTTTCTTCTGCAGCAAATGAGAATGCCTTCAGTCTTCTGCAGATTTTTGATTGATGGTGAGCTACTTCGTCCTGTGATGTAGGTGTGTTTCTTAGCTTCGGTTCTATGCTCCCTCTGTGTGCTTGCCTTCGCGATCCGTGGCCTTCTACTTTTATGCAGATTCTTTTTCAAGCCTGAAGCTTTTCCCGCTCAAAATTCAGATCGCGCATCAATCTGCTAAAAAGCAGGGAGAAGGTTAAATCCGATCACTACAATAAGTTTGACCACTTCTAAGCACGATTCTCTCCTTGATTCCCGTGCGGAATCTCATCATTTGAACTGCCCAACAACCTGCAACAACAATCTGCAGGTTTTAAGGAACCAAAACGGAATTCGGTTACAGTTCGGTTCTGGACGCTATAACGCCCGTGGTCGACCATGACACTGTCCCTGGTCGACAACAAGCAGTGTCCTGATGGCGGTTCCATTCTGGCTGACACTCGCGTCCCCCGTGGTCGACCACAGCCTTGTCGCTGGTCGACAAGGGGCGAATTACAGATGGCCGTCAGTTCTGTCTGATGTTCTGGCTGTTCTGTGGTCGACCAGAAGTGGGGCTTTGGTCGACAGCCAAGGCACATGCAGAAGACGGATGACTTGAAACGTTTCTGGCTGGGTTCGTTGGTCGACCATAACCACTTCCCTGGTCGACAAGCGGCCTTTGACACTTCTTCTGATTTGTTGATTCCACTTGGATTTCAGTGGACCTGAAATTACTTAACTTATCAGAAATAAATTGAACTATCAGATTTATATTGAGTTGATCAGAAACATTGTTTGTCATCATCAAATAGTCATGAGTCCAATACTTTGAAGGAACAATCAAACCACTTGTATTTGTTATGAAACAATATAGAACTTGATTAATCAAACATATCCTATTGTCATCATCAAAACCAAGGGATGCACAACATTCTCCCCTTTTTGATGATGACAACCATGAGTCATTGTGACAAACAACAGACTATAAAATTCATTTGATATTGCATTCAAGGCTATCATAGCACAGATTTCATTCAGACAATTCGTTTGATGTGCCTTTCAAAAACTATAGCACTACTTACATGAGAGACTCAAAAAAGAATTAAGACACTAAGGACACGTAGACAAAGTAAACTTGACAATCTAGACTCACATCTAGACACACAACTAGACACACAATGACACATAAAGTCCTATCTCCCCCTTTGTCAACAGCAAAAAGAAGATCATTTGAACAATCCCTCTGAGGAGGATGAGGAGGTCTCTGGCTTCACGTTCTCTTCCATGCGATCCAGCTTGTCAACAATGTGGGCATAAGAGAGCCTGAGCTTCTGGATCTCGGAGATAGTAGCATTGTGATACTTTTCATTCTGCTTGGTGGTGAACTCTATGCGGTTTCCCATTTCTTCTGACACTTGACCTAAGGTGCCAACTAGTCTGTTGAACCGAGAACTAGCATGGTCAGTGTATTCCTTTTGCTTGATGAACCTGGCCTCCATCTGTTGTTCCAGCCTTTGGACTTTCTGCTCCAGGCGCCCGGTGGCAGCATTCATATTCTCTTGAAAGGAATGGAATTGGGTGGTGAGAGAGGACAACTGAGATGCTATCTGGAGAAGCACTCCGTGAGACTCAGTGTTGGATGTGAAGGATGGTGGTGGAGCAAAAGTAGGAGTGGAGGTAGGTGGAACTTGGGTAGGTGGAACAGAAGTAGATTGAGCATGAGTGGCAGCAATGCCTGGATGCCAGGGCACTATAGAAAGGGAAGCTGAAGGATGGGCAGTAGTGGTGGTAGTAGGGGTAGCTTGAGGCACCACAGGTGGAGGTGTGACAGTAGGACTAACTTGTATAGGTGTATGTGGTGGAGAAGAGGGTGGCAATGGAGCCTTGGATTTGCCCTTGGATGGTAGAGTGCGCTGAATTTGGTCTCCTACCTTCTTAAACCCCAAAAATGTGGTCACGAAGTGAAAGTTGTAGATGTGCCATTTGGAAATTACAATGCGCGGAGCATGGGGAAATGGTATTTTTGCTGCTTCCAGAATGGCAGATATGTGGGCAGCAAATGGAAGAGAATTCTGGGGATAATGTAGGATGTTTTGGAAGGTGTTTAGGATGAGCGTGATGAGGCGAATGGGTTGACAAGTGATGAGGCCATGGAGCAAAAATAGATGGAGGCGACTTACTTGATCTCTGGCGCCTCCTCTTGGTTGGATAATGGTGGTAAGAATGTGATGAAGCAATCTATGAAGAGGAGGGAAGGTGTTGGCATTCAGATACTTAGGGAGAACCTCAGGAGCTGGCTGGCCAGTGACGACGGTGTATGCAGCTCGGAAGTCAAAATCCTCAGGATTGAAGACGGCGCCATGTCTGGGAATCTTCAACGCTTTGTGGAGCAGTTTGACGTCGAGGCGGATGACGATGCCGTGAACTACGGTGTAGACCTGACCATCCACTATTTACAAGTTGTGGTAGAATTCTTGCACAAGCTGAGGCGAATACTGAGTATGTGCCGAGACAAACGCTGTCCACTCTTGAGCTTCAAAAATTGGCAGTAGTTCTGGGAACATCTCCATCAGCTTCTCATCAGAGAAATCAACAATCCTTGGTGGCAGAACGGTCCGTGGCTTGAGAACTCCTGACACTGGATGGACGATGGGTTCTTCTGAAGCTGGTACCTTCCTGCCTGAGTCAGCCGCCTCAGCCGTGGTCGACTTTTGAGGGGCCGATGGCGGACCCTGCGCAGCCCTTGGCTTGGAACGCTTGGACGGCGTCGAGGATTCAGCAGGGGCCTTCTCTCGTGTTCTCTTGGTAGACCGCGGAGCGTGCTTTGGAGACATGGTGGAGGGATGCGAGAGAAAGGCGAGAGAGAACGGGAGAGGAAGAATGCGAAAGAAGTACAGGGCGGCGGATGAGAAAAAATAGGGACCCAGCCGTGGCAATTTATAGGATAGGGCAGTAGGGCTGGGTCTTAAACGAACTGGGACAGTGAACCATCACGATGCAGAAAACGAGCGGTCAGGATTTAATCAGCATTACTCAACTTTTTGGAAGGTATTAAAGTGTACGCCCTTTCTTTAACAGAACACTTATGGAACCTTTCCACCCTTATGCAAAGACCACCTTGTGACCAAATAGAGTGGGTATAGTGGTTCAATGAATTTGAAAGTATTGCACCAATAAATTGACTCCCCATATCCAATTTCTTTCACATGGCTCCTTGAACTTATAATATATTTCAAGAGATAAT
Organism: Amorphophallus konjac; assembly: GCA_022559845.1. Lineage (NCBI taxonomy): Eukaryota > Viridiplantae > Streptophyta > Magnoliopsida > Alismatales > Araceae > Amorphophallus > Amorphophallus konjac. Next base: position 110,459,730 of record CM040119.1, on the reverse strand, counting down.
TGGACTAACTATGCTAGCTGAACAGTGTTTTTAAACTTGTATTTGCATGCTATGCTTTAGGTCAACCATTTTCTCTGCCTTTGTGATGCTTTAAATTTTTCTTTTTGAATCATTTGAGAGCTGTGGTCAGGTTGATCACATGCTTTTCTACACGAGGAGACACGCTTTGTACACGCCAGAAACCCCGGCTACTTAGCATGCCTAACCATTCCACAAATGACTGGGACACACCTTTTATCCGTGAGGATATACGTTTATCAGACGCCAATATCCCCAGTTACTCAGTATGCCCAATCAATATCAGCAGAGTTAGATTGGATCTTCATGACACACTGGTCTCCCATCTATTTTTCAGCTAATTTTTTGCTTTGAGATGGAGAACAGTAGTTTCTCAGACCTCAATCCATTGCTCTACCATGAAGGCAGAATTATGGCGTATTCCATGTACATACATGTTAAATTTAAGTTTATTTTTACTGTTCAGCACAAACACAGGTAGAGAAACAGTCTCATTACTAAAAATCATAAGTCCTCAAAATCTTGTGACAGAGTCATAGTTATGGTTTGAATTTATTGCAGTAGTACAGTTCAAATTCTCATTACTACACTCAACCTCTACTCTTAATGATTACCTTGGTGATTTTATTGAAGGATATGGTTAGGTTTTTCAATGTTTTATCAAGGAATGAGTTTACACTTTTTCTCCCCCTCAATTTATGAGTCCTTGCTGAAGATAAAAAATGTTGGCCATGAAGAGATATAGAGACACAAGGGATGGGAAGTATGGATAAGGATGAATGAGTGAAGAAACTGAGCACAAAAGTTCACTTAGATCAGAGGATTTCCTAGCAGAGCCAGTAGCCTTTTTAGATCCATTTTCCCTTGTTCAGATCCTCTGTCGACCATAGAGTTGCCTTTGGTCGACCTCTGTGCTGTCACAGAACCAACTATTTCCTGTCCTGATGCCTTGGTCGACCAGCGCCTTGCCTGTGGTCGACAGCTGCGAAGTCACAGAACCAACTATTTCCTGTCCTGATGCCTTGGTCGACCAGCGCCTTGTCTGTGGTCGACCACAAGAGATGAGCCGTAGAGAACCAGTATTCTGTAGAACTTGCTGAAGTAGCACCCGACACTAGACTTCCAAACTCAAAAACTTGACCAGTACTAGAGACCTAGTTGACATAACTTAGACAGAAATGACAGAATCTATGCAGTGTACACATGAATATGATTATTTCAAGAATTTTCAGGAGAAATTCTACAAATTCCTAACTCCCTTCTTAGAGTTGAAAATCTGTCATTGTTAAGGGGTTTTGTGAAAATGTCTGCCAGTTGTTTTTCAGTTTCTACAAAATGAAGCATGAAATTTCCTTTGGAGACCTCATCTCTTAGAAAGTGATGACGGATCTCAATGTGTTTTGTCCTAGAGTGTTGAATGGGGTTTTTAGACAAATTAATAGCACTAGTGTTGTCACAGAAAATAGGTGCACATCCAAGATCTACATTGTAGTCTTGGAGTTGATGTTTTATCTACAAAACCTGTGTACGACAGCTCCCTACTGCGACATACTCAGCCTCAGCAGTGGAGAGTGCCACAGAATGCTGTTTTTTAGAAGCCCATGATATTAAACATCCACCTAATATTTGACAATAACCACTAGTACTCTTCCTATCAATTTTGCAACCAGCATAATCAGCATCTGAATATGAAATCAAATCTAGTTTGCAGTAAGTAGGATACCATAAACCCAATTCTTGGGTGCCGGCAATGTATCGAAGGATACGCTTGACAGCCCCTAAATGTGATTCTCTAGGGCTAGACTGATATCTAGCACACATGCATACACTAAACTGAATATCTGGCCTTGAAGCAGTTAAATATAGCAGGGACCCGATCATACCTCTGTATTTCTTGGCATCTACCATGTTACCTTTTACATCAGCTTCCAATGTTGCATTTGTACCCATGGGTGACTCAATTGGTTTGCAGCTTTCCATGCCAAACTTCTTCAGCATCTCCTTTATGTACTTGGATTGATTTATGAAGTATCCTTCTCTACATTGTACGATCTGCAATCCAAGAAAAAACTGTAAATCACCCATTAAACTCATTTCAAACTCATTGGTCATTAAGTTTGCAAATTCAGTACATAAAGAAGCTTCGGTAGATCCAAACACAATATCATCCACATAGATTTGTACAATTAGTATATGCTTACCTTGGGTCTTGGAAAACAATGTTTGATCAATTTTACCTCTTATGTATCCCTTCTTGGTGAGGAAGGAGCTCAACCTTTCATACCAAGCCCGTGGAGCCTGCTTTAATCCATACAAAGCTTTATGCAATTTGAAAACATGATTAGCAAGTTCATCATTTTCAAAACCAGGGGGTTGTTCCACATAGACTTCTTATTTTATTATTCCATTTAGAAATGCACTTTTTACATCCATTTGTTGTAGTTTGATTCCATGAGATGCTGCAAAGGCTAACAATATCCTGATGGCTTCTAATCTAGCAACTGGAGCATATGATTCTTCAAAATCAACCCCAAATTCCTGGTTGTACCCTTTAGCCACCAGCCGAGCCTTGTTTCTCATTACAACCCCTTCTTCACTTAGCTTGTTTTTATAGACCCATTTGGTTCCAATAACGGGGTGAGATGAAGGTCTAGGGACAAGACTCCACACCTGATTTCTTTCAAATTGATTTAGTTCTTCATGCATAGCATTTATCCATGAGTCATCTTTTAATGCTTCCTCTACTGATTTGGGCTCTATTTGGGACACAAGTGCAAGTTGATCTAGTTCATTGATTTATTTTAATTGAGATCTAGTCTTCCTAGGATCATGAATTCCACCAATGATGTTTTCTATGGGATGATCTCTAAGAAGTCTTAAGTTTTCAAGATTGTTACCTGAGTTGACCTCTCCTTCGGTTTGATCATTGGAATTACCTTGATTGCTTTCTTGATTCTGTGCTTCTTCATTCTCCATCGGTTCTTCTTTGTCATTCAGAAATTCTCCATCTTCTTCTTCCTTGCAAACCTGTTCATTTTTGCCAAAATCATTGATTTCATCAAATGAAATATGAGGGGATTCTTCAACAACTTGATCTTTGGTGTTAAAGACCCTATAGGCTCTTGATCGGTCCGAATAGCCCAAGAATATTCCTGGATCACTCTTCGGTTCAAATTTGTCCAAGGCCCTTTTATCATTGTTATGAATAAAGCATTTTGACCCGAAAATTCTAAAATGAGCTAGGGATGGTTTCTTACCTTTGAACATTTCATATGGTGTATTTTCACTAGCCGGTCTTACCATTGCTCGGTTTACAATGTAACATGCTGTGTTGACTGCCTCTGCCCAAAATCTCCTTGGAAGTTTAGCTTCAACCAGCATGGTTCTAGCCATCTCGACAAGAGTGCGGTTCCTTCTCTCCACAACTCCATTTTGTTCTGGAGTCCTTGGTGAGGAAAATCTGTGGGTTATGCCCTTGTTTCTGCAGAATAAGTCAAAGTCAGAATTTTCAAACTCTCCCCCATGGTCAGATATGATTGTACACACTTTGGACTTGCCATCCTGCTTCATTCTTTTGTAGAATTCCTGAAACTCAGAAAAAACATCACTTTTATGAGATAGAAATATTACCCATGTGAATCTAGAGAAATCATCAACTAGTACATAACCGTACCTCTTACCACTAAGACTAGCAGTTCTTGTTGGGCCAAAAAGGTCCATGTGCACAAGTTCTAGTGGTCTAGAAGATTGACTTTCAGTTCTACCTTTGAATGATTTTCTTGTTTGCTTACCTTGGGTACATGATTCACATACTTTGACATTTTGAGCAAACGAAATTTCAGGCAAACCAAGAACCATCTTATTCTTCACAAGTTTATGCAACACCCTATAGCTAACATGCCCTAGCCTTCGGTGCCACAGCCAGGTCAGGTCCTCTTTCTTGGCGGTTAGGCACAGGTTGGAGTGGGCTGGATCATCCAAGTCTATTATGTAGACATTGTTTACTCTCTGGCCCATAAACTTGACTGTTTCTGAATTTGGTTCAATAATCTTGCAGATCTTGGAGTCAAATATTACTTTATGGCCTTTGTCGCAAAGCTGACTGATGCTCAGCAAATTATATTCCAGTCCATCTACCAGCAGTACATTTTCAATACAGTTAGAGGAGTTCTTACCTATTTTACCTGTCCCAATGATCTTACCTTTGTTATTTCCTCCAAAGGTCACATAGCCTCCATCTTTTGAGCTTAGTTGGAAGAACTTGGTCTTGTCTCCCGTCATGTGTCTTGAGCAACCACTATCTAAGTACCACTTATTGTGCATGGCTGCCAGACATTCCTGCATCATGAATTACACAGAAATTTTTGGACCCCAATGATACCCGGGTCCAAGATAACTTGTAAAATTATGAAATTGCTGTAACAATCCTTTGGGAACCCAGATTTTGTTAGAGCATTTTAATTTTTCGTTTCTGAACTTGTTCAGATTGGGTGGCTTTTGTTCTAATGTTTCTTTAATCTGAATCCACCTTTTTGATTTCCAATTTTCATTTTGTTTCACCTGAGAAAATCTGTGGTTTCTGTTTGCGTGTCTGGTCATGGTCGACATCTGGTGTGTCTGTGGTCGACCTTCGCTTTTCCAGAAGCTAGCGCTTGTTCTGGCAGTTCCTCTGGTCGACATCTGGTATGCCTGTGGTCGACCACTGCTTCTCCAGACGCCAGCGCCTGTTCTGGCAGATCCTCTGGTCGACAGAGGAGGGGTCGGTTGTCGACCAGCCTGTCTCCAGACACCTTGTTTTTCAGATTTATGTCTTTTAACTTGATTTAGTGCTTGGTTTGTTTGGTTATTTCTGTGAATTTGAGTTTCTTGTCTATTTTTAAGCTTATGTTGATTGACTGTTTTCTCTTTAATGTTTCTCTCTTCCTTGGTGACATTATTCCTTTTGGAGGAGCATTCAGCAACATCCTCTTGTTTGTTTTGATATAGATTGATTAGGGGCCCTTTTCCTTTTGAGTCAGCAGTCCCAGTTATGGTTTTTGTTTGGAATTCCTTTTTAGCCGTAGGATTGTATCCTAACCCTTCTTTTTGAAAGTTTACTTTTATTCCCAAGACAGCATTTAAGTTTTCTTGACCTTTAGTCATTTTTTCCAAGGTTTCCTGTTTGTTTTTCAGTTCACTCTGGATTCTTTCTATTTCTTCCAGAAGTTTACAGTTTTCCTCCTTGAGTGAGTTGTTTCTTTCTTGAGTTTCCTTAGTTTGTTGTTCACTTTCTTGAGTCTTTAATTTTACCTCATCAATTGTGTTTTTCAGTGACTCATTTTCTTCTAACAGCCCTTTGACAGTTTCTTCATCTGTCTCGTATTGTTTCAGCTTATTTTTCAAGGTGGTGATTTCTAATTCTAGTTCAGTTCTGTTGACAAATGGGATGCTGTCATTGTTGACCTGATTAAGTTTTTTCTTCAAACTCTTATTTTCCTTTCTAATTCTTTCATATGCATCAAGTAAGTCTGAGTAGACTTCTTCCCAATCTGAGCTAGAAAAATCTTGAAAAGGGGAGGTTACCTCAAGATCGTTGCTGTCTCCTTTGGCCATTAAACATGTGTTTCCTTCTTCTTCTTCGGAGGTTGTTTCCTCTTCGCTGCTTTCCTCTTCCTCGCTCCATGTGCTTATCATTGCCTTTGGTTTCTTGCCTTTCCACTTGTAGCTTGATTTCTTAGGAGCCTCTGGACATTCTGCCTTCACGTGTCCTGGCTTCCTGCAGTTGTAGCAAACAAGCTTGTTAGATGAAGCTTTGTTTTTGTCAAACTTAAACTGGGATGATTTCCTTACCGTGCCCTTAGGATTTTTAAATCCCTTACCTTCCTTCCGCAGGAACCTTCTGAACTTTCTTGTTAACATGGCTAGTTCGCCAGTTTCATCACCTGTGCTAGATGAGTTATCAGTGTCAGATAATTCAGAGGTGCCTACTTTAGTTTTCAGGGCGAGCTGCTTCTTTTTCTTGCCCTCATCTTCCTTTCTCTTTAGGTTGACCTCATATGCCATTAGGGAACCTACCAGTTCATCCACAGTCATAGTTGTGAGGTTCTTTGAGTCCTCAATTACTGTGGCCTTGGTATGCCACATAGGAGTGAGGGATCTTAGGATCTTCCTTACTAATTCCTGTTCCTTGTAGGTTTTCCCTAGACTTTTTAAACTATTCGTTAATTGCACTAGTCTAGCATACATTTCAGAAATATTTTCGTCAGTTTTCATTCTAAACATTTCATATTCTGAAACTAGCATATTTGCTTTTGACTCCCTTACCTCTGAAGTACCTTCATAGATTACTACTAGTCGATCCCACATTTCCTTGGCCGTTGCACATTGTGAAACTCGTGAGAACTCCGTGGGGTGTAGTGCGCATTGCATTACATTCATGGCTCCCCAGTTGATGGTTGATTTTCTGACTTGTTCTCTGGTCCAGGTATCCTCATCATCGGGCAGCTCGTAGGGTCCTCGGCTTACTACTCTCCACATCTCATGATCTTGTGCTCTCAAGAACACCTGCATACGATTTTTCCAGTATGAGAAATCATTTCCATCGAAATATGGTGGTCTAGTTACTGAGTGTCCCTCAGCCATTAAACTTCTAGAGTTCAGTCCGGCAGGCCTCTCCTGGTTGTTAGACCACATTTTTGGAGAGTCTGGCTCTGATACCACGTGTTGAGTACGGACTGAATAGATCTAGAGGGGGGGTGAATAGATCTTTCCCCCTTTTTCAGATTTAATATCTATTGGCTAAGTGAGTTGCAGGTGATTAACGAATTACAGAATTGATGTTGATATCAGTGAAGAAAACAAACACATAGAAAAGCACACACACACATAAGCAAACCACAAGATAGGATTTTTAAGGTGGTTCAGTCTCTTCCCGAGACTTACATCCACCCCTTGCTTAACTCAAGCAAGGCTTCACTAATGAGAACCTCTGATCTCAATCAAAACATAAGACACCGCTGTCACACAGCTTGTTCCTGCTGACACACAGCTTGTACCAGCTGACACACAGCTTGAATCCGCTGCCTCACAGCTTGACACTTGGTGTAAGGATGAATAGAAATGATGTGAAGGTGGGATGATGCAACAGGACTGAATATGGACTTTTGTAACAAAGTAAAGAATTCAGCCTGGGACTTAATCACATAAATAACAAGACTAGACTCCCTGTAGAGCTTCCAATCGGATGCCTTCAGCTGCTTTGTTGCTGGAGGTCGCACAGCTTGAAGCCCAGTCTTTCTTCTGCAGCAAATGAGAATGCCTTCAGTCTTCTGCAGATTTCTGATTGATGGTGAGCTACTTCGTCCTGTGATGTAGGTGTGTTTCTTAGCTTCGGTTCTATGCTCCCTCTGTGTGCTTGCCTTCGCGATCCGTGGCCTTCTACTTTTATGCAGATTCTTTTTCAAGCCTGAAGCTTTTCCCGCTCAAAATTCAGATCGCGCATCAATCTGCTAAAAAGCAGGGAGAAGGTTAAATCCGATCACTACAATAAGTTTGACCACTTCTAAGCACGATTCTCTCCTTGATTCCCGTGCGGAATCTCATCATTTGAACTGCCCAACAACCTGCAACAACAATCTGCAGGTTTTAAGGAACCAAAACGGAATTCGGTTACAGTTCGGTTCTGGACGCTATAACGCCCGTGGTCGACCATGACACTGTCCCTGGTCGACAACAAGCAGTGTCCTGATGGCGGTTCCATTCTGGCTGACACTCGCGTCCCCCGTGGTCGACCACAGCCTTGTCGCTGGTCGACAAGGGGCGAATTACAGATGGCCGTCAGTTCTGTCTGATGTTCTGGCTGTTCTGTGGTCGACCAGAAGTGGGGCTTTGGTCGACAGCCAAGGCACATGCAGAAGACGGATGACTTGAAACGTTTCTGGCTGGGTTCGTTGGTCGACCATAACCACTTCCCTGGTCGACAAGCGGCCTTTGACACTTCTTCTGATTTGTTGATTCCACTTGGATTTCAGTGGACCTGAAATTACTTAACTTATCAGAAATAAATTGAACTATCAGATTTATATTGAGTTGATCAGAAACATTGTTTGTCATCATCAAATAGTCATGAGTCCAATACTTTGAAGGAACAATCAAACCACTTGTATTTGTTATGAAACAATATAGAACTTGATTAATCAAACATATCCTATTGTCATCATCAAAACCAAGGGATGCACAACAAAACCCTTTTCACGTGAGCCTCCATGCAAGCCTCCCGACGCCAGGCTCCCGGCGTGGCCAGGAGCGCGCCGGGAAGCTCCACGCCGAGACCCCTCCCCTATAAGCCTATTCAAACCCCCCAGTCTACATGCTCCCGGCGCCACCTTCTCGGCATGGCCAGGAGCGCGCCGGGAAGCCACTGCCGAGACCCCCCCTTTTTTTTGAACCAATAAACCACCGCCGAGAGGCCCTTTGGCCAACCAATAAACCTCCGCCGAGACCCTCCTCCGGCCGATAGAAAGCCATGCCGAGACCCACCTTCTTGGCCAAATGAAGCCCAGTCAGGGGACCATCCCTGCACTACCATTTGTCAACCTTCTGATCTCTTCAGACATAGGCCCCGGGGATGTTCAGAGATCGTCATGGATGCCTTGAGAAGACACAGTAATGGGGAAGACCTCCCCTACAGTCCTCATTCCCGATCCGGATTTCACCCTTATGAACCCAAAGGGCCATGTCGTTACATGAGTTCTGAGGGGCTTAAAGGGGATATTAATCGATGGTATAAATGCAAGCAATGTCCTGGGGCCCGGTGCCCATCCTCGTTCGGTCGTCATCCCGGCATTCCGTGGATGATGACCTATTCTCTCTTGGCATAATCCAAGTTGAGCGGACATGCTGCCGAAATTTATGCATATCCTATTGGGTAACTGTGATGTTCTCCCTCTCAACCCCGTCGGCCCACGGAGTTTTGCCTTTGCATGCCCTCCGATGGTCCCTCGAAGGGGGATATAGATGTGCCATCGCACCCACATGGAGCGTGCCATGTCACGCCGGTCCCCACTCAGACTCCGGGCCAATTATGCCCGATCTTTTCCGGATCCTACTCTGCCACCGCATGGGTAGTTTCCTTTTCCCCACTTGGCATAGTTCAAGCTGGTGGGAATATGCCGTCGGAGCTATCCCCTAAGATAACGAACCCCTGCTTCGTCTAATCCATTTAGCGTCTTGCAAACGAATGAATTCCGTTTCTTTTGAGCATGTGGCGTTACCGATGTCCTCCTCCTATCTTAGCGTTTAATCAAGGGTTATCCTCCTTAGGGAGGACGTAATTAACGTCATAGCGTTCAGGGTATGACGGATTTCTGGTCCCGACTCGGACTTCACAATCGACTGACCATGTCAGATCGAGCGCACAACAAAATTGTCACCCCGGTGACTGGCACGCCAATAAACCAACAAACGAATAAATCAATAAATAATAAACAGATAAGATTTAAATAAGAGGATAATTAAAAAATCTGCGTCCACAGGTCTGGCACGCCCGGTGGGACTTAGTCTCCCTTCATCTTTACGCTAAAGTAGGAGTCCCAGCGGGCCCCCCTCAAAATTCTGATTCTGTGTACTTTCCTTATTTTCAGGAATCTACAATGACAGCCGGAATCATGTCCGTTTGCTTCGACCAACAGCTGATTGACATGCATGTGCGAGAAGGCTACCTGGCGGTACCTCTCGCATTCGGATCGATGCCGCCTGCCGTCGGGCTGTCCAACTGCTTGGGCGTCGTCTTCACTGACCTTCTGCAGGTCGATGACAAGGAGCAAGGCACCGCTGCATGTGCCCCGGTGAAGATCACTGACCAGAAGAATATCTTACCAGAGAAAACGGTCCCCACGGCCGTCGCCTGCTACGTCCATCATGTCCAAAAAAGGGGCATGGTCCCTGCTGCTGCTCAGAAGGGGAGAAGAACCAACCGGAGGAGCCGGTATGATGCTGTTGACCGTCATCTTTCCAACTCCGGAAAGACCATGATGATTGGAGGTGTCCGGGCAAACATGAATGGTTGCCCAAGGGAGGTCAGGCCGGACGTGATCATCCCGATGGTGCCCACTACCAACAGATTCCAGACTCTGGCCGCCAGGCAGGCCAATTGGGAGGCTGATGAGAGGAAGCCGCTGGCGCCCAAGCCAGCGAAATACAAACAGGTCTGGCGACCGAAGAGGATTCAGAGCTGGGTTCCAGCTCGAGATGAGGAGAAGGCTGCTGAAGATGCTGTTGCCCGCTTCAGGGCAGAAAGCCGAAGAAGAGAGGGAAAAGAGACAAGAAATGCTGTTGCTACTCGCCCCAAAGCCTGGGACAGAAGAGATGAGAGAAATGATGAAGAAAGAAATTTGACTGCTGCTCGCCCCATGATGAGGGGCAGAAGGGATGAGAGGAAGGAAGACCTTACTATCACCCGTCCCAGGGCTGGGGGCAGAAGATGGCAAAGAAAGAAATATGATGCTGCTGTCAACTGCTGCCGAAACGGCAATGTGGGAATGAGCGAACCAGTCACGGTCGCCATCCCAAGAAGACCAAGGGCCTGTGCCAGATAGGCCGACTTGTTCAAATATTCCAAAGCCGAGCATTTGAATGCTCAGGTAACAAGACTGGCCTATCAGCAGAGAAGCCAGGAAAGACTAATGCTCCAACCTGAGCCACAGAGGCACAATTCTGAAGAGATGAAGCAGATAGTCCAAGACTACTTCCACTACCTGGGGAGCTCTGCCCTCGGTCAACAAAGACTATCCCGTGCCTTGGGCACCAGAGGTGAAGAAAAAGAAGAAACACTTCGAGAGACGATGATCAGAGCCTCTTCCTCCGATTCAAATCACTATGAAGAAGGTCCCAGGGCCGGATATGACAAAGAAGACCTGTACCGGGAAGAAGCCAAAGAAAGAATATCGGTCTTTGACCGGCTCAAATATTCTGACCAGGTGAAAAGAAAGGTCTACAGGCGGAAAGAAAAAATGCAAATCTTCGCCTGCAACATGGCTGGACTTGCCAGGGGGCAAGATATACTACCAACTCGGCCAGATGAACTGCTCAGGTTGGCTACTAGACCTGGTCCTGTCACAAGAAGAGGCCAGGCCGCAAAAGATAAGATGAAGAAATATGATGAAGCCCGCAAGATCACCACCATGACAGTCAATGTGGTGACGACAGAGGATGAGGACAATCCCCTTATTGATGATGCTGAAGGGACTTCTGAAGACATGCAAATCCCATCAGCCTTGGATCCTATGGTCCAGATGATGTTCAGAAGATACCAGCAGGAGATCAGTGCTCTCCGAAGGTAGCTCAATGAGAGACATGAAGCTACATCAGTCTCAAAGCAAGCTGAACCTGCGGGGCAGACATCCAGCTCAGCAGAGACGGCTATCCTAGCTAACCCTCTCCTAGCTGATAAGGGCAAGACACCGAGCCAACCTATTCCATAGCAAACAGCAGCTCAGCCCTCTGTGTCTCAGACACAGCCTACCGCGCCCATCTTGCGCGCCACTGTGATGACAACTCCTCACAGCCAGCAACAAGCTCACTTCTTTCCAGAAGATATAGATCCAGCTGTAGCCCACAAGCAGATGATTGAAAGAATTGTGGAAATGAAGCTGTCAGAAAAGACTGGTGGTGATGCTAGTACCTATGATGTGTACAAGGTACCGTATCCTCCCCAGTATGCTGCCAAGAGACTACCCCCAGGCGTCAGTAAGCCGCCGAAGTTCGAGAAATTTAATGGCCAAGGCTCCCCTAGGGAGCATATAGCCTACTACACTACAATCATGGGCGACCTAGCAGTCGATGAAGCTTATCTGCTCAAGTTCTTTGGCTCATCCCTCACTGGGTTGGCCTTTGAATGGTACTCAAGCCTGCCAGCTGGGTCAGTGGTTGATTGGCCTGATATGTAGAGAAAATTCCGCGACAGATTTCATGTCACGGAAAGGGAAATCACGATAGCAGAGCTATATGCAACCAGGCAGAAGCAAGATGAAACTGCACTGGACTACATCAAAAGGTAGAGGAACTTAGCCATGAGATGCCGAAGACCTCCTCATCAAGAAGATGCGGTGCAAATATGCAAGCAGAGCCTCAAGAGGGAGGTGCTAGAAAAAATGATCGGTGCAGATGTCAGAACGTTTGACCGACTGAACAATATAGTGGCAGAAGTCGAGACGTTCTTGTCCAAGCGTCTGACTGCCAATGTCCCCACCATGCCGAAGGGAAAATCCAATTAGCGACGGCCATCACACTCTGAGGCCAACACCGTCGATTTCAGAACCTTCGAGCAACAGAAGGGGAAGAAAGGGGCAGATGAAGCTCCCCCGCTGGCAGATACAGCAGAAAGAAAAGATAAAGTCTCTCTGAGAGACAAGATGAGAAAAGCATATTCCTTCCCAAAAGATAAGACGGCCGCACTGTTCAACTGGGCATACAAGTTCAATAAGGTAACATTGCCTGAACCCAAAAGACCAGCAGATGCAGTAAAGAAAGATGATCCACTGTTCTGTCCATTTCACCGTGCGCTGGGGCACGCAATTGAAGATTGTTATGTCTTCAAAGATATCATGGAAGGAATGGTCAAGAAAGGTGAGCTGCAGCTGGGAGATTACCAGGTAAAGCCGCCCCATCCACATGAGCCTCCACCCTGGAGAATGGCTGCCAATATGATCTCAGTCTACCAACAGCTGCCCAAGGAAGCCGTTGAAGAATGCACCAAGCACACCTATGAGGCTTGCTTCCTCACCCCATAGAAAGATCAGGAAGGATGGCAGATGATACCCATAAAAAGCAAAAAGACTCCTGCAGCTAGTACCAGCGGAGCAGTTATCCGGGGTGTTACCCCAAGGCCCGAGCCACCTCCGATAAAGCCAATATGGCATACAACTGAGACTGGACCAGTCATCCGGATCCCTACTCACAACCGGAGGAGACAAACTCCCCTCCCTACACATAAAGAAGTAAGCCCTGCAGCCAGGCGTCTGCAGCAATATATTAATGAGCTTGATGAGTACGAGTAGAAGAAACCCAAGCATCTGCTGATGAAAGACTGCATACCCTGGGAACAGCTCGAAGAATTGAAAATCAAAGAGCAGCCAGAGGCAGAACAAGAAAAAGCTGAGAATGAACCCTTCTGGGGGCAGGAGCTAGCAAAGCCAAATTCCCAGAAGAAGAGGAGACGACCCAAGTCCAAGAAGGGAAAGAAGGTCATGACTGTACAATGTAACACTCTGTCGGTACTCTTTTCCTTGCCCGGGGAGGATGATGAGCCAGAAGCATCCGACGCCCCGCTAGAAGCTAACCATGCCGAAGCCTCCACCTCGGCCCATGCAACACGTTCTGGGAGAAGATGGGGGCGCCCACCACCAGCCAACCATAATATTATGTTCAGAGGGGAGCAACCCTATCAAATCCCGGAACCAGAGATACGAGGTGCCCAGGTTCCTCCCCCTGCCAGTCTGTACCAAGACAAAAAGAAGGCAGATGAAGCCCCTTCATTCCTGGAGTTCATGTCCAGCTTAGAGAATGAGCAACCGGCTCATACTGCTCCAGCTAAAAGCAATAAATGCCAGCAGACAGCAGCTAGAAAGCAAAAACAGCATGAAGAAAATGAAGAAAGTAACCCTCTAGCAAAACCAGGGGCAGTCGCTACAGAAGAAGCCTTCCGGGAGACCGATGAAGAAGATGAAATTGGGACTGGGCAGCAAAGGCCACAGGCACCACATGAACCTCCAAGACCCCGATGGGCAGAGGAGATGAGACTATCTAATGTCTGGGTGGGCAGTCGAGTCATGAAAATGCTGAAGAAGCTCCCTACCAGATTCTCCATCTGGGAAATTCTCTCTCTGAGCGAAGAAGCTCGCCAAGCAATCGTGGATGCCCTGCAGTCTCCGGCACAATGTGAAGCACTCTTGGCATAAGTGAATGCTGGGCCATCGGTCACCTTCACGGAAGATGATATGCTAATCCCAAATACCGGTCACAACAGACCGCTGTATATGAGGGGCTCCCTGAACTGTCAGTCGCTGAGCAGGATACTGATAGATCCCGGGGCTGCTGTAAATATCCTTCCCTATCGCATCTATCAGAAATACTACTTTGACCTGCAGCTTACCAAGGTCAGAGATATGAAGATTGCAGGGTTCAATCAGAAATGTGAAACACCTCTGGGGGTGGCTGATTTCAACCTCACACTGGGCGACCTCACTACCGTGGTACGATTCTATGTAATCGACTCCAACACCACGTATAAGGCCCTGCTGGGAAGACCGTGGCTGCACGAATATCAGATAGTGCCATCCACACTACACCAATGCATAAAATACTGCCATGAAGGAAAAGAAGAAAGGGTGTTTGCAGACCTACATCCCTTTTTAGTGTTCGAGTGCCATATGCTCGATGCATCCTACTACACTGAGGTGTCACAAAAGGATAAGGGAAAAGAAGCTGTGGTCAGCCAGAAAAAGCCGGCGACGAAGACAAGAAACTGGTCTCCGCCGCCGCCAAAAGGCTACATTAAAAAGCATGGAGTATCGCACATCTCTTATGCTGGTGATTTTGCTCGGATCACTCCTCCTGGCATACACCCAGATGATACTGAAGAAAAAATGAAAGAAAAATACACACAGGTGGAAGTTCCTCAGGGTCTAGTCAAGCCCATAGCCAGCATAGAATACCAGACGGTGCTGCCACTGAAGACTATGGAAATCCCTCGCTTCTGTGAACCCCCTATTATATTCTACACCGGGGAGCCAGTCGAAGAAGATGATCAAGACTGTATGGCCCCTGAAGAAGCTGCAAACCTGATGGTACCCATTACAGGCTTGGATTATACTACCCAATGGGTTTCACAAATGTTCTCCAAGATGCAAATGCCATCGATGCAGCCTACTGCTCAGAAGAAAGCATTCAAGGAGCTATGGGATCCGCCTCGAGATAACAAGGAACTGAGGAAGATCACACAGCACCCGGGACTGGGTTATACCCTGCAAGAATACTATGAAGCCGAGGTGGATGTCATCTCTACCTTCTACCAGAATGAAGATCCCCCTGAAGTGGGATATGATCAATACCCCTTTGAGGATGAAGAAATTATGTATCAGTCCATAACAGACAATGAAGCCCAAGACAACCAGCCGGAGGCAAGGATGTCTGATGAGACTAAGAAGGGTTGGTGCTGGGAGAATCCATCTTGCAAAGAGGATCTGTTCTAGGCCGAAGCACAATTTGATACGGGAACCCCGGATGAAGATCAAGTAGCCAGAGAGCTGCAAGAGTGCCTGGAGTTTGGGCGCATTCTAGAAGAATTCCGAGCTCTACATAATGATGACCTCTCAGGGGAGCCCACGTCAGAAGAGCCTCTAAGCACGGAAGACTCCACTTCGAAGTTTTTCGCTGAGCCAGTCACGTCCTCGGGGCAGACTGAACAGAATCCGGCCATATTGGCCTTATACGATGCACCAGCATCTGCCGATGATCGGTATGATGAAACAGAAAATCATGAGAAAGAAGAAGATTATATCCCGGGAGGCTTTATTGATTTGCAAGAAGCCCCACCCGAAGTTGAAGACGGAGGCCAAGCCACCGTCGATGAGCTGATAGAAGTAAATCTGGGGTCAGCAGATGAGCCAAGGCCGACATTCCTCAGTGCACTGCTGGAGCCAGCTGTCAAAGAACAGTATATTCAGTTTTTGAAAGAATTCTGAGACTGCTTCGCATGGACATATGATGAAATGCCAGGACTGAGTTCCGATGTGGCACAGCACCGATTGGCGATAAACCCAGAGGCAAGCCCTGTGAAGTAGCCTTCCAGGAGAATGCGTCCCGAACTAATAAATCAGATCAACAAAGAGGTCGACAAGCTGATCGATGTGGGCTTTGTTGAAGAGAACCAGTATACTACATGGCTGGCCAATATAGTGCCCGTGAAGAAGAAAAATGGGCAGATCAGAATATGTGTAGATTTCAGGGACCTGAATAAGGCTTGCCCGAAAGATGATTTCCCAGTGCCGATCACTGAAGTCTGGATCGATGCAACCACTGGCCATGAAGCCCTGTCATTCATGGATGGGTCATCCGGATACAACCAGATCTGGATTGCTGAAGAAGACAGAGTGCACACTGCATTCCGCACCCCGAAGGGGATATTTCATTATAAAAGAATGCCGTTCGGCCTTAAGAATGCCGACGCTACCTATCAGAGAGCTATGACAAAGATCTTTGATGATTTTCTCTTCAAGAAAGTAGAGTGCTACATTGATGACCTGGTGGTCAAAACCAGCAGAAGAGAAGATCATCTGCAAGACCTGAGGATAGTGTTCCAGAGGCTGCGCAAATATGAACTCAAGATGAATCCTATGAAATGTGCCTTCGGCGTGTCCAGTGGAAAATTCCTTGGGTTCATTATCCGTCATAGGGGCATTGAGATCGACCCATCGAAGATTAAAGCTATCCAGGAGCTCCCTCCACCAAGGAATCTCCACGACCTGAGATCTCTACAAGGGCGTTTGGCCTATATCCGACGATTCATATCAAATCTGTCGGGGAGATGCCACCCTTTTCACAAGCTCATGATGAAAGATATACCGTTCCTCTGGGACGATGGCTGTCAGGAAGCCTTTGAGAAGCTGAAAGAATATCTCAAGACCCCTCCAGTGCTGGGGGCACCTATTAAGGGCAGACCCCTAATACTGTACATTGCAGCCACACACTGCTCCCTGGGCGCAATGCTAGCACAGATGAATGAAGAAGGCAAAGAGCAGGCTCTATACTACCTGAGTCGGAGGCTGATTAGAACTGAAGAAAGCTACACCTATATAGAAAAGACATGCTTGGCACTAGTCTTTGCCGTTAAAAAGCTCCGGCACTATATGCTGTCACATAAAATCAGATTGATATCTGCAGCAGATCCACTCAAATACATACTGACTCAGCCAGTACTGAAAGGCCGGTTGGGCAAATGGGCGGTAATTCTGATGGAATTCGATATCACATATATACCCCAGAGGGCAATAAAAGGACAGGCCGTGGCCGATTTCTTCGCAGAGCATCCTGTGCCAGAGAATGATATGTTGGGGACTGAGTTACCCGATGATGAGACACTAGAAGCCTGCCAGGCTCAGTCAACTATGTGGCAGCTATTCTTTGATGGAGCATCTAGAACAGAGACCGACTCCGATGGAAAGACCAGAATAAGGGCCGGAGCCGGTATTGTGCAAAGATCACCAGAAGGGGAGGTTGTGCATACTTCCTGTTCTATAAATAAGCCCTGCACCAATAATGAAGCCGAATATGAAGCTCTGATAATCGGGCTATGTATAAGCCTCAACATGGGTATCCAGATGCTTCAAGTATTCGGGGATTCAATGTTGATAATAAAGCAAATCCAAGGGGAGTTCGAAGTGCGAAAGCCGGAGTTGAACCCCTACCACCAAAAAGCTGTGCGCCTCATGGTGAAATTCTATCATATTGAGCTCAAGCATGTGGGCCGTGGACATAATGCCCAAGCTGATGCACTGGCAAAACTAGCCAGCTCAATAGCAGTCCCACCACATGAAACACTGAACATTGTTGTTATAAACCGGCGGCAGGTCCCCAGCATGCTAGAAGAGTGCCCCGAAGAAGAAGAAGTTGCTACTATCAGTACAGAACAGGCATCTGATTGGAGACAACACCTGCTACAATGGTTTTTACACCAACAGCTGCCGCAGAAAAGAGAAGAAAAGATGAAACTTCTAAGGATCAAAGATTCTTATGAATTCAGAAATGGAACTCTGTTCCGAATAATGGCAGATGCACGCAAGAAGATTTTGCTCCGCTGCCTGTCTACTGAGGAAGCTTGGCAAGCAATGAAAGAAACACATGCTGGGACAGCAGGTGCCCACCAGGCCAGTCCAAAGATGAAGATAGAGATTAAGAAGCTGGGCTACTACTGGCCCACCATGTTTGAAGACTGCTGCAAGTTTGCAAAGTCATGCCAGAAATGTCAGGAGCATGCTGTTGTGCCTAGAAGGCCACCTGCCGTTCTGCACCCTATAGTCCCTAGCTGGCCGTTTGCACAATGGGGAACTGATGTAGTCGGGCCATTGCCAACTTCCTCGGCCGGACATAAGTACATACTGGCCATAACAGATTACTTCTCCCGATGGGCGGAAGCTATAGCATTAAGAGAAGTGACTGGTGAGCTGGTCTCCAGATTCATCAAGCAAAACATTATCTTCCGGTTCGGGATCCCCAACCGAATAATATCTGATAATGGAAGTCATTTCAGAAATCAAAAAATCTATCGACTTGCCGAGAAGTACAAGATTGAATGGAGAACCTCCACGCCCTACAATCCACAGGCAAACGGATTGGCAGAAGCTTTTAATAAGACCTTGTGTACATTGCTAGCCAAAGTCGTCAGTTCCAACAAGAAGGACTGGGAAGAGAAAATGTATGAAGCTTTATGGGCATACCGCACCGTCTTCAAAACACCTACAGGGTGCTCACCATACTCATTGGTGTATGGCTCGGAGGCAGTAGTTCCACTAAAGCTAGAAGTCCCATCACTCAGAGTGGCAGTCCAATATGACCTGGCCCATGGCGAACAAACCAATGCAGAAAGAAGATTACAAGAATTGGCTGAATTGGAAGGGAAGCGCCTCCAAGCTCAAAATAATATCCAGATGTACCAGGCCCGCATGGCCACTGCATTCAACAAACTCGTAAAAGGACGAGAATTTAAGAAAGGTGAGCTTGTCATGGTCAAGAAAAGAGAAGTCATGGCGTCCAACCCAAAAGGAAAGCTAAATCCTAATTGGGAAGGTCCTTATGTGATACATAGGGTCTACGAAGGTGGGGCCTATATGGTTGTCAACCATCGAGGGGAGATCCAATTCTCGCCACTCAACGATAGGCACCTAAAGCTGTATCATGCTGCACAACCGACATTCTCCGAATAATCGGGCCAAAAGCTACCCTTCTTTCTTGGTCTAGTGGCATTCCGCCCTAGCCAAGCTACCTCCTTCTTGGTCTAGCGGCACTCCACCCTAACCAAGCTACCTCTTTCTTGGTCTAGCGGCACTCCGCCCTAGCCGAGCTACCTCATTTCTTGGTTTAGCGACACTCCGCCCAAGCCGAGCTACCCATTCCTCGGTTAGCGGCACTCCGCCCTAATCAGGCCACTTCATCTTGGTCAATGGCACTCCCCCCTGATCAAGCTACCCTCTCCCTGGTTCAGTGGCATCTCGCCCTGCCCAAGCTACCCTCTCTCTCAGCCCGCATACCAAATAAAAAAAAGAAAAGAAAAGAAAAATGGGGTTAAAAATAGTGATACCCCGCCAGTCTTGTTCAGATATTCTGAACAAGGGCAAAAAAATGGCCAAAAACCCGGCTGTGGTGAAAACCCGAAAGGGCACTGCAGGCAAAATCGGGTACCCCGCCACGTGAAAACCTGAAAGGGCGCGTGGGCAAAAGCAAGAGGGGGCTGGCTTCGGTGAAAACCCGAAAGGGCACTTAGGTCAGTAATGTGGTAATCCCAAAGAAAAGCCTCACCTCCCGCCATAAAACTCCTCGTCAATCGACCGGCGCCTTGCCCGATCGACGATTAGACCCACTCAGTATAGGCCCTACGTTTATCCTGATAAGAGCCCTCATACCTTGTCCCAGGTCCCACCGTGATGAAACCTGCTGCTGATCAATGGGCACACTCACCCTATCAGCAATGAAACCTGTCCGGTTTAGACCTTACGTCTATGCCGATAAAACTTATGAAATCCTTGCATTGGTATAAACCCAATACCGTGATGAAACCTGCTGCTGACCAATGGGCACACTCACCCGATCAGCAATGAAACCTGTCCGGCTTAGACCTTACGTCTATGCCGATAAAACCTATGAAATCCTTTGCACCGATATAAACCCAATATCGATGATGAAACCTGCTGTTGATCGATTGGTACACTGCCCGATCAATGATGAAACCTATCCAGGCCAGACCTTTCGTCTATCCTGATGAAACCTATGAAATCCTTGCATTAGTATAAACCCAATACCGATGATGAAACCTACTGTTGATCGATTGGTACACTGCCCGATCAATGATGAAACCTACCCAGTCTAGACCTTACGTCTATCCTGATGAAGCCTATGAAATCCTTGCATCGGTATAAACCCAATACCGATGATAAGAGCAGTCACTAATGGAGCAGCACATCGCCTGATCCGTGCTGAAGTCCCAATTCAAGAAATATATATACGTATATATAAATAAAAAATGGGGTTAAAAATAGAGATACCCTGCCAGGCTTGTTCGGATATCCCGGACAACGGCAAAAATGGCCAAAACCCAGCTGTGGTGAAAACCCGAAAGGGCACTGCAGGCAAAATCGGGTACCCCGCCACGTGAAAACCCGAAAGGGCGCGTGGGCAAAACCAAGAGGGGGCTGGCTCCGGTGAAAACTCGAAAGGGCACTTGGGTCAATAATGTGGTAATTCAAAAGTTCCATGCCAACAGGCACGCTACCTTTACCTCCTTTGCACTGATGAAACCTCCCGTCGGTCAGTCGGCTTCATTCCCCACCGATGATAAAACCCTTCCGGATAGACCTTACGTTTACCCTGATAAAATTCACATACCCTCTTTCAAACGTCCCACCGACAATGAAACCCATCACCATTCTGATGAAGCCCGTCCAGCTCAGACCTCACGCCTATCCTGATGAAGCCTACGCACTTCTTGGCAAGCCTCACCTGCAATAAAACCTGCTGGAATAGACCTTACGTCTATCCTGACGAGACCTAGGCCTCTACCGACGTCCCGCTGTTGATCGATTGGCACCCTGCCTGATCAATGATGAAACCCTAGCCAGTTTAGACCTTTCGTCTATGCTGATGAAACTCTTCCTTGCATCGATATAAACCCAATATCGATGATGAAACCAACTGTTGATCGATTGGCACCCTGCCCGATCAATGATGAAACCCTAGCCAGTTTAGACCTTTCGTCTATGCTGATGAAACTCTTCTTTGCGTCGATATAAACCCAATATCGATGATGAAACCAACTGTTGATCGATTAGCATTTTGCCTGATCAATGATGAAACCCTATCCAGTTTAGACCTTACGTCTATTCTGATAAAACATATGAAATCCCCCTTGCATCGATATAAGCTCAATATCGATGATGAAGTCAACCGTTGGCTGATCGGTACATCGCCCAGCCAATGATACAATCTGTCCAGTTCGTACTTTATGTCCGTTCTGATGAAAACCCCATACCCTTTTTCAATGTCCCACCTGTTATAACCTCTACCCAGTCTAGACCTTTCGTCTAGTCCGATGAAACCTCTTCTTTCACATTTCTGCAAATTGTCTCCCACGCAGCACATATTGCCAAGAGGGACGATTGCTGCTACCAACAGAACCCGGTTTAAGCACCTCCCCGGATGCCATCACGCGGTGGAGCGAGTTCCCCATCCTTTCTCTGAGGGGGTGGACGCTCTCCTGCCAAGTACGGGCCATTCGCATGAGGAAATTGCTAAAACCGCTACCCCACTTCTCAAAGTGATAAAACCACATGCAGAAGAAAATGGATACGCGTGAAGCCAAAGATTTCTTTTCATTAATAAGTGAGTACATAAAGGGCCCCGAGGGGACGTTGTATCGCAAAAGAGTACAAAAGAAAAGGAAAGAGAAGATGGTTCATGGCTGCCTGAAGATATCCTCGAAAGCCAGAAGACCCACATAAGGGGCGGCTCCCAGTTCATGAAGACGAGCCTCCTCCTCCTGCAGTCGAACGGACTCGTCTTGAAAGGATGCCACCTGCCCCTCTAATAGAGCTGCTTCTTCCTCGAGCTGCGGTCGAGAAGTTGTTAGCTGCGGCAGCTCAGCTCGGAGATCGGACAGTTCAGCTTCCAGGGTAGTTATCCGGTAGCGCACAAACTGCTCCCGCTCCGCCAAAGACTGCATTTGGCACTGCCGCTCCTGAAGAATAGAGTTCGTCTTCGCCAGCTCGGATTTGCATTCCATTCTTTGCAACTTCAAAGCCGCCAGTTTGTCAGACATGATATGTGTCAAGAAATCCCGACGATGAACAAATTTTAACAATAAAAGAACCCGCTGGGCCCATATTTCTGTGGGACATCCCATCGCCTGCAAGCCGGCGGTGAAGCGCTCAGCTATCTCCTTCAACTGTGGATAGGTTAGTCCGGGCTGGGACTCCACTAGCCGGCGCAGCATGCCCAGATGTTGCCAGACAAAACTCTCAGGTGAAGTAAAGCCAGGCAAAGGAAGAGGAGCTACTTCAAAGGTTACTTCACTATCAATGTCCGCCCATAGGGTAATATCCGGCTGCGAAGAAGAAGATGGGAGGTCTACCGAAGGTACCAACTGAGCTCTCCCAGCAACCTCTGGCGTGGCCAAGAGATCTTCCACTTCCATCTCCTCGGAAGCGGCCGTCTGAATACTCCCGGATGCAACTTCAGGCACCTCCTCCTCAGATTCTGAAAGTATGGAGATAGGATCCGGGGCGGTTACAGGCAATACTCCCAGTTCCGCAGCAGCTACCTCTCCTTCTTCCATCTCCGCTTCGGTGGCCAATTCCTTCAACGTCGAGGCCGCGGAGGCCACAGTCTGAAGAGGCAAAGGTTCACCCTCCATGATTGATGTTGTGGGAATTGTTGACTCAGGAGCGATGGTCATCACTGCGGCCGGTATGAAAGCAGAACTTCTGGCTAGATCAGCTTCAGATCTGAAATCTGAAGCCCTGATAGGAGTGCATCTGTCTCCTGAGGCCCCCAGGTCCAACGATGCTAAATCTGTTGAATACTGTATTCGCATTGGAACAGGGTGAATGACCTCAGGAGCCCCCATGCAGGATAAAGGTAGAAAAGGGACAATAGCCCAGTTTGCAGAAGAAGCCTCCATAAAAGTTGCAGTTGTGTCTGAGCTGACGGTGATAGGGCCCTGAGATCAAAGCAAAACAACCTTCAGCACTAAATGAAGATGTAGATGAAGCAGCAAGCCTGAAAGGGGACCCACCTTTGAAGCAGGGTTCGCATCCTCGAAGTGGGGCGAAAGAGGAGGAAACTCCGAAGTTGAAGCGACAAAGAGTGAAGATATGTCGATCTCGGTGTCGAGCCCGGCAAACTCCTCTTGCAACTCCTCCTCGGAAGATGGCACCAGCAGCTTAGCAGGCTGAAAAGACAGAGCACCTTTTACAGGTACAAGCGGGGCTTCTGATTCAGGAGCATCCCCCTCACTGCCGCTGAAAGCCACTTCCTCCTCATCAGAGACGGTTGTAGAGCTACCCGATGATATTTCTACCCTGGCTACATGCTGTGGGGACACCTCTAAAGCATGTCGGGATGTGGACCGGGTAATTATGCGCCTGGCCGGAACAGTACCCCGCTTCGACTGAGTCTCGTGACCCTCCGGAGGTTGAATCGGCTCTTCTGTCATCCTTTCAACCTCAGCCTGCTCCTCGGCTGCCATTTCAACAGAAAAGCGATCTCTGAGGGTTATAGTAGAAAAAGCAATAGAAGTGATAAACAGATGAGAAAGCACACTTACCCCCCGCCTCACTAGCCGGCGTGGGGGAAGGCAGCCTGGTCTCTGCGTCGGAGGGTGCCACAATTGGCTCTTGAGCTGCGCAAAAAGGGAAGGGGTCAGAGTCGAAGACTTCTTTGGAAATCTGCAAAAGATGATGAAGAATGCAAATGCAAGCTAATGATGTTACCCTGAACCGGTGTCTGAGTAGCCTCCCTTTGCAACTCAAACTCATCGAATGAGGGAATGTCGGGGAGAGGGGTCCCAGTGTCCATCGCCACCGAAGTCGACTGCTGAGCATGGGCCTTTTGGGCCTTCCTAGCCTTCCCAACTACAGCCTTGACTGCGGAAGCCTTCCTCTTCTTGCCAGGAGGCAGGGGAGTAGTGGTCGGTGCTGCAGCAGGGACTTCAAAATAAGTAGGCTTCTCGGCCTGCGCAATAATCTTTCTATAGAGCCCCTGCCGCTTTATATCAGGCCGGTCTGTTGAAAATGGCAGAAGGGCGATGGGATCAGTGGGTGCGAAATTCAGATGCTAAGCAGAAAACACTGTAATCAGAAAAGAAGAAATCTTACCTGCCGGGCCGTCGTAGAATACAGAAAGTGGCCAGTACAGATAAGCTACCTCCTTGGAGCGGGAAGCAGCCTCCTTGATGAGCCAGCACACATCACCAAATATCTGGCACTTCTCTACTAAAGCTGCCAGATCATTATGGCCGTGAGAGTCAAGGCATCGAAATAAGTCAAGATGGTCCATGCCCCAACCATCGACATAATGAAATGATATAAACAGTGGCTTGTTCAATATGCCAGCTATCGGGCTTTCTGCAGATAATCCATGCAAATTCAGCAGAATGAACAGCCAGGACATTTGCCTATAGTACGTCTGAGTTCTATCTTCTCGGCGTACAAACGTCCTATATGGATGAAATTTATCAATTGGACCCTTCCAAGGAGCTGCTGTCGGGAGCGGCTCTTCAACAGGGAATGGGTACTGCTGCTCCTCCAAGCGAGCGCCTCCCACACGGCATAAATGCTTCAAGGTCTTCAGGAAAGTGTCTTCATTGATAGCAGCAAAGACAGGGACAAGCGGCTCAGAACTCTTTTCCTTCAATGCCCGACGTTGAGTCAGATAATTCTCTGCCTCCCTCAGGTGCTGTGAGTAAAGTTTTTTCAAGTGGGCCTCAGGAATATCAAACACCGGCCCAGGTTGTTGTTTCAGGAAGGAGCGCTTTGCCACATCCCAGAAGGCACCCCTACCGTCCCTGTAAAAACCGGTCCGGATGTTCCACCATTTGATATATTCTGATGTTACCAGGGGAACACGGTTAGAAACAGTGGGCACCCTGAAAACTACATCGTCCTGGCGATGATAGAAATCCCACCACAACCGGCCTTCGCCAACAATGACGGACCCGTGCTTGGCCCGGCTATCCAGGGGAAACTGGGCAACTGAGGTAGGAATATGTTGGTCGTAGCCGAAGTTTCGCCCAAATCGGAACAGATAGTATGGCTCCAACAGAAGTAGGCCACCCTTCCTGTAGACCAAAACACTGGGCCGAATTGCCATGGCCCATCTCACCAGCTCCGGTTCCAGGATTGGCCGGGCAGTGTTGACTCCTGAGACAGGATGGATATATGTCTCTGTCTCTTCCAGCTTGCACTCTCTCTGAGGATCAATCAAAGGAGCTGAACCTGCCGCCAAGCTCCAGAAATGTATGCTGCCAGGGGCGTCCACTGGTACCCTTATCAGTCGGCCCCTTATTTTAAACAGCTGATCATAAAAGGGACCAGGCTCAGCGCTGGCAAATTCAACCATCCTGGGTAACACTGTATCCCCCTGCAAGGTTCTCGGAGCTAATTCAGGGAATATACTGCAGACCCAGGCGTTGAAGAAATGAAAAGGACCCACGGTCCTCAAAGAACGGGGAGTCCGGTGCTTGTACGGGTCCCCCAAAGATTTATATATCAAACACAGGGCCACTGGGCAGAGCGACAGCTTCATCCCCCATGCCATCTGACAAGCTGGATATATGGCCTCTGGCCGAATAACTGTCTCGTCCCCTTGTGGGAGAGCGAAAGTGCACAGCCAAAATGTGAAATAAGCCGCACAGTGTGTGATGGGGTCTACGCCTGCTGGGTTGGGACCACCGCTGCATGCACGACGCAATGAGGATGGCAGCGCCGACTTATAGCGAGGGGCCCTTATCTGCTTGCTAGCAGCCGGACCCATGGAAGGAAAGTCTGCATACTTCAGGGGACCGTCAAAGAAATACTGGATCCACTGCCCTATCCGGACCCTCAGTTTGCTGCCCTTCTCTCGGGGTTGATAGCCTTTAGAGGACCCTCTGCTATACGCCAGACAGATAGAGCGGTATACCTTCATCAGATATCGATATGAGAAGCCAATGGAATACTTGCCCTCGCCATCAGAGCTATCCTTCTCGAAATCTGACAAGCAAACTTCCTCATACGGCTCGCCATCAATGGGCAGGCCGGAGAGCTGTGATAAACTCCAGAGGTCCAGGGATGTCTCCCCCTCTGCTGTATAGAAAGTGTGAATAAGGGGAAGAACACTTCAAACATTCCACAGCACAACCCTCGGGATATGGGATACCGGAATCTAGAAGCAAAGACGCTGTGATACACCCCGGCTCTGATCAGCAGAGGGGCATATTCCTTCAGAACAAATTCGGTAAACTCCACTGATCCTACTTGGAATAAGTGCGCGTCAGTGATTTTGGTATCCCCGAACCAACCAGCGGCCAGATGGTACTTGAACTGAACGGCCGAACAATTCAGCACGAAGGGCTCTTCGCGATATCCCCACTTCAATGGTGCCAAGAACATGCCATAGCCGGGCTTCTCCCTATGAACTCGGCCGCTAGCATTATCCCACCGGGCAGGTGTGAATTCCGTGGCCCGGGCCAGCATCTTCTTCTCTGGTTCCAGCTCCGATATGCCGAGGACTGCATCCCAGTCGCGCTTTTCCCCAGGAAGATAGATGGCCTTGCTGCGATACACTGATTCCTTCAGACTATCTCGCTCAGCAAGGATGGCTGCTTCAACTACGCGAGCTATCCGGTAGTCTCGCATGCCGCCTACTGTGAAAGTCCGGATGAACGGCATCAAATATCGGTCCTTCGGATGGTCTGGCCGATAGCCACCATCCCGCCTGAAGCATGTCTCGGTCGCCGTGGAGTATACCCGGGCCGTCGACACTGTGTCAGTCTCAGAGTCAGACGACTCATCGACTGAAGCAATCCTGTCGTATCCGAAATCTAGGCTGTGCACATTCAGCCAATTTACTGTGGCCCGAGATATGTCTGGCTGGGCCGATGAGCTAGCACCAACAGCTCCGGAAGACGCAGCATCAGAGCTGGAAGCCATTACAGTGCCTGCAGTCGGAGAAAAAGTGTGAATTAAAAGCCAGTCTTATAAAGATTGTAACATGAGACTCTATGAAAATTTCGGCAGCATCTCCCCTTATTCAGGGTCTGCCCAAGGAGAATAGGGAGTCACCAACCAAGAGGGGGTGATCCCGAAATAAAAAGGGATTAAATCCCAAAATAGCGTCCTACCCGGGCGAAATCCAACCAAACGGGAAGAAGAACGAGAGCGGCCGAGAGGAGAAGAAGCTCTCGCCGATGAAAGAAAAATGAGGAAAGAGAAAGAAGAAGCAAGAATGAAGAAAAAAGGCTTTCGACGCCTTAATATAGGGCCCGAGGCGATGGGTTCTCGGCGCGGCCAAATGCGCGCCGAGAACCGTCCAGGCCGAGAGCCCCCGTCGGCCAGAAGGCGCGCCGAGAACCCCAGGCCGAGAGGCCCCCTTCCGCCAGGGCGCGCCGAGAAGCCCCAGGCTGAGAGCCCCCTTCGTCCGCGCCGAGAAGCTCCTCGCCGAGAGGTCCCTCGCGCCGAGAAGCTCCACGCCGAGAGGCTCATGCCGAGAAGCCTATGGCCCTGTGCCGAGAAGCTCCGAATTGCTAAAAATAAAGAAAATATGAAGAATGAAAATATGAAAAGGGAAGATAAGTGTGCAAAATATTGTTGCATCAAGATGATCGGGTCTAAGAACCCGATTAAAGACAAATTGAAGATGATACCCTCGAATGATGAAAGACACCTGCAAGCCCCGTGCCGCTTATTATGCGCTTACGCCGCCCGCAGGTGGGGGGCATTTGTTGACACCTGGAAAATGAACAAGGGTGAAAACATAATTGAAAAGAGGGTCGGACCAACAGTGAAAGACCAATGATGAAGCTCATCAACTGTCTACCCGGCTAAAACCCTTGTCGGCAAAGCTGATGCCCGGTGCCAATGTCACTCAGACGGCAACACTGATAAAGCAGCAGTCACTCGACTGATGAGACCTTCCAGCCCTTTATTGAGAGCTGTACTACCGTTTCGTCCAAGAATCCACAGATGATATGTCAGGGAAAGTCAGATGTCGGCTTACTGACAGATGTAATATGAGATGAAGATGAAGCCGGTACTGGCAGATGAAGATTGCAAAGACTTTTGCAAAGTCAGAACAGAAGAAGAATGGTCTCCACATATTATATACCCGGCTGAGGTCTTCCCAGACTAAAGCTGATGTCCGAGCTCGTCACCATTCAAGTGACGGTGTCGATAAGATAATACCTGGTTTTGTCACCATTCAGATGGCAATACTGATGAAACCCCTGTCTACGGACTGATGAAACCCTTGTCTACGGACTGATGAGACCCCTGTCTACGGACTGATGAAAACCTTAATAATGATACAAGCTGTGTCACCAATGGAAGACCCCTTTTGGGTGATGATGCCCTTGAAAGACCCAAATGGGCCTGTGAAAGTGGCTAAAAAGCTTTAATTGGGCCTGCAAAGGATGGCGCCGAGAGCCACTTGCCGAAGCCTAAAAGATGGCGCCGAGAGCCACTTGCCAAAGCCCAAAAGAGGGCGCCGAGAGCCACTTGCAATCGCGCCGGGAAGCCCCATTTGGGGCACGCCGAGATGAAGCCTGCCGAGAAGGGGGGAAACGGGTATAAAAACCCTCTCCCTTCGAATAGATGGATGCCTTGAGAGCGGACCAACTGAGGGGGGCAAACAGAAAAAGAGAGAGCCACCAAAAGAGAAGATAAGAGAAAAAGAGAAGATAGAAGAATAGAAAAAAAAGTAGAGAGAGAGTCTCCCTCGGCTGAGAGAAGAGAAGAAGCAGAAGAGAAGAGGAAGCAAGTTTCAGGTGGGCTGTCCCGGGGAGGGAGAGGAGTCAATGCTCCGCCCTCCCCACGCTGTCTTTTCTTTCTATTGATGTAATCTAGCGAGTTTTCTTCTCGATTTATCAGACGTAGTTAGTGAGGTTTAGGTCTCGAGCTCTGTCTGTCTCTCCACTTTTCATTTCTCTTTTACAGTCAGTGTAAAGCTTCGAGCAATGTAATGAAATATCAATGAGACCCATTCGGGGATCTACTGATTAAGAGGTTTGCCCCCTTTGGCTAAAATATCTGCTCTCCGCTCCCCCTCGTATGATCATCGTTTATGAGAAATGGCTAATGGTTCATACGAACCTTCTCTGCAGAGGTGTAGGAATAGAACCCCTGACCTTATCTAATAGGTTACTGGGTTCTGTCGCCTCCCTTCTTCCTGCCTCAATGGCAAATCCCTCGTGTCCGTGCGAGCTTTCTTACAAGGCCCCTCAAGCCTCCTCCTTGTGCCGTTCAGGACCAGAGACATCAATCTCTTGGATTCCTGAACTGCTGGCTATACGAGAGGACATGTCAGACCACTGCTATCCCTCGGATTCTAACGAATGACGATTTCGATCTCCCGACCCTCCATTCTAACCCCTTGGATGACTAGGGTCTGGAGTTTTAGCGATAAAGGTTCCTCCGTCACCGGTTTTTAGATGCCATTAGGTTCGTCCGGGGATCAGAGACAGTCATCTCTTGATCCCCAGACGGCCGGCGGCAGAAATAAATGAAGTCTTCAAAGATCCAGATGATAGTCTCGATTCTCCGTCGATTCTACCTTCCAGATCCCCCTTGGCCCTTCCTAACAGAAGCATCCTTGAAATCCCCCTCCTGCACTTCAAATCCGGCTTCAATCACAGTCAGAAAGCCCAGGAATCCCAGAAACAGAGTACTGTTTGAGCTCTGAAAAACCCTGAAATCCTTCCGCAAATCCACCTTCTCGGCGTGTAAAATTCCCCACCGAGAGCTGTCCCGCCGAGAGACCCTCTCCCCCCAGCTAAACGACAAACCCTGCCATTCAAACCCTTTTCACGTGAGCCTCCATGCAAGCCTCCCGGCGCCAGGCTCCCGGCGAGGCCAGGAGCGCGCCGGGAAGCTCCACGCCGAGACCCCTCCCCTATAAGCCTATTCAAACCCCCCAGTCTACATGCTCCCGGTGCCACCTTCTCGGCACGGCCAGGAGCGCGCCGGGAAGCCACTGCCGAGAACCCCCCTTTTTTTTGAACCAATAAACCACCGCCGAGAGGCCCTTTGGCCAACCAATAAACCTCCGCCGAGACCCTCCTCCAGCCGATAGAAAGCCATGCCGAGACCCACCTTCTTGGCCAAATGAAGCCCAGTCAAGGTACCATCCCTGCACTACCATTTGTCAACCTTCTGATCTCTTCAGACATAGGCCCCGGGGATGTTCAGAGATCGTCATGGATGCCTTGAGAAGACACAGTAATGGGGAAGACCTCCCCTACAGTCCTCATTCCCGATCCGGATTTCACCCTTATGAACACAAAGGGCCATGTCGTTACATGAGTTCTGAGGGGCTTAAAGGGGATATTAATTGATGGTATAAATGCAAGCGATGTCCCAGGGCCCGGTGCCCATCCTCGTTCGGTCGTCATCCCGGCATTCCGTGGATGATGACCTATTCTCTCTTGGCATAATCCAAGTTGAGCGGACATGCTGCCAAAATTTATGCATATCCTATTGGGTAACTGTGATGTTCTCCCTCTCAACCCCGTCGGCCCACGGAGTTATGCCTTTGCATGCCCTCCGATGGTCCCTCGAAGGGGGATATAGATGTGCCATCGCACCCACATGGAGCGTGCCATGTCACGCCGGTCCCCACTCGGACTCCGGGCCAATTATGCCCGATTTTTTCCGGATCCTACTCTGCCACCGCATGGGTAGTTTCCTTTTCCCCACTTGGCATAGTTCAAGCTGGTGGGAATATGTCGTCGGAGCTATCCCCTAAGATAACGAACCCCTGCTTCGTCTAATCCATTTAGCGTCTTGCAAACGAATGAATTCCGTTTCTTTTGAGCATGTGGCGTTACCGATGTCCTCCTCCTATCTTAGCGTTTAATCAAGGGTTGTCCTCCTTAGGGAGGACGTAATTAACGTCATAGCGTTCAGGGTATGACGGATTTCTGGTCCCGACTCGGACTTCACAATCGACTGACCATGTCAGATCGAGCGCACAACAAAATTGTCACCCCGGTGACTGGCACGCCAATAAACCAACAAACGAATAAATCAATAAATAATAAACAGATAAGATTTAAATAAGAGGATAATTAAAAAATCCGCGTCCACAGGGAATTACGTATCGCCGTCCCCTGGGATCGTTTACTTCCGCGGCGTTACGTATCGCCGTCCCACAGAAAGGGCCGCCCCACAAAGGGATTGAAGTCCTATCTCACAGAATGCTGTTGTTCCCACTCATAACATTCACATCGTATTCGCATTCATACTCATTTTATAAATACTAGTATGATACTTTATCATAACATGCATGCTTCCAATAGTTTAAGTGGGCTAAACATACTTATATGCTGACTGGTGCGGAACAGTGCATGATCAGGTTACTATATAAAAAGAATGGGTTTATCCTTATAGGCTACACATGCACAGAAAATGATTTATATCGGAAAGTACAGAATTTTAGTGAGCATGAAATTTTTACTGTGGGTTACTAACTTAGACTTCTAGCATTTTCCAATTTCTCAGATTTTTCTGAATTAATATGACCTCCCAAAACTCTCTTTTACCACATTTCTAGAAATTGGGGACAGTGCCCCAGGGTGTCGACCTGTTCAAAGGAGGTGTCGACCTGTCCACCCTACACATGTCTAGAAAATGAACTATAACTACAAGTGCAGAATTTATGTGAGCATGAAAATTTTACTGTGGGTTACCAACTTACCCTTCTACCATTTTCTAATTTTTCAGATTTTTCTAAATTAATTTGACCACTAAAAACTCTCTTTTCCCACGTTTCTGGAAATTGGGGACAGGGTTCTCAGGGTGTCGACACATCCATGGGAAGTGTGACACATCTGTGGGAAGTGTCAGCATGTCCATGGGCAGTGTCAGCACATCAGACAGTTTCTAAAGAGGAAGTGTCTACACATCCAGGGTAAGTGTCGACACATTCAGGGGAAGTGTCAGCACGTCCAAGGGAAGTGTCAACACATCTGGCAGTTTCTAAAGGGGAAGTGTCGACACATGCAGGGTAAGTGTCGACACATTCATGGGAAGTGTCAGCACGTCCATGGGCAGTGTCAGCACATCTGACAGTTTCTAAAGAGGAAGTGTCGACACATCCAGGGTAAGTGTCGACACATTCAGGAGAAGTGTCAGCACATCCAGGGGAAGTGTCAGCACATTCATGAGATGTGTTAGCACATTCATGGGAATGTGTCGACACATTCGTCGGCAGTGTCGACACCACCCAGTATTTTCAATTAAAATTCTGAGAAACCTCTCAAAAACACATAACTTAATGGAAAAACCAGTAAATAGACATGGTAGTCAATCCCGCATGCCCTTAATCCCTCTTGGCATATGGAAACTACTTTAAAATCATTTTAATGCATCATTGACCCCTACGATTTGAGGATATGTGCCTACCTTCGAAATGATAAATCGACGATCCAGGGATGATATCCACACCCCAGATCCTCCAAAAGCTTTTCCCCCCTTCGAGCCCGGGGTGCAGCAAGATCATCCTCCACGCGCCGGATCGCCTACGCACGCACCGGATGGTCCGCCCACGAAGAGACAAGGTCCCTCATTCTCTTCTTACTCAAGAAAGTTAGAAGGTGGTGGAGGGTTGATGGAAATGGTTTGCTAAAGGCTTGACACCCTTAAAACCCACCTCCTTATATAGTTTTTAGGCTTCCCAAGGGTTTATCCACGTCCCTCAAGGCTCTAACAAGCTCCAAGGTCGCTGGTTTTGAAGAGGAGTTAATGCTTAGCATCTCTTCGGGTTTGAACAGGTGTGACCTTTCGACCTCCTGTCATAAACTCTATTGGACGTGCACTTATGCTGGGCATTAGGTTAGGATGTCTTCATATGAAATGAAGAGGACTTCCATATCTCACTCTGGGTCATTGTTTCATCGAATTCCGTTATTCTTAGCCCGAGTTATGATTTTTCAAACATTAACGTTTATTTTCTCCTGTTTTAGTCGTGACCCTTCGTCTACTCAGTAATAAATGTGCGTGTGTGTGCTCTTCCGTCGAGATTCAGGCTGGGACGTCTTCATATGAAATCAAGAGGACTTCGGGATCTAAATTTGGGTCATAGTTTCATCAAATTTCATTACTCCTGTCACGAGGTATGATTTTCACAATATTAACATTTATTATCCCTTGTTCCAGCCGCGACCTTTCGGTACCCCGAGGTAATTCGAGTATAACTATAGTGTCCAGACAGAATTTGGCCTTGACCCCAATAGAGACGTTATAGACAACACCCCATTCGAAATTATGGCCTTAGTTTTAGGTCATTTCATGAACCAAAGATGAACTTATGAATTGTCCATTAATTACATTTGAATTCTTCTAACAGTCACACCTCTCTATGATAGCTGGCAGCAAAAGGCTCAGAACCTTGGGTTCTGATGTGAATTGGGTTTCCACCTCAACAGAAGAGTTTGGGTCAAGGGCCCAATCTTTCTAATGGGATAAGTTTCATCTCATTTGGTTGACTGTGGCCCAGGATATCTCTATTTTAAGGGGTGGCCATTTTTCTGTAACTCTTTTGACCTATTTTCATAAACTCCCTCTTAACTCCTATTAGGCCTATTTTTCAGAAGTGATACTCTTCATCAAAGTTGTTCCTTACCCAATGGAAATTGTGCGGGCTTTGGTTTCATCTAATTCTGACCTCCCTACATTAAGTTATGAATTTCCTAAGGATCATTCAATAAACTGTCTAGATTTCTAGCTCCTTGAGTTCATGGGCCCGAATTGTTCTCAATTGGGCCAGTGCCCAAATTGATGGTCATAACATCCTCTCCCCCTTAAAATAAATTTCGTCCTCGAAACTGACTTGAGAAATTTTCTTTAAAATATATATTTTTTTTCACCGAACAGTTGAGGGTATTCCTAGCGCATCATACCATCTTGCTCCCAAGTTACTTTCTCGGAATGAGAATTCGTCTATAAAACCTTCACCAGTCGGATGGTTTTATTCCTTAGTACCTGTCACGCCCCGAGCGTGGAAGTTACCCGGAGATGCGCGACGTGTCTATATCAATCATGTCAATCAGAGTGGTCGTGTATTCGACACAAAGACAGAGATGCGTAAAATAGCAAGATAACCCAATCCTTTATTTCATAATGGATAGACTATTACAAATCCAATACTCTGTTTAATAAAAAGAAAAAGAATACATATTTGACTCAAGAAACTATAGAAAAGACTAGACGACACTTGTAGAAGCTCTATCACTTTCACTCTTGATCATTCCCATCCGATTGACTTCCATCGTCGTCGGACTTACCTGAAAAGTAAAAAGGGGCAAACGGAATGAGCGAACGCTCAGTAGGAAATTATATCTCAAGTACTAGCGAGGGGTTTAAGTAATTACATTTTTATGAATGCAATAAAGCTATGCATGCTCGCATAACACGACAGGATAGATAGAATGTAGTATCAAGGAAATAAGATGAACTTATCATGAACTTTCAACAAGATAACAAGTTTATTCGAGATATTCAAGCAAGTACATTTAACAAATCATGTCAAGAACTTTGGCTATCATGTATCAAGCAAGCAAGTAAATTACCCTTTTTCGGGCCACGCATTTCATTTCATGTCAAGTACGAGTCAAGTACAAGATGTGTGTGGAATGTCCAATCAAGCAAGTCAAGTACTCGGTATAATGTCAGATACCTTATCATTTTAACTCCCATGGGCACAAGTACTTTCGGGTGCTCCTCCCAGGACCAGATCGGGCCCTATATGCGCAGGCATTTATCATGTGTTTTGACATCCACTCTTGTTTATATAGCCAATATAGAATTTCAATAATCAAGCTTGTAGATACGTAGGACAACATTGATAGAATAGAGTCCAAAAATATGACAAAGGCCGTAGAATGGCGATAATAACGGTATAATCACGAGTTCGATAAAACTAGGTAGAATATGGTTCCCTTAACTTAGGTACCATGATAAATCGATATGGACAATTCTTTATATAGAATTGAGGTCCACATGAACATAAGATCAAGCAAGATACCCTCATTCTTATCATAGAATTGGGGTTTACAAGAACGACATGATATGGCATGATATCATCATCCCATTAAGAATTTCTTATGATATACTCTTTGTATAATCATAAGGGCCGGTATACCATGTTTCTTTAGATTGACATGCAAGGATCGTGTAATGGGTTTTTAGGGTACAACCAGCTCAGTCGGCCTTGAGGGAATCCAAGGCTACGAGGAGTCTTACGGAGGTCTCTATGACTAACTCGCTAGTCCAAAGGAACGGAATGTCCAATGGAGAGCTTGTATGTCAATGAGAGTTGAGTGTGATCGATAAATCAACGTAAAAAGTGGGACTATACTCACGGAATGGAGAATAGTGCCGATATATATATATATATATATATATATGTATAATATGAAACCATCGGTAATAGAATCAAGACGAAATCAGGTTACAGTAAAATAACGACTTGAGTAAAGTCGTGTATTGAATAATTAACGCCTAACATGAGGGCGTTTACATATATTGCCAATTTGCAGAATTTTCATTATTTCATTAATTTATCAAAAACACGCCTTGCCTGGGGGCGTTTATTCAAAGTTGAGATCAAAAACGTGCCCTTGGAAGGGGCGTTACTTTCTAATTCCATTTTACAGAATATGTAAATTTCAGGATTTTAACAGATACACGCCTTAGGAAGGGGCGTTACTTTTCAGATTCACGCCTTGTTCTGGGGCGTTAAAATATGGAAAACGACTTTGTCCAAGTCGTGAATTTCAAGAATTTTACAATATTACAGGAAATAAAATTTCAAGGGACATGAGACATGTCGTTGCAGTATAACAGGAATTCACAGGTAGGGGTATGCAAGATATTAGAATCTATATTTCATAATTTATTGAATTTTAAACAGGATCGATTATCAATTTTCAGGTGAGTCTTATGAAATTAACGCCTGCGTACATGGCGTCAAATATTAAATTGACGACCACTGCATGGTCGTGTATTTTAAATTAGCGCCCTGATCAAGGGCGTTTCTTTCAAAATATTGCAGAGAACGTAATAAAAACCTTATAAACAGTATGCATGCCATGCTTATGTATAGATATCTTGCATTAATTCTTATTTGGGCTACAATAACTTGAGAAAATCCTACCTTAATAATGGATTTGAAGATGAAAGACACGTGAAGATCTTGATAAGAACACCCTGAAGCTTCTAACAGCAGCAACCAGTAGCAAGCAAAGAACCTTTGTTCTTTGATAGATCACTAGAATTTTCCTACAGAGGGATATGAAGAGAT
Source organism: Amorphophallus konjac (assembly GCA_022559845.1). Classification (NCBI taxonomy): domain Eukaryota; kingdom Viridiplantae; phylum Streptophyta; class Magnoliopsida; order Alismatales; family Araceae; genus Amorphophallus; species Amorphophallus konjac. The sequence goes on along the minus strand of CM040119.1, from coordinate 110,423,418 downwards.
ATTAGTAATTTCTTCATAATGCTTGGCTGAAGATGGAAGATAGAAGAACTTACCCTTGTTCTTCACGAAGTCTAGGCTTCTTCAACCTGTAAGAAGAAAGAGGGTGAAGAATCATTAGTTCTTCACGTAGGCAAAGCAGAGAACAAAAGGAATTAGAAGAACAGTTTGTTCTTCACGTACCTTTGCAGTCGAATGAATCAAATAGGTTTAAGGTTGTTCGATCAAGACTATTTATAGGATTTTTTTGGGAATCCTATTAGGGCTAGAGTTTGATTAGAAGTAATGTTTCTAAGATAGAGTTATTGCCACGTTATAACTCTTTCTAATACTTATCACTTACTCTGGATGAGCTATGGGACGAACGGTTCCCGAATGGAATTAACGACTTTGGTCAGGGCGTGTATTCTTTAATTAACGCCTTGCATAAGGGCGTTTCTTAAAAAGCGCCTTGAAAAAGGGCGTTTCGTGTTTTAAAACACGCCCAAGATAGGGGCGTTTCTTTTACTTACCCATTTGGTCGCGTGAGAACTGACGACCGTAGGTGTGGGCGTCCTTTCTTTATTCACGCCATGGATAGAGGCGTTTCTTTATAAATTAACGCCTTAATAAGAGGCGTTATTTTTAATTTGTTTTATTTCATCCAATTAACCCTATTCCTTTTATATATATTACTTCTGTAATATATATGTTTTAATTCATTTCAATTATTCATTTATTAGGGTTGCTACACCCTCCCCCACTTAAAAAGAATTTGGTCCCCAAATTCAATATATATATAATTATACACGTGGAGAGTGTAGGACATATACCTCTTAGAATAACTCGGGAAATCGTTTCTTCATAGATTCCTCGGTCTCCCATGTCGCTTCGTGTTCAGGATTCTTATTCCATTGCACCTTAAGCATGGGAATAACCTTATTCCTTAGAGCTCGTATTTCTCGATCTAATATCTTTAAAGGCCTCTGTTCATATGTGAGATCTTTCTGGATCACCAGATCTCCATGCTCAATAATATGTGACGGATCGTGCACATACTTCTTCAACATAGATATGTGAAATACATTGTGTACCTCGGACAACTGAGGAGGCAACGCGATGCGATAAGTAACCTCGCCAACTCTTTCGAGTACCTCAAATGGTCCGATGAATCTTGGCGTAAGCTTGCCCTTAACACCAAATCTTCGTATGCCACGTCCATGGGATATTTTAAGAAATACATGATCTCCAACCTGGAATTCAAGATCTCTTCTCCTGGTATCAGCATAAGCCTTTTGCCTTGTCTGAGCAACTTGTAATCTTTCTCTGATTACCTGTATCTTCTCAGTTGTATCCCTTACCATGTCTGGACCTAATAGTTGTTTCTCTCCAACTTCGTTCCAACATATGGGAGATCGGCAACTCCTTCCGTATAAGGCTTCGAAAGGTGCCATTTGGATACTAGCTTGGTAGCTATTATTATATGCAAATTCAACTAAAGGTAAGTGGTCATGCTAGCTTCCTCCAAAGTCAATAATGCATGCTCTCAGCATATCTTCAACAACTTGATTAGTTCGCTCGGTCTGACCATCCGTTTGTGGGTGAAAAGCAGTACTAAAGTTGAGCCTTGTTCCCAACGAATGTTGTAATCCCTTCCAAAAATGAGAAGTAAAACGGGGATCTCTGTCAGACACGATTGAGACAGGAATTCCAAGTATCCTGACTATTTCTTTGATGTATAGTGCAGCTAGCACATCAATTGACCATCGGCTTTTGATTGGCAAGAAATGTGCCGATTTAGTCAATCGGTCAATGATAACCCAGATTCCATCATGTCCTCCTTTAGATTTAGACAAACCCATGATGAAGTCCATACCAATATCCTCCCATTTCCACTTAGGAATATCTAGAGGATGTAGTTTTCCCGCAGGCTTTTGGTGTTCCGCCTTGACCTGTTGGCATGTGAGACAGCGTGATACATAGTCCGCTATTTCTCTTTTCATATTGGGCCACCAAAAGTTCCTCTTTACATCTTGGTACATTTTAGTTGATCCAGGATGAATAGTGTATCTTGATCTGTGAGCTTCATCTAAGATCTTCTTCTTTAATTCCGGACAATCGGGTATACAAGTTCTATCTTTGAACGATAATCTTCCATCAGAAGTTAGTTGAAAATCAGATTGTCCTTCTAATCTGCCTTTGATTTCTACTAATATAGGATCATCATCCTGAAGTGTTTGTATCTCAGATAACAAATCTGACTGTATGCTTACATGAGATAGTGTGACAATTTTGGATTCCGTGTCCAAGCTTATATTGAGCTCGGAGAATTGTTCAAGTAACCTCCATTCTTGCATCATACAATTTGCTATCATTGCTCTCGGCTTTCGACTAAGGGCGTCAGCAACATAATTACCCTTTCCGGGATGGTATTGTATATTGAAGTCGAAGTCCTTGAGATATTCTAGCCAGCGTCTTTGTCTCATGTTTAGCTCCTTTTGTGAAAATAGATATTTGAGACTTTTGTGATCGGAGTATACAGTAAACTGTGCTCCATATAAGTAGTGTCTCCATATCTTTAGGGCAAATACTACCGCGGCTAGTTCTAAGTCATGGACGGGGTAATTCTCCTCATGCTTCTTCAGTTGACGTGAAGAGTATGCTATGACCTTTCCTTGTTGCATTAGGACACATCCGAGGCCAATGCCAGAAGCATCAGTGTAGACCTCGAATTCCTCTCCTTCTGTTGGTAGAGCTAACACTGGAGCTGTAGTGAGATGATCTTTGAGAGTTTGGAAACTTCTTTCACATTCCTCACTCCATTCATATCGGATCTCCTTACGAGTTAACCTTGTAAGTGGCACGGCGATTGTTGAGAAGTCTTTGATGAATCGCCTGTAATAGCCTGCAAGGCCTAAGAAACTTCTGATCTCGCTAGCATTGGTTGGTCTTTCCCATTTCCTAACTGCTTCAACCTTTGACGGATCTACAGATAATCCATCTTTGGATATCACATGTCCGAGAAAAGCCACTTCTTTAAGCCAGAATTCACATTTGCTGAGCTTAGCATATAATTGATTTGTCCTCAAGATTTGTAATGAAATCCTCAAATGCTCTTCATGTTCTTCCTTAGTCTTGGAATATATCAATATATCATCAATGAAAACCACCACAAATTGATCTAGATAAGGCCTGAATATGCTATTCATCAACTGCATAAAGGCAGCAGGGGCATTTGTTAGTCCAAAAGGCATAACAACAAATTCATAGTGGCCATACCTGCTTCTGAACGCAGTTTTATGAATATCTTCGTCTTTAATCCTCAATTGATGATAACCAGACCTGAGATCAATCTTGGAGAAATGTTTGGATCCAGAAATCTGATCAAATAATTCATCGATTCTCGGCAGTGGATACTTGTTCTTGATAGTAAGGTGATTCAACTGTCGATAGTCGATACACAATCTCATGGATCCATCCTTCTTCCTTACAAATAGGACTGGGGCTCCCCACGGGGAAGTACTTAGTCTAATGAACCCTTTTTGAATCAATTCCATCAATTGCTTCTTCAATTCTTTTAGTTCTGCAGGGGACATTCTATAGGGTGCCTTTGAAACAGGACCAGCACCAGGGGCTAAGTCGATGGTAAAGGCCACATCTCTTTGCGGGGGTAATCCCGGCAATTCTTCCGGAAATACGTCTGGAAATTCTCGCACTACCTGAATGTCCTCTATCTTGGTTTCTTTAGCTTCTTTAATAGTGACAAAAGCAAGGAAGGATACACATCCTTTCTTGACGAGCTTGCTTGCTCGAAGAGCCGAAATAAGAGGGGATTTGCTTCGACTCTTAGGACTAGTATAAGTCAGTTCCGGAAATTCCTTGAAAACAATCTTGCTATCACGGCAATCAACCGTTGCCTGGTATTTGGATAACCAATCTGCTCCTAGTATAACATCATACTCTTTTAGATCTAAGCAGATAAGATCAATAGGAAAATTCTTTCCTCGAACCAATACCTCACAGTTTTGGTAATGATGTGTGATATCCGTCTCGTTTCCGAGAGGAGTAGACAATATTAACTTCATCCATTCTGGTTCTAGAGGTAATGGGTCAACAAACTTCTTGGAAATAATGGAATGCGATGCACCCGTGTCAAATAAAACATGTGCATATTTGGAACAAATTTTTAATGTACCTTCCACCAATCCGCCTTCTTCTTCTGGTTCGGTCTCTTGGATTGCATGAAGACGAGCATTCTTTGTCACCGGGCGTTTACTATTGCCGGCTTGGTCGTTCATTAATGGACACTCGGGAATCCGATGCTCACGGCTTCCACAACGGAGACAAGCTCCTAATTTCCTCCAGCATTCTTCTGTCTTGTGACCAGCCTTGTCACAATGCTTGCAGACTGTATTCGAAGGGGTAGTGGTGATAGAGAAAGGCTTGGTCTTCTTGAATTTCTGATCTTGAGAGGAAGAACATCCATTATTGGGCCTCTTCTTAAAGTTGGGTTTGAAAGAACCCGAACCCGTGACTTGTTCCTTCTTGTCTTTTCCACGGATCCTATCAGATAGTTCCGTGGCATCTTCAAGTAATTGAGCTCGGCGTACTATTTCAGAATAAATTTGGATGTCCATAGGCGCCAATTGAGTAATATAGTGGGGCCTAAGCCCATTAAGAAATCTACGGGCTTTCATCTTCTCCGTGCTAATAAGATGCTTAGCATATCTAGACAACTTGGAGAACTGAGCTTCATAATCTGCTAATGATAAGGATCGTTGCTTTAATGCAGCGAATTCGGCAGCCTTCTTTTCTTGGACTCGGTCCGAGAAATATTTAGCATTGAAGTATTCCACGAATTCTTCCCATGTTACTTGAGTAAGATCTATGGTTGCTTCAATAGACTCCCACCAGCATCTAGCATCTTTCTCTAACTGGAATGTAGCTAATAGAACTTTGTCCTGGTCCGTGCATTGCATGACACGGAATATGCGTTCGGTTTCCCGAACCCAATGCTCGGCATCGTCCGGATCGGTCGATCCCATAAACTTCGGGGGATTCATGTTCTTAAAGGCTTGGTGTAAGCTTTCAGCTCGTGGAGCACCACCCTGTGCTACCTGTTGTAGCACTTGGGTCATCCCTTGAAGGGTACGCTGCATGTTGCGCCATTGAGCACGTTCGGCAGCCATTATCCTACAATTACAATAGCTATGTTAGTATTATATCACTATGATCTTATAAGGGACTCATTGATCATTTAACCCTTGGTTCTACCCACTCTCACTTGGTTAAAGGTTTTGAAACCTATCCTTGGACTTGGGTTTCCTAGGAATTGAATACCTTAGGCTCTGATACCACAAAGACTGTCACGCCCCGAGCGCGGAAGTTACCCGGAGATGCGCGACGTGTCTATATCAATCATGTCAATCAGAGTGGTTGTGTATTCGACACAAAGACAGAGATGCGCAAAATAGCAAGATAACCCAATCCTTTATTTCATAATGGATAGACTATTACAAATCCAATACTCTGTTTAATAAAAAGGAAAAGAATACATATTTGACTCAAGAAACTATAGAAAAGACTAGACGACACTTGTAGAAGCTCTATCACTTTCACTCTTGATCATTCCCATCCGATTGACTTCCATCGTCGTCGGACTTACCTGAAAAGTAAAAAGGGGCAAACGGAATGAGCGAACGCTCAGTAGGAAATTATATCTCAAGTACTAGCGAGGGGTTTAAGTAATTACATTTTTATGAATGCAATAAAGCTATGCATGCTCGCATAACACGACAGGATAGATAGAATGTAGTATCAAGGAAATAAGATGAACTTATCATGAACTTTCAACAAGATAACAAGTTTATTCGAGATATTCAAGCAAGTACATTTAACAAATCATGTCAAGAACTTTGGCTATCATGTATCAAGCAAGCAAGTAAATTACCCTTTTTCGGGCCACGCATTTCATTTCATGTCAAGTACGAGTCAAGTACAAGATGTGTGTGGAATGTCCAATCAAGCAAGTCAAGTACTCGGTATAATGCCAGATACCTTATCATTTTAACTCCCATGGGCACAAGTTCTTTCGGGTGCTCCTCCCAGGACCAGATCGGGCCCTATATGCGCAGGCATTTATCATGTGTTTTGACATCCACTCTTGTTTATATAGCCAATATAGAATTTCAATAATCAAGCTTGTAGATACGTAGGACAACATTGATAGAATAGAGTCCAAAAATATGACAAAGGCCGTAGAATGGCGATAATAACGGTATAATCACGAGTTCGATAAAACTAGGTAGAATATGGTTCCCTTAACTTAGGTACCATGATAAATCGATATGGACAATTCTTTATATAGAATTGAGGTCCACATGAACATAAGATCAAGCAAGATACCCTCATTCTTATCATAGAATTGGGGTTTACAAGAACGACATGATATGGCATGATATCATCATCCCATTAAGAATTTCTTATGATATACTCTTTGTATAATCATAAGGGCCGGTATACCATGTTTCTTTAGATTGACATGGCAAGGATCGTGTAATGGGTTTTTAGGGTACAACCAGCTCAGTCGGCCTTGAGGGAATCCAAGGCTACGAGGAGTCTTACGGAGGTCTCTATGACTAACTCGCTAGTCCAAAGGAACGGAATGTCCAATGGAGAGCTTGTATGTCAATGAGAGTTGAGTGTGATCGATAAATCAACGTAAAAAGTGGGACTATACTCACGGAATGGAGAATAGTGCCGATATATATATATATATATATATATATATATATATATATATATATATATATATATGTATGTATAATATGAAACCATCGGTAATAGAATCAAGACGAAATCAGGTTACAGTAAAATAACGACTTGAGTAAAGTCGTGTATTGAATAATTAACGCCTAACATGAGGGCGTTTACATATATTGCCAATTTGCAGAATTTTCATTATTTCATTAATTTATCAAAAACACGCCTTGCCTGGGGGCGTTTATTCAAAGTTGAGATCAAAAACGCGCCCTTGGAAGGGGCGTTACTTTCTAATTCCATTTTACAGAATATGTAAATTTCAGGATTTTAACAGATACACGCCTTAGGAAGGGGCGTTACTTTTCAGATTCACGCCTTGTTCTGGGGCGTTAAAATATGGAAAACGACTTTGTCCAAGTCGTGAATTTCAAGAATTTTACAATATTACAGGAAATAAAATTTCAAGGGACATGAGACATGTCGTTGCAGTATAACAGGAATTCACAGGTAGGGGTATGCAAGATATTAGAATCTATATTTCATAATTTATTGAATTTTAAACAGGATCGATTATCAATTTTCAGGTGAGTCTTATGAAATTAACGCCTGCGTACATGGCGTCAAATATTAAATTGACGACCACTGCATGGTCGTGTATTTTAAATTAGCGCCCTGATCAAGGGCGTTTCTTTCAAAATATTGCAGAGAACGTAATAAAAACCTTATAAACAGTATGCATGCCATGCTTATGTATAGATATCTTGCATTAATTCTTATTTGGGCTACAATAACTTGAGAAAATCCTACCTTAATAATGGATTTGAAGATGAAAGACACGTGAAGATCTTGATAAGAACACCCTGAAGCTTCTAACAGCAGCAACCAGCAGCAGGCAAAGAATCTTTGTTCTTTGATAGATCACTAGAATTTTCCTACAGAGGGATATGAAGAGATATTAGTAATTTCTTCATAATGCTTGGCTGAAGATGGAAGATAGAAGAACTTACCCTTGTTCTTCACGAAGTCTAGGCTTCTTCAACCTGTAAGAAGAAAGAGGGTGAAGAATCATTAGTTCTTCACGTAGGCAAAGCAGAGAACAAAAGGAATTAGAAGAACAGTTTGTTCTTCACGTACCTCTGCAGTCGAATGAATCAAATAGGTTTAGGGTTGTTCGATCAAGACTATTTATAGGATTTTTTTGGGAATCCTATTAGGGCTAGAGTTTGATTAGAAGTAATGTTTCTAAGATAGAGTTATTGCCACGTTATAACTCTTTCTAATACTTATCACTTACTCTAGATGAGCTATGGGACGAACGGTTCCCGAATGGAATTAACGACTTTGGTCAGGGCGTGTATTCTTTAATTAACGCCTTGCATAAGGGCGTTTCTTAAAAAGCGCCTTGAAAAAGGGCGTTTCGTGTTTTAAAACACGCCCAAGATAGGGGCGTTTCTTTTACTTACCCATTTGGTCGCGTGAGAACTGACGACCGTAGGTGTGGGCGTCCTTTCTTTATTCACGCCATGGATAGAGGCGTTTCTTTATAAATTAACGCCTTAATAAGAGGCGTTATTTTTAATTTGTTTTATTTCGTCCAATTAACCCTATTCCTTTTATATATATTACTTCTGTAATATATATGTTTTAATTCATTTCAATTATTCATTTATTAGGGTTGCTACAGTACCTATTCCTTCCAGTCTATGATCTCACTGGGCTACTCCACATAAGACAGATCTGCTCGAACCTCCAAGGGCTTGTACTCTATAACATGTTGGGCATCCAAGACATGCTTCCTGGGCATAGAGACATGAAAGACCGGATGCACATGTGACAGGGCAGGCAGAAGTGCAAGTCGATAAACCACCTGGCCAGGCTTTTGCAAAATTTGGAAAAGCCCGATATATCTTGAACCAAGCTTGCCCTTCTCCCTGAATCGCAAGACTCCCATGGGAGAGACACCTTTAGGAGCACATGGTCCCCCTTCTATTTTTATTAAACATGTGAACTGAAATGACTGAGCTTTACAAAGCATGTAACTCCATGTTAAAGCCTACCCACCCAACAATCTGAAAAATGAGGCAACGGTTTCATACCGCATGCAACTCAGGACTTCAAAACTAACTTGGTGAGACACAGAGAAACCCATTGATGCAATTGGTGGGGAAGCTAGACTATCGGTCAATGCTGAATGGACATTATCTTTCATGGCAAAACTATCACTATGGACAATATCAGAACCCCCTTCCAAACTTTGATAAGTATTTTGCAGCTAGTTAAGGAGCAAGGTCATCAGTTTAAAGTATGCACATGAGCATGTTGCCTAGAATCCATGGTATCAACATAACGAGATATCTTAATAGGCATTAAATATGTTAGGGACAGGAAGAGTATGACCCTAGATATCAATTTCTTAACCAGAGCTGGCACATATCTTAACCAGACCTTGATGGTATCCTGCACAGCCCGCTTTGCCATAACTAAAATGGTTTAAGCATGCTTGTCTTATTTCCTAATTCAGACACTAATGATCGGTTGAACTTCTTCTGTTCTGGAAAGGAAGCTTGCACGTGTAACGCACAAGCGGTGTTTTCAAGGCTCATTGAATATCACCTTACTTAAAATAATTGTAACCTACAACTTATGCCACACAGTGTATGCTTTTAAGGTTTTTATCAGTTACATTCGAAGGTTCAGCTTGTTATGTGACTCGCAAACTAAAATGGGTCATTGCTCCGTACCTTCAATCACGGTAGGGGTATTGTCTGCCTCCTCTTGCATTAGCATATAAACTCACCCTCTGTACCGAATCCTCTCCCGCGGTAGTACTGGCTCTTGCCGAGTCTTCTTAGGACAGTTCCTCGCAATATGTCTAGCCTCGCCACATCCATAGCACTTGCCCTTTGCCTTCCAACATTCTTGTCCAGGATGGTTGCGCCCATAATGGACACACGATGGGACCCCCGATCCGCCCCTTGGTACCGGCTCCTGACGTGCCACCTTTTCCATGCCCTGCCTCCCTTCTGCCCGTCTAGGCCTCTTGCCCATCGTCTTCTACTCCTTAGTGAACCTATACAAAGGTATTCATTAGAACCTAACATAATATGTCCCTAAAATCCTTATGTTTTCAATTATTACCTATGAGAGTTTGTCTGTTTGAAATGGGTTCTAAATATACTCTACCCCTTTTCACTATAGACTACCTCTTCTTCTACTACTTGGACAATTGAAATGGTTGTAACCATGGTTTGTCTCTTGTGCTCTGATACCACTTTGTAACGCCCCGAGATCTGATCCTCAAATTATGGGTATTATTTGTTTTCTTCCATCAGACCTCGAGACATTACATCGCACGTATCGCGGAAGAACAATATATAACATGCCTACATTCGCATGAGAGAGAGGGAGAGAGACCACAATTACATGAAATGTAAATAACATCTCTACCATTCATAATTTTCAAAGAAGAGTACATGTCCATTGTTCCAAAATAAACATGAGTCCTCATAGGCTCACCACCCCATAACCTTACATATAAGAGAGACATTCATCCATAGCATACCCAGACGAACTAAGCACTAGCACTACTCCTCAGCTGCAGCCTCCTCCTCAACCTACTACTCTATGTCTCCTGAAAATGTATGTCACAAAGGGGTGAGGGTGACGCTCAGTAGGCAGCCTAAACAAACCGGGGTTAACACGCATCTATATGACCAAATTATATACATAATTCAGATGTAAGTAATAGCATAACATAGTCATTCTCATCTACATTAAAATAACTCACATGAGAAAAATACATGTTCTTTAACTAACATATAAGGTACCCATGTATTCGTTAAAAGCACGGTGAATGAGCAGTTTACATGTTATCACCTTTTCACGTATTCACATTTTCCCATTTTCACAATTCTGTTATTTTTGAAAACAAACGGCTACCAAAACACAGGTGGCCCCACACACACTGTCATACCCTGAGCCTTTATTACAGCGGAAGACTAACTCGAGGAGCGGAAACAGCCGGCATGGTAAGCCTCTTGTAAGTAAGAACGATCAGAGCGCAAGACAATCACATATATAAATGCAATTGCATAATATTTCCTCAAACTCCAACTTTATTTCATAATAATCAAATTTAATACTCAAATACAATCATTGATTCAACTTATTCCGATATATCAGACTCAAGAAATAGGAAAAATTACATAGACTCAATCTAAATAATTTAGACTTCCTAAGTCTTCACTCTCATCTTGACAATACTTTCATTCGCTCTCGGACCCGTTACTTGTATAACCCGAATCCGAATTCGAATCGCTTCCATCTCCTGAAAATATTGGAAATAGGTAATGAGCACACTTGCCCAGTAGGTATCTTCGCATCAACATGAAGGCACTATTAAAGTAATTAACGTCTTTGCTCTAGAGGAATAAGGTAAAATCATGCGAATGCGATCAATCATGCAATTAAACCAAAGTAACAAGACAATTATGTAAGATAGAATGAGAGCAAGTATGAACTAGTAAGAATGAAACAAGAACATGATATTGGCATTTCATAAACAACAATGTATCGAGAATGTACTAGCACGCCACATAGTCATCACTCTAGTATCTTTTGCTGATGAGCAAGTACTTCGTGAATTTCTGTGGAATATCAAGCAAGAAAGTCATGTACAAGAATGTCATGTCCTGCTGTATTGTGTTGTAGATTTTTCACTTATTTATAAAGAAAGTACTCCCAGCGTAATGCGACGCCAGTAGCATCATACCCCATGGTTTATAATAGTATGTTTCCGACAATCAGCCGAGGGGACTAGCATAGAGCCCTTGAACACAATCAGTGCTCAATCGCATCTTCAAGTATAAATCAAGATTTTTCCACGCTTGTGACAATAAGGTATGGCCAAGAATGGAATAAGTTCAATAAACTCATGATAACAACAATCAATGAATGAATGCTTCAATTTAGAGTACGAGAGATCAAGAATGACCTATATTATGTTATGCCTATGAAAATAATCGGTAGCATAACAGTACGTTCTTTATCTTCCATTCATTATATTAAGTTTCTTGATCAATATGACAAGTTCTAGATCATCGATAGTCCATCTAGAAACCTTGGAATGTCAACCTTTGGTCCACCTTGGGTTAAAAATACTCAAGCAGTGTGACGGTTGTGTACTGGGCCGTTACATTAGTCTGAATCTAGAATCAATAAAATAGACTCAATGAAGTGTGACGGTCGTATAGTGGGCCGTTAGGTGCTCCTGACGGTCCAGTATAGGTCCGTTACATAGCTAGAACTAGAAAACGTTGATAGTGTAATCTAATCAATGGGCTTTAATGGTACAACTACCTCGTCGTCCTAGTGGGAATCCCAGGCTCGCAGAGAATTACGGAGGCCTTGAAACAAGATTTCCTAATCCATTGGAAGGAATATCCAATAGAGTGGTCCTCATGTCCAATAATAATGTTCCTATAGTGCAAAGTGAAGTAATGGACAACATACCGGAATATGTGCCATGTACTTAATGAAATGACTCTATAGATGGAAAAGAATGTGTAACCATGTGAAAGCATGAGAAAACTCTGTCAATACAATCTTTGAAAAATCATGATTTAGAATACAAAGCTATAGAGTTTTAGCCAATGAAATTAGCATAACTTAAAATAACCTAAGACACATTAATCATGCAAATTGATTATGAAATAGTAACTAAAATTAAAGTCATGATAACATGTCCAAGCTTAGCTATCTAAGCTTATTTCTAAGTAAACTCTAACTGATTATCATTCTGCCTCGGGCTGACAGAACACAGTGCTTGACGGTCTAGGATCGGTGCGTTACATTATTGTGACGATTTATCGAGGGGCCGTTACAGTGGTGTAATGCTTCTGCTAGGGTGCGTTAGAGACAATAGAATAAAAAAAACACAACAGGATGTGACGGTCTATCGTAAGGTCGTTACATTCATGTGACGGTCTCACGTTGGTGCGTTAGAGAATCTGCTGACAGTAAACTAAAGTAAATGTTTATGAAAACATAACATGCCTGGAAATCAACATATTACTATTTTCCTAGTCATGATAATAATATGTAGGCCAACTATATGCAAGGGTTTAGTGAAATAGACAAGATAATACCTTTTAATTTCCATTTAGGGATAAGAGATGTATGAAAGTATAAAACTATGAAAGTATGAAATTCTTAGTCTATAATGCATGAAATCAAGCACAATCAGAGGGCTTTTATCCCTAACAAGTTATTTTTGCCAATCATGAGATAACCTACCGCTTAACTGAGCTTTAGACTTCTAATTTGAGTCTGAAAATCGTGCCCTAGTTCTTCCCTTCCTGAGAGTTTTCAGCAACTTCACGTTGCTCTATCTCTCCAATCTCTTGACCTAAGGACGTGAAATTTGGAGGTTAGGAAGACAAAACTATTGGGAACAAAAAGTTCCAAAGTATCTAACTCTAATTACCTTGTTTAGGCTCTCTAATTTCATGCTCTTCAGTACCCTATGGCACAGTTTCCTGGACTGTCGTGATGAAACCAGCAACTTTGGAAGATCCTAGCTCCTTGGATACTCGATCTCCTAACATGAAATTTTAAGAATAGTTAGCCTAAAGTATTATAAACAAAAGGTTCTAAAGAACTTACCTATAATTGTGACTCCTTATCTTGATCCCACGCGATCAAAAGTATGGGTCGCTCAGTTCAGAACTAAGTCCTATTTATAGGGTTTTAGCTAGGGTTTGTAGATTAGATCGATTCTATAGTCCTTAATTGGTCAGAACTTAATCTCTAAGAGTCCTTAGCAATGTTATAAGCTATCCCAAATCGATCTCTTATAGATAGGATTTCAAAGTTCCAATCTTTTTACAATTTCCTCACCTTACGGAATCTGCAGGATGTAACGGTCGTGTCTAGGTGCGTTACATGGCTGTGGCGGTCGCCCGATAGACCGTTACATTCAACGTATATAGAGTTTTAATTTAATGAAACTCTTTTATTCGTTTATCCACATGATTATCTTATATAATTAGTATTTATCTTTAAAATACGTGAATAAGCCAATTACCCTTCTAGAATATGGGCCAAACATGATGGGCTTGGTCCATAAACCTTTTGGATAATTATTAGATAGGCTATGTTAACTAATTAGCCTTTTTGAGCCTTATAATGACTTATTAATCTAATAACCACTTCATTTATTTATTTAAGCTTTTATAATTTTCATAAAATAACTAAATATTCCAAAAATACTTTATAAAAATTCTGGGGTCTTACACCCTCCCCCACTTAAGAGAATTTGGTCCCCAAATTCAATATATGGATTTCGGAGAGTGTACTTACAGTTAAATAATTCTAGAAATCTTTTCCGCATGGCTACTTCGGTTTCCCATGTTGCTTCATAAGGCCATGTTTCCTTCCACTGAATCTTGACCTAGGAATAACTTTATTTCTTAGTTGACGCACTTCCCGTTCCAGAATCTTTATTGGCGTTTGCTCGTACGTCATATCCTTCTTATTCTCCAGATTGTCATAAGTGATAATATGGTCAGGATCATATACATACTTCTTCAACATAGAGACGTGAAATACATCATGAACTCCTACTAATTGTGGAGGTAAAGCCAGTTTGTAAGCCACTTCACCAATCCTTTCAAGAATTTCAAATGGGCCAATGAATCTTGGAGTTAACTTCCCTTTAATGCCAAATCTTCGAATACCACGACCTGGAGAAACCTTTAAATATACATGATCTCCTACCTGAAACTCCAAGTCACGTCTTCGATTGTCAGCATAAGACTTTTCCCTATCTTGTGCCATTTTCATTCTTTCTTGAATGAGCTTGATCTTCTCTGTAGAATCTCTGATAATATCGGGGCCTAAGAATTATCTTTCCCCTATTTCACTCCAACATATTGGTGATCGACAGCTTTTTCCGTATAAAGCTTCAAAAGGTGCCATTTGTATGCTGGCCTGCTAACTATTGTTATATGCAAACTCTACTAGAGGCAAATGATCATGCCAACTACCTCCAAAGTCGATAGCACAAGCCCTGAGCATATCTTCTACTACCTTATTTGTTCTTTCTGTTTGACCATTTGTTTGTGGATGAAAAGTTGTGCTGAAATTCAATCTAGTCCCTAGTGACTGTTGTAGACCCTTCCAGAACTGTGATGCGAATCGAGGATCTCTATCAGATATAATAGTGACTGGGACACCATGTAGTTTGACAATCTCCTTTATGTATAATGATGCTAGAATATTCACAGACCATCGACTCTTTATTGGTATGAAATGTGCGGATTTAGTCAATCGGTCTATGATTACCCATATTCCATCATGTCCACCTCTTGTCTTGGATAAACCCATAATGAAGTCCATTCCTATACTCTCCCATTTCCATTCAGGAATACTCAATGGATGAAGTTTACCTGCGGATCTAAAATGTTCTACTTTTACTTGTTGGCATGTGAGACAACGGGATACGAAATCTGCTATCTCTCTCTTCATGTTGGGCCACCAGAAATTTCTTTTGAGATCTTGATACATCTTTGTTCCTCCTGGATGAATTGTGTATTTGGAATTATGCTCTTCATCTAGGATCAATTTCTTCGTAGCCTCATGATCTGGTACACATATTCGGCCCTTGAATAACAATCTTCCATTATTGGAAATAGAAAAATCAGGCCTTTGTTCAATATTGGCTTTAATTTCCAGTAATATAGGATCATCATTTTGCAGCTTGACCAGATCTTCTATCAATGTAGGTTGAGCTCGGATATTAGCTATGAAACAATCTTCTTCCTTTATGTCAATATCTAAGTTCAACTGAGCAAATTGAGGGACAAGGTTAGTTACACTTATCATAAGACTTGATAACATACCCATTGGTTTTCTGCTGAGTGCATCTGCTATAGCATTAGCATTGCCAAGATGATATTGAATATTGAAATCAAAGTCTTTGAGATATTCTAACCACCTCCTCTGCCTCATGTTAAGCTCCTTTTGAGAGAATAAATATTTTAAGCTTTTGTGGTCCGAGTATACCGTGAACTTTTATCTATAGAGATAATGGCGCCAAATTTTCAAGGCGAAAATAACCGCTGCCAATTCCAAATCATGTACATGATACTTTTCTTCGTGACGTTTTAATTATCTTGAAGAATAACAGATTACTTTTCCATTCTTCATGTGAACGCATCCTAAGCCAATGCTAGACGCATCCGTATACACTTCAAACCCACCACCTTCCATCGATAGTGATCCATCGATAGTGATAGAATAGGATCTGCATAAATCTAGAGGAAGACATAGAATCGCGGAGGATTTAAACTCTGAAAATTGCAATGTAGGTCACCAGCCCTTGCCCCGGCGCCACCTTGCACTATGGTTTGCAATGCTGAGTAAGGCCGGCAACTGTTTGTTGCATGCCATCCCAATCTACACGATGAGCCATGATAATAATAGCGTACCTGAGAGAAATACAACAACTTGTTATTTCTCATGAAATTGGAATGAAAATCAATCTTAAAACTAATTAATTATCTTATCCCGGGCTCTACCCAATTCTCACATGGGTGTGGAACTTCTTCCTTAGTTCATAGGTATGGGTCCTTAATCCTGGGACTTATCCTATGACATGAGTCTTTTTCCTTAAGTCCTGAGACTTAGTCTCTGATACCAACTTAACTGTCACGCCCCGAGCCTTTATTACAGTGGAAGACTAACTCGAGGAGCGCGAACAGTCGGCATGGTAAGTCTCTTGTAAGCAAGAATGATCAGAGCGCAAGACAATCACATAGATAAATGCAATTGCACAATATTTACTCAAACTCCAACTTTATTTCATAATAATCAAATTCAATACTCAAATACAATCATTGATTCAACTTATTCCGATATATCAGACTCAAGAAATAGGAAAAATTACATAGACTCAATCTAAACAATTTAGACTTCCTAAGTCTTCACTCTCATCTTGACAATACTTTCATTCGCTCTCGGACCCGTTACTTGTATAACCCGAATCCGAATTCGAATCGCTTCCATCTCCTAAAAATATTGGAAATAGGTAATAAGCACACTTGCCCAGTAGGTATCTTCGCATCAACATGAAGGCACTATTAAAGTAATTAACGTCTTTACTCTAGAGGAATAAGGTAAAATCATGCGAATGTGATCAATCATGCGATTAAACCAAAGTAACAAGATAATTATGTAAGATAGAATGAGAGCAAGTATGAACTAGCAAGAATGAAACAAGAACATGATATTGGCCTTTCATGAACAAGAATGTATCGAGAATGTACAAGCACGCCACATAGTCATCACTCTAGTATCTTTTGCTAATGAGCAAGTACTTCGTGAATTTCTGTGGAATATCAAGCAAGAAAGTCATGTACAAGAATGTCATGTCATGCTGTATTGTGTTATGGATTTTTCACTTATTTATAAAGAAAGTACTCCCAGCGCAATGCGATGCTAGTAGCATCATACCCCATGGTTTATAATAGTATGTTTCCGACAATCAGCCGAGGGGACTAGCATAGAGCTCTTGAACACAATCAGTGCTCGATCACATCTTCAAGTACAAATCAAGCTGTTTCCACGCATGTGACAAAAAGGTATGGTCAAGAATGCAATAAGTTGAATAAACTCATAATAACAATAATCAATGAATGAATGCTTCAATTTAGAGTACGAGAGATCAAAAATGACTTATACTATGTTATGCCTATGGAAATAATCGGCAGCATAATGGTACGTTCTTTATCTTCCATTCATTATATTAAGTTTCTTGATCAATATGACAAGTTCTAGATCATCGATAGTCCATCTAGAAACCTTGGAATGTCAACCCTTGGTCCACCTTGGGTTAAAAATACTCAAGCAGTGTGACGGTTGTGTACTGGGCCGTTACATTATTTGACGGTCTAGTGTTAGGCCGTTACATTAGTCTGAATCTAGAATCAATAAAATAGACTCAGTGAAGTGTGACGGTCGTATAGTGGGCCGTTAGGTGCTCCTAACGGTCCAGTATAGGTCCGTTACATAGCTAGAACCAGAAAACATTGATAGTGTAATCTAATCAATGGACTTTAATGGTACAACCAACTCGGCATCCTAGTGAGAATCCTAGGCTCGCGGAGAATTACGGAGGCCTTGAAACAAGATTTCCTAGTCCATTGGAAGGAATATCTAATAGAGAGGTCCTCATGTCCAAGAATAATGTTCCTATAGTGTAAAGTGAACTAATGGACAACATACCGGAATATGTGCCATATACTTAAAGAAATGACTCTATAGATGGAAAAGAATGTGTAACCATGTGAAAGCATGAGAAAACTCCGTCAATACAATATTTGGAAAATCATGATTTAGAATATAAAACTATAAAGTTTTAGCCAATGAAATTAACATAACTTAAAATAACCTAAGACACATTAATCATGCAAGTTGATTATGAAACAGTAACTAAACTTAAAGTCATGATAACATGTCCAAACTTAGCTATCTAAGCTTATTTATAAGTAAACTCTAACTGATTATCATTCTGCCTCGGGCTGACAGAACACAGTGCCTGATGGTCTAGGATAGGCGTGTTACATTATTGTGACGGTTTATCGAGGGGCCGTTATTGTGGTGTAACGCTCCTGTTAGGGTGCGTCAGAAACAATAGAAAAAAAAACACAATAGGATGTGACGGTCTATCGTAAGGCCGTTACATTCATGTGACAGTCTCACGTTGGTGCGTTAGAGAATCTGTTGGCAGTAAACTAAAGTAAAGGTTTTTGAAAACATAACATGCCTGGAAATCAACATATTACTACTGTCTTAGTCATGATAATGATACGTAGGCCAACTATATGCAAGGGTTTAGTGAAATAGACAAGATAATACCTTTTAATTTCCATTTAGGGCTGAGAGATGCATGAAAGTATAAAACTATGAAATCATGAAATTCTTACTCTATAATGCATGAAATCAAGCACAATCAGAGGGCTTTTATCCCTAACAAGTTATTTTTGCCAATCATGAGATAACCTACTGCTTAACCGAGCTTTACACTTCTAATTTGAGTCTGAAAATCGTGCCCTAGTTCTTCCCTTCCTGAGGGTTTTCAGCAACTTCAC
The DNA here is from genome assembly GCA_022559845.1 of Amorphophallus konjac. NCBI lineage: Eukaryota > Viridiplantae > Streptophyta > Magnoliopsida > Alismatales > Araceae > Amorphophallus > Amorphophallus konjac. Next base: position 110,404,531 of record CM040119.1, on the reverse strand, counting down.
GTTGCTCTATCTCTCTAATCTCTTGACCTAAGGACGTGAAATTTGGAGGTTAGGAAGATAAAACTATTGAGAACAAAAAGTTCTAAAGCATCTAACTCTAATTACCTTGTTTAGGCTCTCTAATTTCGTGATCTTCAGTACCCTGTGGCACAGTTTCCTGGACCATCGTGATGAAACTAGCAACTTTGGAAGATCCTAACTCCTTGGATACTCGATCTCCTAACATGAAATTTTGAGAATAGTTAGCCTAAAGTATTATAAACAAAAGGTTCGAAAGAACTTACCTATAATTGTGACTCCTTACCTTGATCCCACGCGAGCAAAAGTAAGGGTCGCTCAATTCAGAACTAAGTCCTATTTATAGGGTTTTAGCTAGGGTTTGAAGATTAGATCGATTCTACAGTCCTTAATTGGTCAGAACATAATCCCTAAGAGTCCTTAGCAATGTTGTAAGCTATCCCAAATCGATCTCTTGTAGATAGGATTTCAAAGTTCCAATCTTTTTACAATTTCCTCACCTTACAGAATCTGCAGGATGTAACGGTCGTGTCTAGGTGCGTTACATGGCTGTGGCGGTCGCCCGATAGACCGTTACATTCAACGTATATAGAGTTTTAATTTAATGAAACTCTTTTATTCGTTTATCCACATGATTATCTTATATAATTAGTATTTATCTTTAAAATGCGTGAATAAGCCAATTACCCTTCTAGAATATGGGCCAAACATGATGGGCTTGGTCCATAAACCTTTTGGATAATTATTAGATAGGCTAGGTTAACTAATTAGCCTTTTTGAGCCTTATAATGACTTATTAATCCAATAACCCCTTCATTTATTTATTTAAGCCTTTATAATTCTCATAATATAACTAAATATTTCAAAAATACTTTATAAAAATTCTGGGGTCTTACACACACAAACGAATGAACGAACGAAAGAGTACTGCGTAGACCCGAGAGCGAACTCCCACCTAGACTCATGTGGCCCACACAGTTCTGCCGTTCCACAGAACAATCAGCCGAATCAATAGGATTTTTGACCAGGGCATTACGTATCGTCGTCCACTGGGATAGTTTACTTTCGCGGCGTTACGTATCGCCATCCCACAGAAAGGGCCGCCCCACAAAGGGATCGAAGTCCTATCTCATAGAATGCTGCTGTTCCCACTCATAACATTCACATCGTATTCGCATTCATACTCATTTTACAAATACTAGTATGATACTTTATCATAACATGCATGCTTCCAATAGTTTAAGTGGGCTAAACATACTTATATGCTGACTGGTGCGGAACAGTGCATGATCAGGTTACTATATAAAAAGAACGGGTTTATCCTTATAGGCTACACATGCACAGAAAATGATTTATATCGGAAAGTATAGAATTTCTGTGAGCATGAAATTTATACTGTGTGTTGCTAACTTAGCCTTCTACCATTTTTCAATTTCTCAGATTTTTCTTAATTAATATGACATCCCAAAACTCTCTTTTACCACATTTCTAGAAATTGGGGACAGTGCCCCAGGGTGTCGACCTGTTCAAAGGAGGTGTCGACATGTCCACCCTACACATGCCTAGAAAATGAACCATAACTAAAAGTGAAGAATTTATGTGAGCATGAAATTTTTACTGTGGTATACCAACTTACCCTTCTACCATTTTCTAATTTTTCAGATTTTTCTAAATTAATTTGACCACTCAAAACTCTCTTTTCCCACGTTTCTGGAAATTGGGGACACGGTTCTCAGGGTGTCGACACATCCATGGGAAGTGTCGACACATCTGTGGGCAGTGTCAGCACGTCCATGGGTAGTGTCAGCACATCAGACAGTTTCTAAAGAGGAAGTGTCTACACATCCAGGGTAAGTGTCGACACATTCAGGGGAAGTGTCAGTACGTCCAAGGGAAGTGTCAGCACATCTGGCAGTTTCTGAAGGGGAAGTGTCGACACATGCAGGGTAAGTGTCGACACATTCATGGGAAGTGTCAGCACGTCCATGGGCAGTGTCAGCACATCTGACAGTTTCTAAAGAGGAAGTGTCGACACATCCAGGGTAAGTGTCGACACATCCAGGAGAAGTGTCAGCACGTCCAGGGGAAGTGTCAGCACATTCAGGGGAAGTGTCAGCACATTCATGGGAATGTGTCGACACATTCGTCGGTAGTGTCGACACCACCCAGAATTTTCAATTAAAATTTCGAGAAACCTCTCAAAAACACATAACTTAATGGAAAAACCAGTAAATAGACATGGTAGTCAATCCCGCATGCCCTTAATCCCTCTTGGCATATGGAAACTACTTTAAAATCATTTTAATGCATCATTGACCCCTACGATTTGAGGATATGTGCCTACCTTCAAAATGATAAACCGACGATCCAGGGATGATATCCACACCCCAGATCCTCCAAAAACTTTTCCACCCTTCGAGCTCGGGGTGCTCCAAGATCGTCCTACACGCGCCGGATCGACCACCCACGCACCGAATGGTCCGCCCACGAAGAGACAAGGTCCCTCACTCTCTTCTTACTCAAGAAAGCTAGAAGGTGGTGGAGGGTTGATGGAAATGATTTGCTAAAGGCTTGACACACTTAAAACCCACCTCCTTATATAGTTTTTAGTCTTTCCAAGGGTTTATCCATGTCCCTCAATGCTCTAACAAGCTCCCAGGTCGCTGGTTTTGAAGAGGAGTTAATGCTTAGCACCTCTTCGGGTTTGAACAGGTGTGACCTTTCGACCTCCTGTCATAAACACTGTTGGACGCGCACTTATGCTAGGAATTAGGGTAGGATATCTTCATATGAAATGAAGAGTACTTCCATATCTCACTTTGGGTCATCATTTCAACAAATGTCGTTATTCCTAGTCCGAGTTATAATTTTTCAAAAATTAACGTTTATTTTTCCCTGTTTCAGTCGTGACCCTTCGTCTACTCAGTCATAAATGTGCGTGGGCATGCTCTTCCATAGAGATTCAAGCTGGGATGTCTTCTGATGAAATCAAGAGGACTTCGGGATCTAAATTTGGGTCATAGTTTCATCAAATGTCACTGTCCCTATCCCGAGTTATGATTTTCACAATATTAACATTTATTCTCCCTCGTTCCAGCCACGACCTTTCGGTATCCCGAGGTAATTCGTGTATAACTATAGTGTCCAGGCCGAATTTGGACTTGACCCCAACAGAGAAGTTGTAGCTAACACCCCATTAGAAATTATGGAATTAGTTTCAGGTCATTTCATCAACCACAGAGGAAGTTATGAATTTTGCATTAATTACATTCTAATTCTCCTAATAGTCACACCTCTCTATGACAGCTGGCAGCAAAAGGCTCAGAATCTTGGGTTCTGATGTGAATTGGGTTTCCACCTCAACAGAAGAGTTTGGGTCAAGGGACCAATCTTTCTAATGGGATAATTTTCATCTCATTTGGTTGACTGTGGCCCAGGATATCCATATTTTAATGGGTGGCCATTTTTCTGTAACTGTTTCGACCTATTTTCATAAACTCTCTCTTAACTCCTATTAGACCTATTTTTCAGAAGTGATGCTCTTCATCAAAGTTGTTCCTTACCCAATGGCAATTGTGTGGGATTTCGTTTCACCTAATTCTGACATCCCTACATTAAGTTACGAATTTCCTAAGGATCCTTCAATAATCTATCTAGATTTCTAGCTCCTTGAGTTCATGGGCCCGAATTGTTCTCAATTGGGCTAGTGCCCAAATTGGTGGTCATAACAAGTAATGACAAATGTTATAAGTGGCTCAACCTTGTGGTGCTCTAATGCACAGGGGAGATGTATGCAGTCTAGTGGCAAGAATATGCTCTTGTCGATGGCTTGGCTAATGAGATTAGCCTCAAAATAAATTTTATGCCTCTCAGGGTGATCTGGAGTTTACTTGGAGCTGAGACGTAGCCGATGAAGCTTTGCCTTTTTCTCATCAATAGAGAAGAGGTCATCCTTATCCTCCTCTGAGAGCCATCCATTGCTTTTACTGTTGATTACGGGGTATGCACTGGGGCCCCTGAAATAAAGCGTGGCATCGGCGATATTACATTTTGCTGGGGTGAATGGCGATAGGTCGGCAAAGACCGTATGCTGCTCTCCGTCTTTGGCATATTTGATGCATTGGTGGAGAGTTGATGAGATGACCCAATTTTCGTGCAACCAGGGTCTGCCCAATAGGACCTTATAGGATGTGTTGGCATCGATGATGTAGAACCTCACCTTGGAGGTGAAATCATCGAACACTAGGTCAACATCTACTCGACCGAGGACGTCCTCGGTATCCTGGTTGAACTCGGATATCTTGACCACTTGAACCTTCTGAAGGAATGGAGTCCAATATAGGGTCTTGAAAGTTTTCAACGGCATGACGTTGACGGCCGCACCGACGTCTACCAGGATCCAATTCGTCTCATGCCCATTGATTTCCCCCCGCATGCAGAGAGGGCGGTTGTGACACGGAGAGGATAGTAGCATGTCCTTTTCTGCGAATGTGATGGTGGTCGTGAAGGCTTCATATGTTGCTGCCTTCATTTCTGCAGCATGTGCTTAATAAGCTTCCGGTTCTTGGAGTATTTTGATAAGAGCTTCTGTTAGCTCTTTACTCCAAGCGATGGCTTCCCAAATTGTGATGCTGGAAGGAAACCACTTCATTTGGTGGAGGACTTTCCAGTCGGCTCGAGCATGAGCATCCTCTAATAAGGGTAGTATGTCTGGCTGGGTCTTGTGCGAGCTATCGCACTGCTCCCCATTGAAGAGTTGCACCACCTTGCCTTTGCCACTAGGATCGGGCTGGTTCTGATCCCCTATGGGTTCCTGGAACAGAGGTGCCAAGGATGGCTCTTCGAGAGGCGACTGGCGAGTCAGGTCGTCCTTGTCGGATTGACCAGCTCGATCTTCAAAAATGATCGACACTAGAGCAGGGACTGGAGTGTTTGCGGGCCCTCCCATATGCCAGAAGGAGCGAAGATGTGGGCCACTTACGAATTTCTATCTCTGGAATCGGGGCAGGTTTTTTCCCTCGAAAGAGGATGATTCGCTCTAGGTCGAAGGTAGGTGAGTGGAGAGGTAACTCGGTGACCCTCCCCCGACCTCGGCCCCATCCTCGACCATGACCTCGGCCGCGGTCGATATTTTTCGGACCTGGTTGTAGCCCTAGTGGGGCGGTAGTTCTTTGTCTCGTCCGAGAGGCTATTGGCTCGCCTCGCCGAGAGGTGTTGATGTTGTCAGGAGGTGGAATAGCCACCATGTTATAGGTGCAGCCTCGGAGCATTTCTTCTAGCTGCTCTGTGGTGATCTCCTTATCTTTGTAGAACAAGGAGAGTTCTTCTGGGATGAGGAGCTTTTCACCATTCTTGATCTTTTGGATCATTTCCTAGACCCAGCTTCTAAGGCAAGCACACTTCTACATTTCTTCCCATGGGATGTAGCTATCGAGTGGGAGAGCGCCAGTGGGATGAATGGGAATATATTTCTCCAGGTAGTTAATGAGCTGTTGCAGCCTCTAGAGAGGCGTTAGCTGTTGTGTCCCTGCGGTTCTGAAGTTTTGATGATGACAAATATTATCACTCATTATATATATACATATATTCTTGATGATATATTTTTGATGGATTCATTACCAATCTCACCATCTTTATATAGTAGTATGAAGATATGTCAGGACAAGTTCTGAGAATGACCCAAAACACTGGCTATTCAAAAAGGTGACAAAAAGTCAACGCTAATGACCAGTCAAAAAGGTGACAAAAGGTCAACGCCAATTAGCCATTGCATTGAAGCTTACAGGTCAGTGCATATATCATTTGCCTTATCAGGTAAGGTCAATGCCCATTTTTAGTTTAGTCATATAAGATCAATGCATGTTCCATATGTCACTTAGCTCAGGTCTGTGCACATTTACTGTAGCACTACATAAGGTCGGTGCATCTTTTGCTGCATGCATATAAAGCCCAAGCACATTTACTTGCCAGGTCGGTGCACAATTGCATGCTCACTTAGAAGGTCGGTGTAACATTTCTATATATTGTATTGCCAAGGTTGTTGCATACTTTGTTAGACTCATATAAGGTCCGTGCACAATTAGTTTTCATGCATAAAGGTCGGTGCACACTCGCCTTGTGTCTATACAAGGTCGGTGCATATTTGCCTTGCATGTCTGAGCATAAGGTCAGTGCCACTCGCCTTGTGTCTATACAAGGTCGGTGCATATTTGCTTTGCATGTCTGAGCATAAGGTCAGTGCATATTTACTCATATAGCATACAAAGTCGATGCACGTTCCTGTAGCTTGCTCATATAGGTCAGTGCATGTTTAGAATACTGCATTAAAGTTGATGTACCTTTTTAGCTAGTGCCTGTATGGTCAGTGCATATTCATGCATATGGAAGACCAAGGTCGGGGCACATCCCATTCGTGCAAGACCAAGGTCGGTGTATCATCTGCATTATGCTTGCATATAGTCGATGCACGTCTCTATAGAAACACATATAAGGTCGGTGCAAATTTTGCACACTTACACCTCAAGGCATGTGCACATTTGGATTGTGCTTGTTCAGGTCTATGCATACACATAGGAAGGTCTATGCATACTAGGAGTGTCGACACTTGCAGTGATATCAAGTCTGAGCACATGCATAAGGCAAGGTCTGTGCACACGCATTAGGTAAGGTCTATGCTCATGTACTAGGCTTGATCTGATCAATTAAGGTTTCTGAATCTTGATTAAGCATATATTCTCACTCTGATGCTTTGACTATAAGGTGTTTAATGAAATGTCCTATTCCTTCTTGACAGGGTTAAGTCAACTAAAGGACCCAGTTTTGAGTAGGGAGCCTTACACTTAATGGAGTCACGTGATTCAAGACATTTACCCAATGGCACGTGATCCAAGGCAAGGAGCAGACCAGATAATCCTGTCACATGGACTGCTACAGTACCACGATTCTGACATGTGGAACCTCGAAGGATCAGATCTGCGTGAAAGTTTGGGCGAGAAACGTGGTATCCACGCGCCCATCGTCTGCTGCTTATAAAAGAAGATTAGAGGGCAGAAGAGAAAAATATAGAAGGTAGATAGAGCAAGGAAGCTCGAAGATAGAGAGATTAGAAGTAGTCTGAGAGAGTAGAAGAGAAGAAGAAATATGAGAAGAAAATAGAGTGCCGTATTTCAGCAAAAATCTGAGAGAAAGAAGAGTGTGAGTCCGAGAGTGAAAAGTGATCGTGAGATAGTGAAGCGGGATCTCGGGAGAAGAGATTATGAAGCAATTGAAGCAGGTCTTGAAGATTTGTTTCCACTGTGCCCTTTGGATCAGATCCAAGGCGCAGCGCTCATGTGTGAGCATTTTGATTGGATTTTACTGTCAGCTTTTCGATGCGGAACTTCTTGGTTTTCTGTTTTCATTTTTCATACTTTTTTCTATGATGTGTATCAGAAGAGGCTAAGCTGTAAGGCCCAGTGGATCAAGCTGTTAGGCAATGGTGGCAAAGCTGTATTGCCCAGTAGTAAAGCTGTTAGTCAGCTGTTAAGCAAGCTGTATAGCTCAGATGTTGTTGGCAAGCTGTGAGGCCCAGCTGTTCAAGCTGTTTAGCAGCGGAATCCACACTCTGGTTGGAGTGTGGGGCGGATGTAGGTCCTGAGGACTGAACAACCTAAAAAGATCTTGCGTACTGTGGTTTGCTTTCCAATTTGTCAACCGTTAGATGTATGCTAGGCGCGTTCCTATCTATGGTCTAGACTGAATGAATTTAGTGTACACACTTGCTTGATTTGGTTCTGTCGATAGTATAGACTTGATTAGGAGTCTGCACTTTTGTAGTTCATTTGTTCGATTAAGTGCATTATTGGTTTTCATATCTGCAGAGCTTAATTGCTTTCAATTCCGCATAAGTCTAAAGCCTTTAGGTTAAGTTTTAAATTGATCAAGTTTTTAGAAGGGGATTCATTCACCCCCCCCTCTGAATCTTGGTTCGCACCACTACATCGTTTCAAAAATTGGTATCAGAGCGGGTCTCTGATTGTCCAGATCCAACGATCTGCAGAGGATCTTGCTATCTTGTCTTGGTGCATTGCTTATCGATTGCTTATTGCTTTGATCTGGTTGCTAATTGTCATTATGGATCTTCCTTTAGTCTTTGATGGTTCTAACTTTAGCAGTTGGCTAGGCGGCCTATGTGTCTACATGAACTCCATTAATCCTAATTTATGAAGTCTTGTATATAATTGCCCACATGAACTGCCTCATGACCAGATCAAGTGGTCTGATGAGGACAGACTGAAGGATAGTGAGAACACTATGGTTCTCAATATTCTAAAAGTTGCAGTTAACACTGACGTATTTCCTTTCATTTTCAGGTGCAATTCTTGAAAGGAAATCCTAGATGAGGTGATAGCTACCCATGAGAAAAAGGAAGAAGAATGTCTTATGGCTAATGAAATCTAGGAAAATGAAATCTGAGAAAATAAAGCTGAAGAAAAAGATTGATTAGATCAATTCTGAGTTTTCTTGTGAAAATTATCCAAAGCTGAGACAGTCTTATGATCTGTGCTTGGCAGATGTTCACAATCATAAAGAACAGAATTATCTGCTAAAAATGAAAATGATAAACTGCATTCTAAATTTTCTGAATTAGAAGAAACATTGAGCTTATTTAATGATAATCAGATTAGTTCTAATATTTCTTGTGAAAACTTTAGGAAATTGAAATAGTCCTTTGATGAATGTTTATCTAATGTTCATGCATACAAGAAACAATTGTGTTCATTAAAAGATGAGAACGAAGAACTTAATCTAAAACTTTCTGAACTGGAAGAAAAATTGAGTTCAAGTAATGACGATCATGTGTTGATCAATGAACTATTTCAGAATGAAGAATTAATAAAAGAAAATGAAGGACTAAAGCTGTTGAACACTGCTATATCAGAAAAACTTCTTGCTTTAGAAAAGGGAAAAAAATTTGCAATGAAGAATCTGAAAAACTGAGCAATATGAACAAGAAATTGAGAAATATAAAACTACAAACAAAGTTATGAATGAAGTTGTTAATTGCAGTGAACAAGAGATTGCAAGTAATGAAATACACATTGCATCTCTAGAAAATGAGATTCAAGATTTGAAAAGATCTTTGTCTAAATTTGTTAATGGGCAAGATAATCTGAACAAATTGCTGGGAACAAAGGTTAATTTCAAGAAGAAAGGGCTGGGCTACAATAATGTTAATAAGAAAGCCTTTAAAAATAAGTTAATGACATCGTTTGTCACTGCATCAAACGTAGCCACTACTTCAGAGGTTAAATAGTCCAATGTTTAGAAAATTTAGAAACAACCTGACAAAGTGATAAAGAATGATCACTTGCAGAAAGTGTCAAGAAACACTCATGCTAGAACTGTGCATGCTGAACACAACTTGAATACACATACACATGCACACAAAAAGAAAATGTCATGCCATTATTATCATAGATTTGGTCATTTGATGCATGAGTGTAGATTGATGGAACAAGATGATATAAATGCAAGTGCAACGCATGCTAGGAATTCTCATGAAAGAAATCATGCATTTAAGAAAAAAAGAATTCACTATTCCTATTGTGAGAAGGTAGGCCACATTACAGCTAACTGTTGGCATGCTCAAAAGAGAAAAGTCAATTCTAAATCTGTCAAATTTTCTACAAAACAAAATGCTTTTGGTAGACATAAACCAGCTTTGACAAACCAGCATGTTGTGTGCTTCAAATGTGGTAAGCCAGGCCACAGTGTTGCTGAGTGCTGGTTGTCTAAAAATGAAAAGAGAAACATTCATGATAATAACAGAAATAATCATGCTCATATTCACAATTCTTATGCATATGTTAGTAAAAAGAACATGAGAGCTGGCAGTTCTTGTCATTATTATGAAAATTTTGGGCATTCTATGAATGATTTTTTTATTTTTTTATTTTTTTATTCTATGAATGATTGCCATTTAATGAAATTCGATGATTTACAAGCCCAAAGACTATGGAGAGCATCCTTCAGAGATGCTACTAACCCTCTAGGACCCAAGGAGACTTGGGTACCTAAACATGCTAAATGAGAAACTATTTTGCAGGAGTGCCTTGGGGATGGAGAATAAAAAGGGGTTCAATAAACCAAGGCACCCAAGTATGGTAAAAACCCCATTTGCTACATATTTAGATGTTTGGTTATTTGAACTTTCTATAATTTTGTTTAGATAGCTGCATATCATGTCTGATCTGCATTTCCAATAATCTGAATTGACTGAACTTGATGCCTGCATGTTGTCTCATGCATAAGATGCTCACATGCATTCATATGTGCTTAGATATGTGCATATAGGACTGCATTGGCACTACATTATCATGCACGACCATTATAGTATATCAAATGGTAAGTTACTAAAAGACAGATGCAATCTATTTGGAAGTTTTTACTATGTATGAGGTGGTTTTTAGACCAAGTCCTCTACCCAGTATCATTGGTCAAAAAATTACACATAGGGTAGTCCAAGAACTTTATGAGCATAATTCATTAAACTCCTTGAAAAATGCTCATTGCATAAATTGCATTTAGAACTTAGTCATTCAATGCATAAAATCATGGGGAGTCTGTCAAGATAATTCTTGTGCTTCATGAATAGTTGGTCAGATTAAATCCCTGCATTGTTGTCATGTCACATATAGTGGTTCAATGCATTTAGATAAGGAGAGCTCATAAATGCTCATCATTCTTGTTAACAATTGCAATCAATGCATTTAACTAATGAGAGTCATTGTACAGGCATACATATATATAATTGCATACAATTCATATTGAAAAACTCAAAAAGATTGATTCAATGCATATAAACAGGGGGAGCATTTAAATCAAATTTCTTGAACTAAATGGCTATTCATATGTTTCAGAACTGTTTAAATCGGTCGACCAAAACTACATTCTCGGTCAACTGATATCTTCACAGTCTAGCCATACGCTTGTTCTTTCTGAAATTTCTGCTCTTCATGTAACCTTCATCAACTTTTGGTGTGCCTTGTCTCCATTTGGTCTAAACTCACAATCAATAGTGGGTTTCAATGGATTTCACTCGTCTTCATTTGATCTAAAATCATTTTTGTTGCTCCTACAGTTGCTGAGGGGGAGCTACCTTGAAAGATTCATGTGCCTTCTTTTAATAACTAGACAGTATATAAAAAGGTCTAGCTGGAAAGATAGGTCAGGCCTATGTGGAAGGTTAACCCTTGAGTGAGTAGATCCTTGGATCCAACTGAAAGGACCGGTGTGATGGGTTCAGAGGGGGGTGAATGAATCCCTCTCTAAAACTTTACCCAATTAAAACTTAAAACAAACAGAGATGCGGAATTAAAACTCACAGGTGTCTTGATCAGCTTAGATGCACTCTTCGAATGATGGAAGGAAGATCAGATAAAATGTACTTCTGATCTACACTATATAAGCTAAAGAGATGACTCAGTTCATCTAATCAACTTGACTCTATCAAGACCAGAATCAAACACACGATGTGCAAACCAATCTCTCACTAGATATAAGATTAGACTATCATGAACGATCCTAAGCATACATCTGGCGGAGAAGAATAAACAATCCAACCACGATGGACAGAAGATTTTAAGGTGGTTCGGTCCTCCAGACCTATGTCCACCCCACACTCCAACCAGAGTGTGGCTTCTCACTGATAAACAGCTTAACAGCTGGGGCTCACACCTTGTCTACATCCACTGAGCATCACAGCTTGCTTCCGCTGGACAATGCAGCTTAGCCATCCGCTGACACACAGCTTGACCGCTGCGCATTACAACTTCACTGTCCAGAGGATACCACACCTCAGTAACCGTTGGGGCATATAGCTTAACCCATCCAGAGGAATCCTCCTCTGCTATAGCTGAGCAACACAACTTGCTCTGTTGACTCACAGCTTGATGTTCAAAGATAAACAAAAAGAAGAAAGGAAAATATGAAACAAAACCACAGCTACGGAAAGCTAAAAATGAAACACATAATGTAGCTCTCGCAGGAGCAAGTCTGGCTTGGATTTGATCCAAATGCTAGGAAGATATATCTTCAACGATTGCTTCACACTCACAAATTCCTCACTCTTTCTTCCTCTTCCTCTTTCTTTCTTCTTCTCTCTTCTTCTTCTCAGACTTCAGCTCACTCTTCTTCTCTCTTGAACTCTCCTATTCTTTTCTCTGCTCTTCTCTTCTTCTTGATCTTGCCCAAGAGATTTTTTTCTTGACTTGTAGAAGGATGACTTATATACTCCCTCAGACTAAGGTCACACGCTCATGCCCTAGGCGTGTAGAAGGAACACTCCCGCTTGGAAGCTTTAGGAGAATCTTGCCACGTGTCAGAATCTGAATGATTGGGACCCTACGTGGCTTCTTCTTCCAATAAAGATCACCCTTGGATCACGTGCTAGTTAATTATTCTGTTGTTCTCACGTGCCCTTGTTCTTCTGTTCCTTACAAGTTAGATACTCAGGTGCACATATGTTGCTCGAACTATGGCTTCCCAGGCTTGATCACTTGCGTGCACAAGTTCCATAAACTGCACGTACTGGGAACGATTGCACCGAGCTTGTTCTATCGGAACTGGGCATTGCACCGACCTGGTCAAGCTGGTAAAAGCATTGCACCGTCTTAGATTGATGTCCTGAGGAATGGTTTGCACTGATTGGCTTCTTCTAAAGTCACGCGTTGCACCGAGTATCCTCAGACGTTGCACCGAGCTCATTTTATTGAGACCAGACACTGCACCGACCTGCTCGCGCTGAGAAGCCTGCCCTTGATGAGAAGGAGTGCTTCAACTTTGAAGCTCATCTGTATGAAGATTTCCTCACACAACATACGAATGCACCACCTCAGCTATACGTACCTGCCAATGTGCACAATCCCAATAGAGAAAAGGAAACTATGCACTGGTATGACTTGAGTATATAAGAACGAGATGCACAAGCTTTATGCACACGGAGGAAGAAATGCACCGACTCAATTACGTGTCACGGCATGAGATGCATTGACCATGTGAAAGCAAGAAATGCATAATGCACCGAGTTTAAGCACGCTAAGAATGCACTAGGTTAAGTACTCGCAGCAACATGAGTTGCACAAACTGAAACTCCATGGAGTTTCATGTGAATAGAACAATGCATAGTCCTAATGCGGAGGAAGCACAGAGAAGATATGCACTGATGCATGACTTAATCAGCGTGCAATGCCAGAGGTTGCACCGATGCACCTAACACATGAATGTGTTGCACCGACCTAGCACAGATAGAGTGTACAGACCCTCTAGCATGCATGCATACAGCACTGAGTTACCATATGTACCAACCCTATGTTCACTAGGCTAAAGCCTACACCGAGTGCACATATGCACCGAGCTCTATATGCGTGCATGTAAAACATGCACCGAGTTAGAGAATGCACTGTCCTCCTATATGCTTTAGAAAAACATTGAGGTGCAGGCATGCAATGAGATGTAGAATGAGACGCAGACGGGGTCGCAGCTGTGCATGAGACACAAATGAAGATGCACTGTGAGATGCTAGCTAAGCAATGCACCCACCTAACACTCGCTAAGGCTGCGTACATAGAGAATGGAATGCACAGACCTTAATGCCCATGAACGATGATATGCACCGAGTTCGTTGGGCAGCCTGACTGACATATATGCACGAGCCTTAGACATAACCTGAATGCACCAACTTAACTGATTGCGTGCATGCATAGACGTTTAAAGCCATGAAGTGCAATATGCATTCAAAACATGCTCAGACCTAGACCAGCAGTTAAACGCACATCAATATATATATATATATGCAACCGTGTCATTCAATCAAGCGCATGAAGTGACTCAGCTATCATCAAAATATTCTTCAACCATTCATTCTCAAGTGGTGACTCATAGTGTTGCTATCATCAAAACTCATGAAGCAAAACATCATCAAGGCACAGGGGCACAACAATCTCCCCCTTTTTGATGATGGCAACACAATGAGTCAGTCTCCCCCTTTGACTTCAGCAAAAAGAGGTAGTTTGCAAAAAAATATATAATGCATGAATCTATTCTCCCCCTTTTGAAATAATCAAACAGATCATGATAGAGAAAGAGTAATACTCCCCTTATCAACATGAATACAGGACTACTCTCCCCCTTTGAAATACAGTCCTCCCCCTTTGACATAATCATGAAAATCTATAATGCCCAGAAGTCCCCCTGAGAGTATGAAAGGAATCGAAAATGCATGCACGGGATGTATCTATAGGGATGAACTCTGGTTATCCAATGAATCAATCTGGAATCCACCACCACAAGAATTCTGAAGCAAAAATGGGTATGGCACCTTACATTTGTATGGAAAGAACAATGCAGGTTAAAGACCCACAGAACCAGAACCGGTTACAAGAGTCATTCGTCAGGGATATAGAAACAAGATGGAAGATTCCAACAGTATGGAGAGTGAAACTGAAGATGTAAATGAAGTAGATGTGACCAAAGGTAGGAGTAAAAAACCAGCAAGCAAGGCACATGATCTCCAACAGGTGAGTTAGCATGATGATTAAGTTATCAGAGGTGAACCTAATCTGAGGAAATTGTATGACATGTACCACAGTAATAAGCCCTCACACGGAAAGACACTCCTATCCTAGAGGGTTATGAAAAAACCGACATGACCCAACTGATTCAACCATGATGTATACCAAATTTGTCAATTAAATTCAATACTGATATCTGAAGATAGGTTTTAATAAAGGTGAACCAATTAATCAAGCAATACTCAAGAACAACCACCATCCATCTTACTCAAATGAACTCGATGACTCCTTTGAGAGTCACATATAGCAGTAATGAGATTAGACACCCTTACTAGAATTTGAGTTGACTATTTTTGCAAGGTATTTTCTTTTGATTAGCACCTTATTTTTCTTGAGCAATTTAAGTTGATCAACACTTTTTTACATGAGGCACAACAAGTCTTAGGTGAAGTGACCCAGTTACTCAGTGTGATAACTTTCATTGCCTCTCAACTTTGAGAGCAGAGTTAGCAAAAGAAGTGTCTTTTTACGTGAGGAGACACCTTGATTAGAGGCCGGACTCCCTAGTTACTCAACATTGACATGCTATTGCTCTGTCAGATTTTTCAAAAGATTTTCCCCAGAGATAACTATGACACTTCATGACATAGGTTTACTCTATTTCATTGATAGAGAACCTAGTTTCTCAGTGACCAAGTCATTGCTCTGAATTCAATTTTTCCTTTTTGTCAACATTTTTCAGGTTAATGTTTAAAAGTAATACTCACTCTATGTGACTCTACCAAAGTAGCCTTGATATCACATTTTCAGATTACAGATGAGTGAGACTAGGGTATTCATGACATAGTTGGTTAAAATTTATTAAAACTCATCATTCAGATACTTTCAATACATTTGAATACAAATTTGAGAATACATTAAACATATATCAGTCTGAATCATTATACATTGTTAAACCTATATGATAGGAATTTCTTTTAAGAGTTCAAACTAAAACATGGTACATAACATAAGGATCTCAGATCAGTCCAATCAATACAACTAAACAACTTATCATTCCTGGAACAAGAACAAGATTAATCAGACCAGCTTGAAAGCATGTGAGTGTTGGATAGGTACAAGCTGGTAGAGTAAAATAACAGCAGGAGAGAAGAGCATCAAATATATGCAGAGTAGAATCAATTTCAGTAGCTGAGTCTGGAATACAGACAGATCAGCTAAACAAGTAGAGACAACAGAGAATTTAGGTGAACCACCTAAATGCAGAGAATGGATCAGATTGCTAGATAGAAAGAGTTCAAAAGGTGAAGAAGTGATGAAACAGGAATGCTCCCCTTGTCTAGACGCAATATGTAATAAAACTACACATGAACAGCATGAAGATTAAACGAAAGTAATCAATCTCCCTCTGACTAAGTGCATGGTATACAAAGAAAACGTAACACATGGTTTTATGATGAAACATCATGAAATAGAAATGTAATTCAATCAAAAGGAGATTACCATAAACATTATATGCAATTCAAATTTCTAGATGATTTCAATTCAGCACAGACCGAATGAACATGATATTCAAACTTTTCAACCTCACAATTTCAGATGACAGAATTCGGAGTAAGTGCTCAGAACAGACCTGAAGACCAGGATCATGGGGTCTCTTAATTTTTGAGTGCCTTGGTTTATTGACCCCTCTTTATTCATTCCAAGGCACACCTGCAGCAAAGTAATCATTTCGATCCTGCAGGAACCCAAGCAGCCTTGGGTCCTGTATTAGCCCTAACAGGAGTTATGAATAGTTTCTTAGCGACATTGTCATCAAAATCCATCAGATAACAATTGGCCATGAAGTGGCCAAATTTACCACAATATCTACATGAAATAGCAGACTTTCTGGTCCTATGATGCATATCAACAGCAGCATGAGCCCTATGAACCTGAGCATGAAATGTTATGTTATTTACATGGACATTTTGTTTCTGATTCTTAATCAGCCAACATTCAGCAGATTTGTGACCTGGCTTACAATAGTTAAAGCATGAGAAGTTCACATGTCGTTTTGCAGAGAATTTGACAAAATAGGGATTAACAGACTTTTCTTGAACATGCCAACAATCCTCGACTGTATGGCCATGCTTCCCACACTCGAAGCACCTGATGTGCTAACCTTTAGAACCATTTTTACCCAAAGTATTATTCCTATGAGATACTGACCAACATTCAATATCATTGTGACCATGCTTGCTACAATTGAAGCATATGATGTGCTAGTTTGAGGCATGCGTGTTTTTATAAAAGTCATGATGATTTGCACAGAATTTAGCATGCATCCTATTATCTTGTTCCATGACAAAGTATTCATTCATGAGGTGACCATGCCTACCATAGTAATGACAATAATTATTCTTTTCATGTGCATGCGAGTGAGTAACAGGCTTATGAACATCATGCACTAATCCATCAGATTCCATAGAGCTAGCAGAGTTAACAGCATAAGCAGGGACAACCTTGACTTTATTCATGTAAGCATCCTTTTTCAGTTGTTTGCTCCTATTCAAGGCATTTATTTGTTTTTCCGTTCTCTGAGCCTTAAATTGGAATACTGATGATGAAGGTGTTTTCAGGTTTTTATTTTATTTCGGGGATTGACTTGTGGTACCAGCCACATCAGAGCTTTGCACAAAAGTTGTGTATAGTTGGTTTCTAGTAATTTCCTTTACATCAGAACTGCAACTTATCCCCTTTCTTGAATTGTCATCCTCTCCTTTCATGACAACTTGCACTTTTCCTTCATTTTTAGCAGACTTAAGTGCTGAGTTTTCTAGATCATGAATTTTATTTTTCAAAGAGGCAATGTGGATTTCATAACTAGCAATCTCCTGTTCACTGCAATTAACACATTCACTTAATACTTTGTTTGCAGTTTTATATTTCTCAAGTTCTTGTTCCAGATTGCTCAAATGTTTAGATTCTTCATTGCAAGCAGTTTTTTCTTTTTCTAAGGTGAGAAGTTTTCCGGACATACCAGTGTTTAATCGTTTTAATTTTTCAATTTCAGCTTTCAATTCAGTGTTTTCCTCCTCAAGTTTTTCAGCTTGAATTTCCTTACTTACAGATCTTTCTCTCTCGATAGCCAGAAGCCTCTCTGAAATAATAGTATTTAGGACCATGAGTTTCTTGTTTTGTTCTTTTAGTTCTTTGTTCTCTTTGATCAGCTTCTCAATTTCTTCACTACTGGATCCAGAATCGAGTCTTTCAATTAGTTCCTCCTCTCTTTGTTCGACTTTAATTTTCTCATTCAATAGATCTTTGTTTTCTTCTATGAGAGAAGCAATCACCTTCATCAACCATTCATTTTCACTATAGAGTTCCTCATTACATTCTTTGAACATTGAGCATTTGTTGCAATCTGACTTTACAAGAGAAATATGTGAAGCTTCCTTATTGACTTCATTCATTCTAGCCTTGAGATTTTCATTATCTTTTTGAACTTCTGCATTTTCACACTTCAGTTTGTCCATTACAGAATTAATCTCGATCAATTCTTGCATGCTTTTTAGATGCTCATCTTTCTTCTTATTCAGCTGATTCTCAAGTTCTGATATCTTGTTCAAACATGTTTGATTTTCAATTTTTAAAGAACCACTTTGTTCCTTAAAATTTTGAACATCTATTAAGCAAGTATCATAAGACTATTTCAATGTAGGACAAACATCACAAACGATTTCAGATTTGCATTGTTCAATCTTTTTCTTTAGCCTTTTATTCTCAGATTTCATTTTCTTGGACAGATCTAACAAATCTTCATACATTGCAACCAATTCATCAAACGAGGGTTCATCAGATCCGGCGCTTACCTGAGAAGGAGTATCATCATCATCACTTCTCCAGTTGGCCATCAAGCATTTATCCTCTTCCCCCAGGTTTGTAGCCGTTACTCTGTCCAAGATTTCCTTTCCCGACGCACACCTGAGAACAAAAGGAAATTTGTCAGCATTCACTACATCTCTTAGAATATTAAGAACTATGATGTTCTCATGGTTCTTCGATCCGTCCTCACTGGACCACTTAGTCTCATTTCGGGACAACTTATGTGGGCCTTTCGATACGAGTTTCCATAGACTCGGGTCAATGGAAGTCATGTAGACTCAGAGACCTCCCAACCACTTGCTGAAGTTAGAACCATCAAAGACGCAAGGACGAGCCATATGGAAAGATAGAAAAACAGCCTTAGCACACAAAGTAATCACAGATGAATGCACCAAAATCCTTCGATCAAAATTGAATAGACAGCAACAGGAGTAGCACTTTGAACAGTAAGATCCTCTGCAGATCGTTGGATCTGAATGTACAGAGACCCGCTCTGATACCAATTGATAGGACCGGTGTGATGGATTCAGAGGGGGGTGAATGAATCCCTCTCTAAAACTTTGCCCAATTAAAACTTAAAACAAACAGAGATGCAGAATTAAAACTCACAGGTGTCTTGATCAGCTTAGATGCACTCTTCGAATGATGGAAGGAAGATCAGATAAAATGTACTTTTGATCTACACTATATAAGCTAAAGAGATGACTCAGTTCATCTAATCAACTTGACTCTATCAAGACCAAAATCAAATGCACGGTGTGCAAACCAATCTCTCACTAGATATAAGATCAGACTATCATGAACGATCTTAAGCATACATCTAGCGGAGCAGAATAAACAATCAAACCACGATGGATAGAAGATTTTAAGGTGGTTCGGTCCTCCAGACCTACGTCCACCCCACACTCCAACCAGAGTGTGACTTCCCGCTGATACACAGCTTAACAGTTGGGCCTCACAGCTTGCCTACATCCGCTGAGCATCACAGCTTGCTTCCGCGGGGCAATACAGCATAGCCATCCGCTGACACACAGCTTGACCACTGGGCATTACAGCTTCGCCGTCCAGAGGATACCACACCTCTGTAACCGTTGGCGCTTATAGCTTATCCCATCCAGAGGAATCCTCCTCTGCTACAGCTGAGCAACACAACTTGCTCTGCTGACTCACAGCTTGAAGTTCAAAGATAAACGAAAAAAACAAAGGAAAATATGAAACAAAATCACAGTTACGGAAAGTTGAAAATGAAACATAGAATGTAGCTCTCGTAGGAGCAAGTCTGGCTTGGATTTGATCCTAATGCCAGGAAGATAGATCTTCAACGATGGCTTCACACTCACAAATTCCTCACTCTTTCTTCCTCTTCCTCTTTCTTTCTTCTTCTCTCTTATTCTTCTCAGACTTCGGCTCACTCTTCTTCTCTCTTGAACTCTCCTATTCTTTTCTCTGCTCTTCTCTTCTTCTTGATCTCACCCAAGAGATTTTTTTCTTGACTTGCAGAAGGATGACTTATATACTCCCTCAGACTGAGGTCACACGCTCATGCCTTAGGCGTGTGGAAGGAACACTCCCGCCTGGAAGCTTCAGGAGAATCTTGCCACGTGTCAGAATCTAAAGGATTTGGACCCCACGTGGCTTCTTCTTCCAATAAAGATCACCCTTGGATCACGTGCCAGTTAATTATTCTATTGTTCTCACGTGCCCTTGTTCTTCCATTCCTTATAAGTTAGATACTCAGGTGTACATATGTTGCTCGAACTATGGCTTCCCTGGCTTGATCACTTACGTGCACAAGTTCCATAAACTGCACGTATAAGGAACGATTGCACCGAGCTTGTTCTATCGGAACTGGGCATTGCACCGACCTAGTCGAGCTGGTAAAAGCATTACACCGTCTTAGATTGATGTCCTGAGGAATGGTTTGCACTGATTGGCTTCTTCTGAAGTCACGCGTTGCATCGAGTATCCTCAGACATTGCACCGAGCTCATTTTCTTGAGACCAGACACTGCATCGACCTGCTCACGCTGAGAAGCCTACCCTTGATGAGAAGGAGTGCTTCGACTTTGAAGCTCATCCGTATGAAGATTTGCTCACACAGCATACGAATGCACCGCCTCAACTATATGTACCTACCAATGTGCACAAACTCAATAGAGATAAGGAAACTATGCACAGGTATGACTTGAGTATATAAGAATGAGATGCACAAGCTTTATGCACACGGAGGAAGAAATTCACCAACTTAATTACGTGTCACAGCATGAGATGCATTGACCATGTGAAAGCAAGAAATGCACAATGCACCGAGTTTAAGCACGCTAAGAATGCACTAGGTTATGTACTCGCAGCAACATGAGTTGCACAGACTGAAACTCCATGGAGTTTCATGTGAGTAGAACAATGCACATTCCTAATGCGAAGGAAGCACAGAGAAGATATGCACTGATGCATGACTTAATCAGCGTGCAATGCCAGAGGTTGCACCGATGCACCTAACACATGAAGGTGTTGCACCGACCTAGCACAGATAGAGTGTACAAACCCTCTAGCATGCATGCATACAACACTAAGTTACCATATGCACCAACCCTATGTTCACTAGGCTAAAGCCTGCACCGAGTGCACATATGCACCGAGCTCTATATGCGTGCATGTAAAACATGCACCGAGTTAGAGAATGCACTGTCCTCCTATATGCTTTAGAAAAACATTGAGGCGCAGGCATGCAATGAGATGCAGAATGAGACGCAGACGGGGTCGCAGCTGTGCATGAGACACAAATGAAGACGCACTGTGAGACGCTAGCTAAGCAATGCACCAACCTAACACTCACCAAGGCTGCGTACATAGAGAATGGAATGCACAGACCTTAATGCCCATGAATGATGATATGTACAGACTTCGTTGGGCAGCCTGACTGACATATATGCATGAGCCTTAGACATAACTTGAATGCACCGACTTAGCCATGAAGTGGAATATGCATTCAAAACATGCTCAGACCTAGACCAGCAGTTAAACACACGTCAATATATATATGCAACCGTGACATTCAATCAAGCACATGAAGTGACTTAGCTATCATCAAAATATTCTTCAACCATTCATTCTCAAGTGGTGACTCATAGTGTTGCTATCATGAAAACTCATGAAGCAAAACATCATCAAGGCACATGGGCACAACACCATCCTCCGCCAAGTACTGTTTCTAGTCGTAACTTTGTTTATCAGCTCACCTTGCAATTCACATGTTTGTGACTGAATTTTTCTGTCATTTATGTTTCAAGCTGGTATGACTGAATCTTCTTGTTGCTGAACTTTGAACATTTGGTATGCTCTCAGGTCAATGATTTCAAATAATCCTCATACCCTCTAAATCATTGACGTAAATTGCTGCACTTCTTATAGTCCTGATTAGAAGTGTCGACACCATGAGTCAACATCCTCATTTTTGTACTTCTGATCTTGTATCTGCCTTGATTGGTCAATCGAAGTCTTCACTATCTCATATCTTCAATTTGTGACTGTCTTTCTAAAATTGTCTGCTCTTGCTATCTTGACTATCAATGTCATACCTCTGAGGTTGTAAGTTTCTAATCAATGATGGTCATGTGTTTGGAATTCTTGTCATATTATGAAACTAATCTGAAAACCATGCTGATCCTATCTTATGTTTGAACTTCAAGTCTCTTGCACATGGTGCATTTTCCTGCTACTGTCTCTATTGATAAATTGATTGTTTCCTTAAACATTCTTTCATATCTCTGAATTTTAGGAGGATTTCAATCTATGTACTTTGCTCATAAATCTGAAAAACTAATTCAATGAGGAATCTTCTATTATACAGATTTATGATTGTCTAAAAGATAAGATTGGTTTAAGTTTAATGTATTCATTAAGTTTGGTGATAAATGCCTTGAAAATATCTGAATCAACTTTAATAAACCTTAACCAACTGCTTCATGTTAAATCTTGACAAATCTTCTGAAATCTGAAAATGTTAAAATCATGACTTTATTTGGTTGAAATACATGAAATCTGTATTATTTTTAAACATCTATCTGTTCTAAAAAAGTCTAAGAGTCAAATCTTCTAAGAGCAATGACTTTGGTCACTGAGAAACGCATGACCAAAGGGCTGTGTCATGAGGTGCCTTAGTTAACTCTGCTTAAAAATTAATTGAAAAATAGGCAGAGCAATGGCTGGCACACTGAGAAACATATCTCACTCATCAAAGAAATGTGATGAGATATGTCATGAGGTGAAAAGTTAACTCTTTTTATCTTAAAGCATGACTGTTAGTCACACTAAGTACTTAGGGATATTGGCGTCTAAACAACGTATATCATTTAGTTACAAGGTGTGTACTGAACTAGATTGCTCGTAAGATTTGATAGCAAAATATTATCTGCTTGATTAAATGAAAAGTCTGAAAATGAATGCAAAGGATAAATTGCTAACCCTGGACAAAATCAAATGGTTTCATGGATGTTTAACCTCAATACCTATGGTTGTAATTCCTAAAGAAGTCATTGAAATTGATTGAGTAAGATGAAGGGAGGTTAATCAAGATGTTAATATGAGAATTTGGTTCATTTTTATTAAATCTTGATTTTCAGATATGAGTATAGAACTTTATTGTCAAACCATGTATACATCATCTTTAAACAATGCAGTTCAATAAAGTTCATTCATAAACCCTTATAATGGGAGATTCTAGAAAAATTCCTAAGTTTGGATTTATGAAATTGGTATATCCTTTGAAAATCTTGTTGAATTTCTCATATGCTTGAAGCTCATTTGCTCAAACCTGTGCTCAGTGTGCATTTACTGATTGAAATTCAAAAACTCAGATTATGCACGCTGTTCTTCATACATTCTGTCAGGATCTGAACTTATTTCTTGAATGCATATATGACTTATTTCAATATGTATGTCTAACTATCTGGTTAAATCTCATATCCAATCTGACCTGTCTGTCCAATCGGATTGGCTGATTTCCTTTTACATAATAGCACATAAAGGGGGAGATCTTGTCAGCATACTTAATGGTTCTTCCTTTTTGATGTTGTCAAAGGGGGAGAATTTTTGTGAGTCATTGGTTAGTTATTCTAACTGTTGGTTATTAGTCAGTTTGATACATGCTGCTGCATTCTGATAGAACCCAACCACTCTATGGTGATCATCATGCAGAATTATTGTAATGACTCATAATATTGCCATGATCAAAAAGGAGGAGATTGTTGTGTCCCTGCAGTTCTGATGTTTTGATGATGACAAATATTATGAGTCATTATATATATACATATATTCTTGATGATATAATTTAGATGGATTCATTACTAATCTCATCATCTTTATATAGCAATATGAAGATATGTCCGAACAGGTTCTGAGAATGACTCAAAGCACTAGCTATTCAAAAAGGTGACAAAAAGTCAACGCTAATGACCAGTCAAAAAGGTGACAAAAGGTCAACGCCAGTTAGCCAATGCATTGAAGCTTACAGGTCAGTCCATATATCATTTGCCTTATCAGGTAAGGTCAATGCTCATTTTTAGCTTAGTCATATAAGATCAATGCATGTTCCATATGTCACTTAGCTCAGGTCTGTGCACATTTACGGTAGCACTACATAAGGTCGGTGCATCTTCTGCTGCATGCATATAAAGCCCAAGCACATTTGCTTGCCACGTCGGTGAACAATTGCATGCTCACTTAGAAGGTTGGTGCAACATTTCTATATACTGCATTGCCAAGGTCGTTGCATACTTTGTTAGACTCATATAAGGTCCGTGCACAATTAGTTTCCATGCATAAAGGTTGGTGCACACTCGCCTTGTGTCTATACAAGGTCGGTGCATATTTGCCTTGCATGTCTGACCATAAGGTCAGTGCCACTCGCCTTGTGTCTATACAAGGTCGGTGCATATTTGCCTTGCATGTCTGAGCATAAGGTCAGTGCATATTCACTCATATAGCATACAAAGTCGATGCACGTTCATGTAGCTTGCTCATATAGGTCAGTGCATGTTTAGAATACTGCATTAAAGTTGATGCACCTTTTTAGCTAGTGCATGTAAGGTCAGTGCATATTCATGCATATGGAAGACCAAGGTCGGGGCACATCCAATTCGTGCAAGACCAAGGTCGGTGCATCATCTGCATTATGCTTGCATATAGTCGGTGCACGTCTCTATAGAAACACATATAAGGTCGGTGCTGGTTTTGCACACTTACACCTCAAGGTATGTGCACATTTGGATTGTGCTTGTTCAGGTCTATGCATACACATAGGAAGGTCTATGCATACTAGGAGTGTCGACACTTGCAGTGATATCAAGTCTGAGCACATGCATAAGGCAAGGTCTGTGCACACACATTAGGTAAGGTCTGTGCTCACGTACTAGGCTTGATCTGATCAATTAAGGTTTCTGAATCTTGATTAAGCATATATTCTCACTCTGAAGCTTTGACTATAAGGTGTTTGATGAAATTTCCTATTCCTTCTTGATAGGGTTAAGTCAACTAAAGGACCCAGTTTTGAGCAAGGAGCCTTACACTTAATGGAGTCACGTGATTCAAGACATTTACCCAATGGCACGTGATCCAAGGCAAGGAGCAGACCAGATAATCTTGTCACATGGACTGCTATAGTACCACGATTCTGACATGTGGAACCTCGAAGGATCAGATCTGCGTGAAAGTTTGGGCGAGAAACGTGGTATCCACGCGCCCATCGTCCGCTGCTTACAAAAGAAGATTAGAGGGCAGAAGAGAAAAATATAGAATGTAGATAGAGCAAGGAAGCTCGAAGATAGAGAGATTAGAAGCAGTCTGAGATAGCAGAAGAGAAGAAGAAATATGAGAAGAAAATAGAGTGTCGTATTTCAGCAGAAATCTGAGAGAAAGAAGAGTGTGAGTCTGAGAGTGAAATGTGATCGTGAGATAGTGAAGAGGGATCTCGGGAGAAGAGATTGTGAAACAATTGAAGCAATTCTTGAAGATTTGTTTCCACTGTGTCCTTTGGATCAGATCCAAGGCGCAGCGCTCCTGCGTGAGCATTTTGATTGGATTTTACAGTCAGCTTTCTGATGCTGAACTTCTTGGTTTTTTGTTTTCATTTTTCATACTTTTTCTCAGCTGTGTATCAGCAGAGGCTAAGCTGTAAGGCCCAGCGGATCAAGCTGTTAGGCAGCAGTGGCGAAGCTGTATTGCCCAACAGTCAAGCTGTTAGTCAGCAGTTAAGCAAGCTGTGAAGCTCAACTGTTGTTGGTAAGCTGTGAGGCCCAGCTGTTCAAGCTGTTTGGCAGCGGAATCCACACTCTGGTTGGAGTGTGGGGTGGATGTAGGTGCTGAGGACTGAACCACCTAAAAAGATCTTGCATAATGTGGTTTGCTTTCCAATTTTTCAACCGTTAGATGTATGCTAGGCACGTTCCTATCTACGATCTTGACTGAATGAATTTAGTGTACACACTTGCTTGATTTGGTTCTGCTGACAGTATAGACTTGATTAGGAGTCTGCACTTCTGCAGTTCATCTGTTCGATTAAGTGCATCATTGGTTTTCATATTCTGCAGAGCTTAATTGCTTTCAATTCCGCATAAGTCTAAAGTTTTTAGGTTAAGTTTTAAATTGATCAAGTTTTTAGAAGGGGATTCATTCACCCCCCCCCCTCAGAATCTTGGTTCGCACCACTACATCGTTTCAACAAAAAATAGAGCAAAGGGCATATATGAGCAAATATATCATATTTCAACACAACATTCAGCAACCAAATGGTCATTCCAAGACCACAAGGGGAAGCCTAACGGTCTAGCGATAGACTGCTACCCTTGAGGCGGTTCACATTCTCCAACGTGGGTGACCCTGAGAAAAAATGGTCCACGCCTAACGGTCCATCGCGAGACCGCAAGGCGCTCGGCGATTTCAAAAAGTATGAAAGCCCGTTAGAACCCACTCTCATCTCATTCAAACTCAAAAAACCCATACCACCAGTGTAATACCCCAATTTTTTTTCTGATAAATTAATTAGCAATTAATTAGAATAATTCTTTAATAACTAGACTAAGTTATATTTTGACTATTTTATAAAAATCCATAAAAATTATATTCTTGTAGAGGATAACACGTTTAACAAACTTATCTTCTATGGCCAACCCAAATAAAATCTGTAAGTAGGCCGAATTAGTGGATTAAACCCAAATTAAACACTTAGTTAACCATACCATGAAATGCGAAATTCGAGCCCAATACTCCATCAAATGAGCCCAAACCGGTGGAAAATGAAAGGCCAGGATGAGAGGATCATTTCCCCTTTCTTAATCTCTCGAAACCTTAACCCTAGGAGATGCAATCGGTGGAGTTTGGATTGAGTCAACTTTTGCGGCGGCGTTCACATTAACCCGACTTGCCTGGACGAATTCTCCCTGCATAGAACACTCTAGAAGGTGTGCGACCTATAAAAATGCTCCTTAGGAACCCTAGTTTCATTTGGAAGCTGTGGCGGCCGATCAGAACCTTGGACGAGGGTGAATTCCTGTGATCTCCGACGTGGGGTACCTAGCGCGTCTTCCTCCTTTGTCTTCCTTTCTTCTCTGATTGAGGTAGGTTCTCTCGGGCTCAAACCTCAAGTAAAATATCAAAATGTTCAGCATCAAGTCCTCTTTCTTTTGGTATATAAAGCCCCAAATATCATGTAGTATCCTGCGAGTATTTTGAGGTTTAGTAGAAGCATGTCAAATTAGGGTTAACTTTGTTCCTCTTCGATTTAAGTAGAGACTTAAGAGAGTAAATATGAAATTGATTCATGCATCTCGTAGAGTTTTTCGTGCTCTTTATTTTGGTAGTAAAATCCCCAAATATCATGCTTTATATCGTGTGAATTCCATGTTTGAGTTCTGACCCTAGAAACCTCGCCGGAGTCGGGCAAGGTGAAAGGGCAGCGACCTGTCTGGACTTGTGCGGCCACTCGATAGACCGCACATCCAAGACAGGCGGCCTGTCATGGACCGTTTAACTGTTTCTATCTCTAATCATTTCCCTGGTACGTGCGGTCGGATACCAACCGAATGTCTATCCTGCGGCCAGTTCCAGATCGCACAACCCTTCCAGCGGCACCCTACTGACCGTCCATCTCCAGCAGGCCTTCGGACCTGAGGGGGCATGAGCGGCCTGTCTATGACCGTCCATGGGGATGTAAGGTCCAGAACCGACCGCACATTGTTAGCAGAACAGATTAAATTATCATTTCAGCATGTTATGTTAATAGATTAGTATTAATTGCATGTTAGCAACACACCTAATAAACTGTAATTCATCACAGTAAATAATCCTTGCTGATTTATTTAATTTGAGCTTGATCTTGATTCATCTTTCCAATGAATGTCAATCTTAAGTGTGAATCATTTATAATTGAAATGGCAATTAGGTTTACACTTGTTAACCTTAGACCTGAACCGTTAATCTTGAACCATTATTATCCCTTAGAATTGATTTTTGGACTCAATTGAACTGCTGTGATTTGAGTCATTGTTCGAATTGGACTAGCAGGGACTTGAGCGGCCGATAGTCGACCGCATATATCCCTGAACAGCCCAGTGTAGACCGTTTATCTCTGGCTCATGGCCATTTAATCTTGGTCATTTATCCTTGATCTATCTTCGATCGATTCTTGATTTGCCTGATCCAATAGACCCTAGGCCGATCAGCAGACAGTGGGCTGGGCTCTGGCGCAGTTCCACCCTGCCTATGGTAGCCTAAGAGTCCACTTGGGCGAATTTCTAGCCTATTGATAGGCCTAGTGTTGTGCGGACTATAGTTGCCCGTACAACCGACATGCAGTCCATGCTGGACCGTTCAGACTATGAGCGGATCTATCTGGACAGTATATCCTATTCTTATACTTCAAGAACTTCTGGCCCTTTACGGCCCATTTCTGACCGTTCATCTTTGTGCGGCCCTTTGGAGCCCGTTTAACTCCTTCTTGAGCTTTAGTCGTTCTGGCATTGTGTGGCCCATGCTTGACCGTTCTTCTGGTTGAAAGGCCCATCTTGGACCGTTTATCCTTGACCTCGTAGAGGCTGATCTCCAGCCCAGTTCCAGATAGTGCGGCCCATATGAGATCGTATAAATATTGAGCGGCTCATTTCCGACCGTGTATATTACAGTTTTTCGAAAAGTGATTATTTCCTGATTTCGAATTGTGTGAGCT
Organism: Amorphophallus konjac; assembly: GCA_022559845.1. Taxonomy (NCBI): domain Eukaryota; kingdom Viridiplantae; phylum Streptophyta; class Magnoliopsida; order Alismatales; family Araceae; genus Amorphophallus; species Amorphophallus konjac. The sequence goes on along the minus strand of CM040119.1, from coordinate 110,375,876 downwards.
ACTCTAGCCTATCTAGGCTATGGTATTTCGTGATATGACCTATTGTTAGGTCTATTGATCGTCAATTATAGTCATTTGGAATAACTATTCTTTTCGATTAAGGAGCTTATTGTTTGGACTCTTAAGAATCATTATTCTTACGTCCTTTACCTTGACTACATGAACTTGACCTTGGAACTATTGGCCATTAAATATTGTGGATGTCTAGATTCGTGGGATCTGCGATCCAAACAAATCAATGCCAAGGCAAACAAATGAAGGGCCTAGTCTGGTCCTGGGAGGAGCACCCGAAGAGTACTTGATCCCTGGGGAGGTGAATGACTAGGTGTGGCATTGTCACCGGTGCATGACTAGCTTGTTGAGTCTAGGGCATTCCACATTCTTGTGAAACTTATTATTCATGCTTAAAGCATGAAGTACTTGCTTGCTTGCTTGACATGACTCGAATTGACTTGTAAATGGCCATTCACTAGAAAATCTTGTTAATCTTGCTTATCTCGACATGTAATTATTTCTTCCATTTAATTATCGTTACTCTTTGAATCTTGATGATTATTTAGTTCTGCTTATTTTTCTCACGTTAATCATGCATATTCATTAATTGGTTAATCACTTAAACTATGCCTGACGATAGAGTATAATTCCTACTGAGCTTCTTGCTTACCCCTACTTCCAATCCTTTTCAGGTAATGCGGTAAACAGAACGTTGCAAATGAGGATCAGGTCAGTGTGATCGAGTGAACTTGGAACCTAGAGATCGGAGTCTGTCTTTTTATCTTCTTGAGTCTAGCTAGTGTCGTGAGTCAAATTATATTTTAAATTTCAAATATTAATAAAAGTTCGTATCTTCACAATGTGTATGGCCTCCATGTGTTTAATTGTGGTTATTTATTTTCGCTCTTGTTATCATGACTGTTAACTGCCACGTTCCGAGCATCGCTTCCCACTGCTATCGGTTCGGGGTGTGACAGAGGTGGTATCAGAGCCTCCGTTGTCTGAGTCCTAGGATTTTGTCCAAGAGTATAGGTTACCCTAAGTCATAAGACCCATGTCATCCCTTGTCACCTAGTGAGATTGGGTAGTATCTTGGGTTAAGTAATAAAATATATACAAGATTGCGTTGTGATACGCGTAAGGGTAATGAAAAAGTTAACCATATAATTATTTTGCAGGTCTCTAAGCCATTCTTAAAATGAAAGCGAGTGAGTCCATGGGTAAGCTAAGATTCAGTTCTGCTAGAGGCTGGCGAGTCCGTCATAAAGAAACCCGAAGTAATAAGAAGACGAACAATAATATTACGTAAATGAAATGTTTGTACTGTCACAAACTTGGTCATCTCGTAAAGGAGTGCTGGCGAAGGAGCGGAGCGTGTCTGCGTTGCGGAAATCAGGATCATAAAATGGCTAACTGTCCTAAGTTACTTTCACAAGCAAAAATATAAGAAGAATCGGAACCAACTTCTATCGAATGAAGAATTATATAAGGTATTGTTCTCTTTTATCCCTATCTATAGCTAAATTCTTTCGTCACTAGTTGTATGATTAATATGTTATTTTGATAAATAAGATCATCTTAGTTCAAATATTCAAATAATTGGTAATACCCGATGAATTTGGGCACCAAATTCCTTAAAGTGGGAGAGGATGTAATACCCCGAATTTTTTTTCAAGAAATTAATTAGCAATTAATTAGAATAATTCTTTAATAACTAGAATAAGTTATATTTCGACTATTTTATAAAAATCCATAAAAATTATATTCTTGTAGAGGATAACATGTTTAACAAACTTGTCTTCTGTGGCCAACCCAAATAAAATCTGTAAGTAGGCCGAATTAGTGGATTAAGCCCAAATTAAACACTTAGTTAACCATACCTTGAAACGCAAAATTCGAGCCCAATACTCCATCAAATGAGCCCAAACCGGTGGAAAATGAAAGGCCAGGATGAGAGGATCATTTCCCCTTTCTTAATCTCCCGAAACCCTAACCCTAGGAGATGCAAACGGTGGAGTTTGGATCGAGTCAACTTTTGCGGCGGTGTTCACATTAACCCGACTTGCCTGGACGAATTCTCCCTGCATAGAACACTCTAGAAGGTGTGTGACCTATAAAAATGCTCCTTAGGAACCCTAGTTTCATTTGGAAGCTGTGGCGGCCGATCAGAACCTTGGACGAGGGTGAATTCCTGTGATCTCCGACGTGGGGTACCTAGCACGTCTTCCTCCTTTGTCTTCCTTTCTTCCCTGATTGAGGTAGGTTCTCTCGGGCTCAAACCTCAAGTAATATATCAAAATGTTCAGCATCAAGTCCTCTTTCTTTTGGTATATAAATCCCCAAATATCATGTAGTATCCTGCGAGTATTTTGAGGTTTAGTAGAAGCATGTCAAATTAGGGTTAACTTTGTTCCTCTTCGATTTAAGTAGAGACTTAAGAGAGTAAATATGACATTGATTCATGCATCTCGTAGAGTTTTTCGTGCTCTTTCTTTTGGTAGTAAAATCCCAAAATATCATGCTTTATATCGTGTGAATTCCATGTTTGAGTTCTGACCCTAGAAACCTCGCCGGAGTCGGGCAAGGTGAAAGGGCAACGACCTGTCTGGACTTGTGCGGCCACACGATAGACCGCACATCCAAGACAGGCGGCCTGTCGTGGACCGTCTAACTATTTCTATCTCTGATCGTTTCCCTAGTACGTGCGGCCCGATACCAACCGCATGTCTGTCATGCGGCCAGTTCCAAACCGCACATCCCTTCCAGCGGCACCCTACCGACCGTCCATCTCCAGCAGGCCTTCGGACCTGAGGGGGCATGACCGGCCTGTCTATGACCGTCCATGGGGATGTAAGGTCCAGAACCGACCGCACATCGTTAGTAGAACAGATTAATCTATCATTTAAGCATGTTATGTTAATAGATTAGTGTTAATTGCATGTTAGCAACACACCTAATAAACTGTAATTCATGACAGTAAATAATCATTGCTGATTTATTTAATTTGAGCTTGATCTTGATTTATCTTTCCAATGAATGTCAATCTTAAGTATGAATCATTTATAATTGAAATGGCTATTAGGTTTACACTTGTTAACCTTAGACCTGAACCGTTAATCTTGAACCATTATTATCCCTTATAATTGATTTTTGGACTCAATCGAACCGCTGTGATTTGAGTCATTGTCCGAATTGGACTAGCAGGGACTTGAGAGGCCGATAGTCGACCAAATATGTCACGCCCCGAGCCTTTTATTACAGTGGAAGACTAACTCGGGGAGCGCGAACAGCCGGCATGGTAGGCCTCTTGCAAGCAAGAATGATCAGAGCGTAATACAATCACACACACAAATGCAATTGCACAATAATTTAGTCAAACTCCAACTTTATTTCATAAATGATCAAAATATCCTTTTACAATAACCCTTTCATCATTTTCTACTCCACTAGACTCAAGGAATGAGAAATTACAAAGACTCGATCTAACATTGTAGACTTCCTAAGTCTTCACTCTCCATTTGATATGACTTTCATTCGCTCTCGGACCCGCTACTTGTATAACCCGAATCCGAATTCGTATCACTTCCATCTCCTGAAAAGATTGGAAATAGGTAATGAGCACACTTGCCCAGTAGGTATCTTCGCATCAATATGAAGGCACTATTAAAGTAATTAACAATTTAGCTCTAAAGAATAAGGTAAAATCATGCGAATGCGATCAATCTCGCGATTAAACCAAGTAACAAGACAATCATGTAGGATAGAATGAGAGCAAGTACGATCTAGCAAGAATGTAACAATGATATTGGCCTTTCATGAACAAGAATGTACTAGCAAGCCACATAATCATCACTCCAGTAACTTTTGCTTATGAGCAAGTACTTTGTGAATTTCTGTGAAATATCAAGTCATGTACAAGAAAGTCATGTCGTGTCGTGTCGTATCGTAGATCTTCACTTATTTATAGAGAAAGTACTCCCAGCGCAATGCGACGCCAGTAGCATCATACCCCATGGTTTATAATAGTATGTTTCTGATAATCAGCCGAGGGGACTAGCATAGAGCCCTTGAACACAATCAGTGCTCGATCGCATCTTCAAGTATAAATTAAGCTACTTCCACGCATGTAACAATAAAGTATGGCCAAGAATATAATAAGTTCAAATAAACTCATGATAATAATAATAATCAATGAATGAATGCTTCAATTTAGAAAATGAAAGATCAAGAATGACTTATACTATGTTATGCTCATGGAAATAAATCGGCAGCATAACGGTACATTTCTTTCTTTCCATAAATTAAATTAGGTATCTTGAATCAATTTGATAAGTTTTAGATCATCAATAGTCCATCTAGAAACCTTGGAATATCAACCCTTGATCCATCTTGTGTTAAAATACTCAAGCAGTGTGACGGTCGTGTACTGGGCCGTTACATGATGTGACGGTCAAAGACTGGCCGTTACACTAATGTGACGCTCCAGTATTGGGCCGTTACATTAGTCTGAGTCCAGAACCAAGAAATCAGACTCAGTTGAATGTGACGGTCGTATATTGGGCCGTTAGGTTCTCCTGACGGTCCAGTATAGAGCCGTTACATTACTGATAACCAAAAATAGTGATAGTGAAATCTAATCAATGGGCTTTAATGGTACAACCAACTCGGCGTCCTAGTGGGAATCCCAGGCTCGCGAAGAATTACGGAGGCCTTGAAACAAGATTTCCTAGTCTATTGGAAGGAATATCCAATAGAGAGGTCCTCATGTCCAAGAATAATGTTCCTATAGTGTAAAGTTTAAACTAATGGCCAACATATCGGAATATGCGCCATGTACTTAAATAAATGACTCTATTGATAAAGAGAATGTGTAACGATGTGAAACCATGATAAAACTCCGTCAATACAACATTGGAAAATCATGATTTTAAATACAAAACTATAGATTTTGGCACATGACATTAACATAACTTAAAATAACCCTAGACACATTAATCATGCAATTTGATTATGAATCAGTAACTAAACTTGAAGTCATGATAACAAGTCCAACTTAGCTATCTAATCTTATCTATAAGTAAACTTAACTGGTTATTATTCTACCTTGGGCTGGCAAAACACAGGTGTCTGACGGTCTAGGATAGGCGCGTTACAGTTCTTGTGACGGTTTATCGAGGGGCCGTTACAGTGGTGTAACGCTCCTGATAGGGTGCGTCAGAGACAATAGAACAAAAAAAAACACAACAGGATGTGACGGTCTATTGTAAGGCCGTTACATTCATGTGACGATCTTACGTTAGTGCGTCAGAGAATCTACTGGCAGTAAACTAAAGTAAAGGTTTATGAAAACATAACATGCCTAGAAATCAACATACTACCACTGTCCTAGTCATGATAACGATGCATAGGCCAACTATATGCATCGGTTTAGTGAATAGACAAGATAATACCTTTTAATTTCCATTTAGGGCTAAGAGATGCTTGAATGTATAAAACTATGAAATCATGAAATTCTTAGTCTATAATGCATGAAATCAAGCGCAATCAGAAGGATTTTATCCCTAACAAGTTATTTTTGTCAATCATGAGATAACTTACCTCTTTTAAGACCTTTAAACTTTGAATTTAATGCTAGGTGCCACCCTTAGACCCTTGTACTTCTTGTGATAAATCAGCAACTTCAATCTGCTCTATTTCCTCGGCCTCTTGACCTAAGGATGTGAAATTTTGAGGGTAAGAAGATAAAACTATTGGAAACAAAAAGTTATAAAGGGTTGAACTCTAATTACCTCGTTTAGATGTCCTAATCTCTGGATCTTCAAGGGACTTGCGTTCAGATTACTGGGTTGCTAAGGTTGAATCAGCAACTTTGGAAGCTTCTATCTCCTTCGTTTCTTGGTCTCCTAGCACGAAATTTGGAGAGATATTAGTCTAATGTATTATAAACAAAAAGTCGTAAGGAACTTATCCAAAATTATGACTCCTTACCTTGATTCTCCACGGGCAAAAAGTAAGGGTCGCTCAGTTCAGAACTAGGTCCTATTTATAGGATTTTGGTTAGGGTTAGAAGATTAGATCGATTATAGAGTCCTTATTTGTCAGAACCTAATCCCTAAGAGTCCTTAATAATGTTATAAGCTATCCCAAATCGATCTCTTATAGATAGGATTTTAAAGTTCCAATCTTTTTGCAATTTCCTCACCTCACGGAATCTGCAAGATGTAACGGTCGTGTCTAGGTGCGTTACATGGCTGTGGCGGTCGCCCGATAGATCGTTACATTTAACGTGTATAGAGTTTCAATTTAATAAAACTCTTTTATTCGTTTATCCATATAATTATCTTATATAATTAGTATTTATCCTTAAAATACGTGAATAGGCTAAATAACCTTCTAGAATATGGGCCAAACTTGATGGGCTTGGTCCATAAACCTTTTGGATAATAATTAGATAGGCTAGGTTAACTAATTAGCCTATTTGGGCCTTATAATGACTTATTAATCCAATAACCCCTTCATTAATTTATTTAAGCCTTTATAATTTCTAAAAAAAAATTTATAATTCAAAAATTATTTATATAAATTCTGGGGTACTACATCCTCCCCCACTTAGAAGAATTTGGTCCCCAAATTCAATATATGGATTTCGGAGAGTGCACTTACAGTTAAATAATTCTGAAAATCTTTTCCGCATGGTTGCTTCGGTTTCCCATGTTGCTTCATATGGTCATGTTTCCTTCCATTGAATCTTGACCATAGGAATAACTTTATTTCTTAGTTCACGCACTTCTCGTTCCAGAATCTTTATTGGCTTTTGCTCATACGTCATATCCTTCTGAATCTCCAGATTGTCATAAGTAATAATATGGTCAGGATCATATACATACTTCTTCAGCATAGAGACGTGAAATACGTTATGAACTCCTGCTAATTGTGGAGGTAAAGCCGGTTTGTAAGCCACTTCACCAATCCTTTCAAGAATTTCAAATGGGCCAATGAATCTTGGAATTAGCTTTCCTTTAATGCCAAATCTTTGAATACCACGACCTGGAGAAACCTTTAAATATACATGATCTCCTACCTGAAACTCCAAGTCACGTCTTCGATTATCAGCATAAGACTTTTGCCTATCTTGGGCCATCTTCATTCTCTCTTGAATGAGCTTGATTTTCTCTGTAGAATCTCTAATAATATCGGGGCCTAGGAATTGTCTTTCCCCTATTTCATTCCAACATATTGGTGATCGACAGCTTTTTCCATATAAGGCTTCAAAAGGTGCCATTTGTATGCTAGCCTGATAGCTATTATTATATGCAAACTCTACTAGAGGTAAATGATCATGCCAACTGCCTCCAAAGTCGATAGCACAAGCCCTGAGCATATCTTCTACTACCTGATTCGTTCTTTCAGTTTGACCACCTGTTTGTGGATGAAAAGCTGTGCAGAAGTTCAATCTAGTCCCTAGTGACTGTTGCATACCCTTCCAGAACTGTGATGTGAATCGAGGATCTCTATCATATATAATAGTGACTGGGACACCATGTAGTTTGATAATCTTTTTTATGTATAATGCTGCTAGAATATTCACAGACTATCGACTCTTTATTGGTATGAAATGTGCGGATTTAGTCAATCGATCTATGATTACCCATATTCCATCGTGTCCACCTCTTGTCTTGGGTAAACCCATAATGAAGTCCATCCCTATACTCTCCCATTTCCATTCGGGAATATTCAAGGGATGTAATTTACCTGTGAGTCTAAAATGTTCTACTTTTACTTATTGGCAGGTGAGACAACAGGACACAAAATTAGCTATCTCTCTCTTCATATTGGGCCACCAGAAATTTTTTTTGAGACCTTGATACATCTTTGTTCCTCCTGGATGAATTGTGTATTTGGAATTATGCACTTCATCTAGGATCAGTTTCTTCGTAGCCTCATGATCTGGTACACATATTCGGCCCTTGAATAACAATCTTCCGTCATTGGAAATAGAGAAATCCGGCCTTTGTTCAATATTGGCTTTAATTTCCAGTAATATAGGATCATCATTTTGCAGCTTGACCAGATCTTCTATCAATGTAGGTTGAGCTCGGATATTAGCTATGAAATAATCTTCTTCCTTTATGTCAATATCTAAGTTCAACTGAGCAAATTGAGGAACAAGGTTAGTTACACTTATCATAAGACTTGATAGCATACCCATTGGTTTTCTGCTGAGTGCATCTGCTACATCATTAGCCTTGCCAGGATGATATTGAATAGAAAAATCAAAGTCTTTGAGATATTCTAACCACCTCCTCTGCCTCATGTTAAGCTCTTTTTGAGAGAATAAGTATTTCAAGCTTTTGTGGTCCGAGTATACCATGAACTTTTCTCCATAAAGATAATAACGCCAAATTTTCAAGGTGAAAATAACCGCTGCCAATTCCAAATCATGTACATGATAATTTTCCTCGTGACGTTTCAATTGTCTTGAAGAATAACAGATTACTTTTCCATTCTGCATGAGAACGCATCCTAAGCCAATGCCAGACGCATCCGTATACACTTCGAATCCACCACCTTCCATCGGTAGTGTTAGAATAGGAGTTGTAGTAAGATGATTTTTAAGAGTTTGAAAGCTCTTTTCACAGTCCTTTCACAAGACAAATGGGTTTTCTTTTCTTGTAAGTCTAGTTAAAGGAACTGTAATTTTTGAGAAGTCCTGAATGAATCTCCTATAATAACCTGCTAAACCCAAAAAGCTTCTTACTTTAAATACAGTCGTTGGCCGACTCTAATTCTTGACAGCTTCTACCTTAGAAGGATCCACAACAATACCTTCTTTTGAAATAATGTGGCCTAGGAATGAGACTTCCTCGAGCCAGAATTCACACTTATTGAGTTTGGCATAAAGCTTGTGTTCTCTAAGTGTTTGTGACGGGATCGGCAAGCGGCTTCAACAAAATTATCAAATAGATATTCATGTTTTAGTTGTCTCATGTTTATGTTTTAGTTGTCTCATGTTAATTGGGCCATATGTATGGGCCTAATGGGTCATGTTTTATGTTTTGTAGTAATTATGTCTCCAACTATTATGTAAGAGTCTTTTTTTTTATTTTGTGTCTTTTAGTCTTCCTAAGAGAGTTATGATGAGTAGGTGTTAGGTGTTAGGTGAGTTGTCTTTTGGTCTTCTTAGTGGAGTCTATATAAGTGTCATGTAACCTCTCTTTAAAAACAATGAAGTGAATCAAAAATATTTGAAAAACTACCTCCAACATGAGGTCCCTTACTCTCCTTCTATCTCTCTCTATTTGGAGTGGATTCTCCAATATTCTCTCTCTCTCTAGGAGTGGATTCTCTTGGGTTCTTTCTTTCTCTCTAACTTCTCTCTCTCTCTCTCTAAGGGGTGGATTCCCCCCTCTCTCTCTCTTTCTCTCGCTCATTATCTCTCTCTTTCTCTAAGGGGTGCGCCCCTTTCTCTCTCCTCCCCCTCCCAACCACTTTCTCTCTCTTCCCCTCCCCTAATAACTCTTTCCCTAGTTCCCACACCCTTCCATTAACTCACCCCAACCCCAAGAGCTCTCCTCCAATCCTCTCCTCACCTCCCAACCCCCAACTACCCCACTCTCCTTCCCCATGCATCCCACCACCTTCCCAAGGCTAAAATAACTCCTCCCAAGGCCCAAATTTGAAGTTCCCTCCCCTCTCCCATTCCCCCCACACCCTAGGTCACCCAACTCCAGCCCCAACCCAGCCAAGGTCGCCCTCCCCTTCCCTCCATCTCATTCCACCACCATTTGCCACCACAAGGTTTCAACTTCATTGCAGGTAGCAGGCAGCAAATTTGGTCCTAGAAGTTGCATCATCTCCGGCATTTCCCTGAATCTTCTGGTAGCAAGGCATACATCTCTGGAAAGGTCGTCCATAGAGCTTTCCAAGCGAGGTTGTTTCGTCTCCATCCAAGCACCGGGCTGATCAGAAGGTCCATTCTCCCTCGACTGCGCAAAACTGCTCGGACAGAAGACCAGAGCCAGAGTGGAAGATCTGCAGCGGCCAACCTCCTGGGAATCTGAGGAGGCGTTCTTCATCAAAAATCTTCTACTCTGAGTCTTATTTCATCCCTGAGAAGCAGAGCTCCGTTTGGCATCCGGATCCGGAAGTTATCAATTTTCTCCCACCGGGCATGTAGTTCTGCTTCCACTCTGTCGGCATCGACCACCTTCAGTGTTCAAGCTCTACCAGCCATCTCCGACCATATCTGGCAGCCCCGTCCATTTCGTTGCAACGACGACTCGTCAACGGAACCAACGACTTCAGCGGTGCCTGATTCCGAGCTCGGGAGCGGTCGCAGCATCCTCGTCTTCCCACTGCTGAGAACCTGTTACAGTCAGCGCAACAGACCTGCCACTCTGTTCAACCATCTGCCCCGACCAGAATCGGCGTCCACAGAAATCAAGAAAATTCTGGTGTCTTCCCGGTCCAGCTACGAAGAGTTTCCCACTGGTTTCATCTTCAGCAAAACTCCGGAGTGGCCGCAGTGTCAAGAGAACCGACTGTCTGTCCTGAAGCGCAGAGAGTGGAAAGCATCGGCATCGGTGGTCTTTTCATCACTTCTAGCTCGAATTCCCCTCTCCGCTTGGTGTCACATCAAAATGGTATCAGAGCAAGTCGTCCGATTTGTCCCAACAAGTCGGGGTCCTGTAGTTCAAGATTCGAGAATCAAGGTTCGAGGTCGAACCTTCTCCAAGTGGAGGGGTTTGACGGGATCGGCAAGCGGCTTCAACAAAATTATCAAATAGATATTCATGTTTTAGTTGTCTCATGTTTATGTTTTAGTTGTCTCATGTTAATTGGGCCATATGTATGGGCCTAATGGGTCATGTTTTATGTTTTGTAGTAATTATGTCTCCAACTATTATGTAAGAGTCTTTTTTTTATTTTGTGTCTTTTAGTCTTCCTAAGAGAGTTATGATGAGTAGGTGTTAGGTGAGTTGTCTTTTAGTCTTCTTAGTGGAGTCTATATAAGTGTCATGTAACCTCTCTTTAAAAACAATGAAGTGAATCAAAAATATTTGAAAAACTACCTCCAACATGAGGTCCCTTACTCTCCTTCTATCTCTCTCTATTTGGAGTGGATTCTCCAATATTCTCTCTCTCTCTAGGAGTGGATTCTCCTGGGTTCTTTCTTTCTCTCTAACTTCTCTCTCTCTCTAAGGGGTGGACTCCCCTCTCTCTCTCTCTTTCTCTCTCTCATTATCTCTCTCTTTCTCTAAGGGGTGCGCCCCTTTCTCTCTCCTCCCCCTCCCAACCACTTTCTCTCTCTTCCCCTCCCCTAATAACTCTTTCCCTAGTTCCCACACCCTTCCATTAACTCACCCCAACCCCAAGAGCTCTCCTCCAATCCTCTCCTCACCTCCCAACCTTCAACTACCCCACTCTCCTTCCCCATGCATCCCACCACCTTCCCAAGGCTAAAATAACTCCTCCCAAGGCCCAAATTCAAAATTCCCTCCCCTCTCCCATTCCCCCCACACCCTAGGTCGCCCAACTCCAGCCCCAACCCAGCCAAGGTCGCCCTCCCCTTCCCTCCATCTCATTCCACCACCATTTGTCACCACAATGTTTCAACTTCGTTACAGGTCACAGGCAACAAATTTGGTCCTAGAAGCTGCATCATCTCCGGCATTTCCCTGAATCTTCTGGTGGCAAGGCATACATCTCTGGAAAGGTCGTCCAGAGAGCTTTCCAAGCGAGGTGGTTTCGTCTCCATCCGAGCACTGGGCTGATTAGAAGGTCCATTCTCCCTTGACTACGCAAAACTGCTCGGACAGAAGACCAGAGCTGGAGTGGATGATCTTCAGCGGCCAACCTCCTGGGAATATGAGCAGGAGTTCTTCATCAAAAATCTTATACTCTGAGTCTTCTTTCATCTCCAAGAAGCATAGCTCCGTTTGGTGTCCAGATCCAGAAGTTATCAATTTTTTCCCACCAGGCATGCAGTTCTACTTCCACTCTATCGGCATCGACCACCTTCAGTGATCAAGCTTTACCAGCCATCTCCGACCATATCTGATAGCCCCATCAGTTTCGTTGCAAAGACAACTCGTCAACAGAACCAACGACTTCAGCGGTGCCTGATTCCGAGCTCGGGAGCGGTCGCAGCATCCTCGTCTTCCCACTACTGAGAACCTGTTACAGTCTGCGCAACAGACCTGCCACTCTATTCAACCGTCTGCCTCGACCAGAATCGGCGTCCACAGAAATCAAGAAAATTCTGGTGTCTTTCCGGTCCAGCTACGAAGAGTTTCCCACTGGTTTCGTTTTCAACAAAAATCCGGAGTGGCCGTAGTGTCAAGAGAACCGACTGTCTGTCCTGAAGTGCAGAGAGTGGACAGCATCAGCGGTCTTTTCATCACTTCTAGCTCGAATTCCCCTCCCCGCTTGGTGTCACATCAGTTTGAAAAGCTATTTTTAAATGTTGTTCATGGTCCTTTTTTATCTTGGAATATATCAAGACATCACCAATGAAGACGACGATGAACTGGTCCAGATATGGCTGGAAGACATTGTTCATAAGTTGCATGAATGCTGCTGGGGCATTAGTTAACCCAAACGGCATTACTACGAATTCATAGTGGCCATAACGACTTCGAAAAGCCGATTTATAAATGTCCTATTTCTTAATTCTAAGCTGATGATAACCTGATCTGAGGTCAATCTTAGAGAAATACTCTGCTCCCGAAAGTTGATCAAAGAGCTCATCAATACGCGGCAACGGATACTTGTTTTTAACTGTAAGCTGATTCAGTCACCGGTAATCGATGCATAGCTTGAGAGAACCATCCTTTTTCTTGACAAATAGAACAGGCCCACCCCACGGGGATGTGCTAGGTCTGATGAAGCCCTTATCCATAAGTTCCTGCAATTGCTTCTTCAATTCCTTAAGCTCTGTGGGGGACATCCTGTAAGGGGCTATAGAAACAGGTGTTGCTCCTGGAATGAGTTCAATAGCGAAGTTCACTTCCCTCTCGGGTGGTAAACTGGGTAATTCGGATGGAAACACGTCTGGGAACTCATTTATAATAGGGATGTCTGCTATGATAATTTCTTTGGACTCTGTAATAATGACAGAAGCAAGAAAAGCTTCACATCCTCGTGAGATAAGTTTTCAAGCGTGAAGTGAGGATATGATAGTGGGGTGTCTTTTATACTTGATGTCAAGAAAAGAGAATCTCGGAAGACCGGGCTTTCGAAAGGATATAATCCTGTTTCGGCAATTGATATAACCATCATGATCTACAAGCCAATCTACCCCTAAAATGGCATCATAATTTCATGTTAAGGCATACTAAGTTTGCGGGGAGATTGTGACCCTCTACTATCACTTTGCTATCAGGATAATAGTTGGTAAGCTTTGTTCTAGAACCTAAGGGTGTGGAAATAGCAAGATCTGAAGGTAAGGGAGCTGATGCGATTGGTAATATTTTAGCAAAAGTAGTGGAGATGAAAGAATGAGAGGCACCAGTATCAAATAGCACAAATGCAGGATGAGAACAAATTCGAAGAGTACCTTCCATAAGCCCATCATCCCTGGGCACTTCCTCTTCTTCTAGAACGGCATTGAGGCGAGCCCGCCTCCTGCGTCCATTACCAGATGACTGGTCCTTCATAAGGGGGCATTCCGACATGCGATGCTCCCTGCTTCCACAACGTAAACAAGCGCCAAGACGCTTCCAACACTCCTCAGCCGAATGGCCGAATTTTTCACAAAATGTGCAAGCCATGGCGACCTGCTCCTTCTCCTCCTTGACTTTCTTTTACTTATGGGAACTCCCACCGTTCCCATTCCTAGATCTTTTCTTACTATCACGGCTTTTATAGGGTTCCGTGATGCTAAATTTCTCTTTCTTATAACGCCGATCAGAACGTCGGCTGGATTCTTCTCCCTTTCCTTTCAATTTTTTGACCTTCTCTAAGGTCCTTTCACATAGGTACGCCCGCTGAACCATCTCCGCATAAGTACGGATGTTTTGGATCTCGAGCTGCTGGATGAAACCGGGATGTAACCCGTCCATAAACCGATTCACCTTTAATAAATCGGTACTGATTAGATGTGATGCATTCGGTGCTAGCCTTGAGAATTGTAGTTCACATTCGGCAATCGTCATCATTCCTTACCGAAGAGTGGCGAATTCCATAGCCTTTCCCTCTTTTACATTCTCAGAAAAGTATTTGGCATGAAATAGGGTGAGGAACCCATCCCATGTATGAGGTGCATCGCCTGGAGGTGCTGGAACTGACTTCCACCATGTGCGAGCATCTTTGTTAAGTTGAAAGGTTGCGAGTCGCACCTTCTCCTGATCGGTGCATTGGATGACGTCAAATATTCGATTCATTTCATCTATCCAATTCTCAGCCTCGTCGGGATTAGAAGATCCATAGAATCGCGGAGGATTTAAACTCCAGAAATTGCGATGTAGGTCACCAGCCCATGCCCCTGCACCACCTTGCGCTATGGTTTGCAATGCCTGAGTAAGGCCGGCAACTATTTATTGCATGCCATCCCAATCTACACGATGAGCCATTTGTAAGATAAGGTACTTGAGAGAAATATAACAACTTTGTTATTTCTCATGAAATTTTGGAATGAAAAATCAATCGTAAAGCTAATTAATTATCTTATCCCGGGCTCTACCCAATTCTCACATGGGTATGGAAATTTCTTCCTTAGTTCATAGGTAGGGGTCCTTAAACCTTAGACTTATCCTTTGACATGATTTTTTTCCCTAAGTCCTGAGACTTAGGCTCTGATACCAACTTAACTGTCACGTCCCGAGCCTTTTATTACAGCGGAAGACTAACTCGGGGAGCGCGAACAGCCGGCATGGTAAGCCTCTTGCAAGCAAGAATGATCAGAGCGTAATACAATCACACACACAAATGCAATTGCACAATAATTTAGTCAAACTCCAACTTTATTTCATAAATGATCAAAATATCCTTTTACAATAACCCTTTAATCATTTTCCACTCCACTAGACTCAAGGAATGAGAAATTACAACGACTTGATCTAACATTGTAGACTTCCTAAGTCTTCACTCTCCATTTGATATGACTTTCATTCGCTCTCAGACCCGCTACTTGTATAACCTGAATCCGAATTCGTATCACTTCCATCTCCTGAAAAGATTGGAAATAGGTAATGAGCACACTTGCCCAGTAGGTATCTTCGCATCAACATGAAGGCACTATTAAAGTAATTAACAATTTAGCTCTAAAGAATAAGGTAAAATCATGCGAATGCGATCAATCTCGCGATTAAACCAAGTAACAAGACAATCATGTAGGATAGAATGAGAGCAAGTACGATCTAGCAAGAATGTAACAATGATATTGGCCTTTCATGAACAAGAATGTACTAGCAAGTCACATAATCATCACTCCAGTATCTTTTGCTTATGAGCAAGTACTTTGTGAATTTCTGTGGAATATCAAGTCATGTACAAGAAAGTCATGTCGTGTCGTGTCGTATCGTGGATCTTCACTTATTTATAGAGAAAGTACTCCCAGCGCAATGCGACGCCAGTAGCATCATACCCCATGGTTTATAATAGTATGTTTCCGACAATCAGCCGAGGGGACTAGCATAGAGCCCTTAAACACAATCAGTGCTCGATCGTATCTTCAAGTATAAATTAAGCTACTTCCACGCATGTAACAATAAAGTATGGCCAAGAATGTAATAAGTTCAAATAAACTCATGATAATAATAATAATCAATGAATGAATGCTTCAATTTAGAAAATGAAAGATCAAGAATGACTTATACTATGTTATGCTCATGGAAATAAATCGGCAGCATAACGGTACATTTCTTTCTTTCCATAAATTAAATTAGGTATCTTGAATCAATTTGATAAGTTTTAGATCATCAATAGTCCATCTAGAAACCTTGGAATATCAACCCTTGATCCATCTTGGGTTAAAATACTCAAGCAGTGTGACGGTCGTGTACTGGGTCGTTACATGATGTGATGGTCAAAGACTGGCCGTTACACTAATGTGACGCTCCAGTATTGGGCCGTTACATTAGTCTGAGTCCAGAACCAAGAAATCAGACTCATTTGAATGTGACAGTCGTATATTGGGCCGTTAGGTTCTCCTAACGGTCCAGTATAGAGCCGTTACATTACTGATAACTAAAAATATCGATAGTGAAATCTAATCAATGGGCTTTAATGGTACAACCAACTCGGCATCCTAGTGGGAATCCCAGGCTCGCGAGAATTACGGAGGCCTTGAAACAAGATTTCCTAGTCTATTGGAAGGAATATCCAATAGAGAGGTCCTCATGTCCAAGAATAATGTTCCTATAGTGCAAAGTGTAAACTAATGGCCAACATATCGGAATATGCGCCATGTACTTAAAGAAATGACTCTATTGATAAAGAGAATGTGTAATGATGTGAAACCATGATAAAACTCCGTCAATACAACATTGGAAAATCATGATTTGAAATACAAAACTATAGAATTTTGGCACATGAAATTAACATAACTTAAAATAACCCTAGACACATTAATCATGCAATTTGATTATGAATCTGTAACTATACTTGAAGTCATGATAACAAGTCCAACTTAGCTATCTAATCTTATCTATAAGTAAACTTAACTGGTTATTATTCTGCCTTGGGCTGGCAAAACACAGGTGTCTGACGGTCTAGGATAGGCGCATTACAGTTCTTGTGACGGTTTATCGAGGGGCCGTTACAGTGATGTAACGCTCCTGATAGGGTGAGTCAGAGACAATAGAACAAAAAAAACACAACAGGATGTGACGGTCTATTGTAAGGCCGTTACATTCATGTGACGATCTTACGTTGGTGCGTCAGAGAATCTACTGGCAGTAAACTAAAGTAAAGGTGTATGAAATTATAACATGCCTGGAAATCAACATACTACCACTGTCCTAGTCATGATAACGATGCATAGGCCAGCTATATGCATGGGTTTAGTGAATAGACAAGATAATACCTTTTAATTTCCATTTAGGGCTAAGAGATGCTTGAATGTATAAAACTATGAAATCATGAAATTCTTAGTCTATAATGCATGAAATCAAGCGCAATCAGAGGGCTTTTATCCCTAACAAGTTGTTTTTGTCAATCATGAGATAACATACCTCTTTTAAGACCTTTAAACTTCGAATTTAATGCTAGGTGCTACCCTTAGACCCTTGTACTTCTTGTGATAAATCAGCAACTTCAATCTGCTCTATTTCCTCAGGCTCTAGACCTAAGGATGTGAAATTTTGAGGGTAAGAAGATGAAACTATTGGGAACAAAAAGTTCTAAAGGGTTGAACTCTAATTACCTCGTTTAGATGTCCTAATCTCTGGATCTTCAGGGGACTTGCGTTCAGATTCCTGGGTTGCTAAGGTTGAATCATCAACTTTGGAAGCTTCTATCTCCTTGGTTTCTTGGTCTCCTAGCACGAAATTTGGAGAGCTATTAGTTTAATGTATTATAAATAAAAAGTCATAAGGAACTTACCTAAAATTATGACTCCTTACGTTGATTCTCCACGGGCAAAAAGTAAGGGTCGCTCAGTTCAGAACTAGATCCTATTTATAAGATTTTGGTTAGGGTTAGTAGATTAGATCGATTCTAGAGTCCTTATTTGCCAGAACCTAATCCCTAAGAGTCCTTAGTAATGTTATAAGCTATCCCAAATCGATCTCTTGTAGATAGGATTTCAAAGTTCCAATCTTTTTGCAATTTCCTCACCTCACGGAATCTGCAGGATGTAACGGTCGTGTCTAGGTGCGTTACATGGCTGTGGCGGTCGCCTGATAGACCGTTACATTTAACTTGTATAGAGTTTCAATTTAATAAAACTCTTTTATTCGTTTATCCATATAATTATCTTATATAATTAGTATTTATTTTTAAAATACGTGAATAGGCTAAATAACCTTCTAGAATATGGGCCAAACTTGATGGGCTTGGTCCATAAACCTTTTGGATAATAATTAGATAGGCTAGGTTAACTAATTAGCCTATTTGGGCCTTATAATGACTTATTAATCCAATAAACCCTTCATTAATTTATTTAAGCCTTTATAATTTCTAGAAAATTATTTTATAATTCAAAAATTATTTATATAAATTCTGGGGCACTACAGCATATATCCCTAAACGGCCCAGTGTAGACCGTTTATCTCTGGCTCATGGCCATTTAATCTTGGTCGTTTATCCTTGATCTATCTTCGACCCATTCTAGATTTGCTTGACCCAATAGACCCTAGGCTGTTCAGTAGACAGTGGGCTGGGCTCTGGCGTAGTTCCACCCTGCCTATGGCAGCCCGGGAGTCCACTTGGGTGAATTTCTAGCCTATTGATAGGCCTAGTGTTGTGCGGACTATAGTTGCCCGTATAACCGACATGTGGCCCATGCTGGACCGTTCAGACTATGAGCGGATCTGTCTGGACCATATATCCTGTTATTATACTTCAAGAACTTCTGGCCCTTTATGGCCCATTTTTGACCATTCATCTTTGTGCGGCCCTTTGGAGCCCGTTTATCTCCTTCTTGAGCTTTAGTCATTCTGGCATTGTGCGGCCCATGCTTGACCATTCTTCTGGTTGAAAGGCCCATCTTGGACCGTTTATCCTTGACCTCGTAGAGGCTGATCTCCAGCCCAGTTCCTGATAGTGAGGCCCATATGAGATCGTATAAATATTGAGCGGCCCATTTCCGACCGTGTATATTACAGTTTCCCAAAAAGTGATTATTTCATGATTTCAAATTGTGTGAGCTACTCTACCCTATCTAGGCTATGGTATTTCGTGATATGACCTATTGTTAGGTCTATTGATCGTCAATTATAGTCATTTGGAATAACTATTCCTCTCGATTAAGGAGCTTATTATTTAGACTCTTAAGAATCATTATTCTTACGTCCATTACCTTGACTACATGAACTTGACCTTAGAACTCTTGGCCATTAAATATTGTGGATGTCTAGATTCGTGGGATCTACGATCCTAACAAATCAATGCCAAGGCAAACACATGAAGGGCCCAGCCTGGTCCTGGGAGGAGCACCCGAGGAGTACTTAATCCCTAGGGAGGTGAATGACTAGGTGTGGCATTGTCATCGGTGTGAATCATGGAAAATCCACTCTTAAAGGAAAATATATATATATAAGTATAAGAGGAAAAGAAGAATAATGATGAAAAAGGGAGTAAAAGAGCACGTGGTGCTACTAAGGAGTGTGATCGCCAGAGGGGTTACCTCAATAAGAAGAAAAGATGATCGCGAATACCTGGTGAAAATAAGACGCGGGATGGATATGGATTCCTTCCTCCACCTTCTATCGGCCGGCCGATGAAGGGGGTTTTCCTTGTTGATTACCTTAAACAAAGAACAAACAAATAAAAGAAACGTTGATCAGCCGAGAGTGAGTGTAGTATCAATCCAAAGAAACAGTACGATGAAATAAGAATATAGCATGCGCACCTTTTGTTTGGTTTTAAAACCCCTAGAGAATTAGGGAGAGGAGAGGAGATGCAGTACTAATGCAAAAGGAAAAAAGGTATGATGATCGATGATAATATGATGAAGACAAGCACACAAGGGAGAGGGAACCCTGCTGTTCCTGTAAACAGTAAAGGGGAGAACCACCAGTGCAGCAGGAAGCAGAAGGAAGATGATGAAGAGACCACACGGATGAAGAGAATAACTC
This sequence comes from Amorphophallus konjac, assembly GCA_022559845.1. NCBI lineage: Eukaryota > Viridiplantae > Streptophyta > Magnoliopsida > Alismatales > Araceae > Amorphophallus > Amorphophallus konjac. The sequence goes on along the minus strand of CM040119.1, from coordinate 110,356,143 downwards.
TTCTCTGCGCAAAAGAAAACTGCTCTCTGCTCTTTTCTGATTCGTGGTTAATGGCTCCAGCAATACCGTGCTAACACTATAACCTCGCGCGAGATTGACTAGGGAATCCTTTTATAAGGTCTCGATCACAGATAATCACAGATTTGGGAAGATAAGAATAGGCAGTGATCGTTAAGGGCAAGGACTCTAGTTCCCAGATCAAGCAAGGTGATCAAGAAAAGCAGGGAACTCTTCAGGAAAGATGAGTTTAAGCAGGACACGAAAGGGTGAGACACGACCTACTAAAGGGCGTCAATTCAGAATTGACGACCTGCCCAAGGACGTTAAATCAAAACATGACCAGGCTTAAGGCGTCACTTCCTGGATTCAATTTTGGTAATAAAAACCTTCTTTATTTGAAAATTGCGAAGAGACGCCTGAAGCAAAGGCGTTAAACAAAACACGTCCTATGGAAGGACGTTAATCATTGATTTTCAATCAGGGTGGGACTCGTAAAACACCAGGAATTGACGCCCTTAAAATTGGTCGTCCTTTCTTTAGAACGCGCCTAAGGCAAGGCCGTTAATTAAAACACGCCCTAGGCAAAGTCGTGAATCACAAAAAAATGCACAAAATGCGAAGAAAACCCACAAAAATAGAAAATCTTTATTTTATGGAAATATTGAAGTTCACTTTGGGGTATTATCATAGTGACATGAGATTTGATCATCATAGCGTCAATTTTGGCGTGTCTACAGCTGCCCCGCCTTGGCGTCTGCTTTGGAAGGGAGTGAGACAAAATGGAGAGAAAGTGCAACAAGCGGAATGAAGTGGAACGAACTGATAAGTAGATGCCAAGGTGTGATGTGACACGCCTCAGATACTAAGCATTGGAAATCTTTCCAAGATTCTGAGTGAAACAACTCCGAGTAATTCCAAGGAAGCATCGATTTGCTGGATAAAGGAGACTAAACTAAGTAAGAAAAATGTGCACGTGGGCACGACAGGGAGACACCATTGGAGAGCGGTTACCAGCCAACGTGGACGTGCTACAACCAAGGTGGATTTGCAGAAAAATAAAGAGAATTGAGATGAAGACCCAGCAAAGGGACATTTTCAAAGAACTAGCCTGAGCGGCTTCAGAGAGAATAAAGTACTCGATTTGGAATGGAATATCTCATATCAACTCAATTAAGAACGAGTGACCTTCATTATTACCATAATATGAAGATTTTCAGCATGAAGCTCAAAGTCCTACATGATGCATGCTGGGCTAAAAGGAAAAAGATAAAACAAACTAAAAAGAGAAAATAATCAAGGATAATATTGCTAAGTCATCTAGATTTGGTCAAGAATCCAGATCTCTGAGCTGACACTAAGCCGAAGCTCGTTTGTCCGCGTATCAACTCAGAAAGTGGAACCATCGTCCCAGACTTTTAATGACTCAACGGCCTATCCGTGTGATCAAGACTCTCTTGGAACTATCACTGTTTTTGATGAAGGGGAACTCAAATTCCAGGTTCATCAGAACCACAAGGTCCTTGATATGCTATAATAGCGTAAAATACCATATAGTAATAATGCTTACAGGAAACAAATACAAGAAAAGAATGATGTTACTCCGACGACTGACCCATGTTCCTCAAAAACCTACACTCTTCTGCACTTGAAAAAATTCATTAGCCCTCATAACAATGATCAGAAATAACCCTCAAGATATGATCATAAGTGCTTAATAAAAAAAAAGCAATTCCAACCAAAGAATAGCACTTAAGTTCATTAAAGCATATAGAGGAGTTAATCATGTGAGCAAATAAAATCTTGACTAGAGGGAATGGCGTCAAAAGCATGAAAAAGGTCTGATATCAGGGCGTCAAAAGATAAAACACGCCCTTCCACTGAGGCGTTAAATGCACCGAGAGTTTCAAAAATAAGACGTCCCATACAGGGGCGTGAAATAAAACACGACCTCGGTCAAGTCGTCAATTAAATAATTGACGGCCCAAGAGAGGACGTTAATTAACCACCCGCTTCTGATTCCAAATCGAAAGTAAAACCCAATCCTAATGGCAATCAATCTTTCAACTCCGAACAGCCTTAAGACCCTTCAGACCTCCATAAAAAGGAAGGAACCTCTCTAGATCAATCAAAACAAACTCATCGAATCCTGCTTCTTCCGTTCCTTCTACAGGCACTGCAACTGTCCAAGCCCTTCCTGCAGACCGAAGATGGAGATAGCCATCAAGAGATCCAAGATTTCAACTCCCAGATTATCTGAGATCAACGGGCACATCAGCAACCGCATTGCATTAAATCAGGTAAGTTTAACTGGTTGATGTCCCTTCTACTTTATCTTTCTTCGGTTCTGCTATTCCACTTCTTCTCATCCACTTCTCTGCTTGTCCTTTCTATTTCCTTTCTTTTCCACAGGAATATCCTAATATCCCAGGAGCCCGGAGATTTAACAAAATTAAGTGGCTGTCTCTTATTCTCTCTAAGTTTTCTTCAGATATGAGGGTCTTTCTCTCTAGATGGCATCTTCTAGGCCTAATAACCCATGCAAAACACTATGACCAGGTTCACCTTGATTGGGCTGCCATAGGAGCTTTAGTTGAAATATGGCACCCTTCCACTCATACCTTCCTATTCTCAACCTTTGAAGCCACCATCCTATTGGCAGAATTAGAGTTGATCTTGGGCTTGAAGAGGATGAAGCAAGGGGATGAAGAGAAGATGGCCATCATGCCAAAACCAATCTCATCACATGAACTATTAACCACATTGATACCTAACCCAAACTTAGTGAACCAAATCAAGGTCACTAAAGGAATTAATCTTCTAAAGCTTGCCTCATGGGTGTACAAGAGAGCGGATCAAGCTAAAGAAGAAGAAGAGATCGAACGGGTGATGAAGGCCTTCGTGGTATGCCTAGCAGGAGCACTCTTATTCCCATCCATGGAAGATTTCCTAGAGGAGGCCCAATTAAGCGCAATAGTGAGCTTATGGGAAGGAAAGAGAGTTGGACCGACTATCCTAGCCTATCTCTATAGTGGGCTTACCTCGGCGGCGATGGGAAGGCCCATCTACGGATGCATGCTAGCACTCTCTAGTTGGGTAGATCTCCATTTCAAGTTCGATCCATGTGATGAGACCCAACAACCTTCTAGAATCTTCTCAAAGAGCCCACTCTCTTACATGACCGGTTCACTTGGGATAAGCAATAGGGTGACGAACCGGATTCCTCAGATTAAGAAGAGAGCAGAATGGAGAGAACACCTCAAAGTAATGCCAAAGAACCTCTTCACTTGCGCCCCGGGAATACTCAAGACTCAAGAACTCTGTGCAAAATTTTCTCCCGGTACGGACCTTAGACTCATAGGCGCTTCAGAATTCGTTCTGTATAACTCACACCGGTGCCTTCCTCAACTCGGGCTTCCACGGCAAGTACTTGAAGATCCATCTCATCTCCCTCCGATCAAGACACGGAACCTTGGCAGCAATGAGGATGGAGAAGAATGCACAACTATCCAAGCTCTGTGGAAAATCAACAAGACACATCATCCTGTGGAAAACTTAGAAGAAGACAGAGATCAGTGGAAGTCTTATGTAATAGCTTTAAGAAGCTTGAGGCCCAAAGCGGCTCATTGAAGCAATGTAATCTTTTCTTCCAATAGATCAATGATAATTTTCTGATTGAGCCAATAACACAGTGATTCTGATCAAATCTTCCAATAACTTGCGGTTCTGTTGCAAATAACGACTCAAGCAATGTCGTGAATTCACAAAGTGACGCCTCATCCAACGTCGTCTTCAATGATTGATCTCTCATAACTGACGCCTTCACCAATGGGCGTTAACTAAATAACGTCCTAAGACAAGGCGTTAATTCGATTTATATTCCAAAAGGTATTCGTTGAAATTCCAAAAGTAACGCCTTCAGAAAAGCCACGTTTTATATAAATAACGCCTCAGACATAGTCGTTACTCAGAAACAGTAATCATTACTCCCATCATATCAATCAGTCCCCATTGAACGCGTCTGACGACGGTTATCATTCCCCATGCAAACAAAAATAATGCCTTAAGAAATGTCGTCAATTATCAAGAAACGCCCTTGTTTCAGTCGTTAATTCCATAAGACACGGCCTTCCTTAAGTCGTTAATTCTTTTTGACCGTTCGACTTAACTTTCCCTCCTTTCTTCTTCTTCCTCCGTTCTCTTTCCCACTTTCTCTCTTCTCTCCCACTGCAACCCTAACCGAACCCTCCCCCATCTCTCATTCTCTTTCTCTATCTCTCACCCTTCTACACCCTAGCCCTAGCCATGGCCGGTGGACTTAAGCGGCAGAGGGTCTCGGCACCGGAGGTAGTGGACTTGGGCGAAGACGCCCACGAGGAAGACGCCGTGGAGGCTCCGCCGGCGGCAGCCGAGGAAGGTCCAGCGGTGATGGCCGGCGACGAAGAAGAACACGGCGACGAGGCCGTGGGAAATGAAGAAGACGAAGGTGAAGGAAGAGGAAATGAGGAAGAAGAAGAAGGTGAAGGCGGTGAGGATGAAGAAGGAGAAGACGAAGAGGAGGGAGATGAAGAAGAAGAAACGACGACGGTGGCCGTGCCTCGCCGTGGCCAACTCCGGCGGCCACGACAGCCACGGCCCGAACTCCGGGGAGAGTTGACAGGACCCAAACGCCAGAAGGTAAGCCTACAACCCACTTTCCATTTTTTTGAAATTTATTTTATTTTTACCTCAATTTCCATAGCCCTCGGGCTAGAAAGCCTACAACTCAGAAAGAAGACGCCCCCATGGGTGTCGTGGATTAAAAAGAAGATGCCCGACCTTGGGTCGTGAATTCATTTTATTTCCTGAAAAATAATTAACATCATGAAAACACGCCCTGCAGCATGTCGTCTATTTAAATTATCATTTTTTTTCATATCAATCATGCTGTTAATTCCGTGCATTTGTTTAATTATATATTTTTCCATGATTTATATCGCATGCTATTTTTTTTATTTTATTTTCACAACCCTGGAAAATAACGCCCTCCATCGGGGCGTCAATTCAATAGATAACGACCATAGGGATGGTCGTCCATTTCATTAATTCCAGAATAAAATATTAAAACCCAAAATCCATTTTAACAGAAAACGCCCTACACAGGGGCGTTACTTAATGAAATGACGACCCTGGGATGGGCGTTAATTGAAAATCCTTTTAGAAATTTAGAAATTAACCTCAGAACCACGCCCCCCACCGGGGCGTTTCTTAGATAAACAACGACCTAGGGTAGGTCGTTAATTCAAAGCTCACTTAGAAACCACGCCCTCCTCAGGGGCGCTAATTAAACAAACCACGACCTGGGGATGGTCGTTAATTAAATCAAACATCAAAATCTCAACCAAGGCAATTAAGTGAATTTCAACCAGAATAATTGAACAATTAAACCAAAATTTATTTCTTTATGCGTGCAGGGGTTGATGAGGACACGGATCTCCTGGGTCATGGTCCGAGCAGCATATTACGGCCTCCCCGAGTTCCAGAGAGCCAGGGTAGATGCTATGGGGTTTGGGGCCTTCCTTAGCATAGAGCCAGTCAGACCCGACCTACCACTTATCCAGGTTCTGAGGGAGAGATGGGATAGGACTAGCCGGGCATTCCTGATGCCTTGGGGGCATATGGTTCCTACCCTAGAGGATGTAGCTAGGATCACGGGACTTAGGGTAGACGGGGAGACAGTGAGCGGGATCACCTTACCAGACTATACCGAGCTCGCCCAGAGATTGCTAGGGCTAGAGATGGTCTATGAGACATCTAGCGAGTGTAGGACTATCTTCCGCACCGACCTGACTATAGTGATGGGCTTAGGGGATGCTAGGACAGGGTCAGGGGAGTCCTTAGAGCGATTCTCACAGAGATTGATCGAGGGGGCTAGGGCAGTCTATTGCCAGGACCCAACTGACAGGGAGAGAGCAGACCGAGACTTGAGGAGGTTTCTACTGCTACTGCTCGGGAGGCTATTGCTCGGGACGAAGGGCGACGTCATCAACTGCCGATTCCTAGGGATCCTCGAGGATTTAGAGGGAGTCGGCAGATACGCCTGGGGAGCGGCGCTGCTAGCGCACATGATGGCCGACCTGTCCACGGGGACAGGACGAGAGACGACTGTCAGTGGCTTCTCACCTTTTCTTCAGGTATGCACTTATATATTTTCCCTTCTTTCTTTCTTCATTCTTCTTTTCTTCTCTTTTTTTTTATGCATGTGAATGCCTTACTAATGCAATGCATGGATGCAGGTTTGGAGCCATCTGTACATGCCTATGGGGCGCGCCGACCCACGGCCAGGAGGTGAGGGAGCTTTCCCTCTAGCACGGCGCTGGCTGCCGGTGGTCTTCGGTGCCCCACTCGGCTACGAGTTGTGGGTGCTACGGAGAGAGTTCCGTGACTTCCCTCCCTCGCTGGTATGAATGATGCATTTTTTTATGTTTATTTTGAATTTATTATGATTATGATGAGATGACATGCATGTTCATGGATGCAGGTGCGATGGAGGCCTTACGAGGGGATGACTGACGAGGGCCAGCCACGGGTCGTAGCGGGGCGACCTCGCTTTGAGCATGAGCTTTGGGTTCATTGCTTGAGCGAGATTGAGCCGTTACGGCTTAGACTGGTGATGAGGACCCTGGGCCTGCACCAGGAATGGATAGAGGTCGGGGAGCCACGAGGGATCGGGAAGAAGACGCGCGGTCGCACGAAGGCGATCGACTGGAGAGTGCGGTTCGAGGAGCAGTACGCCGACTGGCGGCGAGGCGGGACCCGAGTCACCTCCCAGGTGACTGACAGCTCAGAGTACCTCCGGCGTTACTGGGAGGTTTACGCCGGTCGACCCCAGATGAGGGTCCTAGGGGTATGTATAAATGCAATTGCTTCTAAATTAAATGCAAATGCTTATGTATTTCTATTATGCGACTAACATGAAAATGGATGCAGGATGCATGGGACATAGCGGCGATGGATGCCCAGGCCCATCTACATAGCCTGGAGGACCAGCTAGCTGCCACACGAGCCGACCTTGAGACCCTGGTGAGTGTTTAAATTATTTCTATATGCAAATGAATTTTTGTTGAATTATTGATGATTAGCCACTGACGATTTCAATGAATGCAGCGTGCCCAGCAGGGAGCCGTAGGGAGAGATACGGGAGAGGCCTCTAGCTCGAGGGGACCCAGTGCAGAGCTGACCGCACTAGCAGAGCAGCTAGCGGGAGTGGTCACACGGGCCGAGGCTGCAGAGCGCGACCTCGCCTCACGGGTAAATTCCAAAACTCAAACCTCATTCAATTATTGATTATATATTACTTTGTGCACTGATGAAATTCATTTTTGTCAGACTGAGGAGCTTCGAGCCGCTCTTGCTTGTGTCTGCGAGGGACAGTAGGCGATGACTGCCCAGGTGAGTGATTTACTTTTCATCATGTATTGCTTATTTCATGAATTATTAAACTGTGGAACTGATGATTTATTTACCTGTTTGCAGACCAAACAGTTACAGGCGGCACGCACCCAGGCTGCCCTGGCCGGGACAGAGTTGGCGATCCGCGAGCAGCAGATTACAGAGCTGGAGCGGTCCCTGAGGCAACGGGAGGAGCTGCCTCAGGACGTGGCAGAGCTGCGGGTTGCCCTTAAGCTGGAGCGGAGAGAGCGTGCTCGAGAGCGGAAGGAGCACTTCGCGGACCGTGCCCGTCACCACGAGCTACAGCAGTCAGAGCGTGCTCGGTACCAGGAGCTGGTGGCAGCACGCGAGCGTGAGCTGGCAGACTCGAGGACCCAGCTGGTCCTTTCTCAGGAGCGGCTACGAGTTGCTGAGGAGCGTCTCCAGCGAGGGCGTGAGCGAGCTCGTGCTGCGGGGTACTCCTTCACCAGCTCCACCTTCGTGGCGGGTTCTTCTCTTCGAGAGAGGAGCGAGGCAGGGGGCCAGGCTCGAGTTCCAGCTTCTTCTCGGGGGCCCATGCCTCCTCCACCAGCGCCTCCTCGGGACGGCGAGGATGAGGTAGAGAGTAGGAGAGAGGAGGGTGGAGGCGAGAGCTGAGAGACTTACTTGTACTCCTCCACCCTCACACCTGTATTCAGATATTTATGATGAATATATATATGAGATTGACATATTTGTTACCTGAGCACTTGTGTAGTTGTGTACTTGTGGTTGTATATTTTGCTTCTTTTCTACGTTCTTTGTTTTATCTTACTCTGTCCCGTACCTGCAGCTGTGGTTCACACTTGGATAAACAGGTTAATTCATCTGTTCGACTTGGCCCCTTGCTCCATAAGCAAGGGGTGCCTTTACTTTTGACCTGGATAGCGGGTCAAGGGGCCAAGCCTTTAATCGAATAAGGCAAATGAAATAACCAATAAAGGGAGATTCAACACGCAAGCATACGTATGCAAACAATAATCAAGATGCCCTATGCAATAATGCAAGCACACACATGAAGAATGAATCCTATTTCCTCTTTTCTTTTCTTTTCCTTCTATATTTATTATTTTTATTATTTTATTTTTCAAAAGACGCGTCTTAGATTAGGTCGTTATGCAAATAAAAGACGCCCAAGGTAACGGCGTGAATTTGAAAATGTTTTCGAATTTTGAGAAAGCGACGACCTGTGAGGGGACGTTATTTTGAAGGAGACGACCTGAATAAAGGTGTGAATTAAATAAAAAGCGCCTTAAACGAAGGCGTTAATTAATTTTTTTTTCTATTTTCCAAATTGGGTTGACAAGGCTACCCAGACCGTGGGTCCTACACGGTTACCATTAAAAATTCATGAACCTTTCTTGAGTAATTAAAAGGGAGTTGACGTGATAATGATTAACTTATATTCGAGATTTCGCACGGTGCAATCTCCTAGGTCCGTCTCGACCATTCTGCTGGTTTATGATTTACCACAAAGGAAGGGATGGAAGAAGATATAAGGAAGCCCACAAGGGATTCTGAGATGCCCGAAGCAAAGCTACCTCGCCTGCCCTATGCCCGTTGGGGTTCGGTCTTTGGCGTAGGGAAACTTTGTTGCCTTTTGCCTCTTTATATTGCATGCATACGCCCAAGGTTTTCCTTGTGGGGACTTTGCCCTCTTGACATGCTTTTCTTTTCACCATTTGACTTTCACTTTGGAATTGATTTGCATTGATAAATAAAAACCTAATTGTACTTGGGCTTTTGTGGCATTTGTGTTCCCTTTTGGGCCCTGACTTCCACCTACTAGGGCGGCGAGTAGGCTTGGCGTATCTACCTCGAGGCGTCCCTTCCTCCCTTATGGGCCGAAGAAGGAAAGAACGGGTATTGTCTTCACCTTTAGTCAGGTTTTGACTTTCCTTCGGATTTTGCACCGCTTGAGTTCAAGAATAAAGCGTGTTAGTGTGTGCGGGTGTCAACCCCATTTTAAGCTAACAAGACGGGTGAATGAATTCTGAATTTTAACTTTTCAGACCTTGCGTCCTTACAACCGTGGCAACCATCTAGAAAACTTTCATTCTTTTTGGTTTTTGGAGAATTTCTATTTTTTTGGATTTTGGAAATATATATATATATTTTTGGTTTTGGAAATATTTTTTTTTGATTTTGGAAATATATATATATATTTTAGATTTTGGAATCAAGGGTAGTATTTCTTAAGATACAAACCATTCCAAGGGTGAGTTAGCTCTTCTCCCTCAGCATTAATTAATTTGTAAGCGTCGCCAGGATAAATAACTTTTATAACAAAGGGTCCTTCCCAATTTGGTTGGAGTTTTGAGCGGGGTCCACCAGGCTTTACAAAGATTCTCTTGATTACCATCTCACCGACTTTGAATTTTCTCTCAATTACTTTCTTTTGATAAAAACGTGAGAGCCTATTTTGATAAACACGCGCATGCTCAGCGGCGACCAGACGCTTCTCATCTAGGAGTTCCAATTGAGCAAGGAGCGAATCGCGACGCTCATCAATAGGGAGTTCCTTGCCCAATTGTACTCGCAAAGATGGAATGAGAATCTCATAAGGGACTACCGCCTCCATTCCATAAGTAAGGGCGAAAGGGGTTTGCCCAGTGGGGGTACGAATGGAAGTGCGATAGGCCTAGAGAGCTTCGACTAGCTTGTATGGCCAATCCGAGAATTTATTAGCGTCACACGTCTTTTTGACGATTTTGATCAAAGTTTTATTAGTGGCCTCTGCCTGGCCATTGCCCTGCGGATAATAGGGAGAAGAATGATGCAATGCAATGTTATACCTGTTGCAGAGGTCTTTGAGCTCTTGAGAGATAAATTGAGGTCCATTGTCGGTGACAATGGTACTCGGGATGCCGAACCTTGCGATGATGTTCTTTATTATGAATTTGCAAACAATTGACGCTTTAATCTCCACGTAAGCTTCCGCTTACGCCCACTTGGTGAAATATTCCGTTGCCGTCAGGATGAACGACTTTTGCTTGGTCAGGAGGTTCGAATCACTAAGAGGTCCAATGATATCAAAAGCCCACATGGAGAAAGGCCATGGGGAGGACATGGGATGGAGTGAGGAAGCAGGAGAATGAATTTTGTCGGTGTGTAGTTGGCACTTAACACACCTTCGAACATAGATGGAGCAATCCTCTTCTAGAGTTGCCCAATAGAAGCCTAGCCTAAGGATCTTCTTAGCTAACATCTGGCTGTTCACATGACCACCACACAATCCTGAATGCGCTTCTTCCACAACCTTCCAGGACTCATCATCGTCGAGGCATCTTAATAAAACAACTGTGAGCCCTCTTCTGTAGAGCACACCTCCAACCAAAACATAACGTTGAGCCACTCTTCTAATTGCTCTCCTTTCTTCCACTGTGGCCTCCTCGGGATAGGATTGATCATCGCAATATCTGGCAATCTCATAATACCAAGGTTTCTCTTCGTCAGCCAATTCTTCTTGCCAATCCAAAAGCATGACCTCTTTGCCTTTAAGAGCTTCCTTCTGCCTAACCTTCTCGAGCACCTTATCCCTAATGTCGAGGAATGCATGATCCTTAATAGCTGGAGTGTCACGCTGATGAATCAGATGAACATGAAAATCACGCTCAGGAGGGAAGACTAGAGCAGAGGCCAAAGATGCAAGAGCATCGGCTAGGATGTTCTGACTACGAGGGACATGAACAAAGATTAACTTAGTGAAGAGTTTGGCATAAGTTGAAGCAAGTTCCTGGTAGGGCTTGAGCTTAGGATTGATAGTGCGGCACTTGACAAGCACCTGGCACAGAATAAGCTGACTGTCACCCACAATTCGTAAGTGAGTAACACCATATTGATGAGCGGTTTGAAGGCCGGCCAAAAGAGCCTCATACTCAGCTATATTGTTCGTGATAAGGAAAGTAAGCCGAGCAGCAAATGGGATGGTGACCCCTTCTGGTGTTAATAGAACCATGCCGATCCCTCTTCCTTGGGAATTTAGAGCTCCATCAAAATGTAATGTCTACATAGAATCGTGGGGTCGATTAATGGACATCAGTTCTTCATCTGGAAACTCTGAATTGACAGGATCAAATCGGGGTAGAGGGTGGTGAGCAAGATGTTCGGCAATGGCGTAACCTTTGATAGCTTTCTGTTGAATGTAAGTGACATCAAATTGAGAAAGGAAGCTTTGCCAGCGTGCTAATCGATCAGTGAGGACAGATTTTTCAAGAAGGAATTTAATTGGATTCATGCGTGCAATGAGGTGAACCTCGTGAGCTAGGAAATAGTGTTTTAACTTCTGAACTACCCAGACCAAAGCAGCGCAAGTCTTCTCCATGGCTGAGTACCTATGCTCACAAGGGTTGAGAAGTTTAGACAAGTAGTATGCTGCCCTCTCCTTCCCTTCTTCATCCACTTGAGCCAGGACAGCACCTACGGAGTCATCCAGGACAGAAACATAGAGAATGAGTGGTTTGCCTGGGATCGGCGGCCTCAGGACAGGAGGATTGGCCAAATAATCCTTCAATCCGTCAAAGGCTGCCTGACACTTGTCATCCCAATTAAACTTGACTCCCGGCTTAGTAAGCTCGTAAAACGGCCTGCATCGTTGTGAGTGCTGGGAGACAAAGCGGCGAATAAATTGCAACCTCCCGATCAGTCCTCGAACTTCCTTCAAATTCTTGGGAGGAGGCATATCTCTAATGGCCTTCGCCTTGTTGGGATCAACTTCAATTCCCCTTTTGCTGACAATGAATCCAAGCAACTTCCCTGAAGAAACGCCAAATACGCACTTCTTGGGGTTCATCTTCAATTGATATTCTCGTGATCTTTGCAAGACTTTAGCTAGAACCCCAGGATGCTCAATCCTTGTCCTTGATTTCACAACCAGGTCATCCACATACACCTCAATATAAATGTGGATCATATCATGAAAAATCGCCATCATAGCCCTCTGATAGGTGGCTCCAGCATTCTTGAGTCCAAAAGGCATGACCACATAGCAGTAAGTGCCCCATGGCGTAGTGAACGATGTCTTCTCCTGATCTTCTTCAGCCAGGCAAATTTGATTATAACCCGAAAAACCATCCATGAAAGAGAGAGTCTCAAATCCCGCCGTATTATCAATCAGAACATCAATATGAGGGAGGGGGAAGTCATCTTTAGGACATGCACGGTTGAGGTCCCGAAAGTCTATACAAATCCGAACCTTTCCATCTTTCTTCATGACCGGGACGATGTTAGCCACCCAATTTGGATAGAGGACAACTCTAACAAATCTAGCCTTATGAAGTTTGTCGACCTCTTCTTTCATCTTTAAAGTCATGTTAGGGTGGAAACGTCTCAACCGTTGTTTGATCGGGACAGATCCTGGCTTAAGTGTAAGCCGATGTTCAACAAGCGCAGGGTCTAATCCAGGCATATCCTCATAACTCCACGCAAACGTGTCCTTGTATTCTTGAAGCACCAAAATAAGCGCCTCCTCTTCGGAGGGCGGCAAATTCTTGCTGATGAGGACAATCCTAGGGTCTTCTTCTGTACCCAAATTTATTTCTTTGGTAGGCTCTTCTACTGAGGCTGATGGTTCATCAAATCTCCTCATACCACTGGCAAAGGCATCAGTCTCGTCCTCATATTCTTCATAACTTTCATCCCCCTCTTCAATAGGGTCTTCATCATTCATGATCTCGTAGACACCTAAACCCTCATGAGAAACATTAGTATCCTCATATTCCGACTCTGGCAGGATAATCGGATTCTCCACGAATTCAGGAAGGGCTAAGCAAGCCTGGCATCTTCTGACTAACTCCAACACAAATCTACGCAGAATCTGCCTACCCTTGGATTTCTTATGAAAATCTACCCCATGAAGTTTATTAGAAGAAGAAGAACAACTAGCTTGATTGAAGGAAGGAGGTGAAAAAGTGGATACAGGAGGTGATACAGAAGGAGACCCCTCTCCAGAGGGGGAGAAAAGATTTATCAATGAATCATGAAAGAGTGGCCCCTAGGTCAGGACACACTCGGAAAAGAGATAAAAAGTCTCCTCAACGGAGATGGAGGATTGAAGAGTTGGAATTTTGACGTTTTTTTTTTCATTTTTATCTTTATTTTCATTTTTATTTTCCTTTTCTAGAAGAAAGCAATGTGAAGGGAGAATAGCAGGAGGAGTGGAGATTGAAAGCTTGGAGAAAGATTGAATTAGAGATGACCCGCGTGGGGGTGTGATGGAGAGTTTGGAGAATTGCTCGAGGAGCAAGGGAGGAATCGGGAGAGAAATCTGCAGTAAATCTGGAGAGAAGCTGATCATAATTGGCGGTGGTCTCGGCACGCGAGAGAACAATTGAGAATGTAGGGAAACAAGAAGAGACGGATGCATAGAAGTGAGGGAAAAGAGGCCGGCCCACAGCCTATCTATTGTAAAACCTTCTTCATATGGAACATCTGGCTCTCCAGTGTCCGTATAATCACTCAGCAACTGCCTCTTATCTGTAATCACAGTCGGCTTTTCAATCAATTCATGTATTAGTGGCGGCCATTCCAGATCAGTCGGCATAAAGAGACGGCTCAAGGCAATAGTAATATCATACATATCGAACCATCTATACCAATCACACTCTGGATCATCCATCTTTCTTCTTTTATCAGGCCTTAGAGTTTCCAGGGCTTTATAAGTGGCCAATGGTGCAATATGGCGAGCAAACTGTCTCGCATGAACATCTTGACAGTCTAGAATGGAGGTGATTATTGTAGTCTGCTCATGATTCTGAACGCCACCCGTGACAAAATGTGTCTTCAATGTCCAAGTAAGCGGCTGGCGATCTGTCATCAAGGTGGATGTCATAACTGCCCATGGTTCATCTTCATTTTTGCCCGGCCCTTTGTAGCCCAGGCCGCCTCGTGTAATCAATTTCTGAGGCTTAATAGGCCTAGTCCTGCCTTGACAACTGGCACCCAGACCTTTGCCATTTTGATACCCCATTTTCATTAGAATTTTCCAGCCAGGGGTGTTTATCATGCTTTTCTTCTTCCTCCCCTTGGAAGGCAAGGGTGTCATAGCAACTGTCGTGACAGTCTCGGGCGACATTGGCCGTGGGTGAGGGAGGTCTAGCATTGATAGCAACGGCTTGTTGGTAGGCCAAATAGAAGGAACTGATGAAGCCAAGTGTATATCTTCCTCCGACAGAATAGGCATACTGGTAACTTTGATAATGCGGCCCTTATGTGGAAATTTGAGGCACTGATGATTTGTAGAGGGCACCGCATCGAGTTGTTGAATGTAGGGGCGGCCCAGAATGCCGTTAAATGTCGGATCCATGTCCAAAATATGGAAATCGACCGTGATTGTGGCCGGACCCAAACTGACTTTTAATGTGATCATGCCTAGAGGAGGCTTCTTGGTATTGTCGTATGCTGTGACTGTTATAGTAGATGGCCGAATCAGGTTTTCAGGAATGCCGCATAATTTCAAGGTGCTAGGGGGCAAGACAGTGATGAATGCCCCAGTGTCCACCAAGCATTGTTTTACAGCCACCTTATTGATGTCGACCGTGATGCACAGAGCATATTTCCTTGCTGAGAGTGGCGCCAGTTCATGCTCATGAAAAGTAATCGCCGGCTGACTGCTAGCGGGCGTTAATACTGTAGTTATCTGCTCAACAAGGATGTCTTCATTGACCATAACTTTTTGCAGATATTCTTTCAGGGCCATCTGATGAGTGGTGGACCTTTTGATTAATTCTAGGATTGAAATTCTTGCTGGAGTTCGGTCCAAGTGCTTTAACAAATCATACTGAGTTCCTGGCACTGACTCTTGTTCTTGTTCTTGCTCTTGCGGCCCTTGCACGGGCTCTAGCTCCCTCTGTGGAAAAATATGGTGGAACATCCGTCCACTGCGGAGCGGCGCCACATTTTGCCGTGCCTCTGTCGGGACAAGTGTGGGGGGAGGATTGGAAGAAGAAGAAGGTACGTTGGTGTTAAGGAGTGGTGGAGGGGCGTTTGAAGAAGGGGAAGTTCCCGTAGGGAGTACCGGTGAGGAGTTCAACAAAGAAGCCCCCGTAGGAGGTATAGGAGTAGGAAGGGGTGCCCGAGAGTTAGCGAGTGGGATGATGAGAGATCTGGGCACAAAAGGTGGAGGAACTGATGGTGGAGGGATCCTTGCCGATGGAGGAGTAGTGGTGGTGGGTGTAGCGTGCGTTGGCGACGGGCGGATAAGGAGTGGTCTAGACGGCGAAGGTGAAGGGTTAGTAGTGGATGGCGGGGTTTGCTGTGTGGTAGGCTACGGAGGCGGTAAGCGGGTAAGGAGAGATCGGGTTGATGGAGAATTGGTGGGAGCAGGTGGATTAACGGGGCATAGAAGAGCTCGGCTCAATTGGGGAGTAGAAGGAGAAGGAAGCGTGCGCAAGAGGCGCGGAGGTTGATTTGGGTTATGATTAAATGCCCCGACAGAGGAGTTCTCTTCGTGCCACCCCTGTCCACTCTCCACCTCACGGAGAGATGTGACAGGGTTCACGTGCTGATTTGGTGGGTGCTCCGGCAGTGGGTTGTGGATAATCCCCATATCTTGCTGAGGTGCCTGAGCTTGCTGTTGTACTTGTGGAGCCGGTTGCTGTGGCTGCTGAGCCTGCTGTTGCCGAGGAGGCCTCCTTTCTTTCATAGCGGCGATAAACTGCCTCATCTCATCCCAATTAATGCCACCCTGGTCATTTAAATCATAAATGTAATCCTTGAAGTGGAAGAAACGATCAATGTTATGACCAGGGGAGCGGTGGAAGACACAGTAGCGGGATGTGTCAACATTAGCGGGCCACGCTACCCGTTCCTTTGGTAGCATGAGCAAGTTGGCGGCCATTAAGGCATTGAATATGTCTGGGAGACTTTCTGGCAATGGCGGATAATGGGCCCTTTTGGGGCCAAGTGGTCTCCTTTGCTGTTGTTGTTGCGGTCCATAATTAGTGGGTGGCGGTACTTGGTGGTATTGTTGCGGAGCGGGAGAGTCAGCGCGGGGCGCTTGGTTTTGTGGTGGAGCAAAGGAAGGTTGAGGAGTAAATTGGTGTTGTGGGGGTGAAGTAAAGAGGGTGCCTTGTGATGGAGGTGGCGGGGGTCGTGGGTTAGATTGGCGAAAAGGTGTGGGGTTGCCGACCGCGCCAACTTGCTCATTTATGACGGTGCCCTCAGTCGTGGGCCCGCTATTGTTGACATTTGTATTCTTTTTAACCAACCTTGGTTTTGGCTCAAACATGCCCATGATGGGTGAATCTTTCATTTGGGTCTGAATATAACGAGCTCTTTCATAAAGCTCCTCCATGGTGGTCAATCTGTTCATAGCCAGTATATGCCGGAACTGAGGGGTTGCATTGGATATAATCATCTTAACCTGTTCCGGTTCTGATAAGGTATCTTTCAACTTCTCGGCCATTGACCGCCATCTATCAGCAAATATGATGAAGTCCTCATCGGGCTTCATTTTCTCTGCAACCAAATCTGTAACTGAAAGGGAGGGTCCAACCCGGTCCCTATACTTCTGCAAGAATTTCTTCTGAACCACATCGAAATCACTAGCATCTGCCGGATCCAAGGAGTAGAACCATTCGAGGGCTGGCCCCTCTAAAGATCTTCTAAACAAATAAGCCAATGAGGCTTTGTTGCCCTGCCAAAAGGACGTTTCATACATAAAATCCTTCAGATGGATAAAAGGATTACCAGTTCCATTGTATCGCCGAAAGTTCGGCATCTCAAAAGGTGGTAAATGGAAAACTGGCAATGTAGGGAGAGAGATCTCCGGGGCATTCTTGGCTGCAGTAACCTTGTTGAGTTTTTCTTCCATGCTAGCCAATTTCTGAAGGAGCAAAGCGTTAGTGTCTGACTCGACCGGGGCCGAATTTGGAATGAAGGTATTTGGCATAGGCATCCTTAGAATTTGGGGAGGTTGAAAGAACTGGGGCCTAGCTGCTGAGTAGCTCGCCTGTTGGGCCGGCATGGCCGCACCAGGGGTCGCTGGACAAGAGGGGGGTTTGTGCAAGACCGCTTGGTCATTAGTGAGGTGATGGCCACTCTCGGCCGGAGGGGGATTGGAGGATGAAGAGGGAACGGACTTCCCTTTCAAAGCGGCCTGAACTGCCTGCCGCTGGGAGTCATCTAATTGAGATAGAGCATTAATCAAATCGGTAACATTGAAGGATGGGGAAGGGTTCCCCGAAATGTTGGAGGGTAAAGCCTGAGAAGAGGGCACAACCTCTTGAGTAGTGGTATCAACCACATGAACTTGAGGATAATGAGAATGAGGAGGAGGGTAATTCCCTTCATGGTAGATAGAATCTTGGGGAACCTCATATGATTGACCAAAAACGTTCTCCTCCACATCATCATAGGAATATCCGTAGCTTGCCATGTTGACAATCTTACCTGAACGGAGTTGCATGCTTAAAAAGAGAGAAAGCTTTATGAATGAATTATCACACAATCAATCACCCAATCAAAACAAGCTTAAGCAAATCAACCCAACCAAATTTATGCAAACAAGTTGAGATGAAGGCAAGATTTTAGTGTTATGTTTGATATTAGAGTGAGTTAAATTGCAGAATAATTCACTCCTCTTTGCAAAGTGAAACCTAGTTTGGATCCAAGTGTAGCCTCCGTGTCAACTAGGTTCTCTCTCTTCTTACCAACGATAGGTTCTCTCAACTTCGGGTACTTCAAGGGTACAACCAGCCCAGCGTCCGTGAGAGAATCCACGGGTGCGGGGACTTACGGAGGTCTTGGAAAAGGGATTTCCGGTCCAAAGAGACGGAATGCTCAATGGAGGGTTGTCCCGATTCCAAGAAAGGTGTGTGGAATCCTAGTGTAGAGAGAGGAGATCTCTCAACCAAATGCCACAAAATGCAGTAAGACAAGCCAATCACAGCAATATAATCAAATAATCAATGCAAGTATGAATCCAGCATGAATAGACAGAAACAGTAAGGTTCTGTAAACACACAGGAAAGAGGCGACCTGGAGGCAGTCGCTACTAACAAAAGAGACGACAGCGTGGCTGTCGTGAAACGCTGTGAGGGGCTCACAGGCAATGCAAAAACGCGCCTTGATGTGGGGCGCTAAATATGATAAAGACCCCTCTGACAGAGGGCGTCAAATATAAATGGTGCGCACGATCGAAGAAAAACGCGCCTTGGTGTGAGGCGCTGCCAAATAAGAAGACGCCCAAGAGGAGGGCACAAATTCACAGAAGCAGCAGATATGATGAAAGACGCCTTCGTGGAAGACGTTAAACATAAAAAAGACGCCCCGGATGAAGGCGTTAAATAGAAAGGCACCTTTGCGAAAGGCGTTAATTCAACAACAACAGTAGATTTAATCACAAGCTGGCTGATCCCGGGGAGTGTGCAGTGTGCACAGTGGAGGGTGCCCGTGGGCACAAAGGAGGGGTACCGTGGGTACCAAAGGGAAAGGGCACGCGTGGGTGTCAAAGGGGAAAGGGCACACGTGGGTGCCAAAAGGAGATGGTAATCAAAAGAAAAATAGTGGAAGTCCCACCGTGATCGCCAATTTGTGAATCATGGAAAATCCACTCTTAAAGGAAAATATATATATATAAGTATAAGAGGAAAAGAAGAATAATGATGAAAAGGGAGTCAAAGAGCACGTGGTGCTACTAAGGAGTGTGATCGCCAGAGGGGTTACCTCAATAAGAAGAAAAGATGGTCGCGAATACCTGGTGAAAATAAGACGCGGGATGGATATGGATTCCTTCCTCCACCTTCGATCGACCGGCCGATGAAGGGGGTTTTCCTTGTTGATTACCTTAAACAAAGAACAAACAAATAAAAGAAACGTGGATCAGTCGAGAGTGAGTGTAGTATCAATCCAAAGAAACAGTATGATGAAATAAGAATATAGCATGCGCACCTTCTGTTTGGTTTTAAAACCCCTAGAGAATTAGGGAGAGGAGAGGAGATGCAGTACTAATGCAAAAGAAAAAAGGTATGATGATCGATGATAATATGATGAAGACAAGCACACAAGGGAGAGGGAACCCTGCTGTTCCTGTAAACAGTAAAGGGGAGAACCACCAGAGCAGCAGGAAGCAGAAGGAAGATGATGAAGAGACCACACGGATGAAGAGAATAACTCTTCTCTGCGTAAAAGAAAACTGCTCTCTGCTCTTTTCTAATTCGTGGTTAATGGCTCCAGCAATACCGTGCTAACACTGTAACCTCGCGCGAGATTGACTAGGGAATCCTTTTATAAGGTCTCGATCACAGATAAGCACGGATTTGGGAAGATAAGAATAGGCAGTGATCGTTAAGGGCAAGGACTCTAGTTCCCAGATCAAGCAAGGTGATCAAGAAAAGCAGGGAACTCTTCAGGAAAGATGAGTTTAAGCAAGACACGAAAGGGTGAGACACGACCTACTAAAGGGCGTCAATTCAGAATTGACGACCTGCCCAAGGACGTTAAATCAAAACACGACCAGGCTTAAGGCGTCACTTCCTGGATTCAATTTTGGTAATAAAAACCTTCTTTATTTGAAAATTGCGAAGAGATGCCTGAAGCAAAGGCGTTAAACAAAACACGTCCTATGGAAGGACGTTAATCATTGATTTTCAATCAGGGTGGGACTCGTAAAACACCAGGAATTGACGCCCTTACAATTGGTCATCCTTTCTTTAGAACGCGCCTAAGGCAAGGCCGTTAATTAAAACACGTCCTAGGCAAAGTCGTGAATCACAAAAAAAATGCACAAAATACGAAGAAAACCCACAAAAATAGAAAATCTTTATTTTATGGAAATATTAAAGTTCACTTTGGGGTATTATCATAGTGACATGAGATTTGATCATCATAGCGTCAATTTTGGCGTGTCTACAACCGGTGCATGACTAGCTTGTTGAGTCTAGGGCATTCCACATTCTCGTGAAACTTATTATTCATGCTTAAAGCATGAAGTAGTTGATTGCTTGCTTGACATGACTCGAATTGACTTGTAAATGGCCATTCACTAGAAAATCTTGTTAATCTTGCTTATCTCGACATGCAATTATTTCTTCCATTTAATTATCATTACTCTTTAAATCTTGATGATTATTTAGTTCTACTTATTTTTCTCGCGTTAATCATGCATATTCATTAATTAGTTAATCACTTAAACTATGCCTGACGATAGAGTATAATTCTTACTGAGCTTCTTGCTCACCCCTACTTCTAATCCTTTTCAAGTAACGCGGTAAACGGAATGTTGCAAATGAGGATCGGGTCAGTGTAATCGAGTGAACCTGGACCCTAGAGATCGGAGTCTATCTTTTTATCTTCTTGAGTCTAGCTAGTGTCGTGAGTCAAATTATATTTTAAATTTCAAATATTAATAAAATTTCGTATCTTCACAATGTGTATGGCCTCCATGTGTTTAATTGTTGTTATTTATTTTCGCTCTTGTTATCATGACTGTTAACTGCCACGTTCCGAGCATCGCTTCCCGCTGCTATCGGTTCGGGGCGTGACAACCGGCGACCATCACCACCACCGCTGATTCTCTAACCCCATTGCAAAAAACTCACACTTGCTCACACTCGAGAATGGCAAAGAAGAGGGCAATACAGAGGTTTCAACGCCATCTGGCTAGGGAGAATGAGCCCGCAGCTCCGGCGGATCAAACGGAAGAAGTACCACCGCCGTCGGCTCAAACGGAGGCCGGGGAACCATCTTCGATGGCTGATGCACCTGAGGGAGGAGCTGGAGATGATGATGGAGAGCACACGGCCGAGGAAGCACCCGAGGTGGTGGCCGGAACCCCCTCGTCCAAGGTAAGCCGTGTCCCTAAAACTCCCATTTTTAAATTTTACAAAGCATGCATGTGGGTAGACTAGCAAGGGAATGGGTCAGGGAACCCATAAAAATCATGTACAGGCCTCTAGGGCCATTCTCCAGGGCTAGGGAAATGGGAGGAACACTGCCGCTACGACGAGTGCCTAGCGGTCGTTCCAGCGACCATTAGGGTGCCAGACGGTCTAACCCAGACCGGTAAGGCCAGACAAATGGTCAAGGGATGACCGTTAGGGTTCTGAGGGTGGTTTTTTTTTTATGCAATGCAATGCATGAATTATTAAACTATATGGATGACTGATCATTGACTGTGTAAATGCATGTAGGGAAAGCGTCAGATGAGGATATCGTGGCTATAGGTCCGAGCAATGTACCTGGCACTGTCGGACTTCCAGAGAGAGAGACTGGCTACGATGGGATTCGTGGAGTTACTTGGGATAGAGGTGATGAGGCAAGACACGTCCCTACTCTATGTGCTACACGACCGGTGGGATCGACTCAGCAGAGCCTTCTTGTTCCCATGGGGTCATATGATCCCCACGTTGGACGATGTGGCGAGGATTACCGGATTGAGAGGTCACGAAGCACCAGCGACTGGGAGGACATACGCTGACGATCGGGATTTGGCGCGAGAGCTACTGGGATTAGAGCTGACGAGGCCGGGACACCACTCGTCCATGCTGGCGCGAGCGACCCTCCAAGAGAGCCTGGGATTGAGAGGAGCGGCTATAGCCGTGGGAGAGCTACCAGAGGAGGACCTAGGGAGGCTGACAGACTGAGATAGAGAGAGGGTGGCTGCGGGACCAGGCCCAGAGGGAGACATCATCCTACACCGCTTCCTGATGCTGATGTTCGGGAAGCTGATCTTCGCGACGAGGGTAGATGGAGTGAGCTGCAAGCTCCTCCCTTTACTGACGGATCTAGATGGAGTTGGAGACTACGCATGGGGCGTTGCCGCGTTAGCGTTCCTTTTCAACTCCCTAAGCACCACCGAACCGTAGACGATGCTGGGTGGGTTCTCACCTCTGCTTCAGGTAACCCTTCTACCTTAAATGCTTGTGCAATCATGATTCTATGACTGCTACATGCTACGATGCAGGTATGGTCCTACATGTACCTCCCAGGCTTAGGGAGAGGGAATGAGGTATAGCCTGACCGAGTACCCATCTCGAGGCAGTGAATGGCAGAATGGGACACCGGGTTGCTACGACGCCTAGCGCGAGCGATTATGGACGACATCGACACATTGCCTTATGCATCGGTAAGACTCTGAACTTAAGACTTCCAAATGCACTTAAATGCTTTTGATGCTGACACTTGACTCTATCACCCTCTATACTCAGGTGCGCTGGACACCGTACCGTGACGAGGGACACGTGGGACAACCCTGGGTGGAGGTAGCCCAGGCATACGTGAGACGAGATGTGTGGCTTCACTGCATGAACATCATCGAGCCACTACACTATCGCCTGATCATGAGGACTAGAGGCATCCACCAGTCAGAGGTGGAGTTCCTGACACGAGAGGAGGAGTGCGTGGGGCGGTCTTCCCGAGGACTGACTGGCGAGATAGACTGGGTCACCCGAGCAGTGGACCAGATATAGGATTGGACAAGATGAGGCTGAGTAGTGCGAGTTTGAGCCACTAGCGATGAGGCCTACCTGAAGGCCTACGCCAGATGCTACGGAGATTAGGTCTTCCATGGCACCCGACGATCGGTACGACTCTTAAACTTATGCTTCCCTAACGACTTATAATGCACTAATGACTTGACTTTCTATATGCAGCTAGACCCTCAAGGATGGATAGCGGAGCTCCAGGGACTCCTCCACTCTACCATCCAGTAGCGGGACGAGTTCCAGCGCGCACTGGAGCTTCTGGTAAGCTTTACTTAACCTTAGACTTAATATGCAAATGCTTATGAACTTGACTGACTGACTCGACCTCTAAATGCAGTGGGCCGAGCGAGCATAGAGACAGGGCCCAAACACTCCATCCTCTTCTTCCCAGCCACCGGCGGACAAGGCAGAGTGGGATGCGAACTTTGCACGAGCGGTTGCTCGGGCCAAGGAGGCCGAGGCCACTCTCGCAGAGAGGAGAAGAAACCAACCGACTTCCCCTTTGACTTAAGTGCTTATACTATGCAAAGGACTAACCATGATGAATGCATATGCAGACTAGAGAGCTAGCAGCTACACTGAGCGAGGCGGAGTGACTCCGATCAGAGGCAGCAGAGGTGGCCCATCTCCATGCAGAGGTGGAGCGACTGAGGACTGGAGCGGCACAGGTGATGGACTCTCGACTGGAGGTGAGAGAGCTAAGCGTAGAGATCAGAGCGCTGGAGAGAGCACTCCGGCTAGTGGGCGGACGATCCTATGATAGTGCGTCACAAAGCGGACACCGGGATTATCTTACTGGTTCTTCCGGCCAGCAGAGGAACGAGGAGGATGAGCAGCGCCGACGCCACTGCGAGGAGGGGAGCACGGCTATGGGTTTGCCGGTGAAGAGGCGCGAGGGGACCGGAGACAACGGTGGTGTAGGAGAGGGACCCGCTTGATGTACCTTTTCCTTCTCCTTCGTCATGTATGGACACATGCATGTACATGATTTTTGACTTTGTGAAAATGTGATCTTTTTCTTTTTAGAAATGCAAATGCGTGGATGTTAATGCTGACTCAACAATGACCACAAAGCGAGCAAGAGAAGGTGGGAAAGAGAGCGAAAGATAACAGTTTTTAAGACACAAATCTCGAAGAGAGAGGGGAGAACACGGGAAAGAACATGGTGGTTCGGTGAGAAAAATGGTCCAAATAGGGCCACTACCGTCTGGGTGGCGGTCCTCTAAAAGGCCGCTGGGGTTAGACGATGAGGAATTAAGAATAGTAGGAAAAATGGTCTCCTCAAGACCGCAACATGGAACAAACGGTCGCTACGTGACCGTTAGGTGAGCGAGAGAGAAGGTGGCGAAGGGAGGGGACAAAACGGTCGTCTGACAATTGCTAAGGGAAGCCTAACGGTCGCTCGATAGACCGCAAGGGTGAAGACTCCGTTAAATTCGAGCAAGACTCTCCGGGAGAGTCCCAACCTGTGGATAGGAGCACCCAAACTGCACTAAGACCCGTCCTAACTCAAATTGAGGCTCCCTAGCCTCAATCCCAATGCACTAGGACAAAAACCAAAGCCCTGTAACTAAGAATACACCCAAAACTTGTAGTTCACAAAAAATTCCTGCTTTAAGCCTTGAAAACTCCATTAAAACCATCCAAATCACCATGAAGAGAACCTTTGAAGATAGCACTATTGTGAGGTCATCTACCACAGGCCAAAACCGGCTAGGAAAGAGCATGGGGAGCTACAGCGGCTAACCTCTATCCCCAAGCATCTGAGCACAAGCCCTTCAAGAGAGGCAAGCTAAATCAAAAAATTCATTAATTTCATTAAATTCCTTATGTCATTCCTCTCCTCTTTTCTTTTCCTTTTCCTTCTTTTCTTTCTTCTTCAGCTCCTTCCTAGCCCAAGATGCTATTCTAGCCTAAAGTGGGTGGCTCCCATGATAAAGGAACTCCCTTTAGAAGTCATCTCAGTCTTAAGGGCATGGCACCTTCACCCTTTTACTAGTCTTAGCCAAAAATTTCCAAAAAATCTCCCTAGATTGGTCTAGCATTTCAACTCTAGTGGAGTTATGGCATCCTCAAACACACACTTTTATGTTCCCAACCTTTGAAGCCACTGTCCTTATAGAGGAGGTTGAGACTTACCCAACCCTTCCTAGGACTAAAGTGGGAGATGAAGACCTAGTGTGTCACATGGTTGACCCTATAGACCCTTCACTCATCTTCAGGGATTCATACACAACCCAAAGGATGTAAGAACCATGATCAACTCCTGCCATATTCACTTGATACCTATGGCCCAATGGATCACCGCCCATTGTAAAAACAAGTGTGAGTGGTATGAAGCCATAGCCAAAGCTACTTCCATTTGCTTATGTGGAGTTTTGCTCTTTCCTACCACCGGCCATCTTTTGGACATTCCAAACCTCAGCATCATCAGCGGGTTATGGCGGGGTTCATCCATCTCCCAAGCCATCCTTTCCTACCTTATGAGGCTCTTAATGCAGCTTCTCTAGGGGGTCCCCTCTTCGGGTCTATAATTATCTTAGAGTGTTTGATGGGAATTAGATTGAAATTTCTACCCAAGGAGGATGTGCCATCAGCTAGCCACATATTTGGGAGCCACCCACTCTTCGTCATTGGAGGGGCATCTGGGTTTTCTTAATAGGTTGAATGTCGGACCGCGGATAAGAAGACAAGGGAGGATTGGCGCCTCTTCCTCAACACCTTGCCACTTGACAAATTCATGATGCGACCATGGGCTCTTCAAGGCACTACACTTAGACTACCCCGGCGACTGGGCCTGGACCTCCAGCTATTGGGGAACACTTCCTTGGTGCTCTACAACCCCCATCGGTGCTACTTACAAGTTGGACTCCCCCGCACTATGGTTCCAACACTATCTCACTTCCCTCCCCTTCAAGCTAGGAAGATTGGGACCCAGGAGGATGAGCAGGCGGTTCGGAGCGCACTGACCATGTGGGAGATCAGCCGAGTCCATATCTTACAGGCAGAAGTGACAGAGGATGAGGATAATTACCGAGCTTATGTGAAAGCATTACGCAAATTTTGGCCCTACGCGGATGTGAAATTGAATGTAACTTGAGTTCCATGATCATGTATTGAATTTTATTTGAAAGAATGATGTACTATGAGCCTTGAATGAATGAATAAAAGGATTGATTGAACCATTGCTTGTGAAAGTGTTCCTTTTGGCATGAATGATCAGATGGAGCAGAGTTCTCTGTTTGAAAAAAAAATGGTCCAGCAAAGGACCGCTAGGATGGCCTAACGGTCTGGCGACAGAACGCAAGGGGAAGAGGCATTGGAAAACTGTGTGTTTTTGGCCCTCAGGTGTGGCATGCGGTCGTCATTGGACCTCTAGGAGGAGCTTAACGATCTAACAAAAGACCGCAAGGGGGGAGGAACAGAGAAACCTGAGAGTGGTTCTCGGGTGTGGGTAACGGTCACCGTCTGACCGCTAAGGAAGCTTAGCGGTCTACCAAAAGACCGCAAGGGAAAGAGAACAGAGAAGCTTGCGAGTTCTTGGGTGTCGGGTACTACAGCCTGTTCCTGCGCATACTAAAATAATAAAACAAGTTAGATCTGTTCTTAGGCTCAACCCCTTACTTGCAGCAAGTTAGAGACGACCAATCCTTGATATTTGGTCAAGGGGTGGAACCTTATTAACTAGGCGAAAACACAAATAAGAATATGAATGCGATGCATGCTATGAAATTCAAATGCAAGGATGATGAGTATTTTTGGATTTTTGAAGTAATTGATTTTTTTTATTTTGAAATATGTGATTTTTTTTGGATTTTTGAAATATGATTTTTTGGATTTTTAAAATATGTGATTTTTGGATTTTTGAAAGATGATTTTTTTGGATTTTTGAAAGATATGATTTTTTGTATTTTAAAAATATGAATTTTTTGGATTTTGGAAATATCTGCCTTTTTTGGATTTTTGAAATATGTGATCTTCTTTGGATTTTTTGACAACATTTGATTTTTTTTGAATTATGTGATTTTTTTGGAGTTTGACAATATTTGATTTTTTGGATTTTTTTTCTTTTTTTTGACATCTAGTTCTGCCCCGATAACGAGGGTCCTACCTATTCCACTAAGAATCCCCCGAGGTTGGCGTGCATTAAAGGTGACAATCTCTGGCCGAGCCTACCCTATCAATATGATGGTGCCTCTCTTAAGGCCATACTCCGGGTATGCTCTAGTCCTTTGAGGGAGAGAGAGAATTGTAGTTGGAGGTAAGCCAAGCATAAGGATAGAAGTTTTTAGTGCTCGAATCTCTCCCATGACGACCCGGTCAGAGATTCGGTCTATTGCGCCAAGGCTTTGTGTCCATCATCGAACCTTTATCCATTCTAAGCACGCATACGACCTGGCTCATAACGTCCCGTGGGGAAACTATACTGTCACTCTTGCCATGCCTAGTTTGATATTTCATTTTTCTTTGGAGCAATTTGACGTTGCACTTTGTGCTTTTGATAGACGTGTTGGCTTTTGCCTTGATTTATGCTACTTTCCTTTGATTGAATTTTATTTTCTTTCCTTTTCTTTTTCTTTGTGGAATCAGGTCATAATGGACTACCCCTATTTGACCTCCTCTCGTTGGTGTGTCTAGGTTGGTCATCTCCCCCTTATTCACCCCTTGCCCCTATACTAGGCCGAAGAGGGAAGAGCAGGGACTTTCACTTCCCCTAGGCATGGCCAACGGAGAAATGGGTTTACATAGTAGAGGAAAACCTGACCAGAGTTGTCGTGTCGTGTGTGATCGCCATGCTCAGGGTCCTCTTTCACGATCAAGGGAAAAGACGCCTTGCTACCGGGTTGGCGCTAGCTTGACTCTAAGGGTAAAAGCGCTTAAGATACAACCCATTCTAAGCGTGAGACAGCTCCTCACCTTCCGCATTAACTAGACGATATGCGTTCCCTAGATAAGCCTCTTTCACCACAAATAGACCTTCCCAGTTAGGCTGCAGTTTAGACCTAGGACCTCTAGACCTAATGAATTTGTGTTTCAAAACCATATCACCTATTTGAAATTTGTTCTCGATTACCTTCTTTTGAAAATAACGCAAGACACTCTTTTAAAAAATAGACACGTGATCGGCCGTATTCAGCCTCTTCTCATCCAAGAGTTCCAGCTGGACGAGCAACGCCTCTAGACGTTCGTCGAGATTAAGTTCCTTATCGAGCTGCACCCTTAGGGAAGGGATCAAGATCTCATATGGGAGCAACGCCTCCATCACGTAAGTGAGAGCATAGGGGGTTTGCCCCGTAGGAGCATAGACGAAGGTGCGATAAGCCCATAGAGCTTTCACTAATCGCTCAGGCCAATTAACAAATTTATGAGATTCGCACATTTCTTTATGATTTTGAGAAGGGTTTTATCAGTGGCTTCGGCTTGACTGTTGCCTTGAGGATAATATGGAGATGAATGATGCAATGCAATATTGAACTTCTTACAGAGGTCCTGAAGCTCTTGAGAGATGAACTAGGGCCCATTGTCGGTGACGATGTTGCTTGGCACTCCGAACCGCGAGATGATGTTCTTCAGGATGAAGCGCCACACCGTGGTTGTTGGATCTTTGCGTACACTTCTACCTCAGCCCATTTGGTGAAGTACTCAGTGGCGGTAAGGATGAAGGATTTTTGCTTGGTCTGAGAATTGGGATCACCTAGCGGGCCTACAATGTCGAAAGCCCACATGGAGAATGGCCAAGGAGCAGAGATAGGATGAAGAGATGAAGCAAGAGCAAGGATTTTATCAGCATGGAGTTGGCATTTAAGACACCTCCGGACATAGAGGGAGCGATCTTCCTCTAGAGTGGGCCAATAATAACCTTTCCTAAGGATCTTCTTCGCTAAAGCCTGGCAATTGACATGACCTCCACACTCGTCGGAATGGGCTGCTTCGGCCACCTTCCAAGCTTCATCATCATCTAGGCACCTCATGAGCATCCCATTGAGAGTGCGCCTGTACAATATTCCAGCAATGATGGTGTACCTCGAGGCAGCTCTTCTAATAGCCTTACGTTGTTCGGCACTTGCCCCTTCTGGGAATGATCCGTCCTTACAATACAGCTTGAAGGGGCATGATCTCGTGCTTGTCCTGAGCTGGGAGGATGATCACCGAATAGTGAACTGCAGAGAAAGGGAAACGAATCAGGAGGCCCAGGGATGGTTCCCTGGGGAAAATCCTCCGATGCTTAAGTCAGTAGAGCAATGGTGGAAGGTATTGAGGGAGGTAGAAAGATGTGCATGAGATCCCCCAACACCAAAGTGGTGAAGTGGTTCCTGCTCAGGGGGTTTTAGGCGTGTATTGGCCTTACCTTCCGCTGGAGGGAGTCCCTGGTTTATATAGCAAGCTCACCTGATGAGTCCCGTAAGCTGAGGAGTTTCAGGAGGGAGTTACGTCCTCATCATGGGATCGTTACGTCCTCATCGTGGGATCTTCATGGCCTTGAGGGATCATGGATCCTTTATCCCCATAAACTCTTGCTCATAAAGGGCTCTCAACGGCTGCATGGATAAACACTTGTCAGTCGGTCCGAGCATAAGAGGTGCCAACCCTGTCCGGGCGATGGCATAGCTCGGATGCAGTCAGGTCGAAGTGGGCGCAGAGCGCTCGCCTCTATCCTGATGGAGGGATAACTCGGGCGTGGGTCTTCCTCCATTCTGATGCTCGGGCCTTCCGAGCCTAAGGGCCGCCGAGGAAGGGTGGGTTCCCGAGTGATCTTTATTGGGCTTTTTTACCTAAGTGGGCCCTAGGGGGCTGTCACTTGGATGAGCTGAGCCTCGTTTGGTCCTGATGGGCCTAGTTCGGTTGCTCTTAGTTGGGCTACAGAAATCCCCCTCTCCACTTGTCCCCCTCCTACTCCCGAGCTTTAGTAAGCTCGGGAGAGTAGCTGTTTGGGGTTTCGGACCAGCGTGGCTCAGGTGGGTGGAGATCTGGCGGTGTTAGGAAGCCACGTATCGTTGTCACCTGGGCCCGTGTTAATGATGATCCTGATGGATTTGAACTCAAGGGGCCCCCTTTTCTCAGAGGTCGGAACGACGCGCCGCCTCCCGTGTAGGTTTATAGGCGTTGGGCGCTTGTTGTCATTCCAGACTCCCTCCGTCTTTAGGGTTTTGGCTCTCCTTCGTTCTTTCTTTTGGGGCTCTTCGATGCGCCGTGAGGACACGATGAAGGAGCAGAGGCTTGCAGCAGCGTTTGAGGAGTTGGCGGAGATAACCGCGGATGCTGTCCGGCAGCTTCTTCTTCCCCCGAAATCTTCAGGGTCTCAAGATCGCCTTTCCTCATAGTCTTCTCCTGATTCCATGGTGGACCAGCGCTCAGAGGTTGAGGAGTGGGAGGACGAGCCGATGGCGAGGGCGCCGGTCCCGAACTGCAGCGAACTGGGGGAGGTGGATGTAAGGAGGCTGGAGCACCAGTATCGCCTGCCCCACAAGTTTAGTTTTGCCGCTGCTTCTCCATACGAGACGATCCTGGACTCTCGTACAGGCCACATCTGTATGTTTCTTCTATCGCGGAAGGGTGGATTCCTCCTTCCTTTCGAACCTTTCATTCTTCAGCTTCTTGATTTTTTTCGGTTGGCGCCCATGCAGTTGGTAGCCAACTCTTATCTCCTCCTTTCCGCCTTCCGCATTCTCTGCTGCCAGTGTTGAGTTCCTCCTTCCATGGACCTCTTCCACTATTTTTTTGAGTTGAAGCACATCCTTCGGCTGGGAAGGGCTTCTATTTCATCCAGGCGAGGCGGAATAGGAGTTGTATCTCTTTGGCGGCGAAGGATTCTTCGCATAAGGGGTGGAAGACCCAATTCTTCTGGGTGGGGATTTTTTCAGTGGAGGAAACCTGGAGGTGCCTAGTAATCCCTAATTTCCATCCTAACATCCCTCCCAGACAAGACGAGTTCCCTCCTCATGTGGAGAAGTATGCTGCCATCTTGCTGAAGCACCACCAGTCCACCGAAGAGCTGGCGACGCCGGAGAATATCGAGCGGTGTCTTCTTACGCGGCTGCATCCGTCGGGCTTAGGTGCCACAACTTAGATTCTCCTTTGGATGTGGGGGTCATCTTTCTTTTCCTGAACATGTCTTCTTCGTCGTGCAGACACCAGGCGGGAACCTCTGAAGGAGGCCGCAGAGGTGATCGAGCTTGGAGATGGCTCGGCTGCTGATGAACCGGCTGCTCCCGTGGGTTGCTCCCGAACCAAAGATAAGGGCAAGGGAGCGGCCCAGGGTGAATCCTGCAGACCGCGGGGACCCAAGCGTAAGGACCCTGTAGAGAGTATGATCCGGGCCGCTGCGAGGGCCAGGAAGCGGGCCAAGAAGGCCGGGGTCGTACCCGCAGTCGGAGGTGACCTTACTGCGGCTCACCCCTCTGCCGAGCATGATGGGGCCGACCCTACCGGGCGAGCTCTCCCACCAGCCGAGCTAGAGGGGGCCGAGGAGGCCGGGGCTGCCCCTGCGGGCGGCGACGACGCGGGCTCGGCTCTTCCTTCGGCCAGAACCGAGGGGACCGAGGATGCTCTCGTGACTGGCAGCGGGGCTGACCCGGCTCTCCCCTCGGCAGGAGCCGAGGGGGCCGTGGATGACGTTGGGGATGCTGTGATCGCGGTCGAGGCTGGCATTTCGGGCGATGGTGCAGGTGGCGAGCCGGTCCAGGTTGAGGGGCCGCAAGATGATCTGGCCGAGGCGTGAGGGGCGACCGAGGTAGGGGCTCGATCCGAGCCACACGGTGGGGCACCAGGCGATAGGGGGTTCTTCGTTCCGGCGGCCTTGGAGAGGCTTGGTATCTCGGGCCCCCTGCACCAGGTATGCCGCGGTATAGCCGTAAAGGTGACTGGGGGAGGTAGGCAGTACTCCCCATCCACGGCTCTCACCGGGGTTATGGAGGGCGACCTGGCCCTGGCCAAGATGGGGGCTACTTTGGCGGAAGCGTACGCTCGGTCGGAATGGGAGCGAGCGAACCTGGCCTGGACCCTTGGTGGGTCAGACAGGAGGTTGGCTTGGCTCACCGAGAGCATGATGGGCTTCAGCTGGAGCTCTCCTCAGTCAAGGGGCTGATGCGGTCGAGCCAGGTGGAGACTCGGGCACTAGCTGAGCAGCTAGCCAAGGCTCGTGAATCGCTCGAGAGGAAGAACAAGCTTCTCGAGGAGGAGCGTCTTGCACGCGCTGAGCTGGATGGCCAGTGGGAGACCGAGTGGGCCGAGCTGGTGGACCGAGTGGAGGAAGCCGAGCGCCTTCGGCGGGAGGCCAAGGCTGATCGAGCAGAGGCGGAGAAGCAGGTGGCGGCGGCGGAGCAGCGGACTGCTGAGGTCGAGCGAAAGTCAGTCGAGGCGGAGCGGAGGGAGACCGAGCTCGCTGGTAGGGTGGGATCGGTCGGGGCGGAGGCTCTCGAGCAATACAAGAGCTCAGAGGCCTACCGGGTCGACCTTAAGGAGGTTGCCGTCCTCTACGAGCTAGGACTTCGTCGGGGCATCTGCAAGGGGTTCCACATGGCTACGACCGGGCCATCTCTTACGCCGAGGAGCAGGCGTCCGGAGTGGTTAACTTCCCGTCCGGAAATGTTATGACTCGGACCTATCATCCTCTAGTTCCTCTACTTCGGCGTAGGATGAAGAGGGTCACGAGGGCTCATCATCCGAGGGGTCGCCAACTCCGGATG
The DNA here is from genome assembly GCA_022559845.1 of Amorphophallus konjac. Taxonomy (NCBI): domain Eukaryota; kingdom Viridiplantae; phylum Streptophyta; class Magnoliopsida; order Alismatales; family Araceae; genus Amorphophallus; species Amorphophallus konjac. The sequence continues at coordinate 110,323,589 of CM040119.1, read as the reverse complement.
CCTCAGGAGGGCACGCAACCGAGGCAGTTCCCACGCCGGTGGGGTCAGTGCCAGGGTCGGCCGTCGCCGAAGCTGCCGGGGGCAGACCGCTCGAGCCCTCTACTTCCGGGCTTCAAGGTGGGCTAGAGGCCTGATGTATCTACTTTGCTTCTTCTTTTTGTATGCCTTTTTCCTTTTTGAAAGAAAAACTTACTTTTTTGTGTAGAAATAAATAAGGCAGTAGTGTTATGATGAAGACTTATCTGTTCCGTATCGCCATTGCCGTATTTCGTTCAGCGTATCTGCGGTGGTTGGAAAGGGCCGATACTTCCTGCGTGAATCTCGCATGATGGTTGGGTGAGCGTCTGACAGGGTGTCTTTCCGTTTTCTCATGCTTTGAATGCCTGGCCACTTCGTGTATCCCGCTGGGGCGAAGATGAGAAGTTTGAGGTGACCATTCGTAGGGAGAAATCCCTTTGGCGTGTTTTTGAGGATAGAATCATTTAAGGCAAGTAGCCTCCCTTTGCCTAAAAAAGACCTGAAGGGCGTCCCTTCCTCTCCACCGCTTAGGGTTTTTCCTGACAGTCTTTCCTCATTCCTTCTTCACGTAGCGTTGTGCCGTTGTATTCGAAGCATGGAAGACATTCCGGAGGATGAGGCTGCCGACGATGGGGGGAAGAGAGTTCTTGCTGCTCCAGACTTGAAGAGGGTTCGACGGCCGCAGACAGACTTGAAAGGGTTCGACGTGCGGAGGCACCTCATTTTCCCTTTATCAGTTCTGGCGGCGCTTGCAGGGGGGCGAGATGGAGGACGGATGGGGGCATCAGACATCCCTGCCTCCCGTCCCTTCCTGCTCGCTTCACGGATGGGAGGAGGAAGCCAACTAAGCTCCATCCCTTCCGGGCTTTCCCCTACCTCCTCGTCCAGCTCTGCTAGTTTCTTTTTCTTTCTCGCAGCCTCTTTTTCCCTCTTATGCTCTACTCCTCCTTTCTTTCACTCTTCGGAGGGTGGCTGCACTCTCTTTCTTCCAAAGAGTTGGCAGTTTGGCGGGGAAGATGCTTTCATATGCATTCCCTCTCCCCCTTCTCTTCCAAGTTCAACTTAGAAGGTAGCCTTCTCTTTCCTAATCCCTCTGTCACCTTTGTCTCGAGCTATCCGAGCCAATAGGGTCGACTATCCTTTATCCGAGCCAGTTTCTACACGAGGCAGAGTCAGTGGCTGGACGCAGGAAGGTCATCCGAGTCAGCCGAGCGAAGGGCTCATACGACGGCGCTAGACGGATTTTTTGCTTTTTTGACATGTATTTTCTTGGCTTCGGCCTTCCTGATGTACAAGCGGGTTGTTTGAATAAAAGAAAAGAACCTTTTGCCTTATCTCATGTCGTTTGCACAATGTTCAGCGTTCAGAAGTAGAACTTGCGTAATGTAGTTGCATTCCAGGTCCGAGGGATGAGCTCTCCTTCCATCGTAGATAGACGGTATGCTCCTTTTCCGAGCATATCGACCACTCGGTAGGGGCCTTCCCAATTAGGGGATAACTTGCCCGCCGCCTCAAGTGGTCGAGAGGCTTCGGCTTTCCTGAGGATGAAGTCTCCCGGCTGGAAGTGTCTGTCTCGGACTTTGGCATTGTAGTATCGAGTGAGGCGGCGTCGATATTCCGTTGCTCTGATGCTAACAATCTCTCGGACTTCATCTGCTAGGTTGAGGTTTTCGAGCAGTTTCTGGTCGTTTACCTCGGACGAGAAGCAGATGACTCGGAGGGAGGGGTTGCCAATCTCCAACGGGATCACGGCCTCGGTACCGTACACCAGCTGAAATGGGCTTTCACCGGTTGCCATTCTGGGAGTCGTTCTATGCGACCAAAGTACGTTCGGCAATTCCTCGAGGCAGCTGCCCTTGGCTTTGTTGAGCCTAGTCTTGATGCCTTTTAAGATAGTCTTATTGGCATTTTTGACCAGCCCGTTTGATGTGAAACCGACCTTAGACCTATTTGCAAGCATTCAAGTTTGAGCAGCGGACTCACACTAGCGAGCTCACCCGTATGGTGCACACTATTACCCGATGGCGACTAGGCGATGTTGGAGAGGGTCCGAGGCGGGACCTTTGGGCTCCAATGGTTGGCTAACTTGGGAAGAACCCCAAATGGGCCTAGGATGCCCAAATCATGGGCGGCCAACACACCAAGGGTGTGGGTTAAGTGGATTCACTCTCAACTTGCCCGCGGTGGCCACTCACGGTACTAGCAATTTGGGCCGAACTCTCACTCTCCGTCCGACGAAGCAATAGCAATAATACTAAGCTAAGCAAGTGATTAAACCAGTAAGAGAGGGACCGAGGCTCACCTAGCCGGCGTGAAGACGCCGACTCCGGCCGGAGACGTGGGCGAGCGGGGAGGCGAGGGTATGTACCCGCACGCCGCGTCGATTGAAGCTTCCAATCTGCGACTTAATAATTACATGAACTACACCCCATGCAAGGTGGGGGGATATTGTGGTGGGGATTATGCTTAATACATCCAAAACTACCTCCGCGCAAGGAGGGGCCTTCAGCCGGCCAAGCGGGGTGGGGAGATATGCAAAGATAACCGACTTCCCGAGCTTCGCCGATTCTGCCTAGCTTCTGTATTTCTGGATAGAGGGTCGATGTCGATGCTTCCAATAATTCCACCGAGCTCAGAATCTGATGAGACTTGCGCCAAAAGCTTTCTAACAGGTTGAGGATGATGTCTGAATTTTGGCAGGAGCTCTGGAACTCAGGGCTGGTCAGGCAAGCGACTGGAACATGTCATCAGCTTCTTCCTCTGGCTGGTGCAGAACTGGTACAGCAGGTTGCAGAGGGTACCACGGACGCTTATGAACTCCAAATGTGATGAGCCTGGCGGTGACGTCCTCGTGGTCGGAGTAGCTTCGAGTAGGAGTTGACGGGGCCCCAATTGGAGGTCGGAGGGGAGAATGGTGGTCGGATATGTGAGGACAGGTCAAACCTGGACCTGCAGGTGGCTGGCTGCAACCTTCGACGAAGAAATTAGTAACTGATAGCTCCGGTGGTCGAATGAGGTCCTTCTTCTTGGAGGTGAAAGCTAACAGGAAGTAGTCTCTGCCCTCCAAAAATGGCTCTCAGAGCCTTCACAAGCTAGCCGTGGCAGCTTCTTCTTTCAGCTTCTGGTCTGCAGGCTGGGACAGCAGACGCAGTTGGACGAGATCGGCTCCCCCGATCAGATCCGACCTCGGAAGCCGGCGAAACCACTTCAGTTGGAAAGCTAACTTGCAGAGGATTCCGGAGATGTAGGCCTTGCCACTTGAATCTCTGTAGTTCTGCTGCCTGAAACAGAGACAGATTAAGGGGAAGAAGAAGAAGTGGGGAAGGGGATGGCCAAGAGAGCAAGTGGTGGGAAGGGTGTCTAATGGCTAAAGGAGGGAGATGAGAGGAGTTTAGGGGTTGTGGAGGTTAGGGAGAAGAAGGTGGGGAGGGTGAAATGGGCTGGAGAAGGGGGCTGGAGCTGCAAGTGGTGGTGGTGGGAGGGAGAGTGAACACAAGAGAGAAGGTGGGTGTGAGTAGAGGTGGGGGCGAACTTGGCCCAAGGGGAGAGAGAGGGGGTTCGACCTAGGGAAGAGAGGGTGAGGAGAGATGGGAGGGAAATTCAAATGGGCCTAGGAAAGAGATCCTTCATCCTTGGGGAGGTGAGGAGGTGCTTAGGGAAGTGGAGGGAAGTAGGTGGTGGTTGGGAAGTAGGGCTTGGATTGGTGGAGGGTTGTGGGAAGTTGTGGAGTATTAAAGGAGGTAGGTGGTAGTTGGATTTGAATGAGAGAGGGGGGGAGGAGAGAGGGGAGGTTCGCCCCTTTCCTTGTGGGAGAGAGAAGGAGAGCTAGGGAGAGAGAGAAGTGGAGTAATGAGAGACTTGAAAGGGATTTCTTCAATATTTCATCAAAATTGTTACATATGAGGAGTGGGGTGGCCTATTTATAGGCACATGACTTTTTTCACAAAGGACCCTAACAAAAGACACAATGACTAATAACCGAAGGGAAGGGGGTGTCCATGGGCCTAGCCCAATGAGATGGGCCCAATAGCCTATCTAAACAACACAATGACTTAGGACATTGGTAGATAACCTACTAACCTAGGTACATGACTCAAATAAAGGGAAAATTACATGATTAAGACTCAAATAAAAATAAGAAAATTACATGACTCGACTCACAAACACTTGAGAAACATAATGGCGCTTGCCGACGAACAATCCGAGTCCGGAGAAAATGTGGAGGGGCAAGGGATGCCCTCATCACCGTTAGCCTGAGGGTGGGCGACCGAAGTGAAGTGATTACGAATGTTGAGGTCGGCGCATCTGTCTCGGAAATACCGAGAATCAAATTGCCGACCATTATCGCTCACTATCACCTGGGAGATGTCGTAGCGGCAGATGATCGACTTCCAGATGAAATTCTAGACGATTGTCTGGGTGATCCTTGCAGTGGCTTCGGCCTCGATCCACTTAGTGAAGTAGTCGATGGCGATGATAATGAACTTCTTCTGGGCCTGGGCCGTGGGGAATGGCCCGAGGATGTCGATTCCCCAGTGAGCGAAAGGATAAGGCTCGGCTAGGGTGATAAGCTCCGTTGTTGGCTGATGGACCACGTGGTCGAATCGCTGGCAATGGTCACAACGTTGTGTATAGGCCGAGCAGTCACGTTGTAGGGTGGGCCACCAATAACCTTGCCGTAGCAAGATCCTGGTGAGCGACCTTCCCCCCAAATGCGCTCCGCACAGACCTTCGTGAACTTCTTCGATTGCTCGGTTGGCTTCGTCGGTGCTGAGGCACTTCAAAAGAGGGCCGGAGAAGGATCTCTGGTAGAGTGTGCCATCAGAGTGATGAATCGTCGAGCTTGGTATTTCAATCATTGGGCTTCCTGAGGGTCGGGAGGCTCCTGGGAGTCTTGAAGCCACGACAGGTAGTGGGTACACCAGTCGCTTGGGGAGGCCGAGTCAACAGCTAGGAGGTCTGAATCGATGCTCGGGCGCTCTAGCTCTTCGAGAAGGACCGATCGAGTACCCTCGGGGTCAAGAGAGGAGGCCAGCCGAGAGAGGGCATCCGCTTGGGAGTTTTCCTCTCGAGCTATTCGGACTACCTCAAAACTCTCGAACTGTTATGCCACAGTCTTGACCAGTTGGAGTTATTTGATCATCGGTGCTTCCCGAGCTTCATAATAACCGTTGACCTGGCTAGCGACCAGTTGGGAGTCAGTGTGAATCCTGACTCGCTCAGCCCCTAACTGCTGGGCCATGCGGGCTCCCGATATGAGGGCCTCATACTCGGAAGCGTTGTTGGATGCTTGGAAGTTGAACTTCAGGGCGTACTGTAGCTCTGCTCCTTCGGGGGACTTCAGGAGGATGCCGGAACCGCTTCTGGCTGAGTTGGAAGATCCATCGATGAATAGTTCCCAGGTCGGCCAGGGCGCAAACGGAGATCTTTATTTAGTCGGGATGGTGCTCTCGGCGATGAAGTCAGCGAGCGCTTGGCCTTTGATAGCCGAGCGAGGCCGATACGATATATCATAGGCCCCGAGCATGATGGCCCACTTGACGAGGTGTCCTGAGGCTTCAGGGTGAGCGAGGATCCTCTTCAATGGTTCGCCGGTCAGCACGGTGATGGAGTGCCCTTGGAAATAAGGTCAGAGGCGCTTGGCTGAGGTAACCAACGCTAGCATGAGTTTCTCGGTTGTGGGGTACCTTTTCTCAGCCTCATTGAGCACCTTGCTGGTGTAGTAAATCGGTCTCTTGATTCCTGAGTCATTTCTGACTAGGACCGAGCTAACCGTAGACGGAGTCGCCGAGAGATAGAGATGCAAGGCTTCACTTGGGATGGGTTTGGAAAGCACTGGGGGCGAAGCCGGGAACTCCTTAAGCTCGACGAACGCTCTTTGGAATTCCTCATCCCACGAAGCCACGGGTTTGGATAGCAGATGCCATTTTGGGCCCCCTCAATAGTTTGAAGAACGGTAGGCATCGTTCAGCCGCGCGGGACAGGAATGTGCTGAGCACAGCAATGCGCCCGGTAAGGCGTTGAACGTCTTTGATGCAGGTGGGTGGGCGCATGTCCAGGATTGCCTGGACCTTGTCAGGGTTGGCCTCGATCCCACGCTGGGTGACTAAGAAGCCCAAGAATTTCCCAGACCTTACTCCGAAGGCGCACTTGGCGGGGTTGAGCTTCATGTTATACTTCAGAAGGGTGTCGAAAGTTTCTTCTAGGTCGGCGAAGTGGTCCTTGGCCTTGGGGGTCTTCACAAGCATGTCGTCAATATAGGCCTCGACATTCTGACCAAGCTGTCCCTTGAACATATGGTTGACCAGCCTCTGGTACGTGGCTCCAACGTTCTTCAACCCGAAAGGCATCCGGGTGTAGCAGTGTACGCCGAAGTCGGTGATAAAGGCGGTCTTCTCGATGTCTTCGGGGTGCATTCTGATCTGGTGGTAACCTGAATAGGCATCCAGGAAGCTGAGTATCTCATTACCCGAGGTTGAATCAACCAGTTGGTCGATGCTCGCTAAGGGATAGCAGTCCTTTGGAGTAGCCTTGTTCAAGTCGGTGAAGTCCACGCACATCCGCCACTTTCCTGAAGCTTTTGGCACCAGGACGACGTTAGCTAGCCACGTCGGGTACAAGACTGGTCTAAAAAGGCCAGTCTTCTACCCCTTGGTGACATGCTCCTTGATAATCGCCTGCTTCTCTGGCGCATGCTTCCTTCTGCGTTGTTGCATGGGCTTCATGGTTGGGTCGAGGTTGAGCTTATGCACCACCGTCTCTTCCAGTATCTCGGGGAGTTGATCATCATACCATGCAAAGACCCGGATGTACGCAGAAAGAAACTCTTTGTATTGTTGTTGAACCTCAGATGTTAGGTCGGCTCCGATCTTTACTCCTTGGGTCGGGTCGTCGTTTAAGAAAACCGCTAGCAATTCGCCTCCAGGCTCGGCGGTTGCGTATTTTTCCTCTACTTCCCGGGGGCCCTTGTTCTTCCCGTCCGGCCTTGTGGCTTCAACCGAGATATTGTAGCACCTTCGGGCCATTGCCTGGTTACCTCGGAGTTCCCCCAACCCATTTTTGGTGGGGAATTTCATCTTTTGGTGATAGGTAGAAGGCACCGCTCTCGTTCGGCTGAGGATTCCTCGGCCGAAGATTGCGTTGTATGCTATCATACCTTTGATCACTATGAAGTCCACCATGACCGTAACGATTTTGGGTGGGGTGCCAAGAGTAACCGGCAGGCTTAGGGCTCCCTCGGGATAAGTGGCCTGGCCATTGAACCCACACAGGGGGGTTCGGATCGAGCGGAGTTTAGACGGATCCTCCCCCATCTTAAGGAAAAATTCGTAGGATAGTACATCAGGGGCACTTCCATTGTCAACTAGAATCCTGTCTATGTTACAATGGTTTATTGTGGCCGATATCACTAGGGCGTCGTCATGCGGGGTGCTCAGCCCCTCCAGGTCTTGGTCGGAGAAGACTATGACTTTGGGCTCACTCGGCGGGGCCTTGGGAAGCTCGATGGCTCGGCTTGCCCGCTCAGCATGATGCTTCCTTCCTCGGCCACTATCTCCTCCTGATGCAGCTCCTCTGGTGATGACGTTGATGTGGACCCCTCGGGGGGCCTTGTCGATCTCCTCTGGGGCTCCTCGGTCTTCCTGGTGCCCGGCTATGAACCGGGAGAGGTTCCTTTGACGAACGAGACGCTTGATCTCATCCTGGAGCTGATGGCAGTCGCCGGTGTGATGCCCGTGGTCACTGTGGAACAGGCAATGCTTGATGCGACTGCGGTTCTTCAACTTCATTGGCTCGGGTTGGCGGAGGAGGCCCGAGCCTTTGATGTCTTCATAAATCTCGTACACTGGAGCGATTAGGGGAGTGTACCACTCGTACTTCCGTGACGGTTCCTTGAGTTCCCCATCTCGGTTCTGCCTTTTTTCTTGACCCGAGCTTGGCTCTGGTGCCCGCTTCTTCTCCCCCTCCCGACCCGAGTCAGTTGCGTCTCGGCATGCACTGAGCACTTCTTCGCACTCGGCGTGGCGCAATGCCAGAGTCACTAGCGTAGCAAGGGTCGAGGGAGGGTGGAGGACAAGCTCACGGTGGAGGTTCTCGTCGCAGGTGCGCCCGGTCAGAGTGGTTATGGCCGAGGCGATGTCCAGGCGGGGGATCCTCAGGGCTTCCGATTTGAATCGAAGAATGTAGGTCCAAAGTTTCTCCCCTTGCGCCTGTTTGAGGGCCAAAAGCCCCGCTACCGACCTTGGGGGACCGCTGCTGGCGAAACTCTCCTTGAATACTTGCCCGAATTGCTTGAAGTCTCGGATGGATCCGAGGGCGAGGGCCCGGAACCATGCTTGGGTGCCTTGGACCAAGGTGGTCGCAAAGGCTTGGCACTTGATGGCGTCGAACGCTCCGTGAAGGGTCATCAGAGCTTCGAAGCTGTCGAAGTGGTCGGCCGGGTCACCCTGGCCGTCGTAGGGCTTGAAGGTCGGGATGGAGGCTCTGGGAGATACCTCTGCCTTCAAGATATGGTCAGAGAATGGGGATCTCTCCTCATCCTCTGGTGGAGAGGTCTTCTGCAGGGCTTGCAGGGCGCGCTCCTGCTCTGTAAAATGCCTCTCAAATTCTCGCAGTCGGAGGGATAGCTCTGACTGTCGCTGCACCGTAGGGCTGAGGGGGCGTGAAGGCAGGCTGTCCTGGCACTCCCTGGGGACTTCGATCTCCGGGAGGGGACGGTGTGCCCCATGCCTGCCCCGCTTCAGCGTGGAGGAAGCCTCTTGCTCCGGAGGGGGGGCTTGCGAGGGTCCTCCTACTTTGTTGCGGATGAGTTGCTACCCTCGGAGGGTGAAGCGGCCTCCGGTGGTGTGCTGGGACTCATTCTCACGGGGAGGGCTCTCCGGAGGGGCGCGTGACCTTCCATCCCTGGCCGCCTAGGTCCACATGAGTTCCACGAGGACGTCCAGTTTCGCGTTGAGGGCTTGGAAGGCGTCGGCACCGCTGTTGAGCGGTAGCCCTACCGTCGTGGGAGGAGGGGGTGGCAGCCCGGTCACAGGGGGAAGGGGCGGTCTATCGGTGGGAGTGCTGGCACTGGAGGGGGGGTTTTTGGAGGCCTGTAAGGGGCCTTCCCCCGCCGCCACCATGGCCTTTCCAATGTTGCCAGTGGACCTCCTCCCTGAACTTCTTCTCACCATACTGTCTCTATGGTCGTTTCCCACAGACGGCGCCGGATGAAGGGGCGTGATCTCGCGCTTGTCCTGAGCTGGGAGGATGATCACCGAATAGTGAACTGCAGAGAAAGGGTAACGAATCAGGAGGCCCAGGGATGGTTCCCTGGGGAAAACCCTCCGATGCTTAAGTTAGTAGAGCAATGGTGGAAGGTATTGAGGGAGGTAGAAAGAGGTGCACGAGATCCCCAAACACCAAAGTGGTGAAGTGGTTCCTGCTCAAGGGGTTTTAGGCATGTATTGGCCTTACCTTCCGCTGGAGGGAGTCCCTGGTTTATATAACGAGCTCACCTGATGAGTCCCGTAAGTTGAGGAGTTTCAGGCGGGAGTTACGTCCTCATCATGGGATCGTTACGTCCTCATCGTGGGATCTTCATGGCCTTGAGGGATCATGGATCCTTTATCCCCATAAACTCCTGCTCCTAAAGGGCTCTCAACGGCTGCATGGATAAACACTTGTTAGTCGATCCGAGCATAAGAGGTGCCAGCCCTGTCCGGGCGATAGGCATAGCTCGGATGCAGTCAGGTCAGAGTGGGCGCAGAGCGCTCGCCTCTATCCCGATGGAGGGATAACTCGGGCGTGGGTCTTCCTCCGTTCTGATGCTCGGGCCTTCCGAGCCTAAGGGCCGCCGAGGAAGGGTGGGTTCCCGAGTGATCTTTATTGGGCTTTTTTGCCTAAGTGGGCCCTAGGGGGCTGTCACTTGGATGAGCTGAGCCTCGTTTGGTCTTGATGGGCCTAGTTCGGCTGCTCTTAGTTGGGCTACAGAAATCCCCCTCTCCACAGCTCAATTTCATGATACCATGACAATTCTTCTTCTTCCAAGATCTCTTCTAATTCTGTCAAAGATACTTCCTTCAAACCTTTCTTCTTAGCCTTCACCTCTATAGTCTTCCTAAGGTTGTTAAACCAAGGGTCCTGAAGAGAAGGGGCGTCCAATCTCTGGACGACGATGGTCTCGGTATTTCGACTGAGAGGAAAAGACAGGGAGGAAGCAAGCGATGCCAGTGCATCAGCGATGATGTTCTAAGATCGAGGAGTATGGATGTAGATCAATTTGTGGAATTGCCTAGCCAAGAGAATGACCAAATCTTGATATGGCTTGAGCTTCGGTTCACGAGTGCAGTAGGTGGATAGGACTTGGCGTAGAACAAGCTGAGAATCTCCTATGATGTTCAAGTAGCGCGTGCCTAAGAGGTAGGCATGCTTCAATCCGGCCAGGAGAGCTTCGTACTCAGCGATGTTGTTGGTAGCAGGAAAGTAGAGCTGATAAGCGAGAGGAATCGTCACTCTTTCTGGAGTGAGGAGAATGGCACCTATCCCTCGGCCTTGAGATTTGAGTGCACCATCAAAGTGCAGAGACCAGAAGGGGTGGTGGGTAAGAACAGCAAGATGCTCATCAGGGAACTCATCCTCAATAGAGTTAGTGCAGGGAATAGGAAGATGGGCTAGATGCTCAGCAATGGCACATCCCTTGATTGCCTTCTGAACGACAAATGTGATATCAAACTGAGAGAGGAATCTCTGCCAGCGAGTTAACCTGTAGCATCCTTAAATTTTATTATAATATCCCCATATAAATTAATTGCTTTTTTTTCAACTTATAAAGAAATTATTAAAAATCTAGAAAAAAATATGTATCTAGTTTAAAATTAAATTTCTAGCAACTTTGTCTTCAGGTAAGAGCCCAAAATAAAATTGGTTAAGGTCCAATTTCACGTTTTAGCAGATTTTCGTTGGTTTAGGAGACCTAGTTTAACCATCTTGATTTGGGTCCAATTCTAGCCCATTTGCCCTCCAATTGGAGCCAAACCCTAGCCCATTGTTAGATCCTTGTTTTCCCTTCGAAAACCCTAGGTCTAGACTCTTCTACTGGTGGCGGCGGCGGCGGTGGATTAGAACCCCATCCGAAGTTTTCACTGGAGTTTCCTCATTGGACTCTTTAACCAAATTCGATCGCTAGATGTCCCTATAAATTCTATATATTTAGGGCTTTCGACCCTCTGGAACCCTATTTGCACCAGTGGCGGGTGGCGTGACCGATCGTGACCGGACGAGGGAGAATTTGGGCATTTTAGGAGCGGTACCAAGGGTTCCGGCGACCCCTTTCTTCCTCCTTCATTTATTCAAGCAAAGGTAGGTGTCTCTCAGGCTAAACAAAATTCTTATTATACCATCTTGTTCGTTTTCCTAAGCCTTTTCTTTTGATACCTAAATGCCTAAATTTCATGCATCATGTTGCCCTAATTTCATGTTTTACTCCTAGGTATACACAAAGGGTAACTTCCATGTTAACTAGTCTTATGATGAATTTAATCGTTTTAAGTCTTAATCAAAGAATGCCATCTTATACGATTTTTTATGCTCTTTCTAATGGTAGTATTTTCCCTAATTTTTGTTCACTCTATCATGAAAAATCAAAGTTTTTAACGTAGCATGTCGAGGTTCACCGTCGATGGGTCTCGGGTTGAGTTGACGGTTCTTTCAGTGACCGCTAAAACTCTGGCGGTCACACGATAAACCGCCACCAGGGTCTGGCGGCCCCACGATAAACCGCCACAGGCCCTGCATTTTTAAATTTATAAGATTGATGTATATTTATTTTCCGATATGAAACGGCCCCACGATAGATCGTTTTATTCTTATGGCGGCCCTTATATAGACCGTTACCATCATCTGGTAGCGTGTTTTAAACTCTAATTCATGCATTTTTTTAACCAGGAGCTTACTATGTTTTGATATGACATCTTGACCTGTAACAATGCAGAACAAGATATTAATGATTAGAGGCATAATTTCCATTATTTTCCATGAAAGTTGTTGACAATCATCAGTTAAATGATCATATGAAACTTGATAAAAGCTTGGTTAATAATCTTGTCAATTTGAACCTTGCTATTATAAATTGTTATATTATCGGCGTTATTGTTCGACAGTCATGAAACTCTGCTGGGATTGACTGATCGCATCGTCTCGTTTTTCATGTTTTTCTTGCCTCAAATCTTGTAATAGTTGGGACTCTCCGTCGGATATTTCTTCCGTCGGACTAGGACCACTATTATGAGACCTCCGTAAGACCCCGTGAGCCTGGGATTCCCACCAAGATGCCGGGCAGGTTGTACCCCAAAGACCTGAACCCATAAACGTGATTTGATTCGTGTTTTGGGCCAGTCCAAACTAGACTGATCTGTGACCGTAGCGGCCCATCGTGAGACCGTTGAGTGCCTTTGGCGGCCCAAGGTTAGACCGCTACTATTTTCCTAGCCTTGTTAGTAATGGGCTTGTTTTAAACAGATCCTTTGAGCCCATTCAGTTCTAACCTGGACCAATCTGTTATTTTAGCATGTGGGCTGAACTCTTGTTCGGACCCATCCTATTTCGGGCTAAAGAAAGGACCTTTTTTTTGGGTTGACTCTAAAGCCTGCTGATACTGAACCATTAGCGGCCTAATGTTAGACCGTCAATGTCACCGTAATGGCCCAATTATCGATCGCTATAGGTGAGATTTAATATGTTTTCCCTTGTTTTATTGTTGTGTTAGCAGTCGTATCAAGGTTGGCCTTGAACTGCGAAATCTTGCTTGATCCTTGTTCACTTAAGACTCCTAGTCTTTCTACCTGATGTTCATTCCAACATTATTAGAATTTCTCTTGATCTTAGAAGTAAGTTCGTAAACTTAAACCTTAGATTTCTTGGCCATTTAATGTGGTGAATGTCTAGACTAGGATCTTTGATCCAACCTTTCAATGCCAACGCATCATAAAGGGCCCGGTCTGGTCCTGGGAGGAGCGTCCGGAAGTACTTGTGCCCCGAGGAGTTTGTAATGACAAGGTGTGGCATTGCACCGAAGTGCATGACTAGCATGATTGGTCTAAGACATTCCACTTCTACTCAATTACTTGAAATTCTTGCATGACATGATATGCGTGCTTGTTATGGCCAATTCCATCTATCATTTATGTGTAATTTCATGAAAAGTTCTTGTTATACTTGTGTTTATTCTTTACATTGAAGTCAGTATTTATTTTTCTATCTATTTCCTGTCATTTCTTCACTATTGTTCTCTTATTCATGATAAAATGGTTAATCACTTTAACTATGCATGATGATAGAGATATAAAATCCTACTAAGCTTTGCTCACCCCAACTTTTCAATCCTTTCAGGTAGTTCGGATGGGGACGTGTGCTCTGATGGGGACGGGAACGAGTGATTCCAGGAGCGAGCCATTTTAGATTTATGTTAAAGTCATGTTCTAGATTAGTTGTTGAAGTTGATGTATTTTCTTCCTTTGAACATTGATGACTTAGAAGTCCACAAGGAGTCGGGTGTAATTAAATATTTTCTCTTATTATCAATTCAGTTGGGTTAATTGTTTTCTTCATTATTAGCCTGGTGGTTTGGTCTCTTGTGGCAATGTATGCTCTAATTGACATGAATGATATAAACTGCTACGTTCCGATTCTCCACGTCGGGGCGTGACATAACCTGCTAGAAAGGACGGGTTTTTCTAAGAGATAACGGATCGGGTCCATTCTAGAGATCAGCCTAACCTGGTGGGCTAGGAAATAGTGCTTCAGCTTCTGAGCTACCCAAACTAATGCGGCACAAGTCTTCTCCATGATAGTGTACTTGGCCTCTGCCGGGTTAAACAACCTAGAGAGTTAATAAGCTACCCATTCTTTCCCTTCGTCATCCACTTGTGCTAGGACAGCTCCTAGGGAGTCCTCAATGACATAAATGTATAGGATCAGGGGTTTCCCAGGGACAAGGGGTTGTAAAACTGGGGGATTGGACAAATAAACCTTCAAATCCTCATAAACCTTTTGACAATCTTCATTCCACTCAAATTTGACCCCCACCATTAGCAATTCGTAAAACGGGCGGCACCTCTGAGAATGTTTGGATATGAATCTTCTAATGAATCGCAGGCGTCTAATTAATCCTCGAAGCTCCGTGAAGTTCTTAAGCGGGGGCATGTCCATGACGGCCTTAGCCTGATTAGGATAAATTTGAATCCCCCGTTTGCTAACTATGAAACCTAGCAGCTTCCTTGAAGATACTCCAAATACACACTTCTTGGGATTCATTTTCAGCATATACTCCCTAGCTCTCTGAAGCACCATAGCCAAGATAGCGGGGTGTTCCTCTTTGGTTTTTGACTTCAGCAAAATATCATCCACGTCAGCTTCCATGTACACATACATCACGTCGTGGAATATAGCCATCATCGCCCTTTCATAGGTGGCGCCAGCATTCTTCAATCCGAACGGCATTACCACATAGCAATAAGTGCCCCAGGGCATGGTGAAGGAAGTTTTCTCTTGATCTTTAGGAACTAGACGGATTTGGTTATACTCTGAATAACCATCCATGAATGATAAAGCTTCATACCCAACTGTGTTATCCACCAACAAATCTATATGAGGCAGCGGGAAATGATCCTTGAGATATGCCTTGTTTAAATCTCTGAAATCAATGTAAATTCGGACCTTTTCATCCTTCTTGATAACAGGGACTATGTTCACCACCCACTAAGGATATAGAACAACTTGAATGAATCTGGCCTTATGCAATTTATCAACTTCTTCTTTCATTTTCAAGGCCATGTGGGGGTGAAATCTCCTTAACTTTTGTTTAGTGGGTGTCGCCCCTAGTTTAAGCACAAGTCAGTGGAAGATGACTGTCGGTTCTGCCAGCTTTCTATATAGTGAGATAGGCAGTCGCTGTCGGCTCCGCCACGGGCTCTCCCGAACTCCGTTGTTGATAAAACCAGAGGCAAAACTTCCTGGGTTGGCCCAGGAAGACGTCAGAATTATTGGAGAATTTATTGATGACGACGACGGTCGGGGCAGGGTCAGGATCAAGACTGCTGCACTCGGCTCCTGGCAGTGTCTGGACCGCTGTTGTTGTAAGGGAAGGCTGTCACGACCACTCTCGTGCTCAGTTGACGGCGAGACTAGAACCGTTGCATTCGTAGTCGAGTTCTCTTCGAACGGAGACCCACGGGGCTGCCGGCGGAGGTCGGAGCAGACCGCGAGGGTCAGAAGAGTGGAAGAAGGTCGAATCTGTCTCCACTTGGACTGACCTGCGCACTCTAGGTAGGAAATTTGGAACTTTGTGGTTCGGGCTTCAAACGACGCTCCGCTTCTTGGAGATGAGAGGGGACTAGTAGCATAAGTCTTCAGCCAAACACCACTCCAATATCTTCAAGGTACCAGTTGTGGTAGCCTCTGCAAGCTGTAGTTGGGTGTCTGCCAGGGAGAAATTGCCTAGTCCGGCAGTGAAGACTCCTCCGGGCAGCCACGAACTCAGACGGAGGCGGAGCCACCTCCGTTGCAAAGTAGACTAGACGACGATTCCACCGGTATATGGTACACCCTCTGAATATTCTTGGTTATGACGTGGCAGCCTCAGAAAGTCGCTGGTACTCTGCTGCCTGCGAGCGGGGAATAGGCTGATGGTGTAGGGTTGTGTGTATGAGGGTGGGATGGCCAAGGGAAGCAAGGGGAAATGGGGAGGGCGACCAGGGTAGGAAGGGGGTGTTGGGGAGGGGTGAGGGGCAGCCAGCAAGGGAGGGGGATTCAAATTTGGCCTAGGGTTTGAACCCCTTCACCCTTGGGGAGATGGAATGGTGCTTGGGAAAGGGTAGTGGGTGGTTGGGGGTTGGAGGGTGGCTTGGAGATTGGTGGGTTGTCCGTTGGGGCTAGGGGTGGAGTAAAGGGGTGTTGTGGGAAGTTGTGGTGACTATTGAATGAGGGGAGGAGAGAGAGAAAGTAGGTGGGAGGGGGAGGAGAGAGAAATGGGCGCACCCTTCTTGGAGAGAGAGAGAGAGACAGGGAGAAAGGGGAGAGTCACACTCCACTTGAAGAGGGGGAAGATTTCACTCAAATGTGAATTTTTTTTCTAATTCTCAAAGTATTAGTTCTACAATGGAGGGGTTGGGGTCTATTTATAGGCACCCAACTTTTCACATGACCATACTGACCGTAGACAATCGACACAATGACTAGACAGACCAAGGAGGGGTGCCCCTGGGCCTAGCCCACTGAATTGGGCCCAATAACCTATCACACCAACCATATAACAACTAACTTAGGTAAATGACTCACTAACTTAGGTACCATACTCAAATAAGGGGAAAATTACACAGTTTATGACTCAAATAAAATATAAAAATTACATGACTAGACTCAGAAACACATGACGAACACAATGGCGCTTATCGACGAACAATCCGAGCCTCGAAAAAATGTGGAGGGGCAAGGGATGCCCCCATCATACCCCCGGGGTGGGGA
This sequence comes from Amorphophallus konjac, assembly GCA_022559845.1. Lineage (NCBI taxonomy): Eukaryota > Viridiplantae > Streptophyta > Magnoliopsida > Alismatales > Araceae > Amorphophallus > Amorphophallus konjac. Next base: position 110,307,074 of record CM040119.1, on the reverse strand, counting down.
GAACTCGACCCCGTCGAGTATGGGCCAACCGGTGAAGTGGTACACCAAGGCAGCTCCGGGCGAAGCACGATCTCCTATCTCGACCCGCGTCCATGGCCGGGGGATGGCGCTCAGCTTCTCAAAGTGGCACGGACACACCCTCATGCTGGCGATGATACCTTGCTTGCCTAGTATTGCCTCCGAGTGCACACGTCGGGCTCTCAGGCTGATTTGTGATGGCTCTCCGGGGGTATCTCTCTCAAAGGAAGGTATAGGCTCTAGGCACTCACTAGGATCCACCACGGTGCCCATATTGGGTGTCGGGTCCGCCACGTGGGAAGTGGGGTGAATCCCAAGACCCATCGATAAGTCCAACCCATAAGTCGGGTTGCCAAAGTCACTCAGAACTTGGAAAGGTTCAAGTCCTCGTGCCCTCGATTTGGAGATGACCCTAGGGTAGAGCCACTCCAATGTCTCCATCACCAAGTTGCCTACTTGGAATTCCAAGTGGCACTCACGAGTTTTAGCCCTATCTTTATGATCCTCACCGCTCGTTGTTAGATGCTTGCGTGAATGCTTATGCCATGCACTACGATGCGGTGTGGGTGTGAAATGTAAGGTATGTAAAGGTGGACCAGGGCAACCATGGATGGCCCTATCATGCTTTAATGCCACATTGACCTGGATGAGCTTGGGAGGACCAGGGCATCCATAGGTGTCCCTCTCATGCCTTAGTGTGATGAATGCTAGAGGACCCGGGCATCCATGAATGCTCCTAACATATGTAAGACCAATGATTAATGGGGGAGGGCCGCTACACCCAAATATGGACCACTCGTGCTTCCTACTTGACATGTGGGTGATATGAATGAATGGACCCGACTTACTAATCATGCCAAGTAGTGTGAGGTGCCAAGACATATGCATTCCTACTCCAAAGATGACTTCCATGGGCGGGGTTGTGCGATGGTCTTTGAGCTTCCACTCAAAAGGGTCGAAGAGATCTAGGAAGGTGATCATCTTGGAGAGAGGCTCTTCTTTGTTCCCTAGGTGAAGATCTTCCATGGTTATGGTTTCCCATATGAGGCCCGAGTCTAGGAAGTGGTGGGTTAGATCAATTAGTGCTGATTGTGGTAGGGATAGGTGGGTGGTGGGTAAGGTGGTTGGGTCACTTGGGTACCTAGAGACAGGTACTCCATGTGGTTGAGATCCCAAGTACCTTGAACGGTCAACCCACTAGAGACCTTGGACCAACTACTTGGGAGGAGGATGACTCACCACCTTGTGAGGACCTTGAGGACATGGAGTACCTCTCTCTAGGTGACCCTTATCATGATCCCTTCGATCCCTTCCTATGGGAGCCGGGATACCCAAGTGACCCAACCACCTTACCCACCAGCCACCTATCCCTACCACAATACGCACTAATTGATCTAACCCACCACTTCCTTGACTCGGGACTCATATGGGAAACCATAACCATGGAAGATCTTCACCTAGGGAACAAAGAAGAGCCTCTCTCCATGATGATCACCTTCCTAGATCTTTTCGACCCTTTTGAGTGGAAGCTCAAAGACCATCCCACAACCCTGCCCATAGAAGTCATCTTTGGAGTACGAATGCATATGTCTCGGCACCTCACACCACTTGGCATGATTAGTAAGTCGGGTCCATTCATTCATATCACCCACATGTCAAGTAGGAAGCACGAGTGGTCCATATTTGGGTGTAGCGGCCCTCCCCCATTAATCATTGGTCTTACATATGTTAGAAGCATTCATGGATGCCCGGGTCCTCTGGCATTCATCACACTCATGCATGAGAGGGACACCTATGGATGCCCCGATCCTCCCCAGCTCATCCAAGTCAATGTGGCATTAAAGCAGGATAGGGCCATCTATGGTTGCCCCGGTCCACCTTTGCATACCTTACATTTCACACCCACACCGCATCGTAGTGCATGGCATAAGCATTCATGCAAGCATCTAACAACGAGTGGTGAGGATCACAAAGAGCGGGCAAAAACTCATGAGTGCCACTTGGAATTCCAAGTAGGCAACTTGGTGATGGAGACATTGGAGTGGCTCTACCCTAGGGTCATCTCCTAATCGAGGGTATGAGGACTTGGACCTTGCCAAGTTCCGAGTGACTTTGGTAACCCGGCTTACGGGTTGGACTTAGCGATGGGTCTTGGGATTCACCCCACTTCCCACGTGGCGGACCCGACACCCAATATGGGCACCGCGGTGGATCCTGGCGAGTGCCTTGAGCCTATACCTTCCTTCGAGAGGGATACCTCCGGAGAGCCACCACAAATCAGCCTGAGAGCCCGACGTGTGCACACGGAGGCAATACTAGGCAAGAAAGGTATCATCGCCAACATGAGGGTGTGCCCGTGCCACTTTGAGAAGCTGAAGCCCCATCCCCCGGCCATGGACGTGGGTCGAGACAGGAGATCGTGCTTCGCCCGAAGCTGCCTTGGTGTACCACTTCCCCGATGGGCCCATACTCGACGGGGTCGAGTTCTCCCCACCCCGGGGGTATGATGGGGGCATCCCTTGCCCCTCCACATTATTTCGAGGCTAGGATTGTTCATCGATAAGCGCCATTGTATTCGTCATGTGTTTCTGAGTCTAGTCATATAATTTTTATATTTTATATGAGTCATAAACTGTGTAATTTTCCCTTTATTTGAGTATGGTACCTAGGATAGTGAGTCATTTACCTAAGTTAGTTGTCATATGGTTGGTTTGATAGGTTATTGGGCCCAATTCAGTGGGCTAGGCCCAGGGGCGCCCCTCCTTGGTCTGTCTGGTCATTGTGTCAATTGTCTAGGGTCAGTATGGTCATGTGAAAAGTTGGGTGCCTACAAATAGACCCCAACCCCTCCATTGTAGAACTAATGCTTTGAGAATTAGAAAAAAAATTCACATTTGAGTGAAATCTTCCCCCTCTTCAAGTGGAGTGTGACTCGCCCCTTTCTCCCTCCCGCTCTCTCTCTCTCTCTCTCTCCAAGAGGGGTGCGCCCCTTTCTCTCTCCTCCCCCTCCCACCTACTTTCTCTCTCTCCTCCCCTCATTCAATAGTCACCACAACTTCCCACAACACCTCTTTACTCCACCCCTAGCCCCAAGGGACAACCCACCAATCTCCAAGCCACCCTCCAACCCCCAACCACCCACTACCCTTTCCCAAGCACCATTCCATCTCCCCAAGGGTGAAGGGGTTCAAACCCTAGGCCAAATTTGAATCTCCCTCCCTTGCTGGCTGCCCCTCACCCCTCCCCAGCACCCCCTACCTACCCTGGTCACCCTCCCCATTTCCCCTTGCTTCCCTTGGCCATCCCACCCTCATACACACAACCCTACACCATCAGCCTACTCCGAACTCGCAGGCAGTAGAGTACCAATGACTTTCTAAGACTGCCACATCACCACCAAGAATCTTCAGAGGGCGTACCATATACCGGTGGAATCGTCCTATAGTCTACTTCGCAACGGAGGTGGCGCCGCCTCCGTCTGAGTTCGTGGCTGCCCGGAGGAGTCTTCACCATCGGACTGGGCAATTCCTCCCTAGCAGACACCCAACTGCAGCTTGCAGAGGCTACCACGACCAGTACCTTGAAGATATTGGAGCGAGTTTGGCTGAAGACTTATGCTACGAGTCCCCATTCATCTCCAAGAAGCGGAGCGTCGTTTGAAGCCCGAACCACAAAGTTCCAAATTTCCTACCCAGAGTGCGCAGGTCAGTCCAAGTGGAGACAGATTCGACCTCCTTCCACTCTTCTAGCCCTCGCGGTCTGCTCCGACCTCCACCGGCAGCCCCGTGGGTCTCCGTTCGAAGAGAACTTGACCACGACTGCAACGGTTCTAGTTTTGCCGTCAACTGAGCATGAGATTGGTCATGACAGCCTTCCCTTCCAACAACAGCGGTCCAGACACTACCAGGAGCAGAGTGCAGCAGTCCTGATCCCGACCCTGCCCCGGTCGTCGTCGTCATCAAGAAATTCTCCAATAATTCTGACACCCTCCTGGGCCAACCCAAGAGGTTTTATCGCTGGTTTCGTCAACAACGGAGTTCGGGAGAGCCCGTGGCGGAGCCGACAGCGACTGCCTATCTCACTATCCAGAAAGCTGGCAGAACCGAGAGTTATCTTCCACTCGGCTTTTGCTTAATTCCCAGAATTGATAATGAGGACTCTCGGTTACCGAGGCCCCTCCTACTCATTTTTCTGCCCCTGGGGACCGGCTTGGTCCATCCCTGCAATTAAGCGCTGAGACCTCTTCTCGGCTGATAGCCTAGCTTCAATATGATCTTCCGACCTTTAGAACCCTTATCTCGGGCTTCATCCTGACATTCACATGCGCGACGGCTGGCTTGAGTGGTGCATATGCCCAGGGAAAATTAAGGTCCAAAACTGAAATAACAGGACCATTACTGGGCCAGAGTGTTGGTAAGATCTTCTCTGAAATGGCTTTGACTGACTGAACCGTGGAAATGCTTTTGACCTTCACCACCCTCCCTTGAAAAGGGAATTTAAGGCACTGATGGGCAGTAGACGGCACGGCATTAAGATTGTCAATCCAAGGTCGACCCAGAATAGCTTTGAACATGGGGTCAATGTGGAGCACATTAAATTCAATGGCATTGTGAGCGGCCCAAGTTCAGCTTGAATAGTGACTACCCCGTGGCACTGCCTCCTTGAGTTATCATATGCTGCAATAGTGGTCGGGGTAGGCCTTAGCAGATCTTCTGAAATGTTGCATCCCCTCAAAGTGCTGAGGGGACAGACATTGATAGAGGCCCCAGTATCTACCAGCGTCGCATCTATGCTTACTTTGTTCAAGATGATAGAAATGCATAGCGGCATCTAACGAGCTTCAGGTGGTGCTAGCTCGGTCTCTAAAAATGTAATAGCTGGCCCCTCGGAGATTGTGGCAAGGGCGGTTGGTAAGTTGTCCACTACCATGTCTTCACTGACCATGACCTTTTGCAAGAAATCCCGCAGCGCGTCTTGGTGATGCTTAGACCGCTTAATCAATTCTAGCACTGAAATTTTGGAGGGCATCCAATCTAGATGATGTAACAAATCATACTGAGTGCCCGACAGCGGATCTGCCTCCTCCTGATCAGCAGCTTGTTGCGAGGACTAGGGATTGGGTGCGGATGCGCCAGTGGTAGAATAGTTCCGATGGAACAAACGCCCGCTCCGTAGGGCAAGGTTCTGGGCCAGCACGACATCAGATCGGCTCATGGTGGGTGGTTTAATGGGCCCGATGGGGTGGACGAGAGGAGTAGGAGTAGGCATAGTGGAGACAATGGAGGTGACAGGAGTAGTGGTAACGGTGATACGTAGTGCTGGGAGGATGATAGGTGAAGGGTTGAACGGTGGCGTAGCGACAATAGGCGTTGTGGGCACTTGCGGGGGAGCAAGGACGGGTGGAATGTGGACTTGCGGGGGAGTGAAGGTCGACGAAACAATGGGGGAAGTAGGCGAAAAGATGAGGGGTTTAAAGGGAACAGAGGGTGTGACTGGTATAGTGGTGATGTGGACATCTCCTGCCCGTCCACACTTTTTCGAGGCTCCTCATGATCGACAGTAGTACTACATCTTGTTCGCCACTTAATTTCGAGTCATAGCATGTAATTTTCATTTTATTTGAGTCTCTTTATATGTAATTTTTCCTTTTTTTAGTCACTTAGTCAGTTAATGGGTCATTAGAATGGTTAGTGGAGTCAATTGGGCCCAACTAGTGGGCTAGGCCCACGGGCGCCGCTCCCTTGGACTTGTTGGTCATTTGCTTGTTTGCCAAGGTCAGTTTGGTCAAGATGAAAGTTGGGTGCCTATAAATAGACCCCAACCCCTCCATTGTAGAACTAATGCTTTGAGAATTAGAAAAAAAATTGACATTTGAGTGAAATCTTCCCCCTCTTCAAGTGGAGTGTGACTCTCCCCTTTCTCCCTCTCTCTCTCTCTCTCTCTCTCTCTCTCTCTCTCTCTCTCCAAGAGGGGTGCGCCCCTTTCTCTCTCCTCCCCCACCCACCTACTTTCTCTCTCTCCTCCCCTCATTCAATAGTCACCACAACTTCCTACAACACCTCTTTACTCCACCTGATGGGAATCAACACCGGGCACTAATTTTTATTTTTACATTTGTGTCCTTTTAGTTTATTTTTATATCATTGGAAAAACATGTATGCAATTGTAAGGCTTTATAAGCCAATATGTGAGTCCTTAAGTTTTAGTGGGTTTTTATGCAAAAAGTTTAGTAGGACCAGCAAGAGGCCCCCACATTCTTTCCCATTGGTCCACCTAAGCCCTAGGGACCCATGTGGGGCTGGTCAAAGTCCTAGGTGGGCTTCTAGATGGTTTGACATTCAAAGGGGACAATGGGCTTAAAATGTCCAAGATGTCATACCCATTTGTCAAAGAGGCGCCCCCCTCTTAATGGTTTTTTATTCTGTTCCAAATCACATGGGGTAATTAATTAGTTCTATCCCTTATGTACTCCTCCCTAACCCTATATCTGAGGTTAGTTTAGGTCAGTTTTTATTTCATATATATATCATGTATTTCCTATTTACAAGGAATTAATGATGAAAAAATTTGTGAATTGGCTTGAGCCATTGAAGGGTGCGCCCTCCCCTCTCTCTTCCCCTACTGTGCTTCTTCCTCCTCCAGCCTTCCAGGCTGTGCGGCCCATTCTATCTCTCCCTCTTATCCTCTGAATTCTGTTTCTGCTGTCGCCGCCATCGCACCGCCATCGCGCCGCCGCCACCATCGGCGGAGTTCTGTCCAAATCAGGACAGTGGTTCCAAGTTCGATTTTTAGCTTCAGATCTACTGATCTTATGGAGTCTAAATTTTGAGGGTAGGTTCACCACGCCAATACCCTCTCCCAAAAAAATTATCCTAATTTCTAGCCTTCATTTTCTATTTTTCCAATTTCATGTTCTTCAGCCTTCTAGTTCTGTCTGTGCTCAGTTTTGTGTCATAGCAACCCTGTGTTTCCTCAATTCGACCCATTTTCCTTTATTTGCTTGAGTCACCAATTTTATTGAAAGTTCTGTCTACCACACTTATCATCCACAAATTTTCTTGGAATTTCTGGAATCCTTTTACTATTTTTAAAAATCATTGTCTTTTCCCAAATTTGTTCTGTCCTGTGCAGTTCAGATCCGACCCTTGTCTAGTATAAAATCATTTTCGCCTGTCAAAGCTCCTATAGAAAATCCACAAAAATTATTCCCGTCTTTCTTGTTTGTTCCTCTACAACTTTTGTGAAGAGTTCGAGTTCCAGATCTAAGGTTTGAGTCTCGGTCAATGCATGTTATGAGGAAACTCTATTTCTATCCTGAGTTTTCTGAGTCTGTCAATTAGTCCATTGAAAATTTCACCACGAAAAATCAAGATCCACAGAAATTCATTCCACAGTCCATGGTCGAAAGATTTTAAGTCAGCTTTCCAACGGTACCTATTTCGCGTCGATCCGACGTCAGGATTGATCACAGCAGTAGATCTCGCCGGGTCACACGCTATAAAATAGAAGCTTCAGATCCGTGGACAGCAAGCCGCAACGACCGCCCGGCCACCGCCTCACCTTCCACATGGTGAACCAGCATGCCGCCGTCCCAGGGAGCGCCTCTCCAAGAGGCAACGTCACAGCGGTACCACTATGGGCCCACTCGGACCCGCCGACCAGCACGTCGGCCCCACAATCAACAGCTTGCGTTGTCCGAACCGCGCCGACAGGGTGATCAAAGTGCTGCCCGTCAACCCAAGATCGGCCCTCCCGGGCCCACTTGTGTAGCCCTTTACCTCTCTGCATGGAGTGGGCCATAATTCACTGCTGTAATCATTGTAATATTTTGTTACCAGGAGTTACCGTACTTGGCCGGGATCGCCTTCCCCACGCCCGGAGCGTGGAGGTAAACTCACCCCCTTTCTCTTTCACATTTGCTTTACTCGTATCTATTTGTATATGCCGCTGCGAGTGTTAGGATTCTTAGCCCGATATATTGTTATCACCGCTACGAGAGAGCGAGAGTGAGTGACCCGTCCCGTGACTCGATCCGAGTACACGTCGAAAGTCGATACCCGAGACTCACTGCCAGTTTCTCAACCACGCACGGTCCCACGCATCTCTCGCTAGGGACGCCCGCGAGCTAGAGTCCCAGGTCGCATGTCCGTCCCGCATCAAATTGGTATCAGAGCGCCAGTTGAGTCTAAGGTAGTCTTTGTGTCTAAGTCCGGAACAAAAAAAAAGTGTCATTTACGTCCAAGAGAGTCTAAGTCGGTCTAAGGTTGCATCTGCATACCATTGTTCGGTATATAAAAAGGTGTCACCCGACCGTTAGGTTACGCCTATCGGAGAGGTGGTTCACTCGCGTGAGAGGATCTTCCGATCCCCGGACTCCGCTAGGTACCGAATATTGGTTGTGTCTAGATTGGTAGTCGAGTCTGCATTCCAACTTTGCATCGCATTTAGAGTCGTGTCTAGGTGATTGCATTAGTTTGCATAAAATTTTTCTTATAAAAACAAAAAAAATGCCATTGCATACCCATTCCTAGGGATCCATTCCCATCTTTTGGCAACTATGGCCAACCCATGCCGACCCGTCCAAGGCGACAAGTCCGTATCCGAGTACATTCGGGACTTCGAAGTGTACCGGTTTGGAAACGGATTTGGAGAGGAGAGCACCACGACTGCCTCTCAGTTCCGGAGATGTTTGCGGCTTCATTTCCGGTATGAATGTCTTATCCGCGATGCATTCTCTCTGGCGTAGTCATATGAGGTCGCTCTCGAGGTTGAGCCTTTCGAGGCAAGGTTTGATGCCGCCCTTCGACAAGCGTCTACCTCTCAGCCGATTCCCGATCCGGTAGGACAGCTTGCCCCATGGCCTCACCCACCGCAGCCCGAGCCACCCGTGTTTCTAACGGGAACACTTTTTATCGTCGAGCCACTGCTTAGTTGGCTCAAGATAGGCTTGGTCCGTAGGCCGCCTTTCCACCCATCCATGGACCCCACTCTACCACTGGTGCCCATCAACTCCTTCCACACTACATTCCGATCTAGTCACCATGTTGATACCTTAGATGACCTTGTTATGGGATTAGACTCATAATGGAAGTTGACGAGCTTATTGGCCCGAGGCTTCAACCAACCCACTAGTCGTAGCTTCACCCATCCGGCCTTCGGATCCATTACCTCCGTGTGCACCGTGGGTTGTGTCACCACGGAGATCCTCTTATTCCTCCCCATGCCGGTCGAGCCCGACTTCATTCCCTTTTGCCCAAGGGAGGAATCTTATTTTCTACACATGATCACTGTCCCACCTACCACAATGCATGAAGGTGACCATCCACACCTTCAAGACTACCACACATGGTACCATGACTTGTGGGAACCCACCACAAGGGGTCATACCTTCTTTGATCCCTTTGACCCATTCCCTAGTGGGCCCCTTGACCCACCATATATACTTCACTTCTTCGAGGGAGTCCACTACCACACCCCTACCCCACGGGCCGGGTCATCTATACCCTCCAAGTTCATTCTCGATACACCTACACCCGGTTCTCCTAGCCTTCTCAAGTCTCCCAAATCCAAAGGGCCGTCCATGCTTGACTGGGTCATACTTGGACGTCTAGGTGTTCCCCATTCCGCCAACCACTAGTTATGTCAAACGCATGCATGGCACATATTCGGGTGTCCTAGTCCACCTTTGCATATGCATAAGTCGGACTAACCATAGGTTTGTTTAGGGTCATGTGTTAGTCTTTGTTTCATACCGTTTGTCTGTCAAGTGCATATGCATACATCGAGTCGAGTCGATCTTATGTACGCTCGCGTTGTTAGTCCTTGTCGAGTACGAGACTTGTCGAACTTTGGGATCGGATCTACTTCATATATCGGATCTAGTCACATAAGGGACAAGTGGTGATTCCTAGTGAGCCTTTGAGCCGCCTCCCTTCATTTGAGAGTGACCCCAGCCCGGAGTGTCCACCTTTAGCCTCCTCCCTAGTAGTGTGTGCATATCGAATCTATACGGGATGAGCAGGTGTCGATTACTTGGAGTGGAGCGTACTCCGCGCTTCCAGGTTCGGTGACGCATCCGCCAGTGCTACTCGAGCAGCCGCACCCCTTACTCGATGGGGTCGAGTTCTTCCCACCCGGGGAGAATTGATGGGAATCAGCACTTGGCACTAACTTTTATTTTTGCATTTGTGTCCTTTTAGCTTATTTTTATATCCTGGGGAAAACATGCATGCAATTGTAAGGCTTTATAAGCCAATATGTGAGTCCTTAGGTTTTAGTGAGTTTTTGTGCAAAAAGTTCAGTAGGACCAGCAAGAGGCCCCCACACTCTTTCCCATTGGTCCACCTAAGCCCTAGGGACCCATGTGGGGCTGGTCAAAGTCCTAGGTGGGCTTCTAGATGGTTTGACATTCAAAGGGGACAATGGGCTTAAAATGTCCAAGATGCCACACCTATTTGTCAAAGGGGCACCCCCCCTCTTAATGGTTTTTTATTGTGTTCCAAATCACATGGGGTAATTAATTAGTTCTATCCCTTATGTACCCCTCCCTAACCCTAGATCTGAGGTTACTTTAGGTCATTTTGTATTTCATATATATATATATATATATATATATATATATATATATATATATATATCATGTATTTCCCATTTACAATGAATTAATGATGAAAAAATTGTGAATTGACTTGAGCCATTGAAGGGTGCGCCCTCACCTTTCTCTTCCCCTACTATGATTCTTCCTCCTCCAGCCTTCCAGGCTGTGAGACCCATTCTATCTCTCCCTCTTATCCTCTGAATTTTGTTTCTGCCGCCGCCATCGCGCCGTCACCACCATCGCCGGAGTTCTGTCCAAATCAGGATAGAGGTTCCACGTTTTATTTTTATCTTCAGATCTACTGATCTTCTGGAGTCCAAATTTTGAGGGTAGGTTCACCACGCCAATACCCTCTCTCAAAAAAATCATCCTAATTTCTAGACTTCATTTTCTATTTTTTCAATTTCATGTTCTTCAGCCTTCTAGTTCTGTCTATGCTCAGTTTTGTGTCACAGTAACCCTGTGTTTCCTCAGTTCGACTCATTTTCCTTTATTTGCTTGAGTCACCGACTTTATTGGAAGTGCTTTCTACCACACCCATCATCCACGAATTTTCTAGAAATTTCGGGAGTCCTTTTACAACTTTTTAAAAATCACTATCTATTCCCAAATCTGTTCTGTCCTGTGCAGTTCAGATCCGACCCTTGTCCAGTATAAAATTATTTTCCCCTGTCAAACCTCCTCTAGAAAATCCACAAAAATTATTCCCGTCTTTCTTGTTTGTTCCTCTACAACTTTCGTGAAGAGTCCAAGTTCTAGATCTGAGGTTTGAGTCGCAGTCAACGCCCGTTATCAGGAAACTCTATTTCTATCCTGAGTTTTCTGAGTCTGTCAGTCAGTCCATTGAAAATTTCACCACAAAAAATCCAAACTAACAGAAATTGTTTCCACAGTCCATGGTCGAAGGATTTCGGATCAGCTTTCCAACGGTACCTATTTCGCATCGATCCGACGTCGGTATTGATCGCAGCAGCAGATCTCGCAGGGTCACGCGCTATAAAATAGAAGCTTCAGATCCGTGGACAGCAAGCCGCAACGACCGCCCGACCACTGCCTCGCCTTCCACAAGGTGAAACAGCATGCCGCCGTCCCAGGGAGCACCTCTCCAAGATCCAACATCACAAAAGTACCACTCCGGGCCCACTCGGACCCGTCGACTAGCACGTGGGCCCCACAACTAGCAGCTCGCATTGTCCGAACCGCGCCGACGGGGTGATCAAAGTGCTGCCCGTCAACCCAAGATTGGTCCTCCCGGGCCCACTTGTGTAGCCCTTTACCTCCCTGCGTGGAGTGGGTGATAATTCACTGCTTTAATCATTATAATATTTTGTTACCGGGAGTTACCGTACTTGGCCGAGATCGCCTTCCCCACGCCCAGAGTGTGGAGGTAAACTCGCCCCCTCTCTCTTTCGCATTTGCTTTACTCATATCTATTTGTATATGCCGCTGCGAGTGTTAGGATTCTTAGCCCGATATATTGTTATCACCGCTGCAAGAGAGCGAGAGTGAGTGACCCATCCCGTGACTTGATCCGAGTACACGCGAAAAGCCGAAACCCGAGACTCACTTCCGGTTTCTCAACTGCGCACAGTCCCACGCATCCCTCGCTAGGGACTCCCGCGAGCTAGAGTCCCAGGTCGCATGTCCGTCACACATCACCACCCCTAGCCCCAAGGGAGAACCCACCAATCTCCAAGCCACCCTCAAACCCCCAACCACCCACTACCCTTTCCCAAGCACCCTTCCATCTCCCCAAGGTTGAAGGGGTTCTAACCCTAGGCCAAATTTGAATCTCCCTCCCTTGCTGGCTGCCCCTCACCCCTATCCAACACCTCCTTCCTACCCTGGTCACCCTCCCCATTTCCCCTTGCTTCCCTTGGCCATCCCACCCTCATACACACAACCCTACACCATCAGCCTATTCACAGCTTGCAGGTAGTAGAGTACCATCGACTTTCTGTGTCTGCCACATCATCATCAAGAAGCTTCAGAGAGCGTACCATATACTAGTGGAATCATCTTCTAGTCAACTTCGCAACGGAGGTGGTCCCGCCTCCGTCTGAGTTCGTGGCTGCCCGAAGGAATCTTCACCACCGGACTGCAAAATTCCTCCCTGGTAGACACCCAACTGCAGATTGTAGAGACTACCACGACCCGTACCTTGCAGATATTGGAGCGGCGTTTGGCTGAAGACTTTTGCTACGAGTTCCCTTTCATCTCCAAGAAGTGGAGCATCGTTTGAAGCCCTAAGCATAAAGTTCCAAATTTCCTGCCCCGAGTGCGTAGGTCAGTCCAAATGGAGACAGATTCGACCTCCTTCCACTCTTTTGGCTCTCATGGTCTGCTCCGATGTTTGCCGGTGGCTTCATGGGTCTCAGTTCGAAGAGAACTTGACCATCAATGCAACGGTCCTGGTCTCGCCATCAACTGAGCACGGGAGTGGTCGTGACAACCTTCCCTTCCAACAATAGCGGTCCAGACACTGCCAGGAGCAGAGTGTAGCAGTCCTGATCACGACCCTACCCCGGCTGTCGTCGACATCAAGAAATTCTCCAATAATTCTGACGTCCTCCTGGGCCAACCCAGGAGATTTTGGAGCTGGTTTGGTCAACAAAGGAGTTCGGGAGAGCCAGTGGCAGCATCGATAGTGACCGCCTATCCGGATGTTTCTGAAGCTGGCAGAACCGGGGAGCTCGACATTTCGGCTTCTAGCTTAGTTTTTCCCCCACCCCGCCTGGTCGGCTGACCGCCCCTCCATGCGTGGAGGTAGTTTTGGATGTAATTTCAATAAATCCCCGCCCCGAGATCCCCCTCCTGCGAGAGGTGTAGTGGTGTAACATTTTAATTTTTAGATCAAAGCTACACCGACGCGGCGTGCAGGTGCGTACCCACGCCTCCCCGCTCGCCCTCATCTCCATCCAGGATCGGTGTATTCACGCAGATCAGCTGAGCTTCTGGTCACTTCTCTTTGCTGGTATTCCTTTCTTAATTAGTATTGTCTCTTAGCTCCGTCGGACGGTGAGAGAGTGCCCGATCCCAAATTGTCATCAAATTAAGCGACCACTGCAGAGCGAGTTGTGAGAGAGACCCTACAACCCACGCCCTTGGTGTGCTGGCCGCCCGTGAAATTGGGCATCCCGGGCCCTTAGGGGTTCAGTCTCAAGTATGCCAAATCCCTCGGAGCATCAAGGTCCCGCCCCGGACCCTCTCCCTCATCACCGGGTTGCCCACGGGCCCATGTGTGCGTTACGCAGGTGAGTCTGCTTAAGTGATATTGCTGGGTATGTTGGGTTGCTTGCGAGTCATAGGTCCAATGATCATTGGCCTAGTGGCTATCACCCCCATGGTGGTGTCACATCAAGTGGTATCAGAGCAAGTCATTGACTTATTTCCACAAGTCAAGTCCTAGGGCATTTGCATCCATCACCCCGAGCATCATCACTTCCCCATTCCTATGGCTACCTCATACTAATCACACCCATCTCTTTCACCTCTCCCAATGGATACCAAACTCCTTGGGATCCCCGCTGCCAACAAGGTTAATTCCATCAACTCCCTCATGGAGGCCATGCCCAACATTTTTGGGCGGCTTGATGATATCACTGCCCAATTTGATAAACTTGAGGGAAGTAGGCCTGCACCAAGAATGGATGAGAGTTACCCCCAGAAAAATCCGGATGACCACCTCTTGGCGCTTTTGAAAATCAAAACCCCCACCTTTGAGGGATCCTACAACCCAAGCCTCTATCTAGATTGGGAATTTTCGATGGGCTAATACTTTGATTGGTACCCATTGGCCAAACAGAGGAAAGTGAGACTAGCAAAAATGCACCTCTCCAAGCAAGCCAAAACTCATTGGCTAATGGTTGAGGGTTTAAGGAGGATTCACGGGCAAGCCCCGATTAACACTTGGGAAGAAATGAAGGCCGAGTTTAGAAAGGTCTACACACCACAACCCTCCCCCTCCTACCCGGGTAGTCATAGCCCGAGGAGCACTACCATTCCTCCACTTCCACCCGGCCCACCTAAGGTCACCCCAATGGCCCAAACCCCACCACTCCCTACCAATCCTACCTCGGCCACCTCCCCCACACCCCACCACCTAACCCTCAACACTCAAAGCTGAATGGTCCCACCCTCCGCTCTTCCATCTTCCCCCAGAAGGAACACACCTCCCAAGACCAACCAAACCAAACCTCCTCACACAACCCATCTCCCACTCTCGACCCCAACTCTACCATATCCTAGGCCTCCACTACTTCCCCTCCCTATCCTAACCCAAGTCTCCCTTTACCCACCACCCCGGGTGCACCATGCACCAACCATCATCACCACATCCCCAAGAGACCTTCCCATTCCCTTAGGAAAGGTGGCCACACCCACTCACATAGGAGTAGATGCTAGCCTGGACCCTCTCCCCACCCATGAGGAAACCCAAGTTCACACCAATGATGAGGAAGAGTCTCAAGCCTTCACCACTTCAAATAGTCCGGATCCTCAAGAACCACAAACCTTCACAAATGGCACCATAATCATAGACGGGCCCATAGCTAGATGGCTAAAAGAGAGACCGATCCCTCCCATCACATCCCATGCCTACCCTCCCATAGAGCTAGACCTCCCCATAGTACCCTTCTCCTCCTATCACACCACAATCCAATCATCCTACCAAGTGGAGACCTTAGGGGATCTTCTTAAGGGCTTAGCATGGCAAATCGAGTTCACGAGAGTGTTGACCCCGGTGACCAACCAATCTAGGAGCCTTGACCTCCAACACCTATGTGTCGGGTCTATCACCGCAGTTTACACTGTGGGTTGCTACACTAGTGACCTCCTTCTATTCCTCCCCACACCTGATTAGCCTGTTGCTATCCACAAATTGGAGTTGCTTATCACGGGTAAAGAGTCAAGCCATCCATTCGAGGCCTACCATCCCACCCAAATCACAGGCCCAATTATCCCGATGGAGGAGGATGCCTCACTATCTTTTGAGGACCTTGAGGACTTAGAGTACCTCTTTGTAGGTAACCCATGCCATGATCTCTTCGACCCGGGAGCCTAGATGCCCATGTGACCCACCCGCCTAACCCACCACCCACTATTCCCTACCCTCACCCACCATGTTGGATCAAGCCCACCTCTTTCAAGACTCGGGCCTCATATGGGAAACCATAACCATGGAAGATCATCACCTATGGAACAAAGAAGAGCCTCTCTCCATGATGATCACCTTCCTAGATCCCTTCGACCCTTTTGAGTGGAAACTCAAAGACCATCCCACAACCTCACCCATGGAAGTCATCTTTGGAGTAGGAATGCATATGTCTTGGCACCTCACACCACTTGGCATGATTAGTAAGTCGGGTCCATTTATTCATATAACCCACATGTCAAGAAGGAAGCATGAGTGGTCTATATTTGGGTGTAGCGGCCCTCCCCCATTAATCATTGGTCTTACATATGTTAGGAGCATTCATGGATGCCAGGGTCCTCCGGCATTCATCACACTCACGCATGAGAGGGACACCTATGGATGTCCCGGTCCTTCCAAACTCACCCAAGTCAATGTGGCATTAAAGCATGATAGGGCCATCCATGGTTGCCCCGGTCCACCTTTGCATACCTTACATTTCACACCCACACCGCATCGTAGTGCATGGCATAAGCATTCACGCAAGCATCTAACAACAAGCGGTGAGGATCATAAAGAGCGGGCAAAAACTCATGAGTGCCACTTGGAATTCTAAGTAGGCAACTTGGTGATGGAGACATTGGAGTGGCTCTACCCTAGGGTCATCTCCAAATCGAGGGCACGAGGACTTGGACCTTGCCAAGTTCCGAGTGACTTTGGCAACCTGGCTTATGGGTTGGACTTACCAATGGGTCTTGGGATTCATCCCACTTCCCATGTGGCAGATCCGGCACCCTCTATGGGCACCGCGGTAGATCCTAGTGAGTGCCTCGAGCCTTTACCAACCTTTGAGAGTGACACCTTCGAAGAGCCTCCACCAATCAGCTTGAGATCCCGACGTAAGCACATGGAGACAATACTAGGTAAGCATGGTACCATCGCCAGCAAAAGGGTGTGCCCGAGCTACCTTGAGAGGCTGAAGAGCCGTCCCCCGACTAGGGACACAGAGTTGAGTTTGGAGATCATGGCTTGACCAGAGCTGCATTTGGCGTCCTACTTTTCCGGTGGACCCATACTCGACGGGGTCAAGTTTTTCCCACCTCGGGAGTATGATGGGGACATCTCATGCCCGTCCACACTTTTTTGAGGCTCCTGATGATCGCCAGTAGTGCTACATCTTGTTCACCACTTAATTTCGAGTCATAGCATGTACTTTTAATTATATTTGAGTCTCTTTATATGTAATTTTTCCTTTTTTTAGTCACTTAGTCAGTTAATGGGTCATTAGAATGATTAGTGGAGTCAATTGGGCCCAACTAGTGGGCTAGGCCCAGGGGCACCCCTCCCTTGGACTTGTTGGTCATTTGCTTATTTGTCAAGGTCAGTTTGGTCAAGAGGGAAGTTCGGTGCCTATAAATAGACCCCAACCCCTCCAATGTAGAAGTAATGCTTTGAGAATTAGAAAAAAAAATGACATTTGAGTGAAATCTTCCCCCTCTTCAAGTGGAGTGTGACTCTCCCCTTTCTCCCCCTCTCTCTCTCTCTCCAAGAGAGGTGCGCCCCTTTCTCTCTCCTCCCCCTCCCACCTACTTTTTCTCTCTCCTCCCCTCATTCAATAGTCACCACAACTTCCCACAACACATCTTTACTCCACCCCTAGCCCCAAGGGAGAACCCACCAATCTCCAAGCCACCCATCAACCACCAACCACCCACTACCCTTTCCCAAGCACCCTTCCATCTCCCCAAGGTTGAAGGGGTTCAAACCCTAGGCCAAATTTGAATCTCCCTCCCTTGCTAGCTGCCACTAACCCCTCCCAACACCCCCTTCCTACCCTGGTCGCCCTCCCCATTTCCCCTTGCTTCCCTTGGCAATCCCACCCTCATACACACAACCCTACACCATCAGCCTATTCCCAGCTTGCAGGCAGCAGAGTACTAGCGACTTTCTAAGGCTACCACGTCATCACCAAGAAGCTTCAAAGAGCGTACCATATACCGGTGGAATCATCGTCCAGTCTAATTCACAACGGAGGTGGTCCCGCCTCCGTCTGAGTTCGTGGCTGCCCTGAGGAGTCTTCACCGTCGGACTGCGCAATTCCTC
This sequence comes from Amorphophallus konjac, assembly GCA_022559845.1. NCBI lineage: Eukaryota > Viridiplantae > Streptophyta > Magnoliopsida > Alismatales > Araceae > Amorphophallus > Amorphophallus konjac. The sequence goes on along the minus strand of CM040119.1, from coordinate 110,289,225 downwards.
CCTGGCAAACACCAAACTGCAGCTTGCAGAGGCTACCACCACTAGTACCTTGAAGATATTGGAGCGGCGTTTGGCTGAAGAGTTTTGCTATGAGTCCCCTTTCATCTCCAAGAAGCGGAGCATCGTTTGAAGCCCGAAGCACAAAGTTCTAAATTTCCTACCCCGAATGCGCAGGTCAGTCCAAGTGGAGACAGATTCGACCTCCTTCCACTCTTCTGGCCCTCATGGTCTGCTCCGACCTCCGCCGGCAGCCCCGTGGGTCTCCGTTCGAAGATAACTCGACCATGAACGCAACGGTCCGGTCTCTCCACCAACTGAGCACGGGAGTGGTCGTGACAGCCTTCCCTTCCAACAATAGCGGTCTAGACACTGCCAGGAGCAGAGTGCAGCAGTCTTGATCCCAACCCTGCCCCTGCCATCTTCATCATCAAGAAATTCTCCAATAATTCTGACGTCCTCTTGGGCCAACCCAGAGATTTTGGCGCAGCATCAACAGTGACTGCCTATGTGGCTATTCCTGAAGCTGGCAAAATCGGGGAGCTGGGCAATTCAACTTCTAGCTTAGTTTTTCCCCCACCTCGCCTGGCCGGCTAACCGCCCCTCCCTGCGTGGAGGTAGTTTTGGATGTAATTTCAATAAATCCCTACCCCTGTTGGAGTTAGATGGAAGGCTCTATCACCACAGGATGTGGATCTAGGGGGGGGTGAATAGATCAACTGGCTATTTAAGAAATTATGCCTAGAATCAAATGCAGAATTAGAAGAGCAGTAGACGAACACAACCAATGCGCTGAAAGAAACACACAAGAGGCACAAGGCTTTTAGGTGGTTCGGTCAATCCGACCTACGTCCACCCCACATTCAACTCGAATGTGGATTACTGCTGATACACAGCTTCAAACCGCTGGGCTTTACAGCTTGCCAACAACGGCTGGGGCTTACAGCTTATCCCGACCAGAGGAACACCCTCTGCAACAGCTGAGCATCACAGCTTGCTCTGCTGGGCATTACAGCTTAGCCGACCAGAGGAACGCCTCTGCAACCCGCTGCCTCACAGCTTGAAACCGCTGACTAACAGCTTGATCGAACAAGAGTTTTCAAAGGAAAATAACAAAGACTGAAAAGCAAACGAAACATACAATCGAATGGAAGAAAGCCAAAAATGACTGTAGCTCAAGGTTGAGCAGTATCAGCTCTGGTAACTGGACCAAGAGACTGATTCACAAACTCTCACGATAACTCTCTCAACTCATCTCTCTTCTTCTTCTTCTCTCCTTTTCTTCTTCTCTGCTTTTCTTCCTCTCACAGTGGATCTCGGTTGCTGCTTGTTTCAGACTGGATGTATATACTTCGCCAACTTCGATCAACCTCTATAGAAGATGAAGACTAATATTTATAACAGCAGCAGCTGGATAAGGGCGCGTGGCTTCCACGTTTTCCCGCCCAAGGAATTCTCCAGACTCGAGATGCTTCCATCCACGTGGCAGCATCTGGTCACCTTGTCCTCCTGGGATCACGAGCCATGTCAGCAATCTCAGTAGAGAATCCCTGTCAGACAGAGTATCGAATGATCAGGTTAAAGAACAACTCTGTATAGACTTTATATAAGTGAAAGCTATGTACAGACTTGCTGTATGAAAATGCAATGTGTAGACTTCACAAATGAAGATGCAATGTACATACTTGCAATGTGAAGGAGTTGATTGTGTAGACTTCACGATGTGAAGACTTATCAACAAATGACTGTACAGACTTGACCAACAGCCTGAGACACTAACGAAGACACTGGACTGACACCAACTCTAAGACGAAAGACAACACTGACACGAAGTGTAGTTACAAAATAGGAAGGAGACGAGGTCTTAGGAAAACAACACGAAGACAGAAATAGAAACGAAGACTCAGACGCAGAGACAGCACGAAGTGAAACGAGAATGACACGAAGTGCAGTAGTGACAGAAACACACACTACACAGAGAACGACACGAAGTGGCACAAAAAGCAACACGAGGTGCTGCGATGTCCTGCACGCAATAGAACAAAAACGACACGAAGACGATGAAAACGACACGAGGTGAAGTCACAAAGCGACAAAGACACGAGGTGTAGGAAACACGACACGAAGACATGAAACAACACGGAGACGAAACAGTAACCGACACGAGTTGAAAACAACACGAAGACGAAAACTGAAATCGACACGGAGTGTGGTCAAAGCGAGAAAGACACGAAGTCTAAAGCGAGAAACCAACACGAAGACAGAATAGAAACCGTCACGAGTTGAAAACAACACGAAGATGAAACAGTAATTGACACGAAGTCAAGGAGAAAAACAGCACGAAGACAATGTATGCAACAGTGCAATGTCTAGACTTTAAGTCCAATGCAAACGGCTGTACAGACTTGAATATGTGAAGCCAATGTACAGACTTACTATAACAGACTGATGTGCAGACTTTGAAGAACAGTCCAATGTATGGACTTGCACTGCAAACAACAATGTATAGACCTCATGTAAAAGCCCAATGTATGGACATTGAAATCGAAGACCAAAGTACAGACTTTGGCGAAGCAAAAGCCTGTGTAGACTTTGCCTAAGACAATGCATGAACTGACGTTGTATATACTTAGCCTATGCAGACCAATGTACAGACTTTGAAGAACATAACGTTCAGCAGTGTATAGACTTAGCCAATGCATTATGGATGTATGGACTTTGAGACTTTGAGTGTGTGTTCAGTGTGAAGACAAGATAAAATGCATATAACACACAGACAATCTGATAAAGTGATATCATCAAAACAGAAACAGTGTTGCCAATTCATCAAAACAATGTGTTGCCATATGAAGTATAGTTACATGTCAACATCATCAACATATAGGAGTCACAACAATCTCCCCCTTTTTGATGATGGCAACCCCCTATTATGTAGATTAGCAACATCCTGTCATACAGATGCATTTTTTGATGAAAGACATGATTTATTATTCAGATTGTTATGCAGATGCATGTAGATGCTATGAATGACATGCTGCATGCTACAAAATGTAAGCAACTCCCTGCTAACAAAAATTTCCCTATCTGCCATGCCATGATGTAATACACTCCCCCTGAATACACTCCCCCTGAATCTAATATTCAGACAATATTCTCCCCCTTTGCCATCAACAAATAGGAGGGAAAGTGAAGACAAGTGAAAAGAAAGAAAGTTTAGCTGACTGGCATTCTTGGCAAGTAGTTCAAAAATTAGGCAATTAAAGCACAAAACCTTCAGTCATATGAACTGAGAAACGGCTTAGAAATTGAATTTCTGGTTTAAAAGTTATAAAAATGAAAGTTCATGCACTACATTCATTGGATAAGGTTGAAGTTCATGATAAAACAATAAACCAGAGTCATATGGACATGAGAGATTCAGTTTCAAAATATCTTACTTCAATAGACTCAGTAAAATGTGTTAAGAGAAGCCAGGGCATGTATTGAAATTAAACAATTGACATCCATGAAATTTCTTTTAAGGAACAGCATTTTCAATATTGTTTCATTTAGGGCATTCAGGTACCAAAAGTCTTTTTGCGTAAGGGTATACGTTTATCAGACGCCAATACCCCTAGATACTCAACATGATGGACCATCTTGCCTATGATCAAATTCAATAGAATTGATTGACACCTTTTTGTGTGAGGGTACACGTTTATTAGACGCCAGTTACCCCCAGGTACTCAGTGAAAAATAACCTACTGTTTTGATCATTTTATACAGAGATAGCTGATACACCTCATGACATGAGTGGTGTCCACTTCTTTGATGGATCACTCAGTTTCTCAGTGATTTACCAGTCATTACTCTGTCAATGTTATTTCTCAATTGATTTTCAATGTTTTTCAAAAGCTTTCTTAGCTGCCCTTTATTTGTTTCAGAATGACTTGTTTAAGGACAATACACATACTTAGCTTCTCTGACATGAATTCAGATGAGTTTTCAGATTTCAGATATAATCAGCTTTGTCTGACATGAAATAAGATAAGGGTTGAGAGCTTTATCAATTTTCAGCATCCTTATTTACTGATTGTAGTCTTTCAACTCTAAAGATTATAAATTTAAACCATTAAGTCAGTCTTTAAGCAATTAAGGTTCTTATGAAAGAAGAAATCTGTTTTCTATTGCTTAATATTAGAACTGACTAAAATATTGCCATATTCTCAGACTCAACCATTCAGAGTCAAGGATTGAATAGACGCAGCAATTCACCTCGAAATTCTGACAAGACTCCCCCTGACTATATGCATGCGATTTTGCAAAAGATGACAAATCAGATGATTTTTGAAGTTCATGCTTAATCAGACTATCTTTATCGTGCAGTATGACCCATGCAGAAATATAGACATATCATGCATCTAGACATATGTATGCAATGATGATCATGAGTGCAATAAAGGATATGAGAGTCATGCATTATCACAAGTCTGTTGCACAATGTTTATTCAATCTATCAACAGCAAGTCCAAATCAGAAATTTACTCAAAGCAGCTCAAAAGTTTTATTCAAGTCAACAGAGAGTTCATTCATTATGCTGAAATTTACACAAGCCAAGTTCTCTTCTAAAAAAATTGAATTTTTCATTTCCAAGTGGCTTAGTAAAGATATCAGCAACTTGTTTGTCTGTTTCAATGAAGTCCAGTTCAATTTCCTTTTTGTTCACAGCATCTCTTAGAAAGTGATGTTTTATTTCTATGTGCTTAGTCCTAGAATGATGAACAGGATTTTTAGCAAGGCATATGGCACTAGTATTATCACATAGAATTGGAATACATTCCAATTTTATCTGATAATCATCTAGTTAGTGCTTAATCCAAAGTACTTGAGCGGCACAATTACCTGCTGCAACATATTCAGCTTCAGCTGTAGACAAGGCTACAGTGTGTTGCTTCTTAGATGCCCAAGATACTAGACAGCCACCAAGGAATTGACAGTAGCCACTAGTGCTTTTTCTATCTACTCGACACCCAGCATAATCAGCATCAGTGTAGGCTAGAAGCTCTAACTCACACCTAGCAGGATACCATGATCCTAGCTCCTGGGTGCCTAGCAGATATCTAAAAATCCTTTTCACAGCTTTAAAATGATTTTTCTTAGGACTGGCCTGAAACCTAGCACATAATCCTACAGCAAATTGAATATCAGGCCTAGATGCTGTTAAGTAGAGAAGGGATCCGATCATACCTCTGTATAATTTCTGGTCAAATGGGTTACCTTTAGTGTCTTCATCCAAGCTTGTAGAAGTACCCATTGGAGAAGCTATCTCTTTAAGGTTATCCATCTTGTATTTCTTGAGTAGATCCCTTGTGTACTTGGACTGAGTAATAAACATTCCTTCCTTTGTTTGTGTGACCTGCAGTCCAAGAAACAATTTGAGCTCACCCATCGAGCTCATTTCAAACTCATTAGTCATTGTTTCAGAAAATTCCTCACACAATTTGGGGTTAGTTGACCCAAAAATGATATCATCCACATAAATATGTACAATAAGAATTTCAGAGTGACTCACCTTTATAAACAAGGTCTGATCAACTACTCCTCTAGTGAAATTTTGATCAGTGAGGAACTTGCTCAACTTGTCGTACCAAGCTCTGGGAGCTTGCTTAAGACCATAGAGAGCTTTATTTAATTTGTAAACATGATTAGGGAAATCTAGACATTCAAATCCAGGGGGCTGTCTAACATAGACATCCTCATTAATTTCCCCATTCAAGAATGCAGATTTTACATCCATCTGCTGGAGGATTATACCTAGGGAACATGCATAAGCTAATAAAATTCTAACAGCTTCTAATCTGGCTACAGGGGCAAATGATTCTTCAAAGTCAATACCAAACTCCTGGTTGTACCCCTGAGCAACAAGTCTGGCTTTATTTTTAATAATATTCCCTAATTCATCAGATTTATTCCTGAAGACCCACCTAGTCCCTATGACTGTTCCATGATCAGGAGGTGGGACCAAGTTCCACACCTTGTTCCTGTCGAACTGATTAAGCTCCTCATGCATGGCATTAATCCAATGCATATCCTTGAGGGCACAGTCAATGGACTTGGGTTCAATTTGAGAGACAAAAGCATATGCATTTAGTTCATGTTGAATTCTCAGGAGACCTCTAGTCCTAGGGGGGTCATGCAGATTTCCAATTATATTATCTACAGGATGATCTTTAAGATATCTAATGTTCACAATTGAATTGTCATGTCTTTGATTTACCTCCCCCTGAACTGTAGACTCCTCTTCATTAAGTTCTGTATGTCCTTCTTCATCTTCTGAATTGTCTTCAGGATCTCCTTCCTTCAAGATTCCACCATTGTCTTCATTCCTGCATTGACCAACGTTAGAATTTACCAAGGATTCATCAAAAATTATGTGTGGAGATTCTTCAACAGTTTTAGAGTTCAGATTGTACACTCTATATGCTCGTGTGTTTTCAGAATAACCAAGAAAGATTCCTGGTTCACCTTTAGGTTCAAATTTATCAAGGTCTCTTTTATCATTTATATGAATAAAACATTTGCAGCCAAAAACCTTGAAATGAGCAATAGAAGGTTTCTTACCCTTTAAGATCTCATATGATGTTTGCTGGGTAGAAGGTCTTACCATGACTCTGTTAATTACATAACAGGTAGTGTTTACTGCTTCAACCCAAAATTTCCTTGGTAGACCACCTTCAGTAAGAAGTGTACGACCCATCTCCACTAGGGTTCTGTTCCTTCTCTCCACAACCCCATTCTGCTCAGGTGTCCTTGGTGAGGAGTATCTATGGTTGATTCCATTTGACCTGCAGAGTTCATCAAACTGTGAGTTTTCAAACTCACCTCCATGATCAGTCAAAATATTTTCAATTTTCTGATTTACTTTAACATAGAACTCCTAAAATTCTGAGAAAGCATCACTCTTATTAGATAAGAAATAAACCCAAGTATACCTAGAAAAGTCATCTACCATGACAAACCCATACCTCCTTCCTGATAAGCTGACAGATCTGGTTGGCCCAAAGAGATCCATGTGTATCAGCTCATAGGGTTTGGAAGACAGATTTTCAGTTCTAGACTTAAATGACTTTCTAGTTATCTTTGATTGAGTGCATGCATCACAGAATTTATTTTCTTTCTTGAAGGAAATTTCAGGAAGTCCTCTAACCATGCTATGCTTGTTTAGTTTATGCAAAATGGTATAACTAGCATGGCCTAACCTGCGATGCCATAAAAATGCTAAATCTTCTCTATTGGCAGTAAGACATAGGTTAGAATGATGAATATCATCTAGATCTATCATGTATGTGTTATTTATTCTCTTTCCAGAGAATTTTAAAATATCTGAATCAGGTTCAAAAACCTTGCAGCATTGAGAATCAAATAAAACCTTATGACCCTTATCACACAACTGGCTGATACTAAGTAAATTGTAAGCTAACCCTTCAACCAGCAAAACATCATCAATGCAGCAGGTAGAACACTTACCTACCTTACCTGATCCAATGATCCTACCCATTGTGTTGCTTCCAAAGGTGACAAGGCCTCCTAGCTTTTCAGTTAGCATGCAAAACTTGGCCTTATCTCCTGTTATATGCCTGGAGCAGCCACTGTCCAAGTACCACAAGTTGCTCTTGGCTGCCAGGCATACCTGCATACACAATTAGGGCAAAGAGTTTGGAACCCAAGTCTGATTGGGCTCCAATGCAGATGAAGTGCAAGTAAAGAAAGAGAGCATGGTTTTGGGAATCCACATTTGTTTGAAGTAGTTTTGTTCAGTGGATTTTCTAGATTTCTTTTTGTTTTGCTTTTTCTTGTTGACTTTCTTCTTATATGCACCAACAGAATTAATCACAGAATTTTGGTTATTGTGCCAATGCTTCGGCCAGGTTGCATTCATAAAATTTTGGTCATGGTAGTTCCTAGGCTGGCTGTGGAAATGTTGGTAATTTCTAGGCATCCGACTACCATACCCATTTTCCCAATTTCTGACATAGGGTCTGTAAAAGTGTGTAGGTTGATGAACATACCCTGTGTACATCCCTTGAGTTCTAGTCCACCCACGCCCATTAGAATAGATTGGCTGTGTGGGGTAGTAGAACTGAGCTCTAGGTGGATTGAATTGGTTGGGCTGACTTCTGAAAGTATTTTGTCTTCTCTGCACCCTTGACCCTGCTGACCTATTCATAGGTTTTGGTTGGGTCCTTTTCTGTGATGATGGTGGTGAAGACCTTTTGACATTGACATAGGGTTTGTTTACCTGAACAGGCTGACCCCTAACCTTGGGTTGAGCACTAGAGCTAGGTTTGGAAGTCCCAATTTTACTAGACTCACCTACTTTCTGTTTGCCCTTCTCCTCTGCATTTAGCCTTTTCAGATTCAAATTTGTCTTTACAGCATTATTAGAATTCATGTTGATCAGAGGTCCTTTCTCCTTTTGTGCAACAAAGGAAATAGTTTTCATTCCAAAGCTTTTGGTTGCACTAGAGTTGAATCCTAGGCCCTCTCTTCTGAAGTTTACCTTTGATCCCAATAATGCATCTAAATTTTCAGATCCTTGGGTCATTTTCTCAATTGTTTTTATCTTATCCTCATTGTCTTTCTGAACTTCATCAATAGATTTTTTTCAACTCATTATTCACATTGAGGACAGCTTCATATTTTTCAGAAACAATTTTTATCTCATTTTCATAATTCTGAATTTTCAGTTTCCATGCATCAATTTCATTGTCTAATCTCACATTTTCTTCCTTAGACATTTTCAGTTCTTTATTGATTTCTTCAAATTCAGAACATGTGAGTTTCAGATTACTGTTCTCAGTTTCTAAGCAGGTAATTTTATCAGACAATGAAGTATCATTTTGCATGATTTTAATTTTTCTTCGTAGATGCCTGTTTTCTTTTCTGACCTCATCTACTCTATCAGCAAGTTCATCATAAGCAACCATCCAATCAGTAATAGTAAAATTTTCATAGCGAGAGGATACCTCATCAGATTCTTCCTCTCTATCTTCTGAGCTGGTTGCCATGAGGCAGATTGGCTTCTCAGCTTCAACTTCGCTGTCCGAAGTGACGCTCAAGGATCCCTCGTCCTCATCACTCCAGGTACTCACCATAGCTTTCCCTTTTGTGTTCTTCTTCTTGAACTTGTCCTTGAGGTTCTGATTTGTCAGACATTCAGCTTTAAAGTGACCCGCCTTCCTGCATTGATAGCAAACATTAGTTTCAGCTTTCTTTACAGGGTTTGATTTGTACCTTGTGTCTCGGCGGCCACTGTTGGGATTTCTTCGGCTGAATCTTTTTCCTTCCTTCTTGAGAAATCTCCGGAATTCCCTAGTAATCATGGCAATATCAGCATTTGCCACTTCTTCTTCAGACAAGCTCTCTTCTGTTGATGATCCGTTGGGGCTGGATCGACTGGATCTGCTAGCACCAGCCTTCAGAGCTATAGGCTTCCTCTTTCTGTCAGCCTCCTCTATCTTTGGCATATTCATCTCATAAGCCATTAGAGATCCGATCAGCTCATCTGCCTTAGTATTATGCAGATCTCTTGACTCTTCCATTATTGTGGCCTTGGTGTGCCAAATTGGAGTCAAGGATCGCAATATCTTCCTGACTACTTCATACTCAGAATATTTTTTCCCGAAGCCTCTGAGACCATTTGTGATAATAGTCAGCCGAGCATACATTTCCTTGATGGTCTCATTAGGCTTCATCCTGAAGGCTTCGTATTCTGAAACCAGTAGATTGGTCTTAGTCTCTCTGACTTGTGAAGTCCCCTCATAGATGACTTCAAGTGCATCCCACATTTCCTTCGCTGAGGAGCAGGCAGATATTCGTGAGAACTCGGTGGGATGCAGAGAGCACTGGATTGCATTGATTGCACTCCAGTTGAGCGTGGATCTTCTGATTTCTTCCTTGGTCCATACGTCTTCAATTGGAGACAGCTCGAAAGGTCCCTTGCTAACTACCTTCCAAATTTCATAATCTTTAGCCCTCAAAAATACCTGCATACGATGCTTCCAGTATGCGTAGTTGGTTCCATCGAAGTACGGGGGCTTGGATGTAGATTGCCCTTCAGCTATCATCCCTCTTCCGTCCATCTGTGCTTATCCTCTTCGGGCGGTAAGTCCCTGTAGAAGAGTCTAGCTCTGATACCAAGTGTTGGAGTTAGATGGAAGGCTCTATCACCACAGGATGTGGATCTAGAGGGGGGGTGAATAGATCAACTGGCTATTTAAAAAATTATGCCTAGAATCAAATGCGGAATTAGAAGAGCAGTAGACGAACACAACCAATGCGCTGAAAGAAACACACAAGAGGCACAAGGCTTTTAGGTGGTTCGGTCAATCCGACCTACGTCCACCCCACATTCAACTCGAATGTGGATTACTGCTGATACACAGCTTCAAACCGCTGGGCTTTACAGCTTGCCAACAACGGCTGGGGCTTACAGCTTATCCCGACCAGAGGAACACCCTCTGCAACAGCTGAGCATCACAGCTTGCTCTGCTGGGCATTACAGCTTAGCCGACCAGAGGAACGCCTCTGCAACCCGCTGCCTCACAGCATGAAACCGCTGACTAACAGCTTGATCGAACAAGAGTTTTCAAAGGAAAATAACAAAGACTGAAAAGCAAACGAAACATACAATCGAATGGAAGAAAGCCAAAAACGACTGTAGCTCAAGGTTGAGCAGTATCAGCTCTGGTAACTGGACCAAGAGACTGATTCACAAACTCTCACGATAACTCTCTCAACTCATCTCTCTTCTTCTTCTTCTCTCCTTTTCTTCTTCTCTGCTTTTCTTCCTCTCACAGTGGATCTCGGTGGCTGCTTGTTTCAGACTGGATGTATATACTTCTCCAACTTCGATCAACCTCTATAGAAGATGAAGACTGATATTTATAACAGCAGCAGCTGGATAAGGGCGCGTGGCTTCCACGTTTTCCCGCCCAAGGAATTCTCCAGACTCGAGATGCTTCCATCCACGTGGCAGCATCTGGTCACCTTGTCCTCCTGGGATCACGAGCCATGTCAGCAATCTCAGTAGAGAATCCCTGTCAGACAGAGTATCGGATGATCAGGTTAAAGAACAACTCTGTATAGACTTTATATAAGTGAAAGCTATGTACAGACTTGCTGTATGAAAATGCAATGTGTAGACTTCACAAATGAAGATGCAATGTACATACTTGCAATGTGAAGGAGTTGATTGTGTAGACTTCACGATGTGAAGACTTATCAACAAATGACTGTACAGACTTGACCAACAGCCTGAGACACTAACGAAGACACTGGACTGACACCAACTCTAAGACGAAAGACAACACTGACACGAAGTGTAGTTACAAAACAGGAAGGACACGAGGTCTTAGGAAAACAACACGAAGATAGAAATAGAAACGAAGACTCAGACGCAGAGACAACACGAAGTGAAACGAGAACGACACGAAGTGCAGTAGTGACAGAAACACACACTACACAGAGAACGACACGAAGTGGCACAGAAAGCAACACGAGGTGCTGCGATGTCCTGCACGCAATAGAACAAAAACGACACGAAGACGATGAAAACGACACGAGGTGAAGTCACAAAGCGACAAAGACACGAGGTGTAGGAAACACGACACGAAGACATGAAACAACACGGAGACGAAACAGTAACCGACACGAGTTGAAAACAACACGAAGACGAAAACTGAAATCGACACGGAGTGTGGTCAAAGCGAGAAAGACACGAAGTCTAAAGCGAGAAACCAACACGAAGACAGAATAGAAACCGTCACGAGTTGAAAACAACACGAAGACGAAACAGTAATTGACACGAAGTCAAGGAGAAAAATAGCACGAAGACAATGTATGCAACAGTGCAATGTCTAGACTTTAAGTCCAATGCAAACGGCTGTACAGACTTGAATATGTGAAGCCAATGTACAGACTTACTATAACAGACTGATGTGCAGACTTTGAAGAACAGTCCAATGTATGGACTTGCACTGCAAACAACAATGTATAGACCTCATGTAAAAGCCCAATGTATGGACATTGAAATCGAAGACCAAAGTACAGACTTTGGTGAAGCAAAAGGCCGTATAGACTTTGCCATCAAATTGAGCAACCACCGCGGAGCGAGTTGTGAGAGAGACCCTATAACCGACACCCTTGGCGTGCTGGCCGCCCATGAAATTGGGCATCCCGATCCGTTAGAGATTCATCCTCAAGCTTGCCAAATTCCCGGAGCATCAAGGTCTTGCCCCGGACCCTCTCCATCATCACCGGGTTGCCCATGGGCACATGTGTGCGTTACGCGGGTGAGTCCGCGTAAGTGATATCGCCGGGTACGTTGGGTTGCTTGCGAGTCATAGGTCCAAGGATCATTGGCCTAGTGGATATCACCCCCAAGGTGGTGTCACATCAAGTGGTGGCCTGATGGTTTGGCGGTAGGATGACGGAAGTAGAAGGTGGAGGAGAGTTGCGGTAGGTATGGTGGAGAGCCATCAGCCGTTGGGAAGAAGACTCATCGTCATAAGACCACCCGGCGTTGGGAGCCGGGCGTTGAACAAGGTTGACGTGAGCCAGTGCTGGTGGTTGAGGCTATGGAGCGGGTGGATGATCGGGCATGGGGTTTTGATGGATCCCCAGATCCTACGCAGGCTGCTGCTGCTGTGGCTGCGACTATAGTGCCTGCTGCTGCACTTGTTGCCTCGGTGCTTGCCTTCTCTTCTCTTTGATTTTGGTGATAACCTTGTGCATTTCATCCCAATCTATACGCTGCCCTTCATGTCGATCATAAACAAAATCCCAAAATTGGAAGCACATCTCTATCGTATGCCCGGGCTGTAATGCCCTGGATTTTTTGGATATTTCTCGGATCATGATCTGTGGGTTTCGGATCGCTTTCGTGGGTCCCATATTGAGTTTAATGATTTACGTGTGTTTTTGTCTATCATACCTTAGTCGCCCCGCGTAGGGCGAACCGTTACGTTCTCCGACTCTGGGACGTTACCATGACGTTGTGCGTTTTTCGAGGATCGCGGATAGTATTTTTCCCTATTTTTGATATTTTCTAAAATTTTTGGATTTTTCTATAAATAACCCCCTTACCCTTTTCTCTCTCCCCATCTCTCATTCCTCTCACTCTCTCCCTCTCTCTTCTCTCATGCTCTCTCCTCTCACCCTCTATTCTCTGGCGGCCGATGGTGCGGGGCACGGGCGAGGCGGGGATGGCGTGGGCAAGGCATGGGCGAGGACGAAGCGAGGATCGAGGAGTGGAGGCGCGTGCAAGCTCGGCCACAAACTCGTGTCCCGACGGAGTTCCACCGGCGTTTTCTTCACGGATCGGCGTCCATGGTGTGTCAAATCTTCGGTGGAGGTAGGGAGAAGGACTCCCAGCTCGTGTAGTTCCATTCCCATGATTTTGGTAGGCCGCGAGTGGGCTTATTTGAGCATTTTTGGAAAAATGCATGTTTTTGGGGAGTGATCCGGATCTAACGTTTTAACCGCATTTTTGGGGTTTAAATGGGTCCTCTCGGTGCTTGAGAGGTTAGGGACTAGTTTTCCCTTATTTTCCCCTTCACGTGGGCGTGAATGGGGCGGGGAACGGAGTTTTCCACCGAACTGGCCGTTTTTGGGTTTGCGGACAAGTAGCAGTCCTACCAAGAACCGCCACTGTCCCTGGCAGTCCTCTGGGGGCCGCTAGTTACCCCCCCTATGTCGGTAGGTTTTGCGGTCACGTGATAGACCTCCTAAAGGGTTTAGCGGCCTGGTGTGGACCGCCATGCACCCTGTGGCGGTTAGGCCAGGACCGCTTATAATCTTCATTGTAGCGGGCGTATGGCAGCCTGAGGGTGACCGCCTAGGCTCCTCGGCAGCCTCGCGACTGGCCGCCACTCTATGAATAGCGGCCAGGGCACGATCGTTTCTGTGTTTTCTAGTCATTCGAGGTCAGGAGGGGTAGCGGCCAGGAAGTTGACCGCTAGGTGACCCCCAGCGGTCAGGCAGTGGACCGTCATCCTTCTTGGCGGTCTGTGAGTGACCGCTTGGGTTCTAGAGGCATTTGGGGCTATCTGGCCCTAGCTGGACCGCTAGGCCAGGCTTTGCGGTCCTAGCTAGACCGCCAGGCTCTGTGACGGCCTAGGGAGGACCGCCACTTGGTTTTCGTGCCTGCCATGTCCGTTTAGCGTCGTGTTGGTGATGTGGGACGGACCACGCGACTCGACTCCAAATGGATATGCGATCCTCGGACTATAAGCAAGCTCGCGATCATCCCTACGAGGGAAGCATCGGACGTGCGCGGTTGAGAAACCGACAAAGAGCTAGGGTGGTCGACTCACAAATTTGTGCCAGGATCGGGTCACGGGACGATCTCGCTCTCTCTCGCAGCAGTAGTGAATAACAATAAATAGCGAGCTAAGTTACCCTATCATGCTCTCCAGCAGCGGCATATAAAGCATATACGAACTAAGCAAAGTGCCGAGTAAGGAGCGAATACGATACCTCCACGCTACCGGGCGTAGGGAAGACTTCCCGGCCGATCTCGTACTCCCGGAACAATAAATACACAATAATTACAGCAAGACAAATTGCTGCCCACTCCACGCAGGGAGGTAAAGGGCGACAGAGCGGGGCCCGGGAGTAGCGGTTTCGGGTTGACGGGCCGCTTCTTGTGTTGCTTCGACTGCACAGGTAATCACGACCGTGGGACCCACGTGCTAGTCCGAGGGGCCGTGTGGGACCGGAGTGGCACCACAGTGGTGGGGACGCCTGGAAGGTTGCTCCCTGGGACGGCGGTGTGCTGGTTCACCGGTCGGAGGCCGGGCGGCTCCGATCTCCACTCGCCGGAGTTGCTGGCCATGGATCTGCAGTTCTATTTTGCAGCGCGTGACCCGGCGAGATCTGCTGTTGCGGTCACTCCCGACGTTGGATCTATGTACAAGAGGTACCGATGGAAAGCTGACTTGAAATCCTTCGATCGATGGCCGGAGAAAGAAATTTGAGTTTCCCGTTGATGGCCTTTGTCGAATTTTCAAGCGGCTGACTCACAGGATCTGAAAACTCAGGGCAGAACCAAGGTTTCTGATAGTTGGCGTTGACCACATTTTAGACCTTCAATTCAGCCTTTGAGCCCTTCATAAAAGTTGTAGAGACTGAAGAGAGAAAAACGGCGATATATTTTATGAAAGTTTTGGTGGACGTTTCTATTTTTTGAGGATTTTATACTGACTCGGGGTCGGATCTGGACAGCGGAGACAGAACTGAATGTGGGGAAAAGACATAATTTCTAAAAATAGGTAGAGGGCTTTAGAAATTTGACAAAAATTTGTGGAGGGTGGGGATGATGGACATAACCTCCAATAAATTTGGGGGTTCCAAAACAAATAAAAAAAGAGGTCGAAATGGGTAAGAACTAAGCTTCTACTACACAGATCTGAAAGGGGACAGATCTGGAAGATAGAAAGACAAGAAAATGGTAAAATATAAAACGAAATCTAAAGGACGTGAACTTTTTACTGGAGGTTGGGAATCAAGAGAGAAACCAACCCTGAAAATCGCAACTCCAGACGAGGTCGGAGTTGGGAGGTAAAAATCTTGGAGTGAACCTCTGTCCAGTAGAACAGAACATTGGACAGCACTTCGGAAGCGGCTTCGCGGCGGCTCGATGACGGCACGAACGGCGGCGGCGGCACCAGAGATGAAATCAGAGATAGAGGGGCTAAGGTAGAAGGGTTCTAAACCCTGAAATACAGAGGGAAGGAGGAGGAACCAGAGGGGAGAGAGGGAGGGGCGCATATCTCCAAGCTTGCACAATGCAATATTTTCTTCTCATTAATTCATTCAAATGGAAAAAATATGATATATATAATAAATGAAAAAAATGTCTCAAAATGCCCTCAGACTTAAGGTATAGAACTAATTAGTTCTAATGGCCTTTTTACAAAAATTAAAAATGGAGCAAAATAGGGAGGGGCGCCCCTTGGACTAGGTGGGGGTGGTAGGTGGCCTACCCTTGACATTTTAAACCACTTGTCTCCCCATGTGTCCAGTTGACTTGTCAAACCTTCTAGATGCCACCTTGGCTTTTGACCAGCCCCACATGGATGAGGTGGACCAATGGGGAAGGAGTGGGGCCCCCCTAGCAGGTCCTACTGGCATTTTGCACATAAACCCACACAATCCTAAGGAAGAACAAATAGGCTCATAAAGCCTTACAATTGTGAATCTACTTCCCCCAGAATATAAAAATAAATAGAAGGACACAAATACAAAAATAAAATGTACATGCTTGGAGTTGATTCCCATCTATTCTCCCCGGGTGGGAAGAACTCGACCCCGTCGAGTAGGGGTACAACTGCTCAAGTCGCTCCGGCGGATCCGTCACCGTGCCAAGTAACGCGGGTACGCTCTACTCCACGTGACCGTCACCTGCTCATTCCGTATATACTCGATATGCACAAGCTGCTGTGGGAACGAGGCTAGAGGTGGACACTCCGGGTGGGGCACTCTCAAATGGCAGGAGGTGGCTCGAAGACTCACTAGGAATCACCGCTGGGTCCCTCTAGGTGACTAGATCCGGGTATAGATGTAGAACCGATCCCATACTCCTCGAGTGAATTTGCTCGCCTCTTAAGGGACTGACATCAACGAGCATGCACAAGACACATGTAGACTCCTAACAAACCACACACAAACCACACAAACAAGCCACACAATCAAACCACACAAAGAAGAAACAATACTAACTCATGCATGACCCTAGACTTAATGCAATGACATCACCCACCAAGTGACCGTCATCTGAGAGCCACATCTTGAGCGTCGGTATGCTCCTCTAGACCTTCCGCTGCATAGTACTCATCAGCTAGTTCCGGATCGGCCTCGTAGCTGACAGTCACAAGTCCAGAAGGCGTGGCTTCACCAACCCCTAGGGCTAGTGTGGCACGAGTAGGACATTGGCTGGCGATGTGGCCAAATCCATGACAGTGGAAACACTGCAGCCGTGACCTACTGGTCTCCCCGATAAGAGGGCCTTTACCATTATCCTCCCGACGGGTAGGGGGTGTAGGCAATAGGGGTGGAGGTGTAGGTGCCGTGGGCAACAAGGGTGGGGGTGTCGATGCCAGAGGGCGGACAATGGGTGTCGGACGGCGAGCAATGGGTGCCGGTGGTTGGGGTGGAGGTAGATCCCGTGGTGGGGGAGGACGAGGTCTAGGAGTGAAGTGCTTCTGACGGGCGGACTCATGAGGTCGAGCCATGGGGCCCCTCGGGTATGGACCTAAGGAACTACGTGACTCGGCACTACGGTGAGGGATGGAGCCCAACCGTTGGATAGACTCGAACTCTCCCTCAAATTGCTCCATCTCGAGAGCAACTTGGTATGCATCCTCCAACTTGTCCACCTTGCGGCGAAGAAGCTCATACCGTAGGTGCGGTTGTAAACCACGCCAAAATCGGAAAACAGTAAGGGAGCTCTCCTCCGTGGCGTCACATCGCAAATAGTATTCATCGAACTCGGTGATGTACTCGGAGATGGACCGATCTCCTTGGATAAGACTCTGCCACCTGTCTATGAGACGCTGGCGGTAAGTGGCAGGGAGATACTTCTTCCTAAGTTTGTCCCTCATCTCGGCCCAAGTCTCTATCGGGGGCTCTTGACGATGAAACAATAGGTTCTCCATGTTCCTCCAATAGGTTTGTTCCTGTCCTAAGAGTTTCATCCGGGTGAACTTGACCTTCCGTTGGTCTGACATCTCGAACCACTCAAAATATCGGTCCATGCCGGCCTCCCAATCAAGATAGACCTTCGGGTCTAAGGACCCGTCAAAGGTGGGAGGGTCAGCGCGAACTGTCCTAAGGGCCCGTTCATCCACATCTTGATCATGGGTCCGCTGTGTGGGATGATGATCACGACCATATCCCCTACGCTCGTTATCGGACTCATAGTCATGCACCTTGGGGATGTGATGCCTGCTAACCTCTATCCCTTGAACCCGTGGAGCAGTGGGTTGCTGAAGCAGGTCTTGTTGACCATGAGTAGGTGGAGGGGGTGCCTCAACTGGGGCTCTCGGGGCTACCTCGGCTGGGGCTCCCTCTAACGTGGCAACTCTCCCTACCAGACCCCGAACGGACTGGTCCGACTCGACGGCCTTATCCTCTAAGACCTTCATCCTTTCTCCCAGATGTGTGCCTAGGCCATCCATCCGCGTACTCAACCCATCCATTCTATCCATTCGAGTACATAACCCATCCATGCGTGTATTCAACCCTCGCATTTCTCCCATAAGGGCTTGGAACATTTCGGCCACCGACGACGCATCGAGACTAGGGACTCGGGGATCCGCCATAGGTGGTGGTTGGGGTGAGTATTGGGTGCCTCGACGGGTTGGCATGCAAAGACACACGGAGACACCGACTAATACAAACACAGACTAAAGCAAAGATGATGCACCTTGACTTAACCAAGACTCGGTACGTGGTGACGTTAATCGATCCGAAGATCACTCGGCAAGTGTGCGGCCTTCCCGATAGGCATAGCCTAACATTCGGACAACACCTTTTGACATACCGAGTAAAGGGATGCAAATGCAACCTAGACCGACTTAGATGATGACTAGACGTAAATGACACTTCTTTTTTTTTTTTTGATTTTAGACACCCTAGACTCAAACTCGCTCTGATACCAAATTGATGTGGGACGGACCACACGACTCGACTCCAAATGGATATGCGATCCTCGGACTCTAAGCAAGCTCGCGATCGTCCCTACGAGGGAAGCGTCGGACGTGCGCGGTTGAGAAACCGGCAAAGAGCTAGGGTGGTCGACTCACAAATTCGTGTCCGGATCGGGTTATGGGACGGTCTCGCTCTCTCTCGCAGCAGCAGTGAATAACAATAAATAGCGAGCTAAGTTACCCTATCATGCACTCTAGCAGCGGCATATAAAGCATATACGAACTAAGCAAAGTGCCAAGTAAGGAGCGAATACGATACCTCTATACGCTACCGGGCGTGGGGAAGACTTCCCGGCTGATCTCGTACTCCAGGAATAATAAATACACAACAATTACAGCAAGACAAATTGCTGCCCACTCCACGCAGGGAGGGAAAGGGCGACACAGCGGGGCCCTGGGAGTAGCAATTTTAGGTTGACGGGCCGCTTCTTGTGTTGCTTCGACTGCACATGTACTCACGACCATGGGATCCACGTGCTGGTCCGAGGGGCCGTGTGGGACCGGAGTGGCACCACAGTGGTGGGGACGCCTGGAAGGGCGCTTCCTGGGATGGCGGTGTGCTGGTTCACCGGCCGAAGGTCGGGCGGCTCCGATCTCCACTCGTCGGAGTTGCTGGCCACGGATCTGCAGTTTTGTTTTACCGCGCGCGACCCGGCAAGATCTGCTGCTGCGGTCACTCCCGATGTCGGATTGACGTACAAGAGGTACCGATGGAAAGCTGACTTGAAATCCTTCGATCTATGGCTGGAGAAACAAATTTGAGTTTCCCGTTGATGACCTTTGTTGAATTTTCAAGCTGCTGACTCACAGGATCTGAAAACTAAGGGCAGAACCAAGTTTTCCTGAGAGTTGGCATTGACCACATTGTAGAACTTTGATTCAGCCTTTGAGCCCTTCATGAAAGTTGTAGAGGCCGAAGAGAGGAAAACGGGGATATATCTTATGAAAGGTTTGGTGGACGTTTCTAATTTTTGGAGATTTTATACTGACTCGGGGTCAGATCTGGTCAGCAGAGACAGAACTGAATTTGGGGAAAAGACACAATTTCTAAAAATTGGTAGAGGGCTTTAGAAATTCGACGAAAATTTATGGAGGGTGGGGATGATGGAAAGAACCTCCAATATTTTCTTCTCATTAATTCATTCAAATGGAAAATACATGCTATATATAATGAATGGAAAAATGACTCAAAATGCCCTCAGACCTAAGGTATAGAACTAATTAGTTCTAATGGCCTTTTTACAAAAATTAAAAATGGAGCAAAATAGGGAGGGGCGCCCCTTGGACTAGGTGGGGGTGGTAGGTTGCCTACCCTTGACATTTTAAACCACTTGTCTCCCCATGTGTCCAATTGACTTGTCAAACCTTCTAGATGTCACCTTGGCTTTTGACCAGCCCCACATGGATGAGGTGGACCAATGGGGAAGGAGTGGGGCCCCCCTAGCAGGTCCTACTGGCATTTTGCACATAAACCCACACAATCCTAAGGAAGAATAAATAGGCTCATAAAGCCTTACAATTGTGAATCTACTTCCCCCGGGATATAAAAATAAATAAAAGGACACAAATAAAAAAAATGTACATGCTCGGAGTTGATTCCCATCAGTTGGTCTGCGGTCGACCCGGTTGTGACCCAGTGATCGACCTTTGACCTCGCAAGTGTCCTGGACATCCCATGGGTTCCGTGACCGCGTTTCTGGGATGTCTGGAGGTACCATGTTACCTTGATTAGCATGCCTGAAGATTTAGATGGTCCGGGTGACCTTGTGTGTGTGTTCCAGGCTATGTGTTATGCTTGATCGAGTCACCGTATATCGGTGTGCATGCGGTGGGGTTTCCCCCACATGTCATGGGTTTCTCCGGAAGGTGGTTTCCCAGTGGACCGTGCGTAAGGCCTTGGACTGCGAGTCCAGTCACCTAGCCTGGGGTTGGAGGTTCCCTGCTTTTCCCTGGGATGGGAAATCAGCTTGGCGGCTAGTGAGTTGCCTTAGGAATCTTGCTTCTGTGTTTTCTGCGTGGGCCATGTGTATGGCCTGTGGACTGTGTGTGACAACCCGGACTCCGGATACCAGATATACCCGATAGGACTATCGAGTAGACCCGATATCACTTGCAACCCATGAAGCCTCCCAAGAGTTGTAAAGCTCTGAAGGGATAAAAGGTTTATCGTGTAGTACATTGAAGTCGCAGATATAACAGTAAGAAATTAAATTTCATTAATCTGGTTTGCTAAAGTAGCAGAAATAAAATTACTTTTAATTAACAGTTAAAATTAACAATTATACCAGGGTCCAGTCCAAAGGAAAGACAAGTACAATCCAACAGCAAAGAGCACGTACACTGAGGTCGGGGGAAGCCCGACGTAGGTACCACTGGCAACTACGAACACGCCACACCAGGAACCGCAAATGAAGCAGAGATGATCGCACCTGAAAAGTAGGGGTGAGCCTCGTGTCACTGACTCAGTAGGGGTCACGCGGATCCCCACTGAAAAATAACGTAGTAACACGGAACAACAGCTAGAACAACAGTAGTAGTAAAGCAGGAAAACTATCACTAGAAAGCTGTAAAAGAAAGCAGTAAAGGCAGGAGTAGAAACAGCTAAAAGAAAAGGGAAAGGTAAAGCCGCAAAGAAAGGAACACGGCCACCGAGAGAAGCTCGGCTCCCTAAGCTACTCCAAATAATGACAGAAGGGCGAACCCTGATCTCGCAAAGTCAGGAGTTACCGATCCATTGACAAGACACCAACCTCAAAACTAAGGCCGATGAAAATATACAAAAGGCCTAGAAAAGACCTAGACAGACACGGAACACTAAAGCCTACACGACTAGATTGTTGTGCACGCTCCCTAACCGCAAACGCATACATGACTGGATCGTTGTGCATACCATACAGCGCTGACCTCGGGTAAGGCCAAGAAAAGACTAACCTGAAGAGGTCACGGCGCACGAGAAATGTGAGAGTCACGTGTCACGTGACGGAAGCACCTCCTTACTAGAAGAACGGCCAGATGCGTCCACTGACGCCTTACACTGCGCCATTGGTATCTCGCTATGGACGCCGAGAACGACGGAGACTGAGATACTCACTGAACCAGAACAGGAACAATAGTAACGAGTGACTAGTCAGGGTCACGCCCATCGACATTCGTCCAAACGCCCCTGACCACGTGTGAACACACCGACTATTGCCTAGAGCCAGGCCTCTAGCTAGTTTTCCCCCCCAGTAGGACGGTAACGTAAAGTAGGGGCCCACGAAAACTTCCTTAAAAATCGTATCTCGGGAACTGCCCTCACCACCACTCCCAGGTGGGACGACACTCGAGGTTGTCAGGCTACAACTAGTGGAGGCTCACTAGACATAAAGACTCTAAAACACAAGTGCTGCAGTACAGATAGGCCAAGCAAGCCCTGCCATATGTACTACGAAGCACCAACGCAGCATACCAACTGTAACCAGACTCAGGACAGGACAACTGGACCTGCTAATACGACGATCCTTGTGTCTCACGACTCAGAGTGAAGATCATCGCACAAAGCGGAACAAGCCGCCAATCGGTCTAATCCTAAGCCAGAAGAAACGACACATCCATAGGAAATGACACACGGAGACTTGAGGGAGCACCAAGACCCTCACCGTAACTGGACACGTAAACTGAGGTAAGACAACACCTCTAGGCATCCAGAACCACTGTCTCGAGCTATCCAGAATAGTCAAGACACACCCAAGGTTACTTGTCAACCACTGGGTCTCACCGGGTTGACTAGAACCTAATAACGACTCAAAAGACTTAGAAGCAGTACAAAACACTACTCAAGCTAAGGACACTCTTGGCTATCCTATAACATGGTCATAGTCCTCATAGGATATCAAAAGACATGATGAGGACATCACCAGCAATTTCATATGATCGAGGATCCCGATACTCGCCACCTAAGCTACATCTTGTTAACCACGTTATTTCGAGTCCTATGATGTAATTTTCATTTTCTACTCATGTAATTTGCCTTTTATTTGAGTCTTGTACCTAGGTTATTAAGTCATTTCTCTAAGTTCGAGTCTCATTAGGCTATGGTGCTTGCTATTGGGCCTCTTTCTTTGGGCTAGGCCCATGGGCGCACCCCCCCTTCCTTGGTTATCTGTTAGTATGTTAAAAGTCAGGGTCTTATATGTAAAAGTGGGTTTCCTATAAATAGGACCCCAATCCCTCAGTTGTAAGCTAATGAATATTTGAGTAAAAAAAGTTGCCACAAGAATTGTGCCCCCCCCTCTCTCTAGCTCTCTCTCTCTACTTCTCTCTCTCTCTCTAAAGGGGGCGAACCCCATTCTCTCTCCTCCCCACCCAAATTCGAAATTCACTCTCTCTCCTCCCTATTCACCTCTAATTAAGACCCCTCCCCCTTCCCCATACCTCCCATTTAAGTCCCCTCCAACCCCTAGGTGGAATCCCTTTCTCTTAGGCACCTCTCCCTCCTCCTAAGCAACCTTTCCCTTTCCCCATACAACCCTTCATTTTCCCAAGGGAGAATCCCTTCTCCCAAGCACCCCTTCCTCTCCCCAACACAACCCTTCCCCTTCCCAAAGCAACATTAAACCCCATTAACCTCTCATTCAAACCAAAGGAGAGAGATCTCCCTCTCTCTCTCTATCCCAACCCAAATTCGCAGCTCCCCCTTCCTCCACCTGCTAGACCATCTTCCAGCCCCCATTCTTCCCCTCCCACACCTTAGATCACCCTATACCAGACCCCCACACAGCCCGGGGTCGCCCCCCACACACATCCACCCCATCTCCCACCCCATCTACCCCATTTTCTATATACTAGTGAGCAGCTATAGTTCTGCAGAACCGCCCCCCCCTGTTGCAGCGTCGCCCATGACCTCATCCCAGAGCTCCTGGGGGCGTG
Organism: Amorphophallus konjac; assembly: GCA_022559845.1. Lineage (NCBI taxonomy): Eukaryota > Viridiplantae > Streptophyta > Magnoliopsida > Alismatales > Araceae > Amorphophallus > Amorphophallus konjac. Next base: position 110,265,571 of record CM040119.1, on the reverse strand, counting down.
GTCTACATCGTCAGAAATATCTCCAAGTCAACTTCGCAGGCGAGGTGGAATCATCCCATTCCGACATCGCTACAGTTCGTGGTGCCCGTTCTCCCTCGGCTGCGCAGATCTCCCCCTGTAGAGTACCAGAACCCGACTTGAAGCTGTACCACGACAAACGACGGATAATTCAGACTACGAGTGCTTCTGTAAAGTTCTTCTTCCTCCAGTCCTCTACCAGGATCAAGAAGCAGAACTGTGTTCGGTATCCGGAGGCCGGAGTTCTCATTTTCCTCCCTCGGTTTGTCGGGCCTGCCTCCCACAGTCTGCGACGACCTACCTCCACTCTCCTGAGTCTCCCCATCCTCACCGACATCAGACGACTGCCCTGCCAGTTTTGCTGTGAAGAAGGCTCGACCACAGTTCCATAAATTCTGGCGGCTCATGATTCAGAGCTCGGGAGCGGCCAGGATAGCTTCTGCAAGTCACTGTTCATATCAGATAGTTGCTGCGGCCAGATTCTGCCACCCTATTCAAACCTCCACCACGGCCACACCCTTCAACTTCCGGAGGCGCCACTTGGCTGAGAGCTGCAACCACTAGTCTTCCACCACCACCAACAAGCGGCATCCTGTTCGGCATCAGGAAGTGCATTTCCCATTTTTCCTCTCCCGGGCGCGCAGACAGTTCGTTTAGGTCCTGTTCTGATAGTGCCTCACTCAACGGACTCCTCCTCACTGTCCCGACATCCTCTGGTGCTGTTCTTGGTTGCTGCTCGAGGATGACTCATCCACGGACGTCCTCTACTTGGTCCCGCCTCATTCGGACTTCAGGAGCTGCCGTGGTTACTTCGGCCATCTGCTGCTGTCCCTATGAACAGTCTGCTTCTGCACGCAAGGGACCTGTTCCAGAGCCCGTCCCCGCCGGCGACGACCTCGGGACCACTCACTAAAAATCACAGTCGTACCTGGGTACGTCAGCAACATTTTGGCGCAAGTCTCATCAAGTTCTGAGTCCAGGGGAGCTCACAGAGGCGACTACATCGACCCCCTATCTTGCTGTCCCAGACCCGGGCAGATTCGGCCGGGTGCTCCATCGGCGCGATCGAGCTTATCTCCCCTCCCCGCCTGGCCGGCTTAGTGCCCCTCCCTGTGCGGAGGTAGTGTTTGACTTGTAATACAAAAATCCCCACCCCAAGTCCACCCTCCTGTGTGAGGTGTAGTGATTGTAATCTTTAAACATGTCAAGCTTCATCGGCGCAGTGTGCGGGGATTCCACACTTCCCCGCTCGCCCTCGTCTCCGACCGGGATCGGTGTCTTCACACCGATCAGGTGAGCCTCGGGTTGCCCTACTCTACTGGAATTGCTTTGCTTGTTTAGTATTGCTGCTTAGTGCCGTCGGTCGGTGAGTGAGCGCCCGATCTCAAAATATCATCGATTTGAGTGCCACCGCGGAGCGAGTTGAGAGAGAACCACTACATCCCACGCCCTTGGCATGCTGGCCGCCCACGGAATTGGGGCATCCCTGGCCCATTGGGGTCCATCCTTAGCTGGCCATACCCTTGGAACATTGAGGTCCAACCTCGGACCCTCACCGTCATCGCTGGTCCTCCTACGAACCCGAGCGTGCCAACGCGAGTGAATCCGCTTGTGTCACGTTGCCAAAATCGTTGTGTTGCTTGCAATTCTAGGTCCGAGGGGTCGTGTCACATCAAATGGTATCAGAGCAAGTTTACAACATGTCTCTCTACAAGTTGGTCCTAGGGCGCATTCGCATTTAGAGTCATTTTCGGGCCACCCAGTGCATCATCATGTACACTCCACATTGGTTAAGTCCCCTCAACACTGCCGTCCACAAGAGTCCGATTGACCCCCTCCTCATGGACATCATCCTAGAAGGAGACCTTAGTTTTGATGGATCTAGTCCTAATGCCTACCTAAAATGGGAGGCTACCATGGATAAACACTTTGATAGGACTAGGGTCTATGGACACGCTAGAGTCCGCAGGGCCACAGGGTGGCTTCGGGGACAAGCCAAGAAGGAGTGGGAACGCATAGTGAGCTTAAGAAGGATTTGGAGGCAAGAACCCATAGACTCATGGAAAAAGATGAAGATTGAGCTTAGGAAGATCTACGCTCCCCGACCTTCCCACTCCTACCTTGAGAGCCATAACCCGAGGAGCACTCCCACTTCTCCTTTCTCTCCCGGGAAACTCCGACCTCAGATTGAGGCAAAAGGGAACCACGTCCTAGAGGTTGGTCACCTCGGGATGAGTTTGATAGGAAAAGGTTAGACTATGATCCCTATGATGACTATGAGAGGCCCCAACATTACGGGCATAGGAGTATCTCATTCCGGCCCACTAATCTTCCTCCCACCCCTCCTTCGACAAGAGTCACCCCTAGTCAAAGCATGCCCCGGCAAGAAGGGAGTTCCAATGGACCAAGTGTGGGTGAGACCACTCAGGAAAGTAGACAACAATGCTCTAAATGTAGAGGCTTTGGACACTTCATCCATCAATGCCCTTCACGAGAGATGTCCAACACTCTAATTGAAGAAATACTTACCCCTATCCAAAGGGAACTGGAGAATGTGATTGAAATCCATGAGGCTCCCCTAGATTGGGAGGAAGAATATGAAGCCCAATGTCAAGAGTTAGGTCAAGAGAACTCAGTCCTACCCAAAGAAGACCCATTGAGCCAAATGGGGTGCACCCTCCCCCATGAGTTACAAGATGCCCAACCTAGGCCTCCACTTCTACCCCTCCCCATCCTATCCCAAGTCCCCCATTACCCACCACCCCAAAAGAGCCATATGCCAGTCATCAACACCCCACAAACAATGGACTTACTCACCTCCTTGGTAGAGGAAACCATGATCCCCATACCCGACCCCATAGTGGTGAATACTCCGGACCCAACCCCCGCCATGGAGATCACCCATGTCCAGGAAGAAGAAGAAACTTCACATGGTGGACTTCACCTTACACCACCCTCCCTAGTAGGGGCCGAGCTCATCTTAAGAGAACCCCTTTCACGTTGGCTAAAGGAGAACCCATTTAGAGATCTCATGGCTCATGTTTGCCCTCCTATGGAACAAAACATTCCTATAGTACCCTTACCCACCTATCACACCACAATCCAATCATCCTATCAAGTGGAAACATTAGGGGATTTTCTTAAGGGTCTATCTTGGCAAATGGAGTTAACTGGCATGTTGACCACTATAGCCGACCAACCTAGGAGCCTTGACCTCCTACACCTATGTGTCGGGTCCATCTCCTCGATATACACTGTGGGTTGCTACACTAGCGACCTTCTTTTATTCCTCCCAACACCCGAAGAGCCCGATGCTATCCGCAAATTAGAGTTGCTTATTTCGGGTAGGATGCCAAGCCCTCCATTCATGGCCAACCAACCCGCCAAGGACTTCGGTTCAATTACTTCATTTGAGGAGGAGGACTCACCATCATTTGAAGACCTTGAGGAGATAGAATACCCCTTCCTTGGTAACACATTCCATGACCCCTTTGATCCCTCCCTATGGAAGACATTGAACCCATGGGACCTAGCTGCCTTACCCACCACCCACTCCCTCCTACCCTCACCCACCATGTTGAACCCAACCCACCCATTCCACTACTTAGTTCACACTATGAGAGCCATGACCGAGGGTGACATCCACCTAGGAAATGAGGAAGTGACCTATCCCAAAATATCCACCTTCTTGGACCCCTTCGACCCCTATGAGTGGAAACCCCCAAATCCACCCCCACCTAAAGATGGGACCATCTTGATTGTAATGCATGTGCCACCACATTTTGCCCCACCTGCTAGGGCTAGTCATCTCATTTGTGTCTCATACACACTAGGTCCGGTGCATGACAGGTTCACATTTGGATATGTAGGTCCACCCCCATTCATCATCCATCTTATGCATGATAGGAGTCTACATGGAAGTCCAGGTCCTCCGGCATTCATTGCACCCATACCTGATAGAGCCACATTTGGACATGCTGGTCCTCCCCCACTCTTCATCCACCTCAGGCATGATAGGGCCATTTGTGGCTGCCCCGGTCCACCTAAGTGCATCAAGGTCCACATGGCATCACAACATGATAGGTCAATTTACGGTTGCCCCGGTCCACCTTTACACACCAAGCTTTTCACACCCACACCGCATCATAGTACATGGCATACACATTCAAGCAAGCATCTAACAACGAGCGGTGAGGTTCACAAAGAGCGGGCAAAAGCTTGCGAGCGCCACTTGGAATTCCAAGTAGGCAATCTGGTGATGATGGCCTTGGAGTGGCTCTACCCTAGGGTCACCTCCAATTCGAGGGCACGTGGACTTGGACCTTCCCAAGTTCCAAGTGATTTTGGCAACCCGGCCATCGGGTTGGACTTACTAATGGGTTTTGGGATTCACCCCATTATCCACATGGCGGATCCGGCACCCTATATGGGCACCGCGGTGGATCCTAGTGAGTGCCTCGAGCCTTTATCTTCCTTTGAGAGGGACACCCTCGGAGAGCCACCAAAAAATGGCCTGAGAGTCCGACGTGTGCACACAAAGGCAATACTAGACAAGCAGGGTCCCATCACCAGCAAGAGGGTGTGCCTGAGCCACCTCGAGAGGATGAGGGACCGTCCCCTGGTTGCGGACGCAGGGTTGAGTTTGGAAGTTGAGGCTCACTCTGAGTTTCTGGAGAGGACCACTTCCCCGGTGGGCCCATACTCGACAGAGTCGAGTTTTCCGCACCTCGAGGGTATGATGAGGACATCACCAGCAATTTCATATGATCGAGGATCCCGATACTCGCCACCTAAGCTACATCTTGTTCACCACGTTATTTCGAGTCCTATGATGTAATTTTCATTTTCTACTCATGTAATTTGCCTTTTATTTGAGTCTTGTACCTAGGTTATTAAGTCATTTCCCTAAGTTCGAGTCTCATTAGGCTATGGTGCTTGCTATTGGGCCTATTTCTTTGGGCTAGGCCCATGGGCGCACCCCCCCTTCCTTGGTTATCTGTTAGTATGTTAAAAGTCAGGGTCTTATATGTAAAAGTGGGTTTCCTATAAATAGGACCCCAATCCCTCAGTTGTAAGCTAATGAATATTTGAGTAAAAAAACTTGCCACAAGATTTGTGCCCCCCCTCTCTCTAGCTCTCTCTCTCTCTACTTCTCTCTCTCTAAAGGGGGCGAACCCCATTCTCTCTCCTCCCCACCCCAAATTCGAAATTTACTCTCTCTCCTCCCTATTCACCTCTAATTAAGACCCCTCCCCCTTCCCCATACCTCCCATTTAAGTCCCCTCCAACCCCTAGGTGGAATCCCTTTCTCTTAGGCACCTCTCCCTCCTCCCAAGTAACCTTTCCCCTTTCCCATACAACCTTTCATTTTCCCAAGGGAGAATCCCTTCTCCCAAGCACCCCTTCCTCTCCCCAACACAACCCTTCCCCTTCCCAAAGCAACATTAAACCCCATTAACCTCTCATTCAAACCAAAGGAGAGAGATCTCCCTCTCTCTCTCTATCCCAACCCAAATTCGTAGCTCCCCCTTCCTCCACCTGCTAGACCATCTTCCAGCCCCCATTCTTCCCCTCCCACACCTTAGATCACCCTATACCAGACCCCCACACAGCCCGGGGTCGCCCCCCATACACATCCACCCCATCTCCCACCCCATCTACCCCATTTTCTATATACTAGTGAGCAGCTGCAGTTCTGCAGAACCGCCCCCCCTGTTGCAGCATCTCCCACGACCTCATCCCCAAGCTCCTGGGGGTGTGGCCTACATCGTCGGAAAGATCTCCAAGTCAACTTCGCAGGCGAGGTGGAATCATCCCATTCCGACATCGCTACAGTTCGTGGTGCCCGTTCTCCCTCGGCTGCGCAGATCTCCCCCTGCAGAGTACCAGAACCCGACTTGAAGCTGTACCACGACAAACGACGGAAGATTCAGACTATGAGACCTTCTGTAAAGTTCTTCTTCCTCCAGTCCTCTACCAGGATCAAGAAGCGGAACTGCGTTCGGCATCCGGAGGCCGGAGTTATCATTTTCCTCCCTCAGTTGGTTGGGCCTGCCTCCCACAGTCTGCGGCGACCCACCTCCACTCTCCTGAGTCTCCCCATCCTCACCGACATCAGACGACTGCCCTGCCAGTTTTTCTGCGAAGAGGGCTCGACCACAGTTCCAGAAATTCTGGCGGCTCATGATTCAGAGCTCGGGAGCAGCCAGGATAGCTTCTGCAAGTCACTGTTCATATCAGGTAGTTGCTGCGGCCAGATTCTGCCACCCTATTCAAACCTCCACCACGGCCACACCCTTCAACTTCTGGAGGCGCCACTTGGCCGAGAGCTGCAACCACTAGTCTTCCACCACCATCAACAAGCGGCATCCTGTTCGGCATCAGGAAGTGCCTTTCCCATTTTTCTCTCCCGGGCGCGCAGACAGTTCGTTTAGGTCCTGCCCCGATAGTGCCTCACTCAACGGACTCCTCCTCACCGCCCCGACATCCTCTGGTGCTGTTCTTGGTTGCTGCTCGAAGATGACTCATCCACGGACGTCCTCGACTTGGTCCTGCCTCATTCGGACTTCAGGAGCTGCCGTGGTTACTTCGGCCATTTGCTGCTGTCCCTGGGAACAGTCTGCTTCTGCACGCAAGGGACCTGTTCCAGAGCCTGTCCCCGCCGGCGACGACCTCGGGACCGCTCACTAAAAATTACAGTCGTACCTGGGTACGTCAGCGACATTTTGGCACAAGTCTCATCAAGTTCTGAGTCCAGGGGAGCTCACAGAGGTGACTACATCGACCCCCTATCTTGCTGTCCCAGACCCGGGCAGATTCGGCCGGGTGCTCCGTCGGCGCGATCGAGCTTATCTCCCCTCCCCGCCTGGCCGGCTTAGCGCCCCTCCCTGTGCGGAGGTAGTATTTGACTTGTAATACAAAAACCCGCACCCCAAGTCCACCCTCCTGTGTGAGGTGTAGTGATTGTAATCTTTAAACAGGTCAAGCTTCATCGGCGCAGTGTGCGGGGATTCCACACTTCCCCGCTCGCCCTCGTCTCCGACCGGGATCGGTGTCTTCACACCGATCAGGTGAGCCTCAGGTTGCCCTACTCTACTGGAATTGCTTTGCTTGTTTAGTATTGCTGCTTAGTGCCGTCGGTCGGTGAGTGAGCCCCCGATCTCAAAATATCATCGATTTGAGTGCCACCATGGAGCGAGTTGAGAGAGAACCACTACATCCCACGCCCTTGGCATGCTGGCCGCCCACAGAATTGGGGCATCCCTGGCCCATTGGGGTCCATCCTTAGCTGGCCATACCCTTGGAGCATTGAGGTCCAACCTCGGACCCTCTTGTCATCGCTGGTCCTCCTACGGACCCGAGTGTGCCAACGCGAGTGAATCCGCTTGTGTCACGTTGCCAAAATCGTTGTGTTGCTTGCAATTCTAGGTCCGAGGGGTCGTGTCACATCAAGACATCCACGGGACAACGGGCAAACCATAAGATCAAGCCAAGATGATTGGAAATCAAAATAACGAAAAATAACACTCAGGGACATAAACGGTCTACTGCTCGGCCGCTAACCAAAGTAAGCGGTTGACCAGAGGGTCGTTCACCACCCAGAGACAAAGACATTGGGCGGTCATGAATGATCCGCACCAAGACCTACATGGTTTATCCAAGGCCGTGTCACTGATCTAAGTGGTCTAAGGCATGGCCGCTTTAACCACAAAAGCACAGGGTTACACGGTCTCGTTGAGGCCGTGACTTACACAGCACGGTCTCCTCAAAGCCGTGTAAAGACTATAGCAGTCAATGCCTGGCCGCTCGACCCAGTCAACCCCTAACCGACTTAACCGATCAAACCAATAGAACGGTCTAGAAAAGGGCCGTTCAAACCATACGAGCGGTCTATCGTTAGACCGCTTAGCCAAACTGACTTAAAACGTTGACCAAGTCCAAACATTAAAAACAGTTGAGCCAAGGCCGCTTAAACCTTGAACATGGTTAGTCGCATGGCCGTTCAGCCAACGAACCGGCACACCCAAGACAACATGGGGAAACATGGTCTCTATTGGGCCGTTATTCAGGGAATAGCGGTCCTCCAAGGGCCGCTTACACAATAACACTGTCTGTCGCGAACATTAACTCTGAACCGACCAAAATGAAACGGTCGCCCTTGAACCGCTTACAAGGTAGAACGGTTTCTGTTAAACCGTTTAACCGTCACGACGAGTAAAATAGAGGATCAGTCGGATCTCGGCCTTTCCACGCCCCATTCTCTCTAAAACGAAGGGGAAACAATCCTAATGACATTATCGACCTTCCACACTCCGGAAGGGGCCAAATCGATGCACAAACGACTAGAAACGGTCAATTCTACCGAATTGACCCAAATGGAACCACATGGGTTCCCAGGCTCCTACCGGCCCCAAATGACTACCAATCAACACGAAATCAGCGGATTTGGAATGCTGGCATTCCAAGGGTTCGAATGACACCGGCTGATTTGAAAATCGTCGTCATTTTCTGGCGAACCCGATGAACTCCCCAAAGGCATGATTTTACCCCAACAAGGCAAAACCCACTCGTATGCTCACCGTTCGGCGTAAAACTGCGAGGGGACGTAATAGAGAAGTAGAGCTTCCATCTCCCTACTTCCACCGAAGATTCTGTGCGCCGAAGCGACTAAACCGCGCCGAAAATGACCAAACCAACGAACCGCGGCGGCTTTAAATCCACCGAGGGATCGCGCCGCGCCACGCTCAATCCGTCGCCCCATCACGCATCCCGATCACTCCATCGCGTCCTCGCCTCGGCCAGCTCGACAACGGTGTGCGCCCCGCGTCGAGAGAGCCAGAGGGGAGAGAGAACAAGAGAGAGAAAGAGAGGGTGAGAATGAGGGAGGAGAGAGGGTGTAGAGGGTTAAATAGAAAAGAAAATTAGGAATTTTCCTAATTTTCTAAAAATCCGATTTTTGTGCCGAAAATACACTAATTCAGAAAATTACGCAAAAATAGCCAAAACGATCCTCTCAAAGAGTACATCGCAACTGTAGCGTTCTCGAGTCGATGAAGTGAGAAATAAACTCACCACATGGTTCCGTAACTTGTACGAGAGAAAAAACCATGCGGATCGTAAAACTCAACTCAGGACCCACAAAAGTGATCCGAAACTCTCCACTAAGGATCCGAAAGATCAGATAAGAATCCAGGGTATTACAGCCTCCCCCCCTTCAAGAAATTTCATCCTCGAAATTTAAGGAGCTAGCAAGAAGAAGCAGGGAAGAACAAACCCAAGACACCACTTGAAACATCACGAATCTTGAAAAATGTAGTTCAGAGGGACACTATCAGGACGCAATCTCAAGCACACGCTCTGGATCTCGAGGTAAACAGATCCACAGAACGAGCATGGCTCACAAGTGAACCCAAGTTTGACACCTACGAAATAAGGCAACGTCGCTTCCGTCTCACAGGAAAGGAGACACGACTCATGCCACGACAACAGCTATCGGGAAAACAAAACGACAGACACAGCAAGCATCAGAGTAAACAAGGAAACATAGTCCTCTCAGCTGACACTCCACAACATTATCGGCTCCAGTGCCAAAGGCAACAACGAAAGCCTGGCACATCGGACGCCAACGATGGCACCAGACCACAAGCAAAACCAAGCCAGTCCTCATTCAGACATTACATCTGATTCGAGTCGCAACATCTCGGTCCAACAAAATGAACTGACAAGATCTCGGTCCACACAGTGCCAAGACAGATTCACAGGGAAACAACGACAAAACGACAACAGCAGCACTTGCAGAATCCGGCTCCGTACTGAACACAGAACCACAGGACACAACCGCAAGCTGGGTCACATCAAGGCACAATAACAGTTGAACACATGACTATAATGGACTAGTCATGCATCGAGCAGCTCACCAAGAAAGACCCATGACAACGAGAACAACAATCCTGGGTAACGCATTTCAAGGACCACGATCATCCCCCGAGAGCATAACACCCAAGAAAGAATTGCAGAGCAGAGGGTACCCAACCAGCAGAAATGTCGACCGATTCCCCCAACACTCACGAATGCCGATGCCAACACCAGAATACCTCCAAAAACAACAGCACGGCAACAAACAACATCAAGGCACACGAAGCCAAGATGAAATCACATCGAGAAAAATAATTCTCTCGACCGGCCAGAATCTTACCACACGATCCTCGACCCGTGGGTATCAACCCACACGCTTCTGCTACACACTCATACAACGCACACAGGCATCAGAAAATACCTCGATATCCGCATCACAGCACACACTCGGTGCCATCACAATTCAAGAAATCACAATATAACACGCCACGAGTACTGATCCTGCTATTAACCGATCATAAGTCGCCTACGTGCAAGCGAAGGAGAGTACCAGCTTCAGCACAAAGCACAAAGAAAGGCTAATCTCAGCTTACCATTATGTCCTAAAAGAATAAATGAGCCTTCGCAACACGTCGGCCGCTAGACACGACACGACGAACACGGTGCACAACGGCTCTCAACACAAAAGTTAGGTCCAAAGCCAAGCAACCGCAGAACAAAGGGCAGATCAAGCTCAGAATAAACACTGTCCACACTTAAGCAGACACAGGACAAAGGTCTCACCAAGACAGTAATTCTAAGACATACCTCGAAAAGACTTCACCAAACAGGATGAGAAGCATCAAGCTCACTAACAGTAGTTCACTAGGAAGGAAAATCCTTGGTTCGCTTGAGCATCTTCTCAATCGAGGCAACCAAACGACAACTTCAACAGCAGCGAAACACCTCAAGAATTGAACAGACTCAAGCTGGGACGACCAAAACAACGTAAGAACGTGCATGGCCATAACACCAACGCTAAAAGTCATCAGCCACCTGAACCAACGAGGGAAAAATCTCGAACAATGTACTGCAGATTCAAGCCAACCAGTGAACTCTGCCAAGCACTGCACGATCAAGACAAACACCACGACGAAAAAGAGCATCCCATCGCATCCTGACGAGAGTAAAATCATCTCGCACAGTGCTAACATAGCACGCACAAGACAACACACGGAAAACAACACGACAAGGAATTGCAAAACCTAAGTCAGCGAAAGATTGTACTGGACTTTCAGGACTCTGGACACTATATATCTCAAATTCACATGTAGTTTCACACAACAATGCTCTGATACCACCTGTGACGACCCGGACTCAAGATACCGGATATACTCGATAGGACTACCGAGTAGAACCGATACCGCTTGGAACCCGTGAAGCCTCCCAAGAGCTGTAAAGCTCCAAAGGGATAAAAGGATTGCCGTGTAGTACATTGAAGTCGCAGATATAACAGTAAGTAATTAAATTTCATTAATCAGGTTTGCTAAAGTAGCAGAAATAAAATTACTTTTTAATTAACCGTTAAAATTAACAATTATATCAGAGTCCAGTCCAAAGGAAAGACAAGTATAGTCCAATAGGAAAGAGCACACACACTGAGGTCGGGGAAAGCCCGATGCAGGTACCGCTGGAAACTACGAACACGCCACACCAGGAACAGCAAAGGAAGCAGAGACAACGACACCTTAAAAGCAGGGGTGAGCCTCGTGTCATTGGCTCAGTAGGGGTCACGCGGATCTCCACTGAAAAATAATGCAGTAACACGAAACAATAGCTAGAACAACAGTAGTAGTAAAGCAGGAAAACTATCACTAGAAAGCTGTAAAAGAAAGCAGTAAAGGCAGGAGTAGAAACAGCTAAAAGAAAAGGGAAAGGCAAATCCGCAAAGAAAGGAACACGGCCACCGAGAGAAGCTTAGCTCCCAAGCTACTCCAAACAACGACAGACGGGCGAACCCTGATCTCGCAAAGTCAAGAGTTACCGATCCGTCGACAAGACACCAGCCTCAAAACTAAGGCCGTCGAAAATAGACAAAAGGCCTAGAAAAGACCTAGACAGACACGGAACACTAAAGCCTACACGACTGGATTTTCGTGCACGCTCCCTAAGCGCAAACGCATACACAACTGGATCGTCGTGCATACCACACGGCGCTGACCTCGGGTAAGGCCAAGAAAAGACTAACCCGAAGAGGTCACAATGCATGAGAAACGTGAGAGTCACGTGTCACGTGACGGAAGCACCTCCTCACTAGAAGAACGGCCAGATGCATCCACTGACGTCTTACACTACGCCACTGGTATCTCGCTACGAACGCCGAGAATGACGGAGACTGAGATACTCACTGAACCAGAATAGGAACTACAATAACGAGTGACTAGTCAGGGTCATGCCCATCGACGTTCGTCCAAACACCCCTGACCACATGTGCACACACCGACTCCTGCCTAGAGCCAGGCCTCTGGCTAGTTTTCCCCCCCAGCAGATGCTACCGTAAAGCAGGGGCCCACGGAAACTAGCTTAAAAACTGTATCTCGGGAACTGCCCTCACCACCACTCCCAGGTGGGCCGACACTCGAGGTCGTCAGGCTACGACTAGTGGAGGCTCACTAGACACAAAGACTCTGAAACACAAGTGCTGCAGTATAGACAGGCCAAGCAAGCCCTACCATACGTACTACGAAGCACCAAGGCAGCATACCAACTACCAACAGACTCAGGACAGGACAACTGGACCCGCTAATATGACGATCCTTGAGTCTCATGACTCAAAGTCAAGATCGTCGCACAAAGCGGAACAAGCCTCCAATCGGTCGAATCCTAAGCCAGAAGAAACGACACATCCGTAGGAAACGACACACGGAGACTTGAGAGAGCACCAAGACCCTCAACGCAACTGGACACGTAAACTGAGGTAAGACAGCACCTTTAGTGTAACACCCGAGAATTTTAAAATAGAAATATACAATATATATATATATATATATTTAATTATTGAACTCATATTCTAATTCTATTGGATTAACCATTTAAAATATTTAATTACCAATAGATGCTTTAGAAGATGCCAAATTATATTTTAGGAAATGCCAATTTATATTTTTAATCACTTAGGAAATTAATATTACACTATTCCAAAGAAATAAGAAATAGGTTATATAGATAGTGTTTTAAAGGATAAACATCACTTTTATAAGATGCCAAATCATATTTTCATAATTTAGAAAATTTCATATTTCAACTTTTACATTATATCATTATTTTGAAGAAATAAGGGTATATAGATGAAGTGTTAAAGGATAAATGTTAAAGGATAAACATAATTTAGAAAGTGAGAAAGGCTATATAGATAATTTTGGTTACTGTAGAGTGAATACAAAAATCTCCGTTCAAAATAACGACATATGTTAAGTCGTTATTTCCTAAACGTGAATAGTGACATGAATAGTGTCACTTTTTATTTAAAAATTTTTTTCAAAAGAATTTATATGTAAAAATTGAGAAAAATGTAAGGGTCTCACCCCTGAAATTTCACAAACAAATTCCATCAATTTTTAAAGATGAAAATCTTTGAAGTTTAACATGGAAATCTTAACTTATGAAATACACGACCCTATCTTGGGCGTCATTTCTTTTCCGATAACTATCACGATCATTCTATCCCTCCAGCCTGTGTAGGCTATAAACTCACTAAATACCCTATAATTCTGGATCTTGTCCCCCATCCTGTTGACCCTAAGATTATAAAATACACTCTATTTTCCCCCTATTTGGTTAGTTCGAAGGCTAGATACGGGAGCAAGCTCTGAAGAGTTGCAGAGGAAGGGAAGGGTTGCTTCTTCCTCTCATGTCAACTCCTGTCACTTCACAGAGGTAGGTGTTCTCAAATCCTAGCCTAACTAGTAGCTAAATAAGTTAATTGATGCATGTTTAGAGTTCGATCAATTAGTCAACCATGCTATATATATATATATATATTCTGGATTTACCATATGACCAAGAATAATACCATGTTATACATATGTTAATAGCTTGTTACATACTGTTACCATGATTTTTATGAGTTTGAACTTAGTTATTAGCATGATTTCATGAGTTTTTGAACATATTTTATCACACTAGTTTTACAGTATTACAAACCATGTTTTAAATTTTAATATATAGTCTCTGTTAACATAATATGTTCATGGTTTAAAGACACGGAGGCTCCCAGCCCTCTGGTAAATGGCGCCCCTGACCAGGGCGCCATTTTAAAAATTAAAGATTGTTCACACATTCGTCATTTAAATGAAGACACCCCCAATGTCGTCAATTCAATTTCTGAGATTTTCAGTAATTGATAATTCAACACATTCAATAATCCATAACTATCAAACTAAAGCACGAAATTTTTGCATGAACATGTTTCTGGAATCCTGACATTTTTCTCAACATATTCGTGCCATTACTTCCTGATTCGAAACTTTTTCACACTGATGAATAGTGGACACCTCACTGTAATTGGCGCCCCTGACCAGGGCGCCAATTTTCAAATTGAAGACTGCCCGAGAGGGCGTCAATTAATTGAAGACATGCACCATGTCGTCAATTCCGTTTTCTGGAATTTTCAGAAATCAGTAAATCAATGCATTCAAAAATCAATAACTAATAAACTGGACCTTGAAAATTTTGACAGAATATACTTCTGTGACCCTGACATTTTTCTCCATCTGACAATGTCTTTGGATTCTGATTCGGAGAAACTTTTTCAAAATGAACAATGATTTGAGTCACAAAATGTATCTGCCAGGTGAAAATCACTGAATTGACGACGGCCCTCAAATCTTCAATTACTGAATTGAAGATAACCCTCAAGTCTTCAATTACAAAATTGAAGACGGCCCTTAAGTCTTCAATTATAGAATTGAAGACGGCCCTCAAGTCTTCAATTAATTGAAGACTGCTCACAGAGGCGTCAATTCTGTTTCTTGAGGAATTAAAGTTATAACATTAGAAAATTCATATCTGTGAAACCAAAATTCAGTAATTATATCTGAACATGTTTCTTGACTCTCGAGGAATTATACTAAGTATTCATATCCTTACTTTCGAATTTCGAGAAACTTTTTTAAAATGAACAGTGATTTGAGTCACAAAACGTATCTGCCAGGTGAAAATCACTGAATTGAAGACGGCCCTTAAGTCTTCAATTTTAGGATTGAAGACGGCCCTCAAGTCTTCAATTATTGAATTGAAGACGGCCCTTAAGTCTTCAATTTCAGAATTGAAGACGGCCCTCAAGTCTTCAATTACTGAATTGAAGATGGCCCTCAAGTCTTCAATTAATTGAAGACTGGGTAAAGGGGCGCCAATTTGATATATATATATATATATATTTAAAAAAATTGAAAATTTGAAGGATTAGCAAACCCTCAGATGCCAACTCAGTAATTACAACTTCTGATCTTGATCTGTCTCGAAAATTATGCAAACACAACCCTAATCCATACTCCTGCGTATGATGACTTCTTGAAATTCCGTTCCATAAAAAAAAAATCTACTTGTGTATACCCTACATGGTCAAACCTTGAATCTTTTAAACTATCATTTGAGAGTGTAGGAGCTAAGTGCCATGCAGGGCAAAGTGGTACGTTGTGGGAGCCACCTCTTGAGGCTGTACGGCGTAAAGTGCTATACGACGGGAGTCACCTCTTGAGCCTGTAGGGGCCACCTCTAGAATCCTCCATAACCAAATGACTAGTTAATCTCGTCAGAAATACTACGTTTCTAAATTCTTGAAATTCCATATTGGCTGTAAGTGAGAGTGGATGTCAAAGGTAATACATAAAATGCTGTGCATATAAGGCCCGGTCTGGTCCTGGGAGGAGCACCCGAAGGTACTTGGGCCCATGGGAGTTTATTGACCATGGTGTTTAGCATTGCACCGGAGTACTTGCTTGACTTGAGACACTCCACCCCTACTCTATCTCTCCTTACTTACTTGACTTGCGTGGCCCGGAACGGGCAATAATTGACTTGTGGCCCGAGAAAGGGCAAAATACTTACATGATAATAGTAAATTCTACTGATATGTACTTGACAATACTTGCTTGAATTGAATTTTTACTTGATATACTTGTACATGAGTTCCTTCTCATAACTGCATTCATACTTGTACACGAATCCCTGCTTGCCCGAAGTGGCATTTACATCTGTAAATTCTTGAAATATTGCTTGTCAAATACTTGAAATCTTGTTATACTCTCTTTATACAGTTCTTGATCTCTTATTATTCATCATGCCTAGATTTATCAGTATACCTGATTTTTTATTATACGTACATCATGCATAGCCATACTGATAATACATGCAAATTGTAAATCACGTAAAGATTGCTCGTATTTGAGATGTAATTCTTACTGAGGGATTCGCTCATCCAGTTGCTTCCTAACATTTTCAGGTGATTCGGATAGCGACAAGAATGGGTTTGTGGCCGAGAGAAGAGTGCTAGAACGCCATCCATTTATCATTAGCTAGTCGAGTCTTTGAATTTATTTGAGTCTACCTTGTATTCCCAGTTATGTCAGTTAGTGGTATAAACTTTGTGTTAAGTCCTGTAGCCTAATGTTTGGCTTTCTAAATTTAGAAATTTGTCATGGACTATCTTTATTTCCTTTGATTAATATAATAAACATCACTTGGACTATTGGAATTTATTAGATTTTTAGTCATTTGTGCACTCCGAATTTTGTATGTTAAAATTCTTATCGCTCTAATGACACGATCTATATAGATGCGTCACGTATCCGAGTATCTTCCCCACTCGGGACGTGATATCTAGACATCCAGAACCACTGTCTCGAGCTATCTAGAATAATCGAGACACACACAAGGTTACTTGTCAACCACTGGGTCTCACCGGGTTGACCAGAACCTAATAACGACTCAGAAGACTTAGAAGCAGTACAAAACACTACTCGAGCTAAGGACACTCTTGGCTATCCTATAACATGGTCATAGCCCTAATAGGATATCAAAAGACATCCACGGGACAACGGGCAAACCATAAGATCAAGCCAAGACGATTGGAAATCGAAATAACGGAAAATAACACTCCGGGACATAAACGGTCTACTGCTCGGCCGCTAACCAAAGTAAGCGGTTGACCAGAGGGCCGTTCACCACCAAGAGACAAAGACATTGGGTGGTCAAGAATGATCCGCGCCAAGACCTACACGGTTTATCCAAGGCCGTGTCACTGATCTAAGCGGTCTAAGGCATGGCCGCTTTAACCACAAAAGCACAGAGTTACACGGTCTTGTTGAGGCCGTGACTTGCACAACACGGTCTCCTCAAACCCGTGTAAAGACTATAGCGGTCAAAGCCTGGCCGCTGGACCTAGTCAACCCCTAACCAATCAAACCAATAGAACGGTCTAGACAAGGGCCGTTCAAACCATACGAGCGGTCTATCGTTAGATCGCTTGGCCAAACCGACTTAAAACGTTGACCAAGTCCAAACGATAAAAATGGTTGAGCCAAGGGCGCTTAAACCTTGAACATGGTCAGTCGCATGGCCGTTCAGCCAGCGAACAGACATACTCAAGACAAGACAGGGAAACACGGTCTCTATTGGGCTGTTATTCAAGGAATAGCGGTCCTCCAAGGACCGCTTACACAATAACACGGTCTGTCGCGAAGCCGTTAACTCTGAACTGACCAACATGAAACGGTCGCCCTTGAACCGCTTACAAGGTAGAACGGTTTCTGTAAAACCGTTTAACCGTCATGGCAAGTAAAATAGAGGATCGGCCGGATCTCGGCCTTTCCTCGCCCCGTTCGCTCTAAAACGAAGGGGAAACAATCCTAATGACACTACCAACCTTCTACACTCCGGAAGGGGCCAAATCGACGCACAAACGGCTAGAAATGGGCAATTCTATCGAATTGACCCAAATGGAACCACATGGGTTCCCGAGCTCCTACTGGCCCCAAATGACTACCAATCAACATGAAATCAGCTGATCTGGAATGCTGACATTCCAGGGGTTCAAATGACACCGGCTGATATGAAAATCGCCGTCATTTTCTGACGAACCCGATGAACTCTCCAAAGGTATGATTTTATCCCAACAAGGCAAAACCCACTCGTATGCTCACCGTTCGGCGTGAAACTGCGAGGGGACGTAACAGAGAAGTAGAGCTTCCGTCTCCTACTTCCATCGAAGATTCCATGTGCCGAAGCGACTAAACCGCGCCGAAAACCACCAAACCAACGAATCGCGCTAGCTTTTAATCCACCGAGGGATCACACCACGCTCAATCCGCCGCCCCATCACGTGTCTCGATCACTCCATATTGTCCCCGCCTCGGCCAGCTCGGCAACGGTGCGCGCCCCGCGTCGAGAGAGCCAGAGGGGAGAGAGAACGTGAGAGAGAAAGAGAGGGTGAGAATGAGGGAGGAGAGAGGGTGTAGAGGGTTAAATAGAAAATAAAATTAGGAATTTTCCTAATTTTTTGAAAATCCGATTTTTGTGCCTAAAATACACTAATTCAAAAAATTACGCAAAAATAGCCAAAATGATCCTCTTAAAGAGTACATCGCAACTGTAGCGTCCTCGATGCGATGAACTGAGAAATAAACTCACCACAGGGTTCCGTAACTTGTACGAGAGAAAAACCCACGCGGATCATAAAACTCAACTCAGGACCCACAAAAGCGATATGAAAATCTCCACTAAGGATCCGAAAGATCCGATAAGAATCCAGGGTATTACATTGTGAGTCCAATTACCTAGCTTGGGGATGGAGGGTTTCTTAGTTCCCTTTTTGTGGGAATGGTCTCAGTAGTTGTGAATTGCCACATGTGTCATTATGCCGAGGTTTCTAACCCTAGGGCTAGGGCAGATTGACGGCATGGCGCCGTTCGGTACGATGGTCTTGACCCCGAGTCTTGTGACTCAAGGACCGTCGGATTTAGTGAGTCTAGAGGACTGTCCAGAGTCCAGTGGCTTGGCGCCACTTGGTTCTTCGTGACTTTTGGACAGGGTCCGTGCTTGGTTCTCGGAGTTTCTCCTCGGAGAGTGGTCACACCAGTGACTCCCCACTAGTCGTAGCCTTCCGACATGCGTATGGTCCCACCAGGGAGTGGTGGCAAGGCTTTACCTGAGAGAGACGATTTCTAGGCTGGTTACCGTAGGGCCCTACGTCTTGCAGCAAGAGTCCGGCTAAGAGGAAAACCAGTCAGAGGGCCTGACCTAGGAAGCATGGTCAATGTGTACACATGTGGTTGGGGGCAGTTGGACCCGCGCTGACGAGCGCGACCCCAGCTAGTTCTTGTTCTGTGTTGTGGTTACTAGTACGGTGTCCCCATTCCGCAAGGGGCGATGAGGGGGCCACCTGAGGCGTGGTCTCAGATGCCAGGGGGTGCATCTGGCCTTGCTTCTAGTGGGCAGGTACTCCTGTCATGTGTGAAGTGACTCTCCTATTTTCAGGATTCATTTCCAGTCTGCGAGACGTGATTTTCTGGATCGTCCGGTGTTTCCGAGGTAGTGGCCAGGGTGCCAGTGGCCTTGCCGAGGTTGCGTCTTGTTAGAGTGGTGTCCGCGACCAAGTGTTCGGGGTTGCACCTTGGACAGCGTGCCAGGCTGGTCCTGTCTGGGAGGACAGGCTTTCACGGCAGAGCTACCATGGGTGCTTTGCCTCAGTAGGTGGTGTTAGTGTGGTCCGATTCCCGATGGTGAGATTGGGAGTTCCTTTTCCCCATTACTAGTAGGAGTAGCTATAGTGCCGAGTTTTGACCGGCCACCGGTTCGCTGTTCCTACTGTAGTTGTTGCTGCTTCCCTTTCCGCTACCGTCGTTGTTTTCGGTTGGGGATCCGCGGGACCCCTGCTGAGCCTTTATTTCGAGGCTCATCCCTACCTTTCAGGTGTAGCGGTTCTTCCTCGAGGTTTGAGGGTGCTGTTCGGGGGTTCTTAGTTGCCAGCTCGTCGGGCCGAGTGTTCACTCGGTATTAGGTACGTTCTTTTACCTTAGACTGTACTTTCTATTGGATTAGACTTTGTTGTTGTAGTTAGATTGCTTATTTTTGTTAATTGTTGAATTGTCCTACTTTGTTCCTTATTTCCTTGTACCTCCACACTCCTTTTATCCCTTCTGAGCCCTCCCGGCTCGTGGGCGCCGGGCTAGGATTCGAATGGTATTGGACACTTCCCGGTATCCAGATATTGGGTTGTCACAGTTGGTATCAGAGAGTGGTTGTGGACGTGCATTGAATTTGAGATATTGCAGTGATCAGAGTCCATAAGGTCCAGTTCAGTCGTCAGTTGGCATAGGGTTTTGTGCATGTTTTCTGCTTTGTTTCTCGCTTGAGAGCTTGAGTGCGCGGCGTCGGTGATGTAAAGGCAGTCGCAGCTTCTATTGGAATGCTAGTGTGGGGCCCAAGGGATGTGATGGAGAGATTTCTTCCCGATGGGTTGTGGCCCCGGTTGTGCTGCATTGGGCTGAGATGTCCCAGTGAGTTCTAAGTCTTGCGCTTCAACGGGTGGATGGGTTGTGTTCGCCTTGGATTTGGATTGAGATGTGAAGGTTCCGCGGTAGTTTCGGGACTCGAGGATGAGTGTTGGTGGTTGTCGATTATGGCTCGTGATTGCGACTCTTGGCGTGGCATGTTGCAGTTCGAGGAATTACTGTGGCGGTGCATCGAGAGATGCTATGATCGTGGTCTGACATGACACTCGCTGAGTGTGTTAGAGGCGTGTTGGTTTCTCCTTTGGTTGGAGAGATTGTTTTGGTTAAGGTTCATCGTCTTGCATCATGTTTCCTGATTGGTTGGCCTCTATGTGCCATGAAATCCGTGCAAGGCATGTCTGTGCTTTGGCAAGGTGGTTGCCTATGAGAAGTCCTGCCCAATTTCCTTATTGTGTGAGGGTGCGTCGGCACTGCTCCGGAAGGACGAGTGCTGGTTGGGTGGCGTTTGAGAGAATTCTTGACTGGTGCTGGAATTTTTTGATCTGTTACAGATCGGAGCCTGTGGAGTCGCAGAGGGTTGCCCGATTAAGAGGGAGAATCTGTGCTTGGGGTTCGAGGTAATGGAGCTTTCCTCACCCCATTTTCTAAAGTTGATCAGCTGAATTGTAGATTGTCGGGATGGTGAGTCTCGAGTTGCTATGTTGGCTATGCGCATGGATCAGAGTGCATAGCGAAAGCGTGGTGGACCCATAACCCATAGGTCCCCGGATCATAGTGTTGGTTGCTACGGGCGCATTCCTGAGGTTGCATTGAGCATTTGAGGATTGGTTCCTCTGTGCGAGACGTGTTGTTGCCGTGCCATTGCTCGAGGTGTTGTGGTCGTGGCACTGGCAGGATGGAGTATTGGGGAATATGTTGGCAAGTGCACCGCATGATAACCCTATTCGCATGTCGGAAGTGGTGTTTGCGAGTGAGATCATGTTTTGGAGAAGTGATCTCTGAGAGATTATGGGTCCCAGTTGGTAGATGCAAGGGGCTGGTAGGGTTGACCGAGTGGTCGGCCACGGTAAGATGTGTATTGCTTGGGACCCGTGTGCATTGGTCGTGGCGTTGGCAACTAGGTTGCCGTAATGTTGGATGGCACTTTTCTCCCCTAGAGACGTGTGCCATGAACTATCCCAGTGGTGTCCCGTGGCTCTATGGTAAGGGCAGAATCAGGATTGGCAGGTGTCCTCTTGGATTAATTGAGATAGGATTCGATGAGACAGGATGGAAGACTGACACCTGTGGGTGGAGGTCCTTGATGGGACGTTGGCATTGGATGGTTATCCCTGGTTTGATGACCAGCATGGGATGGTCTCCCTGTAAGTCTGAGTCGAGTGAGGTGAAGACTGAAGACACTAGGATCTTGTTATTTGGTTTTGCCGTGCTCCCCTGAGAGGGTAGAGTTGGCGTGAAGTTTGAGATCGGGTGCGGTGTCCGAGCAAGATTTGGCTCGAGTTGTGATAATGGTCTATGTGAGAGTTAGTGGATGGCCTGTCACGATGTGGGGACGTGCCCGTTGGGCTGGTGAAGGTTTCCCGTTGACAAGTATCTGGTGACCAGCGTGTGGTCTTTCATAGATAGAAGATGTTGGTGGTTGCGCATCGAGAATAGCGAGAGTTGTGTATCAGTTAGGCCTTGGGTGGCCATTTATGTGGTGTGCTTTCTGGATGAGACCTGGGCTTTGTCAGAGTTATCTTCTGGCAGAGTTGGTCCGGGGCTATTGTGAGCGCTTGGCTTGCCAGGTGTGAGCCAGTGGAGACTCTGTATTGGTTGCTCCCTTGAGTAGGGCATGAACCAGTCAGCTGGTTGTGAAGCTGATGTGGGTTTTATCTGCCGACCATAGGATGGATCGGTAGATGTTTCTCATGACGAGGACTGTGTCTCCTCGGTGAGTGAGATGGTGGCAGCGGTGCCATGATTGGTTTTCGTTGTGATTGTAGTGATGCCAGACTGTGTCCTTTGGTGTATGCCTGCTCTGATGATCGGTGTGCGCGGCGTGCGGAGTGAGGTGTCGTTCGTGATTATAGTCTGGTTGTGTCCCTCAGGATAGGTGCTTTCATGAGAATCGAGGTTTTTCATGCTGGGGCTCTGATAGAGTTGTCAGTTGGTTAAGGCATTCTTCCCCTGTGTTCCCGTGTTTGTCCTGAATTTCGAGGATGAAATTTCTTTAAGGGGTGAGGGCTATAATGCCCCCGATTTTTTGGATATTTCTCGGATCATGATCCATGGGTTTTGGATCGCTTTCGTGGGTCCCAGATTGAGTTTAGCGGTTTACGTGTGTTTTTGTGCGTCGGACCTTCGGAACCCCGTGTAGGGCGAACCGTTACATTCTCCGACTCTGAGACGTTACCACAACGTTGTGCATTTTTCGAGGATCGTGGGGAGTATTTTTCCCTATTTTTGGTATGTTCCAAAATTTTTGGATTTTCCTATAAATAACCCCTTACCATTTTCTCTCTCTTCATCTCTCATTCCTCTCACTCCTCTCTCTTCTCTCACGCTCTCTCCTCTCACCCACTCTTCTCCGGCGGCCGACGGAGAGGGGCACGGGTGAGGCGGGGACAACGTGGAGGCGTGTGGAAGCTCGACAGTGGAGGCGCGTGGAAGCTCAGCAGTGAACTCGTGTCCCAGCGGAGTTCCAACGGCGTTTTCATCACGGATCGGCGTCCACGGCGTGTCAAATCTTCGGTGGAGGTAGGGAGATGGACCCCCAGCTCGTGTACTTCTATTCCCATGATTTTGGTAGGCCGTGGTGAGCCGAGCGGGCTTATTTGAGCATTTTGGGGAAAATACATATTTTTGAGGAGTGAGCCAGATCTAGCATTTTAACAGTGTTTTTGGGGTTTAAATAGGTGCTCTTGGTGCTAGAGAGGTTGGGGACTAGTTTCCCCTTGTTTTCCCCTTCACGTGTTCGTGAACGGGGCGTGGAATGGTGTAATATCCTGGATCCTTCTTCTTGGGTCCCGAATTTATTTTCTCATAGAATTTGTTCTCATTATGCCCGGAATTATCTTTCGGACATTTTTCAGGTTCGGATCCATGCGTTTCGGATCAGTTTCGGAGGTCCCGAAACGTGTCCCGAGGTTTCCGCGTATTTTTCTCCTGCGAACCTACGGAACCCTGTAGCAGGCGAACCGAGTCGTTCACCTACTCTGGGATGGTACCAGTGCGATCAACGTGTTCTGAGGATCGCGGGAGTATAAATTTCTATTTTAAAATATTTATTAGAAAATTAAGATTTTCTTTAAATATCCCCTTTTCTTTTTCTTTTCCTTTTTCTTCCTTCCTTCTCTCCCGTGAGCGCCCGCGGCCGCCTCTCTCACCCCCCTCTCCTGTGGACGCGGCGGCATACTCCCCTCCGGCTGCAGACGGCGGTGGGCGACGGCGTGGTGGCAAGGGTGACGGCGTGGCGATCCCGGTGGCGTGCGGTGCTCGGTGAGCTTGTGGGAACTCGAGGGGTTTCAAGCGGTGTTTTGAAGATTGGCGGCGATCCGCCGCATTTCGGGCAATTCCGAGGTAGGGTGATGAATCCCTAGCTCTGTAGTTCCCTTCCCCGTGATTTCTAGGCCGACGGGAGGTCAGGGGGGTCCATTTGAGCTCAGGGTGGTGGGAAATCCATGATTCGGGGTTTTGAGGGCCGATCTAGTGTTTTACCGCGTGGTTTGGTGGTTTGAGGGCACCATTGAGTGCCTAGGATCATGTGGACAAGCTTCCCTATTGTTTCCCCATCACCCGGGGGTGATTGGGGCATGGAATGGTGAAATTTTGCCATCTTCGCCGTTCTCGGTTTCACGGACTGTACGTGTAGTGCCCCAGAATTTATATAAGTTATTTCTAGATTATTTTATAATTTATTTGTAATTTATAAGGGCTAAATAAATTTATAAAAGGGTTATTGAGTTTATTAGTCATTATAAGGCCCAATTGTGTTAATCAATTAACCTAATCCACTTAAACAAATCAAAAATGTTTACATACCAGGCCCATTTAATTTGGCCCATATTCTAGAAGGTTATTAAGCCTATTCACTGATTTTAAAGGATAAACACCACTTAATAGGATAACTAGATGAAAAATAAATAAAAGAGTTTTATTAAAATTAAAATTCTGAATGCGTCGAATGTAACGGTCCATCGGGCGTCCGCCACAGCCTTGTGACGCGTATACCCTAGACCGTCACAGCCTGCAAGTTCCGTAAGTAAGAGAATGTATAAAAAGATTAGAACTTGATGATCCTATCCATAAGAGACCTAATTAGAATGACATGTAAAATCACTAGGGACTCTTAGAAGTCAGGTTTTAGCAGAATAAGGATAGATACAAATTATATAAATAATTATATAGGATAATTAGCAAAAGAGTTTGATTAATGGAGAACTCTGGGAACATTGAATGTAACGGTCTATCGTGAGACCGTCACATGCTTGTAACGCCGGGGTCTACAACCGTAACACCCTGTTAGTTTCGTGAATGAAAGAATGAGTAGAAAGATCAGAACCTTGAGATCTTATCCACTAGGGATCGACTTGGGAGAGTTCATAACACTACTAAGGACTCTTAGGGATTACATTCTGGCTGATTAAGGACTCTAGAATCGATCTAATCCTCAAACCCTAGCTAGAACTCTATAAATAGGACCTAGTTCTGAATTGCGCGACCCTTACTTTTACTCGCGTGGAATCAAGGTAAGGAGTCATAATCTCAGGTAAGTTCTTTTGAGGAATTTGTTTACAATACTTTAGACTAACTCCTCTCCAAATTTCACGTCTTTAGGTCAAGAGGCCGTGGAGTTAGAGCCCAAGGAAGTTACTGAAAAGTCATAGGAAGAGGAGAGCTAGGGCACATTTTTTTCAAACCCTAAATTGGAAGTTTAAAGCCAAGTTAAAAGGTAGGTTATCTCATGAACGGCAAAAACCTCTTGATAGGACTAAAAGCCCTCTGGTTGGATTGGATTTTATGCATTATAAATCATCTATTTCATGTTTTACTAGCTCCATGCATTTCACGTATCTCTTAGCCTTAAATAGAAATAAAAGATGTTATCTTGTCTATTCACTGAAACCCATACATGTAGATAGCCTATACTTTGTTATCATGCCTAGGATAGACATGGTATTTGATTTACCGACATGATGTGTGTTGATCTCTTAGGTTTCATATCAGTTTCTATCAGCAGACACTCTGACGCATCTTAGTAGGACCGTCACACTCAAGTAACGGGCTTACAATGAACCGTCACAGTCTCTATTGTCTATTGCTTACTCCGTTGTCTCTAACGCACCAGGACAGGAGTGTTACATTATTGTAACGGCCCCCCGATAGACCGTCACAATCATTGTGACGCTCTCCTGTTAGACTGTTAGACTCTGTGTTCTGTCAGCTCAGGACAGAATAGTTACCAATTAAGTTTACTTATAATTAACCCTAGATCGCTAAGTTTTAACATGTTATGTGACTCTTAAGTTATCTAATTGTTCATGATAGGTATTGCATGTTATTTTAAGTTGTGCTGGTTTCATGTACCAAAAGTTCTATAGTTATTGTATTTTGAATATTTGATTGATAATAGAAGGAAGTTGGATTTTTAGTAAATATTGTGTAATTGCATTCATTTTGTGTGATTGTCTTGCGCTCTGATCGTTGTTGCTTGTAAGAGGCTTACCATGCCGACTGTCCGCGCTCCCCGAGTTAGTCTTCCGCTGAAATAAAGGCTCGGGGTGTGACAATTAAGTTGGTATCAGAGCCTAAGTCTCATGACTTAGGAAGAAGCAATCATGTCATGGGATAAGTCCAAGGTTTAAGGGCCCCTACCTATGAACTAAGGAAGAAGTTTCCATACCCATGTGAGAAGTGGGTAGAGCCCGGGATAAGATAATTAATTAGCTTTAAGATTTATTTTGTTCATTCCAATTTCATGAAAATAACAAGTTGTTATTTTCTCCCAGGTACCTTATCTTACAAATGGCTCATCGTGTAGATTGGGATGGTATGCAACAAACAGTTGCCGGCCTTACCCAGGCATTGCAAACTATAGCGCAAGGTGGCGTAGGGGCAAGGGCTGGTGACCTACATCGCAATTTTCGAAGTTTAAATCCTCCGCGATTCTATGGTTTGTCTAATCCCGACAAGGCGGAGAACTGGATAGATGAAATGAATCGTATATTTGATGTCATCCAATGCACCGATCATGAGAAGGTGCATCTCGCAACCTTTCAACTTAACAAAGATGCTCGCACATGGTGGAAGTCAGTTCCGGCACCTCCAGCCAATGCACCTCATACATGGGACAGTTTTCTCACTTTGTTCCGTGCCAAATATTTTTCGAGCATGTAAAAGAAAGGAAGGCTATGGAGTTCACCGCTCTTCGGCAAGGAATGATGATGGTTGCCGAATATGAACTGCAATTTTCAAGATTAGCACCTTACGCACCGCATCTAATCAGTACCGATCTACTCAAGGCAAATCGGTTTATGGACGGGTTACGACTCGACTTTATTCAGTAGCTTGGGACCCAAAACATCCGTACATATGTGGAGATGGTTCAGCAGGCATATTTATGTGAAAGGACCTTAGAGAAGGTTGAGAAGTTGAAAGGGAAAGGAGAAGAATCAAGTCGATGATCGGATCGGCGTTATAAGAAAGAGAAATTTAGTATCACGAAACCCTATCAAAGCCGTGATAGTAAGAAAAGATCTAGGAATGGGAATGGTGGAAGTTCCCATAAGCAAAAGAAAGTCAAGGAGGAGAAGGAGCAGGTCGCCACGGCTTGCACGTTTTGTGAAAAATTCGGCCATTCGGCTAAAGAGTGTTGGAAGCACCTTGGCACTTGTTTACGTTGTGGGAGCAGGGAGCATCGCATGCCGGAATGCCCCCTTATGAAGGACCAGTCAACTGGTAATGGACGCAGGAGGCAGGCTCGCCTCAATGCTGTTCTAGAAGAGGAGGAAGCGCCCAGGGATGATGGGCTTATGGAAGGTACTCTTCAAATTTGTTCTCATCCTGTATTTGTGCTATTTGATATTGGTGCCTCTCATTCTTTTATCTCCACTACTTTTGCTAAAACATTACCAATCGCATCAGTTCCCTTACCTTCAGATCTTGCTATTTCCACACCCTTAGGTGCTGGAGCAAAGCTTACCGACTATTATCCTGATAGCGAAGTGATAGTAGAAGGTCACAATCTCCCCGCAAACTTAGTATGCCTTGACATGAAAGGTTATGATGCCATTTTAGGGGTAGATTGGCTTGTAGACCATGATGCTTATATCAATTTTTGAAATAAGATTATATCCTTTCGAAAACCCGGTCTTCCAAGATTCTCTTTTCTTGGCATCAAATATAAGAAACACCCCACTATCATATCCTCACTTCACGCTGGCAAGCTCATCTCGTGAGGATGTGAAGCTTTTCTTGCTTCCGTCATTATTACAGAGTCCAAGGAGATTATCATAGCAGACATCCCTATTGTAAATGAGTTCCCAGACGCGTTTCCATCTGAACTACCTAGTTTACCTCCCGAGAGGGAAGTGCTGGAGCTCAAGAGACCCGCGATGTCTGCGTGGATATTGGTGCTCTCCCTGGGGCCACGCCGGTTATGCCTCCTAGTTGCTGTTCTCTCCCACCTACAGCCTCCCTTGATGTTCTAGCCGACTGTCTTCAGCATGCGAACCACGCCACTCTCCCTGGCCCCACGCTAGAGTTGACAACTGGTTGATGCTCTTTTGGCGACTTTGGTGCATCCGTCGGGGGGCCTGCAACTGTTGTGGTTCCACCATCAATCAAGGCTCCTCCATCGGTGCTAGCTGGTTGCCTCCCTGGTCCTACTGCGGATGCTCCATCAATCCTTTCAGATGCTCGCTTTTCTCCTGAAGACTTTGGAGCTCCTCTTGGGGGGCCTGCTTTGGCTACTTTTTCTCCATCGCCTACCCTTGCTGTTGAGAAGTCCAATGCCAGTCTGGCCTTGGTGGTGGGCTCCGCCGATCAGCCTTTCCCTGCAGCATGCGTGGTTGGTGATGTAGTGGCGCTTACTGCGGCTGCACATGATGCTCTCGTGGCCCGTCTTGACCGCACAAGCCTTGCTGCCCCGCCAGGGCCCACGAGTGATGTTCCTCCTGTTTACTGCCCTCTTCCTTCGGGTTCCCCTTCAGCAGCTGCCTTGATGGTTGCTGCCCCATCTGTACCATGTGCACTTGCTGCTCATGGACCCACAGGTCTCCACCGGCCCGCTACTCCACTAGCTGCTCCCAGTGCAACAGTTTGCAAGTCGCATTCTGCAGCGTGCATCCCCGGGTTGCTATCTACGGGCCCTCATTTACATGGTGTGCAACATGATGAGGATCATGGCTCATTGGTGTCCCCTATATCCCACCACGTAGCAGTGGCTGTAGATGATGGCCACTTGGTTAACCATCCGTCCCACCCTCATGATGGTTCTACTTCTGTCCATGGGACCGTGACAACCGAAAACCCGTCTTCTAATTTTGCTATTGGTGATGTCCAAGACTTTGATCATGCGGCGTTGAGCGGGACTAATCGTGCTGGTATTGCTCCTGATGCTAGCGATCGTCCACCTTATGCTCCTTCATATCCTCCTTCAGCTTGTGTTGAGGTTGCATGTGTGGAAGGGCCTTCTATTTCTTCCACGAATGGGCATCATCGAGGCAAGGGGATTGCTTTGCTACAGGACCCAGTTCATTCTCAACAAGCTATTCTCAAGGGCGGTGTGCCGGCCAACTCGCTTCCACTGCAACCTCGTCAATTGGTGGTCGCTTTGGGTCCCCCTAATGCGCATGTTGTTATGCCCCATGTCCCTGCAGAGGCTGTGCCCCCTAAGTTCGTCTCTTCACATTCCATTGAAGAAGATATTCGTCAGTCTAAAGCCCTGGCATACTCGACTACCTGTCCACAATCTTGGGGCGCCGCATTAGGAATGATGTCCAGGAAGTCAACATCTTCTAGCTCGGGTCCCACACCAACTTCAGACTTTATTGAACCCGTGATTCAAGAGGGCATAGACGGTGCTAATGATGATCTTGGGTGGGAGGTTTACTCCCATCATCGCAGGGTCACGAGGAGTGCACGTCGTAAATACAATCATCGTCACCGCCCTTAGCTACCTTTAGACTATTCTTGATGGTAGATCCTTTGTTGTCTTATTTGCGGTCTTATCACGTTCCCTTTTCTTGTATCTCTTTAATTTCCTTAGCCCCTCTGCGTAGGGTGCCTATCCTTTGATTTTGTTGCTTGCTGTATTTTCCTTTTGTCATATTAATAAAAATGCCTAGCTGATCTCCGGATCGGCCTAGGTATTGCTTTAGTTAAAAAAAACTTCACTATTGAACTCATTCCAGGAGCAGCACCTGTTTCTATAGCCCCTTACAGGATGTCCCCCACAGAACTTAAAGAACTAAAGAAGCAGTTGCAGGAACTTCTGGATAAGGGCTTCATTAGACCTAGCACATCCTCTTGGGGTGCGCCTGTTCTATTTGTCAAAAAGAAGGATGGTTCTCTCAGACTATGCATCAATTACCGGCGACTAAATCAGCTTACAATCAAAAATAAGTATCCGTTGCCGCGTATTGATGAGCTCTTCGATCAGCTTTCGGGAGCAGAATATTTCTCTAAGATTGATCTCAGATCAAGTTATCATCAGCTTAGAATTAAAGAAGAAGACATTTATAAATCGACTTTTCAAAGTCGTTATGGCCACTATGAATTCGTGGTAATGCCATTTGGGTTAACTAATGCCCCAGCAGCATTTATGCAACTTATGAACAGTGTCTTCCAGCCATACCTGGATCAATTCATTGTCGTCTTCATCGATGATATCCTGATATACTCCAAGGCAAAAGAAGAACATGAAGAACATCTAAGGATAGCTTTACAAACACTTAGAGAACACAAGCTTTATGATGCGGAACGGGACTAAAAAGGACTGGACCTACTATGAAGACCAAGTGCGGCCAGCACTCACACGTGACAAGGCAAGCCGAGAGATCGACCTCCGTACTATTCCTCCGAAGAGAGGCGTCTCTCAACAAGAAACCCAAGTCCACGGCCGTCCCTATGAGGGAAACGAGTGGATCAAAGCGGCAAAGGGAGCCGACGCGCAACTATGGGAGTCTAGTCCGAGCTCGGTGCTCGACTAGGGCCACGGAATGGTGCTCTCAACTCGCAAAACCCACGGTGAATTGAATATGTAGCTAGGATCCTACACTCGCACGCTGCATAATCGAGAGCATACTAGCAAAGCAAATGCCAAGGGAAGGAACGTCGCACGTACCTCCACGCCTAGGCGTGGGGAAGGAACCCCGGCCGAGACCAACAACCCCGATACACGTAGAAGTAATAATACACAATTGACCCAAAATGCCCACTCCTCGCAGGGAGGTAACAGGCTACAAACAGAGGAGTCGGGGCTGCCGATGCACGGGCTGACGGGCAGCACTCGGTGAAGGGGTGGGCCGCGAGGAGGTCCCGGGTAGCTCTGCGAACTGCTGAAAGAACGTCCACCTCTGGAGGGGCTGAGGTGGCAGGAGTCCCCGGTACCTTGCTGTCGTGGGGTCGCTCCTCCGGGAAGAAGAAGGATGTCGCCGATCCTCGGGGAAGCCTCTGGAGTGCGTTCGGAAGGAGGGGACAGGTTGCTGGCCAACCTGCACAAGCCCGCCAAACAGCCCGGGGGCGACTCCGGTAAGCGCCCTTAATCACGTCCTGGACCTGCGAAATTCAGCGAGGGCGCTGGTGGGGATGTCCCACAGGCGCCCGTGGAAGGAGAACTGCAGTCGAGGCCGATGGTGACCGTGGCAATTCGTCAAACACCTGGCGTGCAGTCGGACTGCCTGTCTGCCCACACCGGTAGAGACCAGGAGAACAGTCGGTACGCAGGCTTCCGGACAGATTTAGGGATGGGGTTTTCTCTGGTGGGTAGCTTACAGGTAGGGCTAACAGATGACCAAGGTAGCGGGGGCGGTGCCTTGGAGGATTTGGGCGTGGGCGGGGTGGAAATTGGGGGTCGCAGCCTGCACTTCAGGGCAGTCAGGTCTGTGAACCCGAGATGGGATATGAGGGCGTAGGGGTGCGGATGGAATTCTGACCAGGGGCGGCCACTGGAGATGGAGTGGTGTGTGTGGAGATAGCCCTCCAATTTTCAGGCCATTCCAGTAAGGGGAGGTGGTGGTCCCTTTGGAGGGTACTGCAGATCTGTCCCGCCGGGTTACTGTAGCGCCCAGAGGAGGACCGAAAGTAGCCACAAAGGGAAGTTTCAGCCCCAATGGAGTTTTGGGATGAAACCACCACGAATGGTTCGGGGACAGGGAGGGGAACAACTTATGTGAAGAGGTTGTGGTCGATCGGAGAAGGAACGGGGGTGCACACGGGTGTCCAAGGCGACTCTGATCACAGGCGAGTCTGTCCCGGGAGCAGCCTGCGCGACGAAAGTGTCTACAAAGACAACTTCCTCTGTGATTCGAGTTTTGGGACAAGGCCGGTGGGGTTGGAAGGGGGACTTGTAGGGGAAGAAAAGTCTAGAAGAAAGCCAGACGGTTTGCCCACAGAAAGGGTTCGTACCGACGTGATCTTTGGACCCCTAGCTTGCAGGCAGAGCAGGTGCATCCGAGATTGGATTGAACGCCACCGAGCTTGACGTCGTCTCGCCGCTTGGATCTCTCTCCGACATGGGATGAAGAGACTCGCTTCACAGCACGATCCTCACCTCACCAGGACCTCCTTCTCAAGGGAGTCGCACCCAGGAATTGGAGATGGAGGAAGAAGAAGATGGGGGATAGGGGAAGAGAGGGGCGTCGCACCCCTTGGGGAAGGATGGAGAAGGTCGCCCTCTCCTTGGTGGTGGCTGCGCACAAGGTTTCTCACAAATTAATTCTTCATTATCTTTCAAAGGAAAAAATACAAGGTTTATATATGGGGAGGGGAGGTGCTAGGGTTGAAACCCTAGCCAAGAGGGAGGGGAGGGGGATGCGCCACATGGCATGGGGAAAGGGGGGGCGCAACAAGGCAAGGGGGGGGGGGAGGGCCGCACCCCTCTTCCTATAATCTAGGAGAGGGGCGGCTGCCACCTTCCAAGAGGAGGGAAAAGAGTTGGGCGCCCAAAACCCTAACCCTAGGTGGGCTAAGCAAGGGAGTGGGTGGCCAGCCCATATGGGCCAGAGATTGAACCAAAAAAATGGCCCAATAGCCCTATCTCCTATCTAATAAGCATAAAATGGTCCAACTAAAGCCTAATTTGCTCCAAATGGCCTACAAAGGTCCACACAACTAATAAAAGTGTCCACGCAGGGACTAATCCAAGGCCCAACATGGCCTAAAGCATAAAATAACTAAAGATAGCTCTACTAGTCTGCCAAGTGGTCGCCGAGCCAAAGGGATGCCGGCATGCTCCGTGTGCTCCGTCGAGTGATGCGGCGCGTGTCCTCACCAATTCTCCCCGGGTGGGAAGAACTCGACCCCGTCGAGTAAGGGTCACGGTCGCTCAAGTAACGCTCCAGCAGGTCCGGGTCGATCCGCTCCAGCTCTCCACGTGTGATCCAGGTGTCGTCTGTCGCAGGGCGCCCTCTCCAACGCACTAGAAAGCGCTGGTAGGCTCCGCTCCTGGTCGTGGTCACCTGCTCATCCAGTATGCAATCTATATGCTCGCGTGTCTGTAAAGGGGCTGGAGGAGGTGGACGCTCCGAAGGTGTGATGCTCTCAACAGGAGGGGTAGGCCCAAAAAGCTCACTGGGAATCACCGCGGGATCTCGATATGCCACCAGATCAGAGACATTGAACGTCGAACTGATCCCATAGTCGTCTGGCAGCTCAATCTCATACGCATTCGACCCTATTCGCTTCAGAACTCGGAAGGGTCCTGCACCGCGGTCCTGGAGTTTCTTCACGGCCCCCGAAGGGAACCGTTCAGGTCTAACCCTGATCATGACGTACTCTCCCACTTGGAACTCACGGGTGCGTCGATGCGCATCAGCTAGATCCTTATAACGTGCGTTGCTGGCCTCAAGGTGGTGATGATGCAGACTCCGAACTAGCTGTGTTGACTCATACCTATGTGAATGCAGTGGGGGTCCTGGACATCCAAACACAGACCTAGCATGCCTATGACTCCTACATGATTGGACAACACGGGGAGGACCAGGACAACCAAAGTTGTATCTATCATGCATGGGTGTCCTACGGAATGTGGTAGACTCATGGGGACTAAATTGCCCAAACTCACTCATGACATTCCCTATATGAGACAAACCCCTATATGATGGTGGACATGCAGAAACATGGGGAAGAGACATGTGTCCCTGGCCTCCTAAGCTCGGGCATCTGGATGCCGGTAAGGTGAGGTGTTGACTAGAAGGCCTAGGTGGTGTATGATAGTGGACCTCCTCGACAAGGTGGGGAAAAGAATATGGGTCGAGAGGCTCACTAGGGAGGGGATCGAAAGGGTCAAAGAAATGATGACCCCTCCCGACAGGTCCCTTCACTATACTTGCCCATGTGCGACATTCGCCCAGGTGCAGATAATCACCTTCAGGCACTCTCATGTATGGGGCAAGGGGCTCATGAGGAAGGCAAGGAAGGCAAGGTTCCTCCCTCGGGACCGTGAAACCATAAGCGGGGACAAAATCAACCTCCACGGGTATAGGAAATAATAAAAGGACCTCGGATGTGATATGTCCTATGGTGTAGACCGAGGTAATAGACCCCAAAGCAGGGAGTGTAAAGCTATGACTATAGGGTTGGTCAGACCCTAAGGTCAACATGTAAGTCAACTCCCATTGATAATCTAAACTCCTAAGGAAGTCCTTCACATTTTCAAGAAAGCAGAAGGACCGAAAAGTGGTGTGAAAGGAGTTAAGGGGTATTATTGGGAGGGCTGGTCCCATGGGTGTATAGCAAGGAATGGAGACATCTAGAAGTGGACCCTCCCTTAGCCAGCTAGCTAAAGACTCTCCAATGACCAGTTCACCCTCGGAAGGTAAGAATGTCTCTATATGAGGGTCTAAGGGTGAAGCCTCTCTCTCGGGAGGGGAAACGGAGTCCTCTATGATGTGGAGGGGATCACTCCCTAACTCCTCAACCTCAGTTAGGTACTCCTCAATCAACTCCTGTTCAGCCTCGTAACTCACTGGAACAAACCCAGGTGATGACAGGGAGGTGGTCAGCGTAACGCCGTCATGGAAGACAAACTCACCGGGAAGGTGAGATGGGTGTAAGGTGCAGGTCCTCCTATCCAGGTCGATGGTCGCACTTCTTTCCTCCAACCAAGTTCGCCCTAAAATGATGCATGGACCAGCAAGTGTGCTGATCTTGCACCAAGCGCCATCGAAATATTTAACGGGGCCAAACCACCGTTGAAACTCGATAAAAGCTAAACCATCACGGAGAACAATCTCCCCAGTCTTAGAGAGTGACTCAATAATGTCTTGTGAGACACAGTTAGACGACACCCTACTGATGAAGTCGATCTCC
Source organism: Amorphophallus konjac (assembly GCA_022559845.1). Lineage (NCBI taxonomy): Eukaryota > Viridiplantae > Streptophyta > Magnoliopsida > Alismatales > Araceae > Amorphophallus > Amorphophallus konjac. The sequence continues at coordinate 110,230,694 of CM040119.1, read as the reverse complement.
GTATGCATCCCATTAGGTAGGACGGCAGTGGACATGACAGGGCGCTGGAATGACTCGGTCATCGGTATAGGGATCGGGTCTCCCGACGACTGAGTGGTAGGGGCGACACTTAGGGGTCGTACCATAAGAGCATCGAATCGGGCCAATAGGGTTGACTAATCTGACATGTGGTCTCGAGGAACCACCATGGGGTTGGCGCGGAGCTGGACATGCAAGACTCAACGAGACAAGGACAAAACTCTAACTAGACACAAACCTAACATTACAATGCAATGGTGGGTTACCTAGATGAACTAAGAGACTCAATGCAACCTAGATAACTCTAAGGCCTCAATTGCACCCTAGACAACCTAAAGACTCGAATGACCTAAGACCCCAATTTGTTAGAACAAACTGGTTCCCTAAGCTCTGATACCAAATTTGATGCGGAACGGGACTAAAAAGGACTGGACCTACTATGAAGACCAAGTGCGGCCAGCACTCACACGTGACAAGGCAAGCCGAGAGATCGACCTCCGTACTATTCCTCCGAAGAGAGGCGTCTCTCAACAAGAAACCCAAGTCCACGGCCGTCCCTATGAGGGAAACGAGTGGATCAAAGCGGCAAAGGGAGCCGACGCGCAACTATGGGAGTCTAGTCCGAGCTCGGTGCTCGACTAGGGCCACGGAATGGTGCTCTCAACTCGCAAAACCCACGGTGAATTGAATATGTAGCTAGGATCCTACACTCGCACGCTGCATAATCGAGAGCATACTAGCAAAGCAAATGCCAAGGGAAGGAACGTCGCACGTACCTCCACGCCTAGGCGTGGGGAAGGAACCCCGGCCGAGACCAACAACCCCGATACACGTAGAAGTAATAATACACAATTGACCCAAAATGCCCACTCCTCGCAGGGAGGTAACAGGCTACAAACAGAGGAGTCGGGGCTGCCGATGCACGGGCTGACGGGCAGCACTCGGTGAAGGGGTGGGCCGCGAGGAGGTCCCGGGTAGCTCTGCGAACTGCTGAAAGAACGTCCACCTCTGGAGGGGCTGAGGTGGCAGGAGTCCCCGCTACCTTGCTGTCGTGGGGTCGCTCCTCCGGGAAGAAGAAGGATGTCGCCGATCCTCGGGGAAGCCTCTGGAGTGCGTTCGGAAGGAGGGGACAGGTTGCTGGCCAACCTGCACAAGCCCGCCAAACAGCCCGGGGGCGACTCCGGTAAGCGCCCTTAATCACGTCCTGGACCTGCGAAATTCAGCGAGGGCGCTGGTGGGGATGTCCCACAGGCGCCCGTGGAAGGAGAACTGCAGTCGAGGCCGATGGTGACCGTCGCAATTCGTCAAACACCTGGCGTGCAGTCGGACTGCCTGTCTGCCCACACCGGTAGAGACCAGGAGAACAGTCGGTACGCAGGCTTCCGGACAGATTTAGGGATGGGGTTTTCTCTGGTGGGTAGCTTACAGGTAGGGCTAACAGATGACCAAGGTAGCGGGGGCGGTGCCTTGGAGGATTTGGGCGTGGGCGGGGTGGAAAGTGGGGGTCGCAGCCTGCACTTCAGGGCAGTCAGGTCTGTGAACCCGAGATGGGATATGAGGGCGTAGGGGTGCGGATGGAATTCTGACCAGGGGCGGCCACTGGAGATGGAGTGGTGTGTGTGGAGATAGCCCTCCAATTTTCAGGTCATTCCAGTAAGGGGAGGTGGTGGTCCCTTTGGAGGGTACTGCAGATCTGTCCCGCCGGGTTACTGTAGCGGCCAGAGGAGGACCGAAAGTAGCCACAAAGGGAAGTTTCAGCCCCAATGGAGTTTTGGGATGAAACCACCACGAATGGTTCGGGGACAGGGAGGGGAACAACTTATGTGAAGAGGTTGTGGTCGATCGGAGAAGGAACGGGGGTGCACACGGGTGTCCAAGGCGACTCTGATCACAGGCGAGTCTGTCCCGGGAGCAGCCTGCGCGACGAAAGTGTCTACAAAGACAACTTCCTCTGTGATTCGAGTTTTGGGACAAGGCCGGTGGGGTTGGAAGGGGGACTTGTAGGGGAAGAAAAGTCTAGAAGAAAGCCAGACGGTTTGCCCACAGAAAGGGTTCGTACCGACGTGATCTTTGGACCCCTAGCTTGCAGGCAGAGCAGGTGCATCCGAGATTGGATTGAACGCCACCGAGCTTGACGTCATCTCGCCGCTTGGATCTCTCTCCGACATGGGATGAAGAGACTCGCTTCACAGCACGATCCTCACCTCACCAGGACCTCCTTCTCAAGGGAGTCGCACCCAGGAATTGGAGATGGAGGAAGAAGAAGATGGGGGATAGGGGAAGAGAGGGGCGTCGCACCCCTTGGGGAAGGATGGAGAAGGTCGCCCTCTCCTTGGTGGTGGCTGCGCACAAGGTTTCTCACAAATTAATTCTTCATTATCTTTCAAAGGAAAAAATACAAGGTTTATATATGGGGAGGGGAGGTGCTAGGGTTGAAACCCTAGCCAAGAGGGAGGGGAGGGGGATGCGCCACATGGCATGGGGAAAGGGGGGGCGCAACAAGGCAAGGGGGGGGGGGAGGGCCGCACCCCTCTTCCTATAATCTAGGAGAGGGGCGGCTGCCACCTTCCAAGAGGAGGGAAAAGAGTTGGGCGCCCAAAACCCTAACCCTAGGTGGGCTAAGCAAGGGAGTGGGTGGCCAGCCCATATGGGCCAGAGATTGAACCAAAAAAATGGCCCAATAGCCCTATCTCCTATCTAATAAGCATAAAATGGTCCAACTAAAGCCTAATTTGCTCCAAATGGCCTACAAAGGTCCACACAACTAATAAAAGTGTCCACGCAGGGACTAATCCAAGGCCCAACATGGCCTAAAGCATAAAATAACTAAAGATAGCTCTACTAGTCTGCCAAGTGGTCGCCGAGCCAAAGGGATGCCGGCATGCTCCGTGTGCTCCGTCGAGTGATGCGGCGCGTGTCCTCACCACTTTATGCCAAACTCAATAAGTGTGAATTCTGGCTCAAGGAAGTCTCATTCCTAAGTCACATTATTTCAAAAGAAGGTATTGCAGTGGATCCTTCTAAGGTAGAAGCTGTCAAGAATTAGAGTCGGCCAACGACTATATCTGAAGTACGAAGTTTTCTAGGTCTAGTTGGTTATTATAGAAGATTCATTAAAGATTTTTCAAAGATTGCGGTTCCTTTAACTAGACTTACAAAAAGAAAATCCTTTTGTCTGGTCAAAGGACTGTGAAAAGAGCTTTCAAAATCTTAAGAATCACCTTACAATAGCTCCTATTCTATCACTACCAATGGAGGGTGGTGGATTTGAAGTATATACGGATGCATCTGGTATTGGCTTAGGATGTGTCCTCATGCAGAATGGAAATGTGATCTGTTATTCTTCAAGGCAACTGAAATGGCACGAGGAAAATTTTCATGTACATGATTTAGAATTAGCAGCAGTAATTTTCACCTTGAAAATTTGGTGTCATTTTCTTTATGGTGAAAAGTTCACGGTATACTCGGACCACAAGAGTTTGGAATACTTATTCTCTCAAAAAGAGCTAAACATGAGGCAGAGGAGATGGTTAGAATATCTCAAAGACTTTGATTTTACTATTCAATATCATCCTGACAAAGCTAATGCTGTAGCAGATGCACTCAGCAGAAAACCAATGGGTATGTTATCAAGTCTTATGATTAGTATGACTAACATTATTCCTCAATTTGTTCAGTTGATCTTAGATGTTGACATAAAGGAAGAAGACTGTTTCCTAGCCAATATCCGAGCTCAACCTACATTGATAGAGGATTTGGTCAAGTTACAAGATGATGACTTGGTTTTACTAGAAATTAAGGCCAATATAGAACAAAGGCCGGATTTTTCTATTTCCAAGGATGGAAGATTGCTATTCAAGGGCCGAATATGTGTACCAGATCATGAGTTTACAAGGAAACTGATCCTAGATGAAGCACATAATTCCAAGTACACCATTCATCCAGGAGGTACAAAGATGTATCAAGATCTCAAAAGAAATTTCTGGTGGTCCAATATGAAGAGAGAGCTAGCTGATTTCGTGTCCCGTTGTCTCACTTGTCAACAAGTAAAAGCAGAACATTTTAGACCCGCAGGTAAATTGCATCCCTTAAATATTCCTGAATGGAAGTGGGAGAGTATAGGGATGGATTTCATTATGGGGTTACCTAAGACAAGAGGTGGACATAATGGCATATGGGTAATCATAGATCGATTGACTAAATCTGCACATTTTATACCAATAAAGAGTCGATGGTCTGTGGATAACCTGGCAGCATTATACATAAAAGAAATCGTCAAGTTACATGGTGTCCCTGTCACTATTGTATCAGATAGAGATCCCCGATTTACATCACAATTCTGGAAGGGCTTACAACATTCACTAGGGACTAGATTGAATTTTAGCACAGCCTTTCACCCACAAACTGATGGTCAGACGGAAAGAACAAATCAGGTAGTAGAGGATATGCTCAGGGCTTGTGCTATTGACTTTGGAGGTAGTTGGCATGATCACTTACCTCTAGTAGAGTTTGCTTATAATAATAGTTATCAAGCAAGCATACAAATGGCACCTTTTGAAGCCTTATATGAAAAAAGCTGTCGATCACCAATATGTTGGAGTGAAATGGGGGAAAGATAATTCTTAGGCCCCGATATTATCAGAGATTATACAGAGAAAATAAAACTCATTCAGGAAAGAATGAAGATGGCGCAAGATAGACAAAAATCTTATGCCGACAATCGAAGACGTGACTTGGAGTTTCAGGTAGGAGATCATGTATATTTGAAGGTTTCTCCAGGTCGTGGTATTCGAAGATTTGGCATTAAAGGAAAGCTAACTCCAAGATTCATTGGCCCGTTTGAAATTCTTGAAAGGGTCGGTGAAGTAGCTTACAAGCTAGCTTTACCCCCACAATTAGCAAGAGTTCATGACGTATTTCACGTCTCCATGCTAAAGATGTATGTATATGATCCTGACCACATTATCACTTATGACAATCTGGAGATTCAGAAGGACTTGACATACAAACAAACACCAATAAAGATTCTGGAACGAGAAGTGCGTCAACTAAGAAATAAGGTTATCCCTATGGTCAAAATTCAATGGAAGAAAACATGGCCATATGAAGCAACATGGGAAACCGAAGCAGCCATGAGAAAAAGATTTCTAGAATTATTTAACTGTAAGTACACTCTTCATAATCCATGTATTGAATTTGGGGACCAAATTCTTCTAAGTGGGGGAGGGTGTAGCGCCCCAGAATTTATATAAGTTATTTCTAGATTGTTTTATAATTTATTTGTAATTTATAAGGGCTAAATAAATTTATAAAAGGATTATTGAGTTTATTAGTCATTATAAGGCCCAATTGTGTTAATCAATTAACCTAATCCACTTAAACAAATCAAAAAGGTTTAAATACCAGGCCCATTTAAATTGGCCTATATTCTAGAAGGTTATTAAGCCTATTCACGAATTTTAAAGGATAAACACCACTTAATAGGATAACTAGATGAAAAATAAATTAAAGAGTTTTATTAAAATTAAAATTCTAAATGCGTCGAATGTAACGGTCCATCGGGCGACCGCCACAGCCTTGTGATGCGTATACCCTAGACCGTCACAGCCTGCAAGTTCCGTAAGTAAGAGAATGTATAAAACGATTAGAACTTGATGATCCTATCCATAAGAGACCTAATTAGAATGACATGTAAAATCACTAGAGACTCTTAGAAGTCAGGTTTTAGTAGAATAAGGATAGATACAAATTATATAAATAATTATATAGGATAATTAGCAAAAGAGTTTGATTAATGTTGAACTCTGGGAACATTGAATGTAACGGTCTATCGTGAGACCGTCACATGCTTGTAATGCAGGGGTCTACAACCGTTACACCTTGTTAGTTCCGTGAAGGAAAGAACGAGTAGAAAGATCATAACCTTGAGATCTTATCCACTAGGGATCGACTTGGGAGAGTTCATAACACTACTAAGGACTCTTAGGGATTAGATTCTGGCAGATTAAGGACTCTAGAATCGATCAAATCCTCAAACCCTAGCTAGAACTCTATAAATAGGACCTAGTTCTAAACTGCGCGACCTTACTTTTACTCATGTGGAATCAAGGTAAGGAGTCATAATCTCAGGTAAGTTTTTTAGAGGAATTTGTTTACAATACTTTAGACTAACTCCTCTCCAAATTTCACATCTTTAGGTCAAGAGGTCGTGGAGTTAGAGCCCAAGGAAGTTGCTGAAAAGTCATAGGAAGAGGAGAGCTAGGGCACGTTTTTTCAAACCCTAAATTGGAAGTTTAAAGCCAAGTTAGGAGGTAGGTTATCTCATGAATGGTAAAAACCTCTTGATAGGACTAAAAGCCCTCTGGTTGGATTGGATTTTATGCATTATAAATCATCTATTTCATGTTTTACTAGCTCCATGCATTTCACGCATCTCTTAGCCTTAAATAGAAATAAAAGATGTTATCTTGTCTATTCACTGAAACCCATGCATGTAGATAGCCTATACTTTGTTATCATGCCTAGGATAGACATGGTATTTGATTTACAGACATGATGTGTGTTGATCTCTTAGGTTTCATATCAGTTTCTGTCAGCAGATGCTCTGACGCATCTTAGTAGGACCGTCACACTCAAGTAACGGGCTTACGATGAACCGTCACAGTCTCTGTTGTCTATTGCTTACTCCGTTGTCTCTAACGCACCAGGACAGGAGTGTTACATTACTGTAACGGCCCCTCAATAGACCGTCATAATCATTGTGACGCTCGCCTATTAGACGGTTAGACTATGTGCTCTGTCAGCTCATGACAGAATAGTTACCAATTAAGTTTACTTATAATTAACCTTAGATAGCTAAGTTTTAACCTGTTATGTGACTCTTAAGTTATCTATTTGTTAATGATAGGTATTGCATGTTATTTTAAGTTATGCTGGTTTCATGTACCAAAAGTTCTATAGTTATTGTATTTTGAATATTTGATTGATAATGGAATGAAGTTGGATTTTTAGTAAATATTGTGTAATTGCATTCATTTTATGTGATTGTCTTGCACTCTGATCGTTGTTGCTTGCAAGAGGCTTACCATGCCAGCTGTTCGCGCTCCCCGAGTTAGTCTTCCGCTGAAATAAAGGCTCAGGACGTGACAGTACGCGGTTTAACAGTGACCGTTTTTAGCCTTAAGCGGCCTTACATAGACCGTTTTTGGCTTTGGGCGGTCCCCAGGTGGACCGTTTCCAGCTTGGGATCGTCGGTGGGGTAAGCGGTCACGCGATAGACCATTTAGCCCTGGAGTGGCCATATGGCCGATCGTTTTCACTCGCGGGCCAGCGTGGTCATCGAGGCATTTTGACCGTTAGCTTTTGACCGTTAGAATGTTTTGGGATTGAACGGTCCTAAGGAGACCGTCTTAACCCTCCACGCGGTCCCAGTGGGACCGTCTTGTGCCCAAATGGCCACTAGGTGACCGTTTATAGCTTCCCTGGTCCGAGGGTTAGGCGGTCCTGGGGAGACCGTTTACACCCTGAGGCGGCCCAGGAATGGACTGCTATTTCTTTGAAAGGTCCCAGGGAGACCGTTTCAACGTGTTGTAGGTCTAGGACTGGGCGGTCCCATGGGGACCATTCAGATTCTTGGCGCGGTCTATAGTAGACTGCCTATATTCTCTGGGCGGTCTAGCTATAGATCGTTTATAACAGAAACGGTCTAGAGTGGACCACTTGCTGTGTTCAAATAAACTGAAGTTTGTTTGCGCCGATTCCAATTCCCGGTGAGTAGGTCTCGATCCATGTGCTAACTGGTGGTCCGACTGATGCTAGGCATCCCGTGGGGACCATGTGTTAGGGTGCCGTGGGGTCCCTGGAGGTGGTGTTCTCTGCTTGTGTCACCGTGAGTCGGTGTCGGTACGAAGAATCCCCCTTGTACTTTGTCCAGTTTAGACGTTGGAGAGGGGGATTTCTGCAGCCCACCACAAAGGCAGCCCAACAAGACCCACAAGGTCCAACCAGGCGAGCCCGCCCGAGTGATAGCCCACAGGGCCCACTTAGGGAAGAAAAGCCCAATAAATAAGACTCGAGGAACTAACTCTCCCCGGCGGCCTTCTAGGCTCGGAGGGCCCGAGACAACGGTCAAGTCCCAAGGAAGGTCCGGCCTAAAGCCCTCTCCCCGTCCGAGAGAGATAGGCTCTAGCCGACCTATCCGACCCCACCTTCGCCGGGCCATGCCTATCGCTCGGACAAGAGCTAGCATCCCCGAGGCTCGGTAAGGCCGGTTGATTATCCGCATGTGCAGCCGTTCAGAGCCCCCCGCTAGCGGGAGAGTCAGGGGAGCCGCCGGACTCCAAGGGGATAACGTTCCCACGATCAGGCCATGAAAGCCCCCGTTAAAGACGTAACTCCCACCGGGAACCCCTCAGCTTACAGGACTCCTGAAGGCGGCGCACTATTTAAGCAAGGGATACCCTCCGGAAGAAGGTAAGAGAAACAAGGCATTCACACACCCTAAGCTCCTGAGCACGATTCGCTTCACCCTCTGGTGGAGAGGATTCTCGCGCATCAGCTTTCTCCTCCCCCCATTATCGCTTCCACCATAGCTCTACTGACTTAGCCATCGGAGGGTTTTCCCCCAGGGAGATCCCCTGGGCCCTCTGATACGTTTCCCTCTCTTGCAGATTCATCTTCTGGTGATCCATAGCCTGCTCAGGACTCAGCGCGAGATCTCGCCTCTTCATCTGCCGCCGTCTGTGGGAAACGCACAAAGAGCCAAGATGGTGAGAAGAAGCTTAGGGAGGAGATCCGCCGATGGGAAGGGTAAGGCCATGGCAGCGGCAGGAGGCGCCCCCTCTAGGGTCTCGCAGAGCCCCCCCTCCAACGCCAGCATCCACACCAACAGGCCACCACCCCCCCGACGGAGATAGGGGCACCCCTCGACGGTGGCGCCAACGCCTTCCAGGCCCTCAACGAAAAGATGGACGTCCTCGTGGAGCTCATGAGGGCCCAGGCGGCTAGGGACGCAAGGTCCCGCGCCCCGTCAGGAAGTCCCCCTCGAAGGAGTGTGACGCAGCACACCGCCGGAGGCCGCTTCACCCTCCGCGGCCGACAGCTCCTCCGCAACGACGTCGGAGGACCCTCGCATGCTCCGCCTACGGAGCAAGAGGCTTCCTCCACGCCGAGGAGAGGGAAGCAGGGGGCGAGGCCGCTGTGCCCGGGCACCAGTTCTCCGGGAGATCGCCACGACGCCCCCCCCAGCCCCACGGCGCGACCGCAGCCAGAGCTGTCTCTCCGGCTATGATATTTTGAAAGACGGTTCACAGAGCAAGAGCGCGCCCTCCGCGCCCTGCAGAAGACCTCTTTCCCGGAGGACGAGGAGAAATCCCCTTTCTCCGAGTACATCTTGAAGGCAGAGGTCTCTCCCAGAGCCTCCATCCCAACCTTCAAGCTCTACGACGGCCAGGGCGACCCAGCCGACCACTACGATAGCTTCGACGCCCTGGTGACCCTGCATGGAACGCCGGATCCCATCAAATGCCGAGCATTCGCGGCCACCCTGGTCCAAGGTGCTCAGGCATGGTTCCGGGCCCTCGCCCCTGGGTCCATCCGAGACTTCAGGCAATTTGGGTGAATTTTCAAGGAGAGTTTCGCCGGTAGCGCCCCCCCCAAGGTCAGTAGCGGGGCTCCTGGCTCTCAAACAGGCGCAAGGGGAGAGGCTCCAGACTTACGTCCACCGATTTAAATTGGAAGCCCTCAGGATCCCCCGCCTGGATGTGGCCTCAGCCACAACCGCACTGACCGGGGGCACCCGGGATGAGAATCTCCGCCGCGAGCTTGTCCTCCACCCTCCCTCGACCCTTGCCGAGCTAGTGACTCTGGCACTGCGCCACGCCGAGTGCGAAGAAGTACTCAGCGCCTGCCGAGACGCAACCGGCTCGGGTCGGGAGGGGGACAAGAAGCGGACCTCCGAGCCAAACCCTGGCTCGGGTAAGAAGCGCGATCGAGAAGGAGAGCGCAAGAGAAAGTACGAGCGGTACACCCCCTTGACTGCGCCAGTCTACGAGATCTATGAAGACATCAAAGACTCGGGACTTCTCCGCCAGCCCGAGCCAATGAGGTCGAAGAACCGCAAGCGGGACAGGCATTGCCTGTTCCACGGTGACCACGGGCACTGCACCGGAGATTGCCATCAGCTCCAGGACGAGATCGAGCGCTTCATCCGTCTGGGGCATCTAGCCCGGTTCACGACCGGGCACAAAGAAGACCGAGACGCCGCAGAGGAGATCGACAACTCCCCCCGAGGGGTCCACATCAACGTCATCTCCGGAGGAGTGACATCGGGCGACGACACCAGCCGAGGAAGGAAACGTCATGTCGAGCGGGCCAGCCGAGCCTTAGAGCCCCCCAGAGGCCCGCCGATGGAGCCCCAGGTCATAGTCTTCTCCGACCAAGACCTGGAAGGGCTGAGCACCCCGCATGACGATGCCCTCGTTATCTCGGCCACGATAAATCACTGTAATGTTGACAGGATTTTGGTTGATAATGGGAGCGCCCCCGATGTATTATCTTATGACTATTTTCTCACGATGGGGGAAGACCCATCCAAGCTCCGCCCTATCCGAACGCCCCTTTGCGGGTTTAATGGCCTGGCCACCTACCCCGAGGGAGCCCTAAGCCTGCCGGTCACTATCGGCACCCCACCCAAAACCGTTACGGTCATAGTGGACTTCATAGTGATTAAAGGTATGATAGCGTACAACGCCATTTTCGGTCGGAAAATTCTCTGCCGAATAAAGGCCGTACCATCTACCTATCACCAAAAAATGAAGTTTCCCACCAAAAACGGGTTGGGGGAAGTCCGAGATAACCAGGCCACGGCTAGAAGGTGCTACAATATCTCGGTGGAAGTCTCAAGGCCGGATGGGAAGGATAAGGGCCCCAGGGGAGTCGAAGGAAAAGCCGTGACCACCGAGCCCGGTGGCGAGTTATTAACGGTATTCCTGAACGGCGACCCGGCCCTAGGAGTAAGGATCGGCGCCGACCTACCACCAGAGGAACAGTAGCAATACAAGGAGTTTCTTTCTAAGTACGTTCGGGTCTTCGCTTGGTCCGATGATCAACTCCCTGGTATACCAGAGGAAACTGTGATGCACAAGCTCAACCTCGATACCACCGTGAGACCCGTACAGCAGCGGAGGAGGAAGCATGCGCCCGAGAAACAGGCGATCATCAAGGCGCAGGTCACCAAGGGACAAGAGACTGGTCTTTTTAGACCGGTCCTGTACTCGACGTGGCTAGCCAACGTCGTCCTGGTGCCGAAAACCACAGGCAAGTGGCGAATGTGCGTAGACTTCACCGATCTGAACAAGGCCACCCCCAAGGACTGCTATCCGCTACCGAGCATCGACCAACTGGTTGACTCAACCTCGAGTAACGAGATACTCAGTTTCCTGGATGCCTATTCGGGTTATCATCAGATCCGAATGAACCCTGAAGATGTCGAGAGGACCGCCTTCATCACCGATTACGGCGTGTACTGCTACACCCGGATGCCCTTCGGATTGAAGAATGCTGGAGCCACATACCAGCGACTAGTCAACCATATGTTCGAGGGACAGTTAGGTCGAATGTCGAGGCCTACATCGACGACATGCTCGTCAAGACCCCGAAGGCCCAAGACCACTTCACCGACCTCGCCGAGACTTTCGACACCCTCCTGAAGTATGGCATGAAGCTCAATCCCGCCAAGTGCGCCTTTGGAGTAAGATCCGGGAAGTTCCTCGGTTTCCTGGTCACTCAGCGAGGGATCGAAGCCAACCCCGACAAGGTCCAGGCCATCCTGGACATGCGCCCGCCCACGTGTATTAAAGACGTCCAGCGTCTGACGGGGCGTGTCGCTGCTCTCAGTCGTTTCCTGTCCCGTGCGGCCGAACGATGCTTGCCCTTCTTCAAGCTGATGAGGGGGCCCAAGGTAGCATCTGCTACGTTCGCATGGGATGGGGAATGTCAGACAGCGTTCGCCGAGCTCAAAGAGTTCCTGGCTTCGCCCCCGGTGCTTTCCAAGCCCGTCCCGGGCGAGGTCTTGTTGCTCTATCTCTCGGCGACGCCATCAACGGTCAGCTCGGTCCTAGTCAGAAATGACTCAGGAATCGAGAGGCTGGTCTACTACACCAGCAAGGTGCTCAACGAGGCCGAGCGGAGGTACCCCGCAACCGAGAAACTCGTGCTAGCATTGGTTACCTCTGCAAAGCGCCTCCGACCCTACTTCCAGGGGCATCCCATCACCGTGCTAACCGGCGAGCCACTGAAGAAGATTCTGGCCCATCCCGAAGCCTCGGGGCGACTCGTCAAATGGGCCATCATGCTCGGGGCCTACAACATCTCGTATCGGCCACGATCAGCTATCAAAGGACAAGCGCTCACCGACTTCATCGCTGAGAGCACCGTTTCGGTCGAGGACAGGCCTCCGACAGTAACCTGGCCAACCTGGGAGCTGTTCGTCGATGGATCGTCCAACTCGGTCGGCAGCGGCGCAGGGGATGGTCCCCCGAAGGAATAGAATTGCAATACACCCTGAAGTTCAACTTTCTGGCGTCCAACAATGCTTCCGAGTACGAGGCCCTTATCTCGGGAGCCCGCATGGCCCGACGGTTGGGGGCCGAGCGAGTCAGGATCCACACCGACTCCCAGCTAGTTGCAAGCCAGGTCAATGGTGAGTACGAAGCTCGGGAGGCACCTATGATCAAATACCTCTAGTTGGTCCGGAGCCTGGCCCAGCAGTTCGAGGAGTTCGAGGTAGTCCGAATAGCTCGGGAGCAAAACTCTCGGGCGGACGCCCTCTCCCGACTGGCCTCCTCCCTAGACCCGGAAGGTACACGGTTGGTCCTCCTAGAAGAGCTAGAGCGCCCGAGCATAGACTCGGAGCTCCTCGCCATTGACTCGGCCACTCCCGGTGACTGGCGCTCCCCCTACCTGTCCTGGCTACGGGACTCCCAGGAGCCCTCCGACCCTCGGGAAGCCCGCCGAATGAAGTACCAAGCTCGGCGCTTCATCATCCTCGACAACGTTCTCTACCGAAGATCGTTCTCCGGGCCCCTTCTGAAGTGTCTCAGTCCCGACGAAGCAAGCCAAGCTGTTGAAGAGATTCATCAAGGCCTGTGCGGAGCACATTCAGGAGGCCGGTCGCTGGCTAGAATCCTGCTAAGGCAGGGGTACTGGTGGCCTACCCTACAGCGTGACTGCACGGCTTACGTACAACAATGCGACCATTGCCAGCGGTTCGACCATTTGGTCCATCAGCCGACCACGGAACTTATCACCCTTACCGAGCCCTACCCTTTCGCTCGGTGGGGGATCGACATCCTTGGGCCATTCCCAACGGCTCAATCCCAGAATAAGTTCATCATCGTCACCATCGACTACTTCACCAAGTGGATTGAGGCTGAAGCTACAGCAAGGATCACCGAGACAGTCGCCTGGGGCTTCGTTTGGAAATCGATCATCTGTCGCTTTGGCATCCCCCGAGTGATAGTGAGCGATAACGGGTGGCAATTCGACTCTCGGTACTTCCGAGACAGATGTGCCGACCTAAATATCCGCAACCACTTCACTTCGGTCGCCCACCCTCAGGCCAACGGGCTGGCTGAAAATGCCAACAAAACCATCTTGAAGGGCATAAAAACCAGACTCGGCAAGGCTAAGGGTAGCTGGCTCGAGGAACTGCCTAGTGTACTATGGTCGCACCGAACGACCCCCAAGACGACAACCGGTGAGACCCCTTTTCAGCTGGCATATGGCACCGAAGCCGTCGTTCCGTTAGAGATCGCCAATCCGTCTCTCCGAGTGATCAGCTTTTCGCCCGAGGCAAACGAGCAGAAGTTGCTCGAGAACCTCGACCTGGAAGACGAACTCCGAGAGATCGCGAACGTCCGAGCTACGGAATACCAGCGCCGCCTCACTCGGTACTACAACGCCAAGGTCCGGGACAGACAATTCCGACCAGGGGACTTCGTCCTCAGGAAGACCGAAGCCTCTCGACCACTGAGGCGGCGGGCAAGCTATCCCCCAACTGGGAAGGCCCCTACCAAGGGGGATTTCCGCAGCCCACCACAAAGGCAGCCCAACAAGACCCACAAGGTCCAACCAGGCGAGCCCGCCCGAGTGATAGCCCACAGGGCCCACTTAGGGAAGAAAGCCCAATAAATAAGACTCGAGGAACTAACTCTCCCCGGCGGCCTTCTAGGCTCGGAGGGCCCGAGACAACGGTCAGGTCCCAAGGAAGGTCCGGCCTAAAGCCCTCTCCCCGTCCGAGAGAGATAGGCTCTAGCCGACCTATCCGACCCCACCATCGCCGGGCCATGCCTATCGCTCGGACAAGAGCTAGCATCCCCGAGGCTCGGTAAGGCCGGTTGATTATCCGTATGTGTAGCCGTTCAGAGTCCCCCGCCAGCGGGAGAGTCAGGGGAGCCGCCGGACTCCAAGGGGATAACGTTCCCACGATCAGGCCATGAAAGCCCCCGTTAAAGACGTAACTCCCGCCGGGAACCCCTCAGCTTGCAGGACTCCTGAAGGCGGCGCACTATTTAAGCAAGGGATACCCTCCGGAAGAAGGTAAGAGAAACAAGGCATTCACACACCCTAAGCTCCTGAGCACGATTCGCTTCACCCTCTGGTGGAGAGGATTCTCACGCATCAGCTTTCTCCTCCCCCCATTATCGCTTCCACCATAGCTCTACTGACTTAGCCATCGGAGGGTTTTCCCCCAGGGAGATCCCCTGGGCCCTCTGATACATTTCCCTCTCTTGCAGATTCATCTTCTGGTGATCCATAGCCCGCTCAGGACTCAGCGCGAGATCTCGCCTCTTCAGATGTTGTTTTTCGTTGCCTAGAGAGTCTACTCCTTCAGTTACCCTCCACTAGTCGTAGCCTTCTGACACGCGAGTGGTCCCTCCAGGGAGTGGTGGCGAGGCTACCCCGAGAGATTGTTTTAGACTGGTTTCTGTAGGGCCACACGTCTTGCAGCCAGAGTCTGGCTGAGGGGAAAACCAGTTAGAGGGCCAGACCTGGGACACATGGTCTGTGTGTGCACACGTGGTTGGGGGCGGTTGGACCCGCGCTGACAAGCGCGACCCCAGCTAGTCACTTGTTCTATGGTTACTAGTGCGGTGTCCACGTTCCACCAGGGGTCGAGGGGGACACCTGAGGCGCGGCCTAAGCCGTCAGTGGACGCATCCGGCCTTGCTTCTAGTGGTTGGTACTCCTGTCTTTGTGTAGTAGCGACTCTTGGGTTTTTGACGAGTTATCTCAGTTTTCATGCCGTGTGTTCGGTACTAGACATAGTAGAGCCTTTTTCATTTATTTATTCTTGCAGCTCCCGTTCTACGTCTTGCTAGTGATAGCTTGTTGTTACTTTCCGCGCGGTTTCTCGGTTTGAGAGGTGGGGACCGGATGATCCCTACTGAGCCTTTTTTTTAGGCTCATTCCCTACATGTTTTTCGCGTTTCAGGTGAGACGAGGCTTCAGGGGAGCGCTTCCGAGGCTCCACGTGGTTCAGGTGCCCAAGGTTAGTTGCCAGTTGCCAGGTCGGGGTATGCCCCGTGTAGTTGTACCTTCTTTTCTGTGTTGTACTAGTTGTGGACTACTATTGTATCTTTTAGACTGTTGTTAGATTATGGACCACGTAATTTGATTAATGTTATTTATTAATTTCTTATTTATTCATATAAAATGTGTAGTTCTGTAATTATTTTATATTCTTGTGTATTTCCACACCATCCCTTTTAACCCTTCCGAGTCTTCGGGCTCGTGGGTGGCGGCTCGGGATTCGGGTTATCGGGCCTCTCTCGGTATTTGGATCTCGGGTCGTTACCGTTGGTATCAGAGCAGAGGTGGTGGATATATATAAGAATTATAAATAGTTACAGTGGTCCACTAGTCCACAATGATGAAGTACAGTCGGCACTGGCTTAGGGCATCGTGTGTTTTATTGATTTTGCCATTTTCCGTATCTTCAGTCTTTTTGCAGTAGGCGAGTATGGCGTCGAGGCGGAGGACTCGCTCTCAGTAGGGACAGTCGACAGAGGAGCAGAAGGAGCAGAGCAGAGTGCCACCACCTGCCGCTGAGGCGGGGGATGCAGCGAGAGTTCCGAGGGCAGAGGATTTCTTTCGGGGCATGTTTTAGTACATGACTCAGCAGTTTGGCGGAGATGCTGGCGAGGGCTCGTCGTCCAGGGGTGGACCCAGTCGTGTAGTGCGGGACTTTTTGTAGTTCCATCCACCCTACTATGATGGCCAGCCAGATCCGGATGTGGCTAGAGGTTGGCTTGATGAGATGGAGAGAGTGTTCAGTTCCATGCGCTGTGCTGAGGAGGACATGGTGATGTTGGCTTGCAACCAGTTGCAGGGCACGCCTCGAGCTTGGTGGTCTTCGGAGTGGAAGACATCCTTTCAGTCACGTTCCCTCCAGTTGATCGTGTGGAAGGACTTTGTTACGGTCTTCGAGCGTACTTACTACCCGTCCTATGTTGGTACGTAGAAGATGCGTCAGTTTCTGGAGCTGGTGCAGGGCGACATGTCAGTGTTGCAGTACAGGGCTCAGTTTGTTGAGTTGGACCGGTATGCGCCCCATATCATGGAGCATGAGGGGTTGAAGACCGAGTAGTTTGTTCAGAGTTTGAGGTATGTGTTCACCCAGAAAGACCTTAACCTCAGGCAGAGGCGGTGGATGAAGTATATGAAGGATTATGACTTCACCCTGTCCTATCAGCCAAGCACGATGAATGTCATTGCCGATGCCTTGAGCAGAAAGGTTGTGGTCAGCACCATCATGATGAGGAAGTGGAGGCTCTGGGAGCATGTGCTAGCCGTGACATTTAGGCTTAAGGTTCCCCAAGAGTCGGGGACAGCTGTTCTTACGAGCTTGACTGTCACGCCTGCCATTCGTCGGCAGGTGACAGAGGCTCAGCTTGCAGACCCTGAGTTGCCCCGGATTTTGGCTTTGGCTGATGTGGAGTCGACGAGGACGGAGCTGTGAGATTCTGTGGTAGGCTATACGTCCCAGCCGAAGAGCAGGTGAGGCATGTGGTGTTACTAGTGGCTCATGGGAGTCGATACACTGTACACCCAGGTGCGACGAAGATGTATCGGAACTTGAAGAGACAATTCTGGTGGCCTGGCATGAAGAGAGATATTACCGAGTTTGTAGCTAGGTGCCTGACCCGTCAGCAGATGAAGGCGGAACATCAGCGACCAGGAGATATGCTTTAGCCCTTGGAGGTTCCCGCGTGGAAATGGGACCACGTGACCACTGATTTTGTGGTGGGATTGCCGAGGACTCCGAGTGGGCATGATAGTATTTGGTTGCTGGTGGATAGGCTGACGAAGACGGCTCGGTTATTACCGGTCAAAGTCAGCTGGAGTGTGCCCAAGTTGGCTCATCTCTACGTGGAGCGGATCGTACCTTTGCATGGGATTCCCATTTCCATTGTATCAGATCGAGATCCGCATTTCACTTCTGGGTTCTGGAGGAGTTTCCAGCGAGCTCTTGGCATGGAGTTAGCTTTTAGCTCAGCTTATCATCCTCAGTTAGATGGTCAGTTAGAGAGGACCATTCAGACGCTAGAGGATATGTTGAGATCCTATCGCCTGGAATGGCAAGGGAGTTGGTTTCACCATCTACCATTGGTGGAGTTTGCCTATAACAACAGCTATCATTCGAGCATTGGGATGGCTCCTTATGAGGTGTTGTACGGGCGACCATGTCGGACTCCACTCGATTGGTTTGAGGTTGGTGAGCGTGTTATGACGGGACCAGAGTTGGTGCAGTAGTGTGTGAATGTGGTGCATTTGGTCCGTCAGAACATGTTGGCGGCTCAGAGTCGGCAGAAGAGCTATGATGATCGGAGAAGGCTGCCCCTTAGTTTCACGGTCGGTGACCGAATATTTTTGAGGGTTTATCCCATGAAGGGAGTGATGTGTTTCGGGCGGCATGGGAAGTTGAGTCCCCGTTACGTTGGCCCTTTCCTCATTAGCGCATTGGCGATGTTGCTTATCGGTTGCAGCTTCCTCAGGAGCTGTCATATGTGCATGATGTGTTTCATGTTTCGATGCTGAGGAAGTATATGCCCAATGATTCTCATGTGTTAGAGGATTCTGTTTGGCCCGAGGTGACTCCCGATCTATTTCTACCGGAGTTCCCCATCCGTATTGAGGATCGGCGAGATCAGCACATGCAGAACAAGGTTATTCCCCTGATTAAGGTGGTGTGGCAGCGGCACTCCGATAGAGAAGCGTCTTGGGAGCGTGAGGATGAGATGCGTCAGCAGTTCCCTTATCTGTTCGAGTAAGTCTCTCTTTCTTTTCCCCCATGTTTTATTTTAAATTTCGAGGATGAAATTTGTTTATGAGGGGAGGGCTTTAATATCCCGCACCCTTCGGATCCTTCTTCTTGGGTCCCAGATTTATTTTCTCAGAGAATTTGTTCTCACTATGCCCAGAATTATCTTTCAGACATTTTTCGGGTTCGGATCCGTGCGTTTCGGATCAGTTTCGGAGGTCCCAGAACGTGTTCCGCGGTTTCTGCGTGTTTTTCTCCGGCGAACTTACAGAACCCCGTAGCGGGCGAACCGAGTCGTTCACCTACTCCGGGATGGTACCGGTGCGATCAGTGTGTTCCGGGGATCGCGGGAGTATATTTCTCTATTTTTTCATATTTTTTAGAAAATCAAGATTTTCTATAAATATCACTTTTTCTTTTTCTTTTTCTTCTTCTTCCTTCCTTCTCTCCCGTGAGCGCCCGCGGCCGGCTCTCTCACCCCCCTCTCCCGTGGACGCGTCGGCGTGCCCTCCTCCGGCTACAGATGGCGGTGGGCGACGGCATGGCGGCAAGGGTGACGGCATGGCAATCCCGACGGTGTGCGGTGCTTGGTAAGCTCGTGGGAACTCGTGGAGTTTCAAGCGGTGTTTTGAAGATTGGCGGCGATCCGCTGCGTTTGGGGCGATTCCGAGGTAGGGTGACGAATCCCTAGCTCCGTAGTTCCCTTCCCCGCGATTTCTAGGCCGACAGGAGGTCGAGAGGGGTCCATTTGAGCTCGGGGTGAAAAATCCATGATTCGGGGTTTTGAGCGCCGATCTAGTGTTTTAACGCGTGGTTTGGTGGTTTGAGGGCACCATTGAGTGCCTAGAATCATGGGGACAAGCTTCCCCTTTGTTTCCCCATCACCCGGGGGTGATTGGGGCCTGGAATGGTCAAATTCCGCCATGTTCGCCGTTCTCGGTTTCACGGACGGCACACGGTTTAACAGTGACCATTTTTAGCCTTAAGCGGCCGTAGATAGACCATTTTTGGCTTTGGGCGGTCCCCAGGTGGACTGTTTCCACCCTGGGAGCGTCGGTGGGGTAAGCGGTCACGCGATAGACTGTTTAGCCCTGGAGCGGCCATATGGCCGACCGTTTTCACTCGCGGGACAGCGTGGTCATCGAGGCATTTTGACCGTTAGCTTTTGACCATTGGAACATTTTGGGATTGAGTGGTCCTAAGGAGACCGTCTTAACCCACCATGCGGTCCGAGTGGGACAGTCGTGTGCCCAAATGGCCATTAGGTGACCGTTTATAGCTTCCCCGGTCCCAGGGTTAGGCGGTCCTGGGGAGACCGTTTACACCCTGAGGCGGCGCAGGAATGGACCGCTATTTCTTTGAAAGGTCCCAGGGAGACCGTTTCACTGTGTTGTGGGTCCAGGACTGGGCGGTCCCATGGGGACCGTTCAGATTCTTGGCGCGGCCTAGAGTAGACCGCCCATATTCTCTGGGCGGTCCAGCTATAGACCGTTTATAACAGAAATGGTCTAGAGTGGACCGCTTGCTGTGCTCAGATAAATCAGAGTTCGTTTTGTGCCGATTCCAATTCCGGGTGAGTAGGTCTCGATCCACGTGCTGACCTGTGGTCCGACTAATGCTAGGCATCCCGTGGGGACCATGTGTTAGGGTGCCGTGGGGTCCCGGGAGGTGGTGTTCTCGGCTTGTGTCTCCGTGTGTCGGTGTCGGTATGAGAAGCGGCCCTTGTACTATGTCCGGTTTAGACGTTATTTTTCGTGAACTAGATAGTCTACTCCTTCAGTGACCCTCCACTAGTCGTAGCCTTCCGACATGCGAGTGGTCCCACTAGGGAGTGGTGGCGAGGCTACCCCGAGAAATGGTTTTAGACTGGTTTCCGTAGGGCCCCCCATCTTGCAGCCAGAGTACGGCTGAGGGGAAAACCAGTCAGAGGGCCAGACCTAGGACGCATGGTCTATGTGTGCACACGTGGTTGGGGGCGGTTCGACCCGTGGTGATGAGCACGACCCCAGCTAGTCGCTTGTTCTGTGGTTACTAGTACGGTGTCCCCGTTCCACCATGGGTCAAGGGGGACACCTGAGGGGCGGCCTAAGCCGTCAGTGGACGCATCCGACCTTGCTTCTAGTGGTTGGTACTCCTGTCTTTGTGTGGTAGCGACTCTTGGGTTTTTGACGAGTTGTCTCGGTTTTCATGCCGTGTGTTCGGTACTAGACGTAGCAGAGCTTTTCCATTTATTTATTCCTGCAGCTCCCGTTCTACGTCTTGCTAGTGATAGCTTATAGTTACTTTCCGCACAGTTTCTTGATTTACGAGGTGGGAACTGGATGATCCCTACTGAGCCTTTTTTTAAGGCTCATTCCCTGCGTGTTTTCCGCGTTTCAGGTGAGACGAGGCTTTAGGGGAGCGCTTACGAGGCTCCACGTGGTTCAGGTGCCCAGGGTTAGTTGCCAATTGCCAGGCCGGGGTATGCCCCGTGTAGTTGTACCTTCTTTTCTGTGCTGTACTAGTTGTGGACTATTGTTGTATCTTTTAGACTACTGTTAGATTGTGGACCACGTAATTTGCTTAATGTTATTTATTAATTTCTTGTTTATTCATATAAAATGTGTAGTTCTACAATTATTTTAAATTCTTGTGTATTTCCACAACATCCGTTTTAACCTTTCCAAGTCTTCGGGCTCATGGGTGGCGGCTCGGGATTCGGGTTATCAGGCCTCTCCCGGTATTCGGATCTCGGGTCGTTACAAACGGAGTTTTCAACCGAACTCGCCATTATTGGGTTTGCGGACAAGTAGCGGTCCTACCAGGAACCGCCATTGTCCCTGGCGGTCCTCTGGGGGCTGCCACTTACCCCCCTATGTCGGTAGGTTTTGCGGTCGTGCGATAGACCGCCTAAAGGGCTTAGCGGCCTGGTGTGGACCTCCATGCACCCTGTGGTGGTCAAGCCAGGACCGCTTATAATCTTCGTTGTAGCGGGCGTATGGCGACCTGAGGGTGACCGCCTAGGCCCCTCGGTGACCTCACGATTGGCTGCCACTGTTTGAATAGCGGCCAGGGCACGACTGTTTCTATGTTTTGGAGTCATTCGAGGTCAGGAGGGGTAACGGCCAGGCAGCTGATCGCTAGGTGACACCCAACGGTCAGGCAGTGGACCGCCATCCTTCTTGGCCGTCTGTGAGTGACCGCCTGGGTTCTGGAGGCATTTAAGGCTATGCGGTCCTGGCTGGACAGCTAGGCAGGGCTTTGCGGTCCCAGCTAGTCCGCCAGGCGCTGTGACGGCCCAGGGAGGAATGCCACTTGGTTTTTGTGCCTGCCATGCCCGTTTAGCGTCGTGTTGGTCTCCGGTCGATCCGGTTGTGCCACAGTGATCGACCTTTCGCAACATTAGTGTCTCGGACATCCCATGGGTTCCGTGACCATGTTTCTGGGATGTCTGGAGGTTCCATGTTACCTCGATTAGTGTGCTCATAGATTTAGAGGGTCCGGGTGACCCTGTGTATGTGTTCCGGGCTTTGTGTTACGCTTGATCGAGTCACCGTGTATCGGTGTACGTGCGGTGGGGTTCCCCCTGCATGTTGTGGGTTTCTCCGAAAGGTGGTTTCCGAGTGGGCCGTGCATAAGGCCTTGGACTACGAGTCCAGTCACCCAACCTGGGGTTGGAGGTTCCCTACTTTTCCCTAGGATGGGGAATCGGATTGGCGGCTTGTGAGTTACCTTGGGAATCATGCTTCTATGTTTTCTGCGTGGGCCGTGTGTATGGCCTGTGGACTGTGAGTCCAATTACCCAGCCTGGGGCTAGAGGTTTTCTTAGTTCCCTTTTTCAGGGAATGGTCTCAGTAGTTGTGAACTACCACGTGAGTCATTGTGCCGAGGTTTCTGACCCTAGGGTTAGGGCAGATTGACGGCATGGCGGCGTTCGATACGACAGTCTTGACCCCGAGTCTTATGACTCAAGGACCGTTGGATTTAGTGAGTCTAGAGGACTGTCCAGAGTCCGGTGGCATGGCGCCACTTGGTTATTCGTGACTTTCGTGCAGGGTGCATACGTGGTTCTCGGAGTTTCTCTTCAGAGAGTGGTCACACCAGTGACTCCCCACTAGTCATAGCCTTCCGACACGCATGTGGTCCTACCAGGGAGTGGTGGCGAGGCTTTACCTGAGAGAGACAATTTCTAGGCTGGTTACCGTAGGGCCTTACGTCTTGCAGCCAGAGTCCGGCTGAGGGAAAAACCAGTCAGAGGGCCTGACCTAAGATGCATGGTCAGTGTATGCACACGTGGGTGGGGGCAGTTGGATCCGCGCTGATGAGCGTGACCCAAGCTAGTTCTTGTTCTGTGTTGTGGTTACTAATACGGTGTCCCCGTTCTGCCAGGGGCAATGAGGGGGCCACCTAAGGCGTGGTCTCAGACACCAGGGGGTGCATCCGGCCTTGCTTCTAGTGGGCAGGTACTCCTGTCTCGTACGACATGACTCTCATGTTTCCAGGTTTCATTTCCCGTTTGTGAGACGTGGTTTTCTGGACCGTCCGGTGTTTCTGAGGTAGTGGCCAGGGTGCCAGTGGCCTTGCCGAGATTGCGTCTTGTTAGAGCGGTGTCCGTGACCAGGTGGACGAGGTTGCACCTTGGACAGCGTGTCCAGACTGGTCCTGTCTGGGAGGATAGGCTTTCACGGCAGAGCTACCAAGTGTGCTTTGCCTCGGTAGGTGGTGTTAGTGTGGTCCGATTCCCGATGGTGAGATTAGGAGTTCCTTTTCACCGTTACCGGTAGGAGTAGGTATAGTGCCGAGTTTTGACCGGCCACCGGTTCGCTGTTCCTGCTATAGTTGTTGCTGCTTCCCTTTCCGCTACCGCCGTTGTTTTCAGTTGGGGATCCGCGGGACCCTTGTTGAGCCTTTGTTTAGAGGCTCATCCCTGCCTTTCAGGTGTAGCGATTCTTCCTTGAGGTTCGAGGGTGCTGTTCGTAGGTTCTTAGTTGCCAGCTCGTCGGGCTGAGTGTTCACTCGCTATTGAGTACATTCTTTTGCCTTAGACTGTACTTTATGTTGAACTGGACTCTGCTATTGTAGTTAGATAGCTTATTTCTATTAATTGTTGAATTGTCCTACTTTATTCCCTATTTCCTTGTACGTCCACACTCCTTTTGGCCCTTCTGAGCCCTCCCAGCTCGTGGGCGGCGGTCCAGGATTCGAATGGTATCGGGCTCTTCCCAGTATCCTGATCTTGGGTTGTCACACGGGCTATCGGTGTAACATGCAATATCTGGACTGGTCAACGGCCGGATTCCAATTAGGCCATTCAGGAGGAAGTTGTAGTGCACCGATGGACATGAGAGGTGAAAATATGTCCGGGAGCAACTCGGGCAATGGAGGGTATTGCGCCCTCTTTGGAGCCGGGCGTTTGGGTGTGTAGCCGTTAGGTGGAGGGACATTGTGGTATTGTGGGGGTTGTTGCGGTTGTTGGGGAGCGGGGAAGGTATTTTGTGGAGTGGGGAAAGCAGGCTGGGCGTTTTGTGGAGCGGAGAAAATAGGTTGACTATTTTGTGGAGTGGAGAACTGAGGGTTACGTGGGGGTTGTGGAAAGTGGTGTGGAGTGGATTGGTTAGGGAAAGGGAAGGCAATGGCGTGCACTTGCTCGTTGGTTTGGACTCCTTCAGTGACGGGCCCCTGAGGCTTTCTATTATATTTGGGCTTTTGGGCCTCAAGGAGAGAGTGGATGGGGGAGTCCTTGAATTGGGTCTGGATAAACCTCGCCCGGCTGTACAACTAGTGCATATTGGCGATATCATTCATGGCCAAGATGTTGCGAAAGGTAGGGGTAGCATTAGAAATGTGCAACTTGACCTTTCCTCCTCCGGGATATGACCGGGCACATGGGCAGCCATCTGCCTCCATCTGTCAGCATAGGTAGCAAAGTCCTCATCGGCCTTCATTTTCTCGGCAACTAGATCTGTGAAAGAATACTCCGGGCCGACCTGGTCGTGGAGCCTCTGAATAAATTTTTCCTTAACAACTTTGAAACTCTCAGCATCTTCCAGCGGTAAGGCATAAAATCACTCCAGTGCGACTCCATCTAGCGATCGGCAGAACAAGTACGCCATGAGGCGATCATCATATTGGAACTGTGCTGATTCATACATGAAATCCCTCACATGAATATACGGGTTGATGTTCTCATCATACTTGTGGTATGTGGGGAGCTCGGATTGAGGAGGGAACTGGATGTTATGAAAGCTAGGAACGGGAACATCTGCCAAAGACTATGGGCTGACCCTCTTTTGGAGAAAGTCGAGTTGTTGCTGCATGGCAGCCTACTTATCGAGGAGTTCCTGCTCTCGAGATGGAGTAGGTGGAGTGAAAGATGCGGGCTCAAGGCGAGGAGCCGAAGGATAGACGGAAGGAGGGGGAGGCCCATAAGAAGGATATTTGATGGGGTCATCACCATCCGTCCGGGCACTCTCGGCCCTTCTCGTCACCCCGGAGGCGTACTTCATGGTCTAGCCATTTATTATGAGTCCTATGTTGTATTTCTTTATTTTTATTGAGTAATATCGTTGTAATTTTTCTTTTATTAGAGTCATGTATCTAGGTCTTTGGTTTATTTCCCTAAGTTTGAGTGTCATTAGGTTGTTTAGTTTGCTATTGGGCCCAATTCATTGGGCTAGGCCCAAGGGCACCCCCTACCCCCTTGGTTATTCGTCTTTGAGTCAAATGTCAGAGTCTTTTTGTAAAAAGTGGGTTGCCTATATATAGGGCCCCATTCCCCTCATTTTGAACTAATGAATCAATCAATGAAAATTGCCATTTGAGAGTTAAAATTTCCTATTGGAGAGATTCCATTAGTTGGGTGAGAAACCCTTGGGAGTGATTTTCCCTATCCCCCCTCTCTCTCTCTACCTCTCTCTCTAATAAGTCATTTTCTCTCTCCTCCACTTTCTCTCTCTAAAATCAGTGCCCCTTTCTCTCTCCTCCCCTCCCAACCACCTTTCTCTCTCTCCCCCCCTCCAATAACTCATCCCCAACTCCCCACCAACCTACCTTAACTCCACCCCAGCCCCAAGGGAGATTCCACCACTCCCCACTCCACCCTCCAACCACCAACCACCAACCACCCACTCCCCTTCCCCAAGCACCCTCTCATCTCCCAAGGGAGAATTCCCACTCCCCAAGCCCCCTTTTACCTTCCCCACACACCTCTTCCCATCCCCCAAGACCAAAATTTAATCCCACCCTTAAACCCATTTTCAAATACCTTTTCCCTCTCACCCACCTTCCCAAATTCGTAGCTCCTCCTCTCACCACCTGTTAGACCCCCTTCTAGACCCCATTCTTCCCTTCCCCCACCTTGGAACACCCCCTCGTAGACCCCCTCACAGCCCGGGCTTTTCCCACACTCATCCACCCCCATTTCCCCTCCCATATACCCCATTCCCCCCCGTCATCTTCAACCTACAGTTCCCAGTTGCAGATCTGCAGAAGAGTAGCAGCTTGCAGAGGCGATCACAATTTCCTCCGGATGTTTCTGAAGGATCAAAAGCCATCTTTGGAAGCGTCACTCAGTCCTCTTCGCAACGGCGGTGGTCCCATCCCGTTCTGAGTTTGTGATCGCCCAGGGGAGTCATTCTTCCCCGACTGCGCAAAGCCTCCCTGGTAGGAGACCAGATCCGGAGTGGAAGCCCGACTGCGACGGTCCTGCTTGGAATCTAATCAAGAGTTCTTCTTCAAAAAGCTTCTACTACAAGTCTTCTATCATCTCCAAGAAGCAGAGCTCAGTTTAGCATCCGGAACCAGGAGTTATCAATTTTCTCCCCCGGGTGCGCGGTTCTGCTTCCCCACAGTCTGCACCGACCTCTCATCAGAGTTCAAAGCCCACTGGTCTTCTCCGACAACTTTTGGCTTCTCCACTAGTTTTTCTTCGAAGAGGACCTGTCAACGGTTCCAAAGGCTCCAGCGGCACCTGATTCTGAGTTTGGGAGCGATCGTGGCATCCTCTTCTTCCTGCTGCTGGAAACCTGAAGCTGTCAGAACCGAGGGTCTGCCACCCTGTTCAAGTCCCTACCCCGACTAGCTGCGGTGCCCAAAGAAATCAAAAAAATTCAAGCATCATCCCGATCCAGCTAAAAAGAATCTCCAAGTGGTCTCGTCATCGAAAAAATTCTGGAGTGGCCACAGCATCGTGATAACCATCAGTCAATCTTGAAGCACAGATAGCGGATAGAACCGACGTCGGCTTCCTTGTTGATCGCTAGTTCGGTGTCACCCCTCCCCGCTTGGCCGGCTGAAGGCCCCTCCCTGTGTGAAGGTAGTTTTGGATGTAATATCAGTTGACCCCCACCCCTAGATCCCCCCCCTTGCATGGGGTGTAGTGTTGTAACAATTTGAGCAAGTCAAGCTTCCCCGGTGCGGCGTGTGGGGAACCCACCCTTCCCCGCTCGCCCACGTCTCCGAGTGGGACCGATTTCTTCAAACCGGTCGAGTAAGTGCTCCACTCCTAGCTCCATTTAGTGTTTGTTCTTTCTAATATTAGTTCATAAACTCCGCTGGCCGTGAGAGTGAGAGCCCGATCCTTGAGCTCCTTGCTTCACGAGATCACCGTGGGGTGAGGAGTGTAACCCGTGCCTTGGCACCTCGTCAGCTCCCTTGAATTGCGCTGCCATTACCCTTGGGAATTAACCTAGGCCTTGCTGGCCCTCTACCAGCAAGGGCCCAGCCCTCACAACATCTCCTTGGCATTTCCAAGCTAACCCGGGTCTTGGGTGAGCATCGGGTGAGCGGTCGCCATTATCGGTCCGTTTGAATTGCAAATTGTGCTTGTTCATTTTGGTCCAAGGGTGTGTCACATCAAATTGGTATCAGAGCAAGTCATTGACTTGTCTCTACAAGTCAAGTCCTAGGGCATGCTTGCATTCTTGTCCAAACCGTGCATTGTCAACCCATCATTGTTAACATTGAGTCTTGGGTCACATGGCCCCTCTCCCAATCATATCCCATGCATGCTTACCTAATGGAGAGCCCGTAGAAATTGATTTCATTGACCTAGAATCTGAAAATTGGGTGTCCCCCGATATCATTACCTCTCTTTGTAGGACCGGACAAATTGTGCACAATGGAGACCAAGTCTTTATTGAATTCCATAAATAGTTCGGGAAGACTAAGTATTTGGATGGGGCTTGGTGTCAAGAGGGAACATTAGCGGGTCCATGTATAATCCTAGGTAAGAAATGATTAGATGAAAGGAATGCCGACATCGACCCAACACGTTGGACTTGCCTAGTGCATTCGCCACACCTTTCGGGAACCTTTAAATTCAACAACCATGTATTCTCCCACCCGCGGGAATCCCGCCCTTGTTCACCACCCCGGGTGCACCATACTCCGGCCATCATCACCCCACCATCAAAGAACCTTCCCACTCCATTTGCTTTGGAAGAAGTAGTCCACCCGCTTTGCCACATGAAGACAAATACCCCCCGGGAACCTATCCCCTCCACAGAGAGCACCCATGTCCCAATTGAAGATGAAGCCTCACACGAGGATCTTCACCCTACATGTCACGCCCCGAACCGATAGCAACGGAACGTGTAGTTCGGAACGCTGCAGTGATACAGTCGTGAATAATCAGAGCATACAAAATTTAAACTGGACAAATGTGGGCCTAAACAACCTTCATTGAGAATCAAATATTCAATTACATACCTTGACTCAACTTACATAAGTGAAGAAAGGACTCACTATTACATTCTAATAAAGAGAAAAGACTCAAATAACAGAACAAGACTCAAGAAAATTAAAGACATCGACACTATTCTCCATAACGCTCAACACTCTGGCCCTTCCCCATCTGATGGACTATCTTCAATGTCGTTACTTGAAAAACGTTAAAGATAGGCAGGTGAGCGATACGCTCAGTAGGAATTACATCTCTCATCAAACAGAATATAAGTGATTAACCAATTAACGGTTTCATGACGATGCAATGCATGTAACTAGAAAATCATGATGATCAACTATCAGGAAAGATGAATACTAAAGTCAAAGGCAGATACGAGATCAAGGGATATAGGGATGAATTCCCATGCCGAGTCAAGGACAAGTTATCAGAATATAACAAGGACAGATGCGCAGATGAACATAACTTCAGAAATGGCCAGAATATAACAGAGTTCCAATAAATATAAGCAGAATTAACAATCTAGCAGAATATCTAATTTATCAAAATAACCAAGCAACAAATTATCAGAATAACAGATTTAACAGAATTAATAGAGTTTACAGAATAACAGAATAACAGAATATAATAGATGTATAGAGTTTGGTGCAATGCCACACCCAGAATTCCCATGGTTTACAGAATTGGACTTCCGTCCTACCTGGCACTGAAAAGTCGCGGACCCAGAGCCCTTTAATATTTCAGAATCAAATATGGCCAAATACAGAGTCAAAGGGTTATGTTCTCAATTAAGAATAGATTCCAAGGATCCCAGTGTCATAGAACGCTAGAGAAAATGACCATGATTATGCATGATATCTAACTCAAGAATTCCGAGATGAACCAGTTAACAATACTTTATGTGGTCACTTGATCTTTTGGATAAGGTATGGTTTTCCAATTCTATTTGTTAAAATAATCTCATGGCATCCAAAAATATGTTATGTAGATCGGTATACCATATTTCCTTAGAATGACATGACTGTTAAATAGTAACATGGGTTAAAAAGGGTACAACTTGCTCGGCTGTCTTGAGGGAATCCAAGGCTAGCGGAGTCTTATGGAGGTCTCTATGATAAAGTCACCTATCCGAAGGAACGGAATGTCCGACGGAGGGTTCATCTATCAATGATAATTATGGGTGATCGGTAAAACAGTGCAAATCATGAACAGTGTGATTACATAGGTTACCGAAATCCACGGAAACATGAAACAGGAAAATAACGCCTGGGCTAGAGTCGTTATGTTATGAATTGACGCCCTCTTCAGGGTCGTCACTTCAGTAAATAGCGACTGCTTCCTAGTCGTTACTATTACTATTAATATTTCCAGATTTCAGATATTGGATAATTGACGTCTGGCTTTAAGTCTTTAATTTTATCAAACGCGCCCTGGGCAGAAACGTCGTATATCAAAGAGACGGCGGCGTTTAAGTCGTTATTTCCAACATCTAGGTTTTTTCTTCTTAAATGGCTAGGTGATCACAGACACATAGATTTCTGGAGTACTTCTAATCTGCAAACTAGAGGTGTGGATAAATCAAGAAAAATAATAGTAACTCACTAACATAATCTTGACTTGGTTATCTTATTAGGATTTATTGTTATTAATTTTGAAACATACGAAATTTTCAGTTAACTGGTAAACTGACGCCTGTACTCATGGGCGTTAAATTAAATAGCGTCTTAAGACAAGTCGTCTCAAATTAAAAACGCGCCTTATAATAGGGCGTCGTTTGCTAAAATCCTGAATTCTCACAGAAACAAAAGATCTATATGCATGCTCTCGACAGAAATACATGGAAATCTCTAACAAGAAGCTAGAGGATATGAACTAGACAAAATCATGCTATTTATGATATCGCCTTTATTTAATTAGTTTAGCCATCAGAGAGAAGACCTACCTTTCTGGGTTGATTTGGTTGGTGAACAGTGAAGAACGGAGATGAGAGGTAGAAATATCCGATACTTTGTTCTTCTGGGAAAACCAGTTGATGGTAATCCAATGCAGAAAAGCGGCTTTACGACAACAAAACAGAGGAAGAAGACTCCTCCTCTCACAACCTCAGAAGATGAAGTAGCTCTCCTCGTTCAATAGTAGGAGCAGAGGATGAATAACTCCCCCTCAACCCACGATCAGCAGCAAGTCTCCTTCTAATAAGGAATAAGTAGAGGAGAAACAAGGGCCTTTCTCCCTTCTCGTGCTGACGGAAGGGAACTCGAGTGGATGGAGCAACAACAACAGCATTAGTAGCAGAAAGGAAGAACACCAGAGGTAGAGGAAGCATTAGTCGGTGTTCGATCGAAGGAGTAGGGTATTTATCCTATTGGAGAATTAGAGTTTGTTTAGGAGTAGTATTCCCACGTAAGATTCCAACGGATTTGCAACTTCCCATGTATTATTTCTTCCGTGAACACTCCTTCCCTGGTTTGCACCCAACTCCCTAGTTTGATCATGTTACTGGAATGAGGTTTCCTTATTTTAATTTTAAGAAATTGATGTCCATGTCATGGTCACGTTTTTACTAAATAACGCCTATGCAAAAGTCATTTTTAAAGAAATAATGCCTTTCCGTCGTGCGCTATTCATGATTTCACGTTAACTTATGATGGTTACAATATTTGAGTATTTTTATCTTTTTTATTTGATTAGGTTTAGTTATGAAATTTTATGGGTAATATTTTTCCATTTTTCTTGATTTTTCCATATAATTAGTTTTTAAAAATTCTTTTAAATCAAAAAGTGGCACTATTCACTCACATTATTCATTCCTAAAAGAATTGACGACATGGCATATGTCGTTGCTTTCTAAAATGACGCCTAAATACTTGGGCGCTATTCACTTTTGTCACTTTCTTTCCTGATTTTTATCTTTTTTTCTGGATGTGATCTAGATGGGAAATTTTCAGGGTATTAATTTTCCATTTTTCTCTATTTTTCCATATAATTAGTTTTCCAAAATTCTTTAATTGAAAAATTAGCACTATTCATTTACAATAAAATAACGACTTTGTTTAAGTCGTTTCTTATGGAATCAACGCCTATACGTATGGGCGTCAATTAGCATTGGCATTTCTCCAAGCCCTTGTAAGGACCAAAATTGTATTTATACCCTATAAACCTTATCTATATGTCTTATTTTATGTCATTTGTACTTTAAATAACGACATAATGTACGTCGTTTATTATGTGAATCACGCCCAAGCAGACGGGCATTATTCAATTTTTGGCCCTTTCTCAATGCCCTTGAAAGAACCGAAATTGCATATATGTCCGTTCTTTTATCCTTTATATATCTTTCTTCCTTTTAATAAGATTATAATATAGTAAATGTGGAATATTAAATTTTATAAAATAGTAATAAAATATAAATTGACATTTTCTTCAAGATTTAATGATTCTTAATTCAATAAAAATTATGTTGTGCATTGGATGCTTCCATAAAATAACATGTTATTCTTAAATTTATTATAATACTAGAGTAGGGTTCACGAGTTCTTTTTGTAAGACTTGTAAGGACGTAAGAGGTTTATGTACAAGGTCTGGGCCTCGTTTATCTATTGGTTTTAAATTTATTTAGACTTTCAAATCCTTAAATTTACCAGGGTTGCTACATCCTCCCCCACTTAAAAGAATTTGGTCCCCAAATTCAATTTCCTATGCACATCATATGTTCATCTAATCCATATTCCTCAATTCAACAATCATGACTAGCAAATTGAACTAAGGGACTAAAGCTCAAGTTAAAGGGGAATACCTCCATCCATTCCTTGACCAGCAGGTGTGACTCTTATTGCTTGAAGTCGCCCTTGACGACGTTCCTTATCACCGTCCTTTGCCAATTGAGGTTGATCTTTTGGAAAGGGACAGTCGGCTACCTTATGTTCTTGGCTTCCACAACGAAAACAAGCTCCGTTCTTCCAGCGACACTTCTCGGACTTGTGACTATCATTCCCACAATGCTTGCACTTTGCTTCCTTAGGCTTCTTGCCATTCGGAACGTGGTTTCCCTCATTTGGCCTCTTATTGCCATTACCTCCTTTCTTCTTCTCCATTCTTACCCTAATTTTGTCGGATAATTCCATAGCATCCTCTAATAACTGTGCTCTTTTGACCATCTCCGCATATGTTGGTATATCCATTGGTGCTAATTGGGGTATATACTGTAGTCTTAACCCATTCAAGAATCTTCTAGCTTTCATCTTCTCCGTCATGATTAAATGAGGCGCATATCGTGACAACCTCGAGAATTGGGCCTCATATTCCGCCACAGACATGCTTCTTTGTTTAAGTGAAGCGAACTCTCCCACCTTTCTCTCCCGAACTCTCTCCGAGAAATACTTCTCGTTGAAGTGTTATAAAAATTCTACCCAAGTTACTTGAATGTTTGGCAGAGTGGCTTCTACAGACTCCCACCAACAGCGGGCGTCCCTTTCCAATTGAAATGTTGCTAACAAGACCTTCTCTTGGTCCGAGCATTGCATTACTCGAAAGATTCTCTCCATCTCCTTAGTCCAATCTTCCGCCACATCCAGATCAGGGGCCCCACTAAACCTAGGGGGATTGAGGCTCTGAAATTCACGATGCAATTCTCCGGTTCCACGATTGGCTCCACCATCGGCTACTCGTTACAGAGCTTGAGTCAATCCTTGAACCGTCCTTTGCATCTCACGCCATTGGGCACGCTCAGCGGCCATTGTTATCTATCTAGTTCTATAAGACACAAACAATCTCATTATCAAGTAATTCTCGTGAAATTTTACTTAAGATATCTTCATAAGATAATCTTATTAGTATTCTAACTTCCTTTTTAGCTCTTAATCCAAGGTTCTACCCAAACTCACCGGGCAATAATGGGGTGAAACCTAGAACTTATGGCAACCTATAGTCAAGACCTAGGGTTTAATATACCTAGGCTCTGATACCACAAACTGTCACGCCCCGAACCGATAGCAGCGGAACGTATAGTTCGGAACGCGGCAGTGATACAGTCGTGAATAATCAGAGCATACAAAATTTAAACTGGACAAATGTGGGCCTAAAAAACCTTCATTGAGAATCAAATATTCAATTACATACCTTGACGCAACTTACATAAGTGAAGAAAGGACTCACTATTACATTCTAATAAAGAGAAAAGACTCAAATAACAGAACAAGACTCAAGAAAATTAAAGACATCGACACTATTCTCCATAACGCTCAACACTCTGGCCCTTCCCCATCTGATGGACTATCTTCAATGTCGTTACCTGAAAAACGTTATAGATAGGCAGGTGAGCGATACGCTCAGTAGTAATTACATCTCTCATCAAACAGAATATAAGTGATTAACCAATTAACGGTTTCATGACGATGCAATGCATGTAACTAGAAAATCATGATGATCAACTATCAGGAAAGATGAATACTAAAGTCAAAGGCAGATACGAGATCAAGGGATATAGGGATGAATTCCCATGCAGAGTCAAGGACAAGTTATCAGAATATAACAAGGACAGATGCGCAGATGAACATAACTTCAGAATTGGCCAGAATATAACAGAGTTCCAATAAATATAAGCAGAATTAACAATCTAGCAGAATATCTAATTTATCAAAATAACCAAGCAACAAATTATCAGAATAACAGATTTAATAGAATTAACAGAGTTTACAGAATAACAGAATAACAGAATATAATAGATGTACAGAGTTTGGTGTAATGCCACACCCAGAATTCCCATGGTTTACAGAATTGGACTTCCGTCCTACCTGGCACTGAAAAGTCGCGGACCCAGAGCCCTTTAATATTTCAGAATCAAATATGGCCAAATACAGAGTCAAAGGGTTATGTTCTCAATTAAGAATAGATTCCAAGGATCCCAGTGTCATAGAACGCTAGAGAAAATGACCATGATTATGCATGATATCTAACTCGAGAATGCCGAGATGAACCGGTTAACAATACTTTATGTGGTCACTTGATCTTTTGGATAAGGTATGGTTTTCCAATTCTATTTGTTAAAATAATCTCATGGCATCCAAAAATATGTTATGTAGACCGGTATACCATATTTCCTTAGAATGACATGACCGTTAAATAGTAACATGGGTTAAAAAGGGTACAACCTGCTCGGCTGTCTTGAGGGAATCCAAGGCTAGCGGAGTCTTATGGAGGTCTCTATGATAAAGTCACCTATCCGAAGGAACGGAATGTCCGACGGAGGGTTCATCTATCAATGATAATTATGGGTGATCGGTAAAACAGTGCAAATCATGAATTGTGTGATTACATAGGTTACAGAAATCCACGGAAACATGAAACAAGAAAATAACGCCTGGGCTAGAGTCGTTATTTTATGAATTGACGCCCTCTTCAGGGTCGTCAGTTCAGTAAATAGTGACTGCTTCCCAGTCGTTACTATTACTATTAATATTTCCAGATTTCAGATATTGGATAATTGACGTCTGGCTTTAAGTCTTTAATTTTATCAAACGCGCCCTGGGCAGAAACGTCGTATATCAAAGAGACAGCGGCGTTTAAGTCGTTATTTCCAACATCTAGGTTTTTTCTTCTTAAATGGCTAGGTGATCACAGACACATAGATTTCTGGAGTACTTCTAATCTGCAAACTAGAGGCTTGGATAAATCAAGAAAAATAATAGTAACTCACTAACATAATCATGACTTGGTTATCTTATCAGGATTTATAGTTATTAATTTTGAAACATACGAAATTTTCAGTTAACTGGTAAACTGACGCCTGTACTCATGGGCGTTAAAGTAAATAGTGTCTTAAGACAAGTCGTCTCAAATTAAAAACGCGCCTTAAAATAGGGCGTCGTTTGCTAAAATCCTGAATTCTCACAGAAACAAAAGATCTATATGCATGCTCTCGACAGAAATACATGGAAATCTCTAACAAGAAGCTAGAGGATATGAACTAGACAAAATCATGCTATTTATGATATCGCCTTTATTTAATTAGTTTAGCCATCAGAGAGAAGACCTACCTTTCTAGGTTGATTTGGTTGGTGAACAGTGAAGAACGGAGATGAGAGGTAGAAATATCCGATACTTTGTTCTTCTGGGAAAACCAGTTGATGGTAATCCAATGCAGAAAAGCGGCTTTACGACAACAAAACAGAGGAAGAAGACTCCTCCTCTCACAACCTCAGAAGATGAAGTAGCTCTCCTCGTTCAATAGTAGGAGCAGAGGATGAATAACTCCCCCTCAACCCACGATCAGCAGCAAGTCTCCTTCTAATAAGGAATAAGTAGAGGAGAAACAAGGGCCTTTCTCCCTTCTCGTGCTGACGGAAGGGAACTCGTGTGGATGGAGCAACAACAACAGAATTAGTAGTAGAAAGGAAGAACACCAGAGGTAGAGGAAGCATTAGTCGGTGTCGATCGAAGGAGTAGGGTATTTATCCTATTGGAGAATTAGAGTTTGTTTAGGAGTAGTATTCTCACGTAAGATTCCTACGGATTTGCAACTTCCCATGTATTAATTCTTCCGTGAACACTCCTTCCCTGGTTTGCACCCAACTCCCCAGTTCGATCATGTTACTGGAATGAGGTTTCCTTACTTTAATTTTAAGAAATTGACGTCCATGTCATGGTCACGTTTTTACTAAATAACGCCTATGCAAAAGTCATTTTTAAAGAAATAACGCCTTTCCGTCATGCGCTATTCATGATTTCACGTTAACTTATGCTGGTTACAATATTTGAGGATTTTTATATTTTTTATTTGATTAGGTTTAGTTATGAAATTTTATGGGTAATATTTTTCCATTTTTCTTGATTTTTCCATATAATTAGTTTTTAAAAATTCCTTTAAATCAAAAAGTGGCACTATTCACTCACACTATTCATTCCTAAAAGAATTGACGATATGGCATATGTCGTTGCTTTCTAAAATGACGCCTAAATAGTTGGGCGTTATTCACTTTTGTCACTTTCTTTCTTAATTTTTATCTTTTTTTCTGGATGTGATCTAGATGGGAAATTTTCAGGGTATTAGTTTTCTATTTTTCTCTATTTTTTCATATAATTAGTTTTCCAAAATTCTTTAATTGAAAAATTAGCACTATTCATTTACAATAAAATAACGACTTTGTTTAAGTCGTTTCTTATGGAATCAACGCCTATACGTATGGGCGTCAATTAGCATTTGGCATTTCTCCAAGCCCTTGTAAGGACCAAAATTGTATTTATACCCTATAAACCTTATGTATATGTCTTATTTTATGTCATTTGTACTTTAAATAACGATATATTGTACGTCGTTTATTATGTGAATCACGCCCAAGCAGACGGGCGTTATTCGATTTTTGGCCCTTTCTCAATGCCCTTGAAAGAACCGAAATTACATATATGTCCATTCTTTTATCCTTTATATATCTTTCTTCCTTTTAAAAAGATTATAATATAGTAAATATGGAATAGTAAATTTTATAAAAGAGTAATAAAATATAAATTGACATTTTCTTCAAGATTTAATGATTCTTAATTGAATAAAAATTAAGTTGTGCATTGGATGCTTCCATAAAATAACATGTTATTCTTAAATTTATTATAATACTAGAGTAGGGTTCACGAGATCTTTTTGTAAGACTTATAAGGACGTAAGAGGTTTATGTACAAGGTCTGGGCCTCGTTTATCTATTGGTTTTAAATTTATTTAGACTTTCAAATCCTTAAATTTACAAGGGTTGCTACACTACACCACCCCCTCTAGATAAGGCCGAATTCATCTTAGAAGAGTCCCTTGTTAGGTGGCTAAGGGAGAGCTTGATTAGAGAAATCATGACCCATACCTATCTACCCATGAAGCAAGACCACCATCTAGTGCCCATCCACACTCCTCACACAACAATCCAATCCTACTACGAAGTAGAGGGTTTTGATGACCTCCTTAAAGGCCTAGAATGGCAACTAGAGTTGACTTGCTTGTTGACCTTAGGGACGGCCCACCCAACAAACCTTAGTCTCATCCACCCTTGTGATGGGTCTATCACCTCGGTTTGCACCATTGGTTGCTACACTAGCGACCTTCTTTTCCTTCTCCCTATGGTGGAAGAACCCATCTCGATCCACTCCCTTACCATTGAGATCCCAAGTGCTTTCGTCGTCCAACCCACTAACGACCATGGCCCAATTATCTTGGAGGAGGATGACCCATATTTTTGGGACTTTGAGGATGTGAAGTTCCTCTCTTTAGGTAACCATTTCCACGATCCCTTTGACCCCTTCCTATACCCATGTGGCACCACCCACCCTTTCCTACTCTCACCCACCATATTGGGCCAAGCCCACCTCATCCATGACCCAGGTTACACCATGGGAGCCATGACTTTGGGCGATATACCCCTAGGGATCGAGGAAGTACCCCACTTCATGATATCTACCTTCCTAGACCCCTTTGACCCATTCCAATGGAAGTCCAAAAGCCCACACATAGGAGACCTCTTTGGCACAACAATGCATAAATCTTGGCGTACAACACAACTTGGCATGATTCATAAGTCGGGTCCACTCGTTCATATCACCCACATGTCAAGTAGGATGCATGGGTGGTCCAAATTCGGATGTAATGGTCCACCTTCACTCATCATGAGTCTTAAGCATGATAGGTATATTCTTGGATGTCCAGGTCCCCTGGCATTTGTCACCCCCATACATGACCGGATCACCTATGGATGCCCCGGCCCTCCAACTTTCGTTAGAGAGTCCATGCATGATAGGGCCACATTTGGTTGCCCCGGCCCACTAAGGCTCATCAAGGTCCATATGGCATCATGGCATGACTGGTCTACATATGGTTGTCCAGGTCCACCCATAACCACTAGAAGGTCAGCATTCACAAAATTGCATGATAACCTTGCAAGCACATCAACAAGAGCCATGAAATTTACAAAACGCAGGCCGACTCAATGGCGTCACCAAGAAATCCAAATGGGTGATTCCGAGATGGTGAGGAATGAGAGGCTCTCACATAGAGACAACTCAGGATTGAGGTTTTGTGGGATTAGCCCCTTCCAGGTTTTGAGGTGCACTAGCCCCACTACTCACAAGTTAGGCCTCCTTGAGGGATACGGAGTTAACTTCAGTTTCAATGTGGAAGGCCTTGTGCAACACAAGGGACCCACGGTGGCACCAAGTGAGGATTTCAAGCCCCCTTCCTCCCTTGAGAGAGCACCCACCCCTCCCCATGAAAGCATCGTTAGCCTAGAGAAGCCCGACGTAAGCAACTTGAGAGAATATTGGATGAATAGGAAATCATCACTCAGAGCAAGGTGTACGGGCACTACCTCGCTAGGTGGAAGAATCGATTTCTTTCGGAAGACATATGAGCGGTACCACTTCTACACCTTTCCGAAGAGGGAAGGACTCTTACTAGACGGAGTCGAGTTCTCCGCACCCCGAGAGTATGATGGGGTCATCACCATCCATCCTGGCAC
Organism: Amorphophallus konjac; assembly: GCA_022559845.1. NCBI lineage: Eukaryota > Viridiplantae > Streptophyta > Magnoliopsida > Alismatales > Araceae > Amorphophallus > Amorphophallus konjac. The sequence goes on along the minus strand of CM040119.1, from coordinate 110,192,206 downwards.
TCTCGGCCCTTCTCGTCACCCCGGAGGCGTACTTCATGGTCTAGCCATTTATTATGAGTCCTATGTTGTATTTCTTTATTTTTATTGAGTCATATCGTTGTAATTTCCCTTTTATTAGGGTCATGTATCTAGGTCTTTGGTTTATTTCCCTAAGTTTGAGTGTCATTAGGTTGTTTAGTTTGCTATTGTGCCCAATTCATTGGGCTAGGCCCAAGGGTGCCCCCTACCCCCTTGGTTATTCGTCTTTGAGTCAAATGTCAGGGTCTTTTTGTAAAAAGTGGGTTGCCTATATATAGGGCCCCATTCCCCTCATTTTGAACTAATGAATCAATGAATGAAAATTGCCATTTGAGAGTTCAAATTTCCTATTGGAGAGATTCCATTAGTTGGGTGAGAAACCCTTGGGAGTGATTCCCCCTATCCCCCCTCTCTCTCTCTACCTCTCTCTCTCTAATAAGTCATTTTTGTTGGGTTCGGTGCAAGTATTCAGAGGGGGGGTGAATGAATATAGCCCTTTAAAAATCTTTCGCCCAATTAAAATATAATGCTTACTAGAATTACTAGTTCGCAAACTAGACAAGCTTAAATGCTAATGGGCAGATGCAGAACTAAACAAACACACATTAAGATCACTAGAGTGCTAACAAGACAGATTTAGATAAAATATAGCTCAACTAGAATTTCGCTCTCTTGACAAATTAAAACACTCTAAGAAGACTAATTAACTCTTCTGCTCAACCAGAAGCCAAACACATGGAGCGCCCCTATGCATTCATCTAGCGGAAGCACAATAGAACAAAACAAACCACAATGCACAAGGGGTTTTTAGGTGGTTCGGTCCAACAGACCTACATCCACCCCACACTCAACCCGAGTGTGGCTTCACTAACAGCTGGGCAACACAACTTGCCAACAGATGCTGATACACAGCTTACCCAGGGGAACAACCTCCCCTCTTCCTCCTACACGGAGGGAACCTCTAGCAACCCACGGTCACTAGAAACCAGAGACTCACGTCTCTCTTCCTCTATACCAAGAGGGAACCCCACTAGTAGCAGCCCCGCTACCAGTGAACCAGCCAGTAGCACTCTGCTACCAGCAATCCACCAGAGGCCTAGCCTCTCTTCCTCCTAGCCCGGAGGGAACCCACAAGCAGCCCCCCTGTTGCTTGCAAACCGGAGATAAGATCTCCCTTCTCCTGACCCACCAGGAGGAACCCGACCTCAGTCCAGAGGATCGGAAGAACAAAGCTAACCAGAGAAACAAAAGGGAAAATAAGGAAACATAAAAAGCACCGCAACAAAAGCTGGAAATGAAACACAATAGTCGTTCTAGATTTAATCCACGAACAGACTGAACAGGTCTTCAATAGACTCTCTCCTCCTCTTCTTTTCTTCCTCTTCTTTCTGCTTCTCTTTCTTCTCTCTTTCTTCTCACTTCTCATGAGCACTATCTCTCTCTCTTTTCCTTCTTCTGCTCTCACTCACACTCTCTTCTCTGCTTTCTTCTTCTTCTCTGCAACTCTTCTTCTCTTCTGCTGGATCGAACTCTCAGCACTTCTTCTTTTCTGCTATTGCTCTCAAAGCTTCGATCACCCTCAGCCGATGGAGGAGTCTCCATATATATACGAGCAGCAGGCAGCTAGGGCTTATGCTCTTTTTGATTCCCGCCCAAGCTTCAGTGGTCCACGTGTCAGCATTTCAGCCTCTAGGATCATGTGCAAGTCTTGATGGCCTCATCCATTAAACTTCGTGAGGACATCAGCTCAAGGCGTCAACGCTTCCATCGTGCAGCGTCGCCTCAGCTCCTCAAGCGAGATGCTCACGCCCTTGGCAACTGGCTAATGCGTCAACGCATCCAGTGTCAGTGTCGACGCAGTGAACAAGATAGAAAGCGAAAGATGCACAATTGCGTCTACGCAGTCAACCAAGTGCGTCAACGCACTAAAAGTACAGAACCAATGAAGACAGACAGGTTGTACAGACTTTGATGCTCAAAGACGATTGTATAGACTTTGCCTTAGAAACAAGTGTATGGACTTTGGAACAGCAATTGAATAAGTATGTACACTGAAGGAGTGTATAGACTTGGAACCCAAAGGCAGTGTACAGACTCGGTAAGTCTGAGCCAATGTACAGACATCAAGTGAAGACCAGTGTATAGACTTCTCGTGAAAACCAGTGTACAGACTTTGAGGCGTGAAGGAACGAGTGTATAGACTTCGTGATGCCAACAGACAATGACTGTGCAGACTTGTTAAACCATGCACACTGTATAGACTCTTCATGCAACTATGTATGGACTTAGTTTATGTGCAGCTAACAGATGTATAGACTTGCTTTCTGAACGATGCACAAAAGCAGTGTATGGACTTAAAGGTTAACACTCGAATGTATAGAGTTGAAGGCCTAACAATCGAGTGTATAGACTTCAAAGGATAAAGCATCCACAGAACAGACGATGTACAGAGTTGGCCAAAGCAGCAATGTATAGACTTTGAAACAAAGACAATGTATCGACTTTGAAACAAAGGCAGTGTATAGACTTTAGAGCAACAAAAAGTAGACAAAGCAGCATGGCGTCAACCCAGCTGTTCCACTGCGTCAACGCAGCTAGTGAGCAGACAGCCAATGCGTCAACCCAATCTCCAACTACGTCAACGTAGTGTCTTTGAAGCGTCAACGCACTGCATGAACAATTAGCCACTACGTTAACCCAATCTAGCCATATTCATGAATTAGCTATTCAAGAAAACAATCAGATATTTAAGCAGTCAAACAGTCATCTAATCTAAATCAATTAGCACACCTCAGTGTGACTCATGGTGTGTCAGCCATCATCAAAACCACACAGGGGCACAACAATCTCCCCCTTTTTGATGATGGCAACACTATGAGTTACATTGACTCAGATTAGATTCTTCTCCCCCTTTGCCTTCAGCAAAAAGACATGAGTTGAAGAGGAAAGAAGAAGACTGTATAAAAAGAGTGAATTAAAAGCTCCCCCTTTTGACTAATCTGCCCCTTTTACTTTAGTAAAACGAATAATCCAGAGATGTCATATGAGACACTCAACATAGTTCAGCAGATGAGGACAACACAATATCAGAAGTAATTAAATCAATTCTCCCCCTTTGTTAAACAACTTATGCAGTGATGCATATGCAACAAATACTCCCCCTTTGACATGGCAGAAGATATAGAGCTAATGCAGACAAACAACATGATCAGACAATCTAGCACATTGTCCCCTTATGCAAATAGTCTCTCAAACAGACCAGAGAATCTTGCCCTTATGATCTATGATGCAAGAGAAATCCACAAGGATGAACTCTGGTTATCCAAAAACTGCAAATACACATGGTAAACTGAGAGAAGTGCTTCTCAAAAATGACAACCAGTCTAATACCACTGAATCAAAACACAGTGATAAAGAGCCATAGGATGAGCAGATTCAACAGTTAGTGAAAATTGAGATATTGAACTTTTCAGCAAGATACTAACTTCATATAACAGAATTTTTAAGTTCTAGAGTCCTTCATTATAAAAGCTTATGAAACTTTGATTTTCAGATATGGTTTAAGAATGATGTAAACAAGTTTTTCAAACAGAATTGTACTCATATCTGAACCAGCTCTTAATAAAAAGGAACTACAAGCTCATATAAAATTCTAGTTCAACCAACTTCCATCTTACTTAGTTTACTTTCCATGACAATTTTAGGAGATACATAAGAGAATGCAACACTTTTACATTGTTCTTACAGAATTTGATTTACACTTGTTCATAATTTTCTATTTAAATGAACAATTTTGGTTTATCAACACCTTTTGACATGGGGAGACACCTTGATCAGAGGCCCGAAACCCTAGTTTTTCAGTGTGACAACCGTATTGCTTCTCCCATTTTGGAGAACAGAGGTAGCATTGGAAGTATCTTTGGCATGAGGATACACCTTGATTAGAGGCCAGAATCCCCAGTTACTCAATACAACAATGCCATTGCTCTGCCAAATTTTCACAGTATTTTCAATCATCTCTTTAAGCAGAGTTAACCATGGTACTTCATGACACAATCCTTTGGACAGGTTTCTCAGTAACCACAGTTATTGCTCTGTCCATGATTCAGAACAAGTTAAGGGTTTAAGAAAAATTACATATACTATATATCTCAGTCAACATAGACAAGGATATCAACTTTTCAGATGTCAGAAGCTCTTACATGAATTTACATGAAGTAGACAGTTAACGTTTATTAAGAGATTGAATCAGATATTTCCAAGTTCCTTGTGTCCAAACAGGAGTACATAAGACTTAAACCAGTTCCAGTTAACAAATGTTCTTAAGCATGTATAATGGAAGGTTCCTCATTGAAGATGTTTTAACTTTTATGAAGTAGTATTCAGGCTGAAGATTTACTTCATATCTCAGCTTAGTAATTCAAGTGAGAATATTCAACAGACAGCATGGATTCTAAAAAATTGTAGCAAAGGAGCTGCTCTTGAGCATAGAAGTTCAAGGATGACTGAATAGAAGTGAAGCTCTCCTTCAGCAGATTTAGGAGAGACAGACAGATGCCTATAAAGTATGAATTCAGATTTTGAACAACTTCAGAAGCAGTCAAGAAATATCTTTTGATACCACTTTCGTGATGGAATCACTGACACTATAGAATTGACAAGATGAATCAAGTAGGTGGATAAGAAGAGTTTAGATAAAAACACAACTGAACGGTTTAAGCATGCTCCCCCTATCTATATGCAGTGAGACACTACCTTCCCCCCTTTTTTTGATTTTTCAAACAGGAATGTGTAATGCAACTAACTACATGTATGCAAAGATATGCAATGCACTAAACATGATATTAAAAATTTATGCTCATCCAGACTACCCTATAAAGAGATATGACCCATGGTACTAGGTGAAGAACTTGGTCTAGAAGACCATCTCACACATAGTAAGAACCTTCAGGCAGATTTCCCTGCCTTTTAGTAGCTTACTATTAGATATACCATGGTGGTCATGCATGATAGTGCAATTCAACATACAAGAGGTTTGGCATATCATTCATCATGGCATTTGTGTGCAATGCATTTAGAAATAAACGCAATCATTTTCATGAGCATTTCTGATTTTTCCAATTAGTTTCAGTTAGACAATGCGCAAAAGAATTATCATGATATGCAGTGCATTCAGATCACACAAATCAGAATACAAAGTTTTCAGAATTTACCTGAATGGGGCTTTATCATCTTGGGTGCCTTGGTTTAATTTACCCCTCTTTATTCCTCAGTCCAAGGCACACCTGCAAAGTATTTGATCATCTTGATCCTGCAGGGATCCAAGCAGCTTTGGGTCCTGCGTTAGCCCTGACAAGTGATCTAAGCAAATTCATAGCAATATGGTCACCATGATCCATCAGATAGCAATTTTTCATAGAGTGACCAAACTTCCCATAATATCTACATGACGTGACTGGTTTCTGGTTTTTATGATGCATAGTAACAGTAGCATAAGGTTTATAAACATGTTCATAAGATTTTCTGTTATATGCATGAACAGTTTGGTTCTTATTCCTAACCAGCCAACATTCAGAAGATTTGTGACCATGCTTCCCACAGTTATAGCATGTAAATCTTGCAAATATTTTTGCAGGGAATTTGACACTATAGGGGTTAAAAGTGTTCTTATGAACATGCCAACAGTTCTTGACTGTATGGCCATTCTTCCCACAGTGAGAGCAAGCAAAAGAATTTCTTCTATGAAAACTATTTTTACCCCAAGTAGATCTAAACCAGCACTCAGCAGCCTTGTGCCCAGGCTTATTACAGTTGAAGCACACAATGTGCTGACTAGAATTGTGTTTAGATCCATATGGATCATGAAAGTGCATGGAAGCCCTGGCATATAGTTTATTGTCTTCTTTCATGATAAAACATTCATTCATGAGATGACCATGCTTCCCACAATAATAACATGAAGCATCAGCCTTCCTAGCAGTATGGTTTCTATCAGAAGGATTTCTTGAATGTAAAGTTCCACTAGTATGCTCATCCTTTAACATCAATCTGCAATCTTTCATTATGTGACCTCCTTTCCCACAATAATAACATGACCCCTTTTTAATATGAGTGTGTGAGAGATCATGTGAATTGTGTGTAGCCTTCTTTATAGTAACAAGAGTGTCTTTATCCTTCTTCTGTGAAGTTTCACCCTTTTTCAGTTTTTGATTTTGTTCCACAGTTTTGGGTTTCACAGTGGATTTTTGTGCAGTGAATTGGAAGACAGAAGGAGCAGAGGTTGTGTTCTGATTGGTAGCTTTGACAAAAATAGTAGATGTTTCATTCCCATTACTCCTTTTATTTGTCGGACTATAGCCCAGTCCCTTTCTCTCAAAGTTATCACTCTTTCCAAGACACTTATTCAGATTGTCCTTTCCTTTGACAAATTTTGATAGAGAATTTTTCAAATCCTTAATCTCAGAATTCAAGCCACAAATATTAGCTTCATATTTGGACAGATCTGTTTCACAGGAAATGACTTGTTGATGCAAGGCATCATTCAGACTTTTGAGTTTTTCAACTTCCTGTTTTAGTTTTGTTTCATTGTCAGCTTCAGATAGGGACTTATAAAGATCATCAACTTCTTGTTGAAGGGATGTGATAGTAAGCTCATATCTAGCTATTTTTCGTTCACTGCAACTAACATTTCCATTTAACATTAAGTTGATGGTTTTTAGACTCTCAATTTCTTGTTCAGCATTCATCAACCTATCAGAATTATCCACACTCACACACTTCCCTTTTTCGATTGTCATTAGCCTATCTGTCAACTGGGTGTTTAGATGTTTCAACTCATTGATTTCCTCTTTCAGTTTACTGTTCTGCTCTAGGAGATCAGCATCAAGCACCCATTCATCTGAGAGAGACTGACATTCATGAAACATTTCCTGTTGTTTTTCAGATTGAAGTTTGTCAAGATTTTTCTGAATCTCTGAATTTGTTACTCTATCAGCCTCTAGTTTTTCAGAAATCAATCTATTTTCTTTTTCAAGATTTATTGATTTGAGTTCAAATTCCTTTAGCTGATTATTGAGTATTTCATTTGTAGATTTCATTTTTTCCAATTCAGAGTTGACACATTCTAATTCTCTCACCAATTTTTCATTTTGAACAATATCATTGTTGTGAGCCTGATCAACTAAGCTAAGCCTTTCCTTTAGTTCAGCAATTTCACAAACAAGCTCTTGACTCTCCTTTTTGTGTAGACCAACTTGTTTCATAAGGGATTGTTTTTCAGATTTGAAATGATCTAAGTCTGAACTAATAGAATCAAACTCTGTTATCTGTCTTCTAAATATTTCATTTTCAGTTTTCAAAGTTTCAAGATTTTCACCTCCTAGTTTTTCCAGCTTCTTTTTCAGTCTTCTATACCTCTTACTCATTTTTTCATGGGAGTGTAACAGATCAGCATAGGCATCTACCCAGTCATCTAAAGTGAAGCTAGAGAAGGGGATGATTACCTCTTCAGCATCTTGGAATTCCTCTTGATCACTGCTATGGTTGCTCTCGTCAGCCATCATGCAGTTGTCCTCATTCATCCTCTGAGCTAGCTTCAGCTGATCCAGAATATCCTTAGCAGACCTGCAGTCATAAAAACAAGAATGTAGAGCCTTGTGAGCAGCTGCTCTCATCAGGTTAAAGGCTTTCTGATTTTCTCCATATTTTGACTTGTGACTTTTAGTCCATTTGGACTTTTCTTTTGGCAATCTGTGGGGACCTTGTGAAATTAATTTCCACAGATCCGGATTAATCATTTTCACATAATTGTGAAGACTGCTAATCCATGAGTTAAAGTTAGAGCCACTTAAAACCAGTGGAGAACCCACTGAATAAATCGGCAACTAGATTAATGCAGCAAAGGGTAGAAATAGAAATGCACCAAGGGACAACAGGATCCTCTGCAGATCGTTGGATCTGATCAATCAGAGAACCTCTCTGATACCAATTGTTGGGTTCGGTGCAAGTATTCAGAGGGGGGGGGTGAATGAATATAGCCCTTTAAAAATCTTTCGCCCAATTAAAATATGATGCTTACTAGAATTACTAGTTCGCAAACTAGACAAGCTTAAATGCTAATGGGCAGATGCGGAACTAAATAAACACACATTAAGATCACTAGAGTGCTAACAAGACAGATTTAGATAAAATATAGCTCGATTAGAATTTCACTCTCTTGACAAATTAAAACACTCTAAGAAGACTAATTAACTCTTCTGCTCAACCAGAAGCCAAACACATGGAGCGCCCCTATGCATTCATCTAGCGAAAGCACAATAGAACAAAACAAACCACAATGCACAAGGGGTTTTTAGGTGGTTCGGTCCAGCAGACCTACATCCACCCCACACTCAACCCGAGTGTGGCTTCACTAACAGCTGGGCAACACAGCTTGCCAACAGACGCTGATACACAGCTTACCCAAGGGAACAACCTCCCCTCTTCCTCCTACACGGAGGGAACCTCTAGCAACCCACGGTCACTAGAAACTAGAGACTCACGTCTCTCTTCCTCTATACCAAGAGGGAACCCCACTAGTAGCAGCCCCGCTACCAGTGAACCAGCCAGTTAACAATTAAGCTAAGTCATTAATTATCCAATTAACGCCTTACTCAGGGGCGTTTATTCACAATTTGACGACTTATACATTAGTCGTCCCTTCAATATTTCCATTCTACAGAAAATCAATATTCTGGAATTTTAACAAAAACGCGCCCAGGTCAGCGGCGTTACCTTTCAATTTGCGCCCTGATCTGGGGCGTCAGTTCAATAAGAGACAACTTAGAGAAGGTTGTGAATTCAAGAATTTACTATTTTTTAGATAATACAATTTCAGGAGAAAGGGTACATGATCATGACAGGAAAAATAGCAGGATTTCACAGGTATACTCATGCAATATATTAGATTCATGGTTACATAGATATTAAATTTTAAACGTGGGTATTTATTAATTTCATGCAATTGACTACTTCTGGGCAGGGCGTCAAATCAATAATTAGCGCCCTAGTGTGGGTCGCTTCTTTAAATTAGCGCCCTTGCCAAGGGCGTTTCTTTTTTTAAAATTACATAGAAATCATCTGAAACCACAATAAAACTATATGCATGTATGACAGAAGGTATTACTAGCAACTGGAGTTAGTTTGGGCTACGTTCTTGAGAAAACCTACCTTTTGAAGATTAACTGGTGAACGGATGAAGGTTTGGAGAAGAAAACGATGCTCTGTTCGTAACAGAGATAACTTGAAGTACTTGGTCTGATGCAGCTGAACGTAGGTTCCCCACCGATACAGAAGATTTGCCTTCTGTTCAGCAAGGAGGAAGGAGAGGAAGACAACAGTCTTCACGTCCCTCCTGCAGGGAGAATATGGACGATGAACACTCGTTCTTCAGTCAAAAGGATGATCGTCTTCACAACACAGACAACCTGTATAGGAAGATGAGGAAGGAAAAGAACATCAACGTTCTTTCAACACACACAACCAGAAATAAAGAGGAAGAACATTACCTGTTCTTTACGCTGATAACAGCAGCAGCAGATCGCCAAATAGCGATCAAGGGTTGATTTAGGAGGGTATTTATAGGGTTTTTAGAATCCTAATAGGGTTAGAGTTATATTGGAAGTAATACTTCCATGATAGAGTCATTACTATATTCCATAGTTATCGTAGTTATCCATAACTTGCCCTGGATGGTCTCCTGGGTCGAACGAAACTCGAACTGAATTCACGCCTTAGGCTAGGTCGTGTGTTTTAATTGACAACGTTGTCCTAGTCGTTACTTATTAAAAACGCGCCCAAGGTGAGGGCGTTTTCTTTCCTTTCCTTAATTTTATTTTCCCGTCGTTTGAAATTTGACGCCCTAGTGTGTAGGCGTCCTTTTTAAATTAACGCCTTAGACAGAGGCGTTTCCTTTTAAATTAGCGCCTTGATAAAAGGTGTTATTTTCCTCTTGATTAATGATTTACTCATTTAGGCTCTTTGTCATCTATTTACCTATCTTTTATTTTAATTTGATTTATTAAAAATCTATTTTTTTCCAGGGTTGTTACACGTGGAATTATTTTTAATTTAGCACTTATGATCATGTCATGCTTTGAATTGAGGGTTATTCATATTGAAATTGTGGGAGGGCTAATGAACTTTCAAGCGCAGAGGATTGCAGGTTTCGAGATGCCCGGATCACTGTTGGAGTAACATCATGTTGTTCTTGTATTTCGTTCCTATAAGCATTATTACTATATGGTATTCTACGTTATTATAATATATCAAGGACCTTGTGGTTCTGATGAACCTGGAATTTGAGTTCCCCTTCATCAAAAACGGTGATAATTCCAGGAGAGTCTTGATCACACGGATAGGCCGTTGAGTCATCCAAGGTTTGGGACGATGGTTCCACTTTCTGGGTTGATGCGCGGACAAACGGGCTTCGGCTTAGTGTCAGCTCAGAGGGATGGATTCTTGACCAAATCTAGATGGCTTAGCAATATTATCCTTGATTATTTTCTATTTTTAGTTTGTTTTAAGTTTTCCTTTTTGCCCAGCATGCATCATGTAGGACTTTGAGGTTCATGATGAAAATCTTCATATTATGGCGATAATGAAAGTCACTCGTTCTTGTTTGAGTTGACATGAGATATTCCATTCCAAATCGAATACTTTATTCTCTTTGAGGCCGCTCAGGCTAGTTCCTTGAAAATGTTCTTTTGCTGGGTCTCCATCTCGATTCCCTTTATTTTTCTGCAAATCCACTTTGGTTGTAGCACGCCCACGTTGGCTGGTAACCGCTCTCCAATGGTGTCTCCTTATCGTGCCGTGCGCACATTTTTATTTGTTTAGTTTAATCTCCTTTATCCAGCAAATTGATGTTTCCTTGGAATCACTCGGAGTTGTTTCACTCAGAATCTTGGAAACATTTCTAATACTTGGTGTCTGAGGCGTGTCACATCACACCTTGGCGTCTACTTATCAGTTCATTCCAATTCATTCCGCTGGTTGCACTTTCGCTTCATTTTTGTCTCACTCCCTTGCAAAGTAGACGCCAAGGTGGGGCAGCTGTAGACACGCCAAAATTGACGCTATGTTGATCAAATCTCATGTCACTATGTTGACGCCCCAAGTGAACTTCAATACATTCATAATATGAAGTTTTTCTGTTTTTGTGTGTTTTTTTGATTTGTTCTTGCATTTTGTGATTCGCGACCTAAAGAGGGGCGTTATTTGAAAAGTGACCTTACCTAGGGCGTGTTCAAAAGAAAGGACGACCAAATGTCAGGGTGTCAATTCCTGGTATTATCCGGTTTCAAAATAAATTTCAATTACTGATTGGCGTCCTTCCTCAAGGCGTGTTTTCAAGTAACGCCTTTATCTCAGGCGTTTTCTCATAATTTTCAAATAAAGAAAGTTTTATTTCCAAATTTAAATCCAAGAAGTGACGCCCTTGACCAGGTTGTGTTATGGAGTAACGTCTTAAGGTAGGTCGTCTATTCAAATTTGACGCCCTTCTGAAGGTCGCGTTTTATGTTTTGGTGTCCTGTATGAGTGTGCCTTACCTGAACAGTTCCCTGCCTTCTTTGGTCACCTTGCTCGATCAGGGAACTGGAGTCCTTGCCATTGCTAACCATTGCCCATTCTTATCTTCCCAAATCCGTGGTTATCTTGATCTAAACCCTATATAAGCATGCTCTAGTCGATCTTGACGGAGGTCCCCGAAGTCAGAGGTTACCGAAGTCAGAGGTTACCGAGGACAGGTTACACATATAGATACATACAGGGTTTACAGAAGCTCTCTTCATCTTCTTCCTGTGCGATCTTTAGAAGAGCTCTCTGCTTTCTCTTCTTCCTACCAGCAGCATCACCCAGGTTCCCCTCTACTGTCGTCAGGGATAGCGGGGGTCTTTTGATTACTTATTTGTGCTTTTTCCATCGGTCATCATCCACCGTTTTCTTTTCTTGCATTAGTATCATATTTCTCCTTTCCCTAACTCTTTAGGGGTTTTTAAAAACCAAAAAAAGAGGTGCGCATGTTGTGTTCTCTTTCATCATCGTATCTTCTATTTGGGATTGATACTACATTCACTCTTGGCTGATCCGTCTTTTTTACTTGTTTTGTTCTTTTTTGCAAGGGTAATCAATAAGGAAAACCCCCTTCATCGGCCGGCCGATAGAAGGAGGAGGAAGGAATTCACAATCCATCCCGCATCCCACTTATCACCAGGTATTCGCGATCATTTATTTTATTATTGAGGTAACCCCTCTGGCGATCACTCTCCTTTATAGCACCACGTGCTTTCTTTTGTCTTTGTCATCTCTCCATCATATTACATATCACATATGAGTGGTTTGTTCCACATGTGTGGATTTATCACGATCCACAAATTGGCGATCACGGTGGGACTTCCACTGTTTTTCTTTTGATTACCATCTTCTATTGGCACCCACGTGTGCCCTTTCCTATTGGCACCCACGTGTGCCCTTTCCCCTCGGTACCCACGGTACCCCTCCTTTTGTGCCCCACGGGCACCCTCCACCGTGTACACTGCACACTCCCGGGATCAGCCAGTTTGTGATCTGAATTAACGCCTCACCCAGAGGCGCATTTTAATTTAACGCCTTCATCCAGGGCGTCTGATTTATGTTTAACGTCTTCTGATAAGGCGTGCTTCATCATATCCCCTGCTTTTATTACGCTGTTTGGGGATTCATGCCCTGCCCCAGGGCGTCTCTTTATTTCTTAGCACCTCACATCAAGGCGCGTTTCAAGATTTGACGCCCTCTGCCGAAGGCGTCCTTTTCACATATAGCGCCTCACACCAAGGCGCGTTTTCTCCATTGCCTATGGGATCCCCAGGGATTCACGACAGTCTCACTGTCGTCTTTTTCGTTGATAGCGACCGTGGCTAGGTCGTCTCTTTCCTGTGATTATTTTACAGAACCCTGCTGTCTTTCCTTATTCATGCTACATTGATTCTTATATCGATTATTTGGCTATATTGGTGTGATCTGCATATCTTGGCTTGCATCTTGTGGCATTTGGTTGAGAGACCTCCTCTCTCTACACTAGGATTCCACACACCTCTCTTGGAATCGGGACAACCCTCCATTGAGCATTCCGTCTCTTTGGACCGGAAATCCCCTTTCCAAGACCTCCGTAAGTCCCCGCACCCGTGAATTCCCTCACGGATGCTAGGCTGGTTATACCCTTGAAGTACCCGGAGTATAGAGAACCCATCGTTGGTGAAGAGAGAGAAAGAACCTAGTTGACCCGGAAGTCACACTTTGATCCAAACTAGGTTTCACTTTGCAAAAGGAGTGAATTATTCTGCAAATTAATCCACCCTAATCTCAAGCATAACACTAAAATTTTACGTTCATCTCAACTTGATTGCATAAATTTGGTTGGATTGATTTGCTTAAAGTTTGCTTGGATTGAGTGCTTTTTGTGTGATAACCCCTTTCATAAAAGCTTTCCCCCTTCTTAAACATGAAACTCCGTCCAGGTAAAATCATCAACATGGCAGGCTACGGGTATTCTTATGATGATGAGGATGAGAATGTTTTTGGTCAATATGAAATCCCCCTCCAAGATTCCATTTATCATGAGGGAAATTACCCTCCTCCTCAGTCTCATTACCCTCAGGTTCATGTGGTTGATACCACTCCTCAAGAGGTTGTGCCCTCTTCTCAGACTTTATCCTCCAACACTTCGGGGAACCCTTCCCCATCCTTCAATGTCACCGATTTAATTAATGCTCTATCTCAGTTAGATGATTCCCAGCGGTAGGCAGTTCAGGCCGCTTTGAAAGGGAAGTCTGTTCCCTCTTCATCCTCTAATCCCCCTCCGGCCGAGAGTGGCCATCACCTCACTAATGACCAGGCGGTCTTGCACAAACCCTCGTCTCATCCACCAACGCCCGGTGCGGCCGTGCCGGCCCAACAGGTGAGCTACTCAGCGGTTAGGCCTCAGTCTCTCCAACCTCCCCGAATTCTACGGACGCCTATACCGCATTCTTTCATTCAAAATCCGGCCCTAGTCGAGTCTGATACTAATATTCTACTGCTTCAGAAGTTGGCTAGCATGGAAGAGCAACTTAAGAAAGTCACTGCGGCCAAGAATGCCCCGGAAATCTCTCTCCCCACACGGCCAGTCTTCCATCTGCCACCCTCTGAGATGCCGAATTTTCGGCGATACAATGGGACTGGTAATCCTTTCATTCATTCGAAGGATTTTATGTACGAGACCTCCTTCTGGCAAGACAACAAGGCCTCTTTGGCCTATTTATTCAGGAGATCTCTGGAGGGGCTAGCCCTTGAGTGGTTCTATTCGTTGGATCCCACTGAGGCCAGCGATTTTGATATTGTTCAAAAGAAGTTTTTGCAGAAGTACAGGGACCGGGTTGGGCCCTCCCTCTCAGTCACCGATTTGGTTGCAGAAAAAATGAAGCCCGAAGAGGACTTCATAATATTTGCTGATAGATGGCGGTTAATGGCCGAGAAATTGAAAGATACGCTGTCGGAACAAGAACAAGTTAAGATGATAATTTCCAATGCAACTCCTCAGTTCTGGCATATCTTGGCCATGAACCGACTAACAACCATGGAGGAGCTCTATGAAAGAGCTCGTTATATCCAAACACAGATGAAGGATTCGCCCATCATGGGCATGTTTGAGCCAAAACCCCGGCTATTTAAGAAAAGTACAAATGTCAACAACAGCGGGCCCACGACTGAGGGCACAATTGCAAACGAGCAGGTTGGCGTAGTTGGCCACCCCCACCATCAATCTAACCCACGGCCTAACCCACCTCCACCACAAAACCCCCATTTCAACTCCACTCCACAACACCAATTCGCACCCCAACATTCCTTTTCTCCATCGCAAAACCAAGCGTCCCGTGCTAACCCTCCAGCTCCGCAACAGTACCACCAGGTACCACCACCTACCAACTACGGCCAACAACAACAACGGAGACCACCACTTGGCCCCAAGAGAGCCCACTACCCTCCACTGCCAGAAAGTCTCCCGGATATTTTCAATGCCTTAATGGCCGCCAACTTGCTCATGTTACCAAGGGAAAGAACAGCGTGGCCCGCTAATGTTGACACTTCCGTTACTGCGCTTTCCATCGCGCACCTGGTCACAACCTTGATCGTTGCTTCCACTTTAGAGATTATATTTATGATCTAAATGACCAGGGCGGCATCAACTGGGATGAGATGAGGCAGTTTATTGCCACCATGAAAGAAAGAAGGCCTCCTCGACAGCAACAGGCTCAGCAGCCACAGCAACCAGCTCCTCAACAGCAACAGCAAGCTCCAGCACCTCAGCAGGATATGGGGATTGTCCACAATCCACTACCGGAGCACCCGCCAAACCAGCACGTAAACCCTGTCACGTCTCTCCCTGAGGTGGAGAGAGGGCAGGGATGGCATGAAGAAAACGCCTCTGTCGGGGCCTTTAATCACAATCAAAATCAACCTCTGCGCCTCTTGCACACCCTTTCTTCTTCTTCTACCCCCCAATTGAGCCGATCCCTTCTGCGCCCCGTTAATCCACCTACCCCCACTTATTCTCCAACCTTGCCGGTTCACCCCCTTCTTACCCGCTTACCACCTCCACAACCTACACCACAACAAACCCCATCCACCACCAACCCTTCACCACTGCCATCTAGGCCACTCCTTAACCGCCCGTCGCCAACGCCCGTTGCACCCGCCACCACTACTCCTCCACTGGCAAGGATCCCTCCACCGTCGGCTCCCCCACCTTTTATGCCCAGATCTCTCCTCGTTCCACCCACCAATTCCCCCCGCATTCGGGTATCCCTTTCGACTCCTACGCCTCCTACGGGGGCATCCTTATTGAACTCTTCATCAACACCCCCTGTGGGGGATCCTTCTTCAAACACTCCTCCACCGCTTATCAACACTAACACACCCTCTTCTTCTTCTAACCCTCCTCCCACACTTGCCCCGACAGAGGCGCGTCAAGGCGTGGCGCCGCTCCGCAGTGGACGGATGTTCCACCGCATTTTTCCACAAAGAGGGTTAGAGCCTACGCAGGGGCCGCAAGAACAGGAACAAGAACAGGAGTCCATACCAGGCACAGAATACGACTTGTTAAAGCAGTTGGACCGGACTCCGGCAAGAATTTCAATTCTAGAACTGATCAAGAGGTCGACCACTCATCAGATGGCTCTAAAGGAATATCTGCAGAAAGTCATGGTCAATGAGGACATTCCGGTCGAGCAGATAACCGCAGTCTTAACACCTACTGGTAGTCAACCAGTAATCACTTTTTATGAGCATGAGCTGGCACCAATCTCAGCAAGAAAATATGCTCTATGCATCACAGTTGATATCAATAAGGTGGTTGTACAACAGTGTTTGGTGGACACTGGGGCATCCATCAATGTCTTGCCGCCGAGCACTTTGAAGATGTGTGGCATTCCCGAGAATCTGATTCGGCCATCCACCATAACGGTCACTACATATGATAACACGAAGAAGCCTCCTCTAGGCATGATTACTTTAAAAGTAAGTTTGGGTCCAGCAACAATCACAGCTGATTTTCATATTTTGGACATGGATCCAACATTTAATGGCATTCTTGGCCATCCATACATCCAGCAGCTTGATGCAGTGCCCTCCACAAATCATCAATGCCTCAAATTTCCACACAAGGGCCGCGTTGTCAAGGTTACCAGTATGCCGATTCTGCCAGAGGAGGACATCCACTTGGCTTCATCAGTTCCGTCTATTTGGCCTGCCAATAAGCCATTGTTATCTGTATTGGACGTCCCTCGCCCACTGTCGATGCCATCCGAGACTATCACAACAGTTGCTATGACACCCCTGCCGTCCAAGGGGAAGAAGAAGAAAACGGTGATGAACACCCATGGCTGGAACATTTTAATGAAAATGGGGTATCAAAATGGCAAAGGTCTGGGTGCCAATTGTCAAGGCAGGATTAGGCCTGTAAAGCCTCAGAAATTGATTGCAAGAGGTGGTTTGGGCTACAAAGGGCCAGGCAAAAATGAAGATGAACCGTGGGCAGTTATGACATCTACATTGAAGACAGATCGCCAGCCGCTTACCTGGACGTTGCAGACACATTTTGTCACAGGTGGCTTTCAGAATAATGAGCAAACTACAATAATCACTTCCATACTAGACTGTCAGGATGTTCATGCTAGACAGTTTGCTCGTCATATTGCCCCGCTGGCCACATATAAAGCCCTGGAATCCTTAAGGCCTGACAAGAGAAGGAAAATGGATGATCCAGAATGTGACTGGTACAGGTGGTTTGATATGCAAGACATTACTATTTCCTTGAGCCGCCTCTTTATGCCGACGAATCCGGAATGGCCACCACTTATTCATGAATTGATTGAAAAACCTGCTGTGATTACAGACAAGAGGCAGTTGCTGAGTGACTACACTGATACTGGAGAGCCAGATATTCCATTTGAGGAAGGTTTCAATGTGGACAGGCTGTGGGCCGGCCTCTTTTCTCTCACTTCCATGCATCCATCTGTTCTTGCTTCTCTATATTCTCATTGGTTTGGTCGCGTGCCAAGACCGCCACCGATTACGATCAATTTGTCTCCAAATTCAATCCAAGTTTCTCTGCCGATTCCTCCCTCACTCCCCGAGCGATTTTCTAAACTCTCCATTGCACCCCCACGTGGGCCACCACCGATTCAATCTTTCTCCAAACTTGCAATCTCCACTCCTCCTGCTATTCTCCCCTCGCATTGCTTTCTTCTAGAAAAAGAGAATAAAAATGAAGATAAAAATAAAAATGAAAAAAAATGCCAAAATTCCAACTCTCCAATCCTCCATCACTTTTGAGGAAACCTCTTATCTCCTTCCCGAGTGTGTCCCGACCCAGGGGCCGCTCTTCCAAGATTCCTTGATAAATCTCTTTTCCCCCTCCGATGAGGGGTCTTCATCTGTATCACCTCTTGTATCCCCTTTCTCACCTCCTTCTTCGTCTAATAAAGCTAGTTGCTCCTCCTCTTCTTCTTCTAATAATAAAATTCATGGGGGAGATTCACATAAGAAGTCTAAGGGTAAGCAGATTCCTCGTAGATTTTTGTTGGAGTTAGCTATCAGATGCCGAGCCTGTTTAGCCATTTCAGAATTTGTGGAGGATCCAATCATCCTGCCAGAATTGGAATATGAGGATGCTAATGTTTCTTATGAGGGTTTGGGTGTCTACGAGATTATGAATGATGAAGACCCTATTGAAGAGGGGGATGAAAGTTATGAAGAATATGAGGACGAGGCTGATGCCTTTGCCAGTGGCATGAGAAGATTTGACGAACCATCGGCCTCTGTAGAGGAGCCTACCAAAGAAGTAAATTTGGGTACCGAGGAAGACCCTAGGATTGTCCTCATCAGCAAGAATTTGCCGCCCTCCGAAGAGGAGGCACTTATTTTGGTACTTCAAGAATACAAGGACACGTTTGCTTGGAGTTATGAGGATATGCCTGGATTAGACCCTGCGCTCGTTGAACATCGGCCTACACTTAAGCCAGGGTCTGTCCCGGTCAAACAACGGTTGAGACGTTTCCACCCTAACATGGCTTTAAAGATGAAAGAAGAGGTCGACAAGCTCCATAAGGCTAGATTTGTCAGAGTTGTCCTCTATCCTAACTGGGTGGCTAACATCGTCCCGGTCATGAAGAAGGATGGAAAGGTTCGGATTTGTATAGACTTCCGGGACCTCAACCGTGCGTGTCCTAAAGATGACTTCCCCCTCCCTCATATTGATGTTCTAATCGATAATACGGCAGGATTTAAGACCCTCTCTTTTATGGATGGTTTTTCAGGCTACAATCAGATTCGTTTGGCTGAAGAAGATCAAGAGAAAATATCCTTCACAACACCATGGGGAACATACTGTTATGTGGTCATGCCATTTGGACTCAAGAATGCTGGAGCCACTTATCAAAGGGAAATGATGGCGATTTTTCATGATATGATTCACATTTTTATTGAGGTGTATGTGGATGACCTGGTTGTAAAATCAAGGACAAGGATTGAGCATCCTGGGGTTCTGGCTAAAGTCTTGCAAAGATCACGAGAATATCAATTGAAGATGAACCCTAAAAAGTGTGTATTTGGTGTTTCTTCAGGGAAGTTGCTTGGTTTCATTGTTAGCAAGAGGGGAATTGAAGTTGATCCCAACAAGGCAAAGGCCATTAGAGACATGCCTCCTCCCAAGAATTTGAAGGAAGTTCGAGGATTAATCGGGAGGTTGCAATTTATTCGCCGCTTCGTCTCCCAGCACTCACAACGATGCAGGCCGTTTTACGAGCTTACTAAGCCGGGAGTCAAGTTTAATTGGGATGACAAGTGTCAGGTAGCCTTTGATGGATTGAAGGATTATTTGGCCAATCCTCTTATCCTGAGACCCCCAATTCCAGGCAAACCGCTTGTTCTTTATGTTTCTATCCTGGATGACTCTGTAGGTGCTGTCTTGGCTCAAGTGGATGAAGAAAGTAAGGAGAGGGCAGCATACTATTTGTCTAAACTTCTTAACCCCTGTGAGTAGAGGTACTCAGCCATGGAGAAGACTTGTGCTACTTTGGTTTGGGTAGTCCAGAAATTAAAACACTATTTCTTAGCTCACGAGGTTCACCTCATTGCACGCATGAATCCGATCAAATTCCTTCTTGAAAAATCTATCCTCACTGATCGATTAGCACGCTGGCAAAGCTTCCTCTCTCAATTTGACATCACTTACATTCAACAGAAAGCTATCAAAGGCTACGCCATTGCCAAACACCTTGCTCATCACCCTCTCCCCCGCTTTAATCCTGTCAATTCGGAGTTTCCAGATGAAGAACTGATGTCCATTAATCAACCCCAGGATCCTATGTGGACATTACATTTCGATGGAGCTCTAAATTCTCAAGGAAGAGGGATCGGCATGGTTCTTTTAACACCAGAAGGGGTCACCATCCCATTTGCTGCTCGGCTCACTTTCCCTGTCACCAACAATATAGCTGAGTATGAAGCTCTTTTGGCCGGTCTTCAAACCGCTCATAAATATGGTGTCAGCCAATTGCGGATTGTTGGTGATAGTCAGCTTATTCTAAGCCAGGTGCTTGTCAAGTGCCGCACTATCAATCCTAAGCTCAAACCCTACCAGGAACTTGCTTCAGCTTATGCCAAGCTCTTCACCAAATTGATTTTCGTCCATGTTCCTCGTAGCCAGAACATCTTGGCTGACGCCCGTGTCTCTTTAGCCTCTGCTTTAGTCTTCCCTCCTGAGCGTGATTTTCATGTTCCTCTGATTCATCAGCGCGACACTCCAGCTATTAAGGATCGTGCATTCCTCGATATTAGGGATCAAGTGCTCGAAAAGGTCAAGCAGAGGGAAGCTCTTAAAGGCAGAGAGGTCATGTTATTAGATTGGCAAGAAGAGCTGGCTGACGAAGAAAAACCTTGGTATTATGAGATTGCTAGGTATTGCAATGATCAGTCCTATCCCGAGGAAGCCACTGTAGAAGAAAAGAAAGCAATTAGAAGAGTGGCTCAGTGTTATGTCTTGGTTGGAGGTGTGCTCTACAGGAGAGGGCTCACTGGTGTTTTATTAAGATGCCTCGATGATGATGAATCTTGGAAGGTTGTGGAAGAGGCTCATTCTGGGTGTGTGGTGGTCATGTGAACAGCCAGAAGCAAGCTAAGAAGATTCTTAGGCTAGGTTTCTATTGGCCCACTCTAGAAGAGGATTGTTCTATCTATGTTCGAAGGTGTGTTAAGTGCCAACTGCACGCCGACAAAATTCATTCTCCTGCTTCTTCACTCCATCCTATGTCCTCCCCATGGCCCTTCTCCATGTGGGCTTTTGATATCATTGGACCTCTTGGTGATTCAAACCTCCTGACCAAACAAAAGTCGTTCATCCTCACGGCAACGGAGTACTTCACCAAGTGGGCAGAAGCGGAAGCTTACGTGGAGATCAAAGCATCAACTGTCTGCAAGTTCATAATGAAGAACATCATCACGAGGTTCGGCATTCCAAGCACCATCGTCACCGACAATGGACCTCAATTCATCTCTCAAGAGCTCAAGGATCTCTGCAACAGGTATAACATTGCATTGCATCATTCTTCTCCCTATTATCCACAGGGTAATGGCCAAGCAGAGGCAACTAATAAAACTTTGATCAAAATTGTTAAAAAGACGTGTGAGGCTAATAAATTTTCGGATTGGCCAGACAAGCTAGTTGAAGCTCTCTGGGCCTATCGTACTTCCATTCGTACCCCCACTGGGCAAACCCCTTTCGCCCTTACTTACGGAATGGAGGCGGTAGTCCCTTATGAGATTCTCATTCCCTCTCTGAGAGTACAATTTGACAAGGAACTCTCTATTGATGAGCGTCGTGATTCACTCATTGCTCAATTGGAACTCCTAGATGAGAAGCGTCTGGTCGCCGCTGAGCATGTGCGCGTTTATCAAAACAGGCTCTCACGTTTTTATCAAAAGAAAGTAATTGAGAGAAAATTCAAAGTCGGTGAAATTATAATCAAGAGAATTTTCGTAAAACCTGGTGGGCCCCGCTCAAAACTCCAACCAAACTGGGAAGGACCGTTCGTCATAAAAGAGGTTTATCCAGGCAATGCTTATAAACTGATTAATGCTGAAGGAGAAGAGTTAACTCACCCATGGAATGGTTTGTATCTTATGAAATACTACCCATGATTCAAAAATCCAAAAAATATATATATAGAATATTTTCAAAATCCAAAAAAAATGAAAATTGATTCAAAAATCCAAAACAAAATGGAATATTTCCAAAAACCAAAAAAAATATAAATTCTGTAGACACGCCATTCTTGACGCCTCCTGAGAAAGTCTCATATTACTATATAACGCCCCGCAACGGCTTACGCATTTTGAATCACTCGAGTGCTTCCTTTTCTCGGGTCTTCTTCTGCCTTTTTCGGCATCCGGAATCATCTCGTCACGGCATTCGGACGGCATCAACACCAGTCAGACGTATCAAGAGGTTCCGGAACCAAGATGTTGACTGCCGAGCGGCCGCTGAGTAGGACCCGGGTGGGTCTTAATGGGGGCGTCCAGGCCCCTGGACGCCCCCATATTTTTGATTTTATTTATTTCTTTTCTCAGGGCCTTAAACTAACTAAAAAATATATATATTAATGGAGGCGTCCAGGCCTCTGGACGCCTCCATAAAAACAATAATAATAATAATAAATGTTTGTAAAAAAGCCAGTTGGCATAAAAACACAAAAAAATAATAAATAAAAAATATATATTTGGAGGCGTCCAGGCCCCTGGACGCCTCCATAAAAATAATTAGAAAAAATCAAAATGCCAGCCTTGGCACAAAAGACAAATAAAAAATAATAAAATAATATATTTATGGAGGCGTCCAGGCCTCTGGACGCCTCCATCAAAACCCTCACGGGCGCCGGCCACCGAACGACGGTTTGTCGTGTGTGAAAAAATCCAAAATATAGAGACGTCCGGTCAGCTGGACGCGCCCATTTCTGAATCACGAGGTGCCGCTCACAAAACCACGCGTTGTGCCAAACCGCGTGCGGCCGGCGTCGGTTTTCGGTGGACCTGCTTGAGGCGTCCGGGACCCTGGACGCCTCCACAAAAGTATTCCAAAAAAATCAATAAAAATAGAACAAAATATTATTTCGGCCCTGATGGAGGTGTCCAGGGTCCTGGACGCCTCCACCCTCCGGAGCCCTATAAATACAGGCCCACCCCCTCAGTTCTGAGGGAGCTTCTAAGTGATCCGATAGGCTGCCGGAGCCCAGAGGCTACGGAGTCATTTTCTAACCCGTGGGTTCTTTTGTAGGTGGAGGTTCTGCCGGCTTCTCGGGTGCTCACGCTCGCGAGAGGAAGGTCGTCTTCATTCACCGCGCTTCCACGTCGTCCCCACGCTGCCGGAGCTCCGCCGGATTTCACCCTCGGCTCATCCAATAAGCCTTTTCTTCCCCTTTTTCTCCATAGTTCTTTACATTCATCATATTGCATCCTCTATCCCCCTTCACAAGGGCGCTTCTTCTCTTATACTTCTTGCATCCATCATCTCGTTTTCCTCCTACTCGAGTCCGAGAGGGGTTTAAAAGATAACACCAACCAGGTGTGTGTCTTGCCATCATTTCGTTATTTTTATCGCAAGGATTTGAATACTACACCTCCATCTTTCTAATCCACTTGTCATTTATTTATCGTTGTTTTGCAAGGGTACCCGAGGAAAGCCCTCTCCGTCGGCCGGCCGGAAGGAGAGGAAGAAGCAACCCGCCATCTCCCGCTCTTGAGGTAGGCGCGATCACTTTCTTATTTTGGGGTCTTTCGGCCCCTGGCGATCACATCTTGTCATCAAGGCCGCGGCGAGTCACTTCCCCAATGGCCGTTTAAATTTCTGTTTCCTATATTCTCTTTATATTTTGTTATATTCTGCTTATATCATCGAGGCCGCGGCGAGTCACTTCCCCAATGGCCGTTTAAATTTCTATTCCTATAATCTCTTTATGTTTTGTTATATTCTGCTTATATCATCGAGGCCGCGGCGAGTCACTTCCCCAATGGCCGTTTAAATTTCCGTTCTTATATTCTCTTTATATTCTGTTATATTCTGCTCCTATCATCGAGGCCGCGGCGAGTCACTTCCCCAATGGCCGTTTAAATTCTCGCACTTTGTATTCTCTTCATATTCTGTCATCTTATTATCTGCTCATATTCTCGAGGCCGCGGCGAGTCACTTCCCCAATGGCCGTTTCAATTCTTGTTATTTAATTTTTGCACCATTCCCGTCCCCCCGAGGTCGCGGCGAGTCACTTCCCGCTATGGCCGTTTGAACCCCATATCTTGCTATATTATACTTGTCCCGCTCACCCCGCCGGAGCAATCTCCCGTGGTGGCCCCTTCTCTCTTCTCTATCATCTCTGTGTTGCAGCAAAACAAGCAAACAAACAAAAAGAAGGAGCCCGCGCGCTCTCCGCTTCCTCTTCCCCGCTCTTCCCCGAACCGCGTGACGTCGCTCACAGATTGGCGATCACGGTGGGACGTCTACTGCTTCCTTTCGGCCACCCTTGCAAGTTCGGCACCATCCGTGCCTCTCCATCTTGGCGCCCGCGCGCGCCCCCGTTGTGCTCACGGCAGCACTGTCAGTTGATTGGTTGTTTGTTTATTATATGTCTGTTATTTTTGTTGTTTTCCCACTCCATATATCTGTCAGCATTCCATTGCATACATCCATTCCTCCTTTCTATCTTTTTTTCATTTTTTTGAGGATCACCCTTTCCCGGTGAAGGAAGGACTCTCCGTTTGGGAATTCCTCTCAACGGACTAGAATCTCCTACACTGGGACCTCCGTAAGTCCCCGACATCGAAGAATCTCCTCTTCGTTCATTGGGCTGGTTGTACCATTGAAGTTCCCCGGAGTTAGTCATTTCATTCGTGGTGAGACGAGAGACCCTAGCTGACACGGCGGTGAAACAAAAAAAAATAAACTAGGGTCCCCACTTTGTGTGAACTTCGGATCTCGCTAAAAATACAAAAAAATCATCAAAATCAAAACACAAAAAAGGGCGTAAAGGCATCCACTTGTTTGATAATCTCTGCTACCTACTTGCTAGTGTATGTTTTTGCGTTCTGGAAAAACTGTGAGCATGTCTCACGAGTCTTTTGAGGAGAACCACCCTAGCCGTGGTTTGACAGCAGACCCACGAGTCTATGCTATGGACTCGGGTCCTTCTCATGACCCCTCGCATGAGGTGCAGGTTATTACCGGGGACACGTCCCCGCCACAGGATATCACTTCCTTACTGGGCGTCCTCGCCAACACGGAGCTTACCTCTGAACAGCTCCGGGCCTTCCAGGCCATTCTAAAAGGGAAATCTGTTTCCCCCACGCCCCAGGAATCAACTCCGGCCATCGCACCTCTCCAAGAGTCCGTGCAGGCCATTCCATCTCCCTCATTGGCGCAAGCCATCCAGTCTCCCTCGCTTCAAGGTCAAGCGAGCCAACAACCACCCTCATTCCAGTTCCCGTCACAATCTCAAACTCCCGTTGTTCCCCACACACCGCTTCAGCCAGGGCCAACTGTCGGTGGTCCGACAGCTCCCTCTCATTCGGGGTTTCCCCCTCAAGTCTCCGGGAGACAGTTTCTCCCCCAGTGGCAAGTGCCACCTTCACCTCCAGAGGAGCTCGCCCAATGGCTCCTCAATAGGTTCAACCGCATGGACGAGCAGTTTCAAAATCTGAGAAGAATGGTGGACGTGAAAGCCACCCCGGAGGTTGCTTTGCCAATCCTTCCCGTCATTCATCTTCCCCCCTCCGAAATGCCCACGTACCGCAGGTACAATGGTACCGGCAACCCCTTCATTCACCTCAAGGACTTCATGTATGAGTCCTCCTACTGGCAAAATGATCAGAGGTCCCTGGCATACCTCTTTCGGAGATCATTGGATGGTCCCGCGCTTGAGTGGTTCTATTCTCTGGAGCCCCACGAGGCCGAGAATTTTGAAATAGTCCAGAGAAGGTTCTTGCAGAAATATAGGGATAGGGTCGGTCCCTCACTCTCTATTACCGACCTAGTGGCTGAAAAGATGAAACCCGACGAGGATTTTGTCCGATATGCTGATAGATGGAGGTCTCTGGCGGAAAGAATAAGGGATACCCTCTCCGAGCCCGAACAAGTGAAGATGATTGTGTCTAATGCAACCCCACAGTTCAGACATGTCCTGGCCATGAATAAACTTACTACAATGGAGGAACTCTATGAGAGGGCCCGATACATCCAAACCCAGCTAAAAGAGTCCCCCATCATGAACATGTTTGAGTCGCCGAAGCCCAAAGTGGTTAGAAAGACAGGCGCTGGTGTCCCGGGCGGAGCCACAGAAGGGGTCGTGACAAATGAGCAAGTCAGTGCGGTCAACAATGCCAACTATGCGGTCAACCCAAGGCCTCCACAAATGCCCCGACTTCCCCTTCAACCAGGTCCTTTCCCTCTTCGTCCTCCACCCCAAAATAATCCACCCCAGGATAATATGCCTCCATTACGTCAACCCCAGCAACAACAACCACAACCTCAGCAACAACAACCACCGCTTCAGTACAACCAAGTTCCACCCCCGGGGAACTATGGTCCCCAACAGCAACAAAGGAGGCCGCTCGGTCCCAAGAGAGCCTACTATCCACTATTGCCAGAAACCTTAACAGACATTTTTAATGCCCTCATGGCATCAAACCAACTCGCCCTACCCAGAGAAAGGCCCGCATGGCCCCCCAATGTTGATACCTCCAAATACTGCGTCTACCACAGGCAGCCGGGACACACAGTAGATTACTGCTTCCATTTCAAAGATTATATCCATGATATGAATGATGAACATCAAATAGATTGGGATGAGATGAGACGGTACGTCGCGGCTCTCAAGGCTAGGAGACCTCCTCAGAGGCCACAGCAGCAGTTACAACAGCAGCAGCAGCAGCAACCACAACAACAACAGCAGCCTCAGCAGGCCCCACAACAACAACCCGACATGGGAATAATCCAGAATCCATTACCGGAGCACCAACAGCCCAATCATCAGGTTAACCACATCTCCTCCTTCCCGGAAGTCGGGAGAGAGCAGGTGTGGCACCAGGAAAGTACCTCTATTCTTTCTACCTCCAACCCTATCGTCATGCACCCCCCTCACCTTGCCCGGGTAGCACCTCTCTCTCATCAACCCGCGTCAGTATCACCATCACCATTTCCACTACCATTACGCCCTCTCATCCGCACCCCGACCTCCTATCAACCGACACTCTCCACTACGCCTTCACACCCTCTCATCTTCTCTCACTCCCCCACTTTACCACCCACCTCTACCACATTTACCCCTACGCCTTCTAAACCCCTTGTCATCCGTCAACCATACATAACCCCGTCTTTCTCCACCACATCACCACTAATGCCTTCAAAACCACTCATCAACCACCATCCACCTCAAAACCATCACCCGTTTCAAACCTTACCCACTTCCACTTTGCCTCCGCCGCCACCTTCTAAACCCCTTATCCTTCATAATCCACGCAATATCCCCTCTACCTCCGCCATGCCTCCACCTAACAAACCCCTCATCAGAATCTCTGCTCCCGTCATCACCCCTGCTTCATCAACCATTCCTCCACTACTACCC
Source organism: Amorphophallus konjac (assembly GCA_022559845.1). Lineage (NCBI taxonomy): Eukaryota > Viridiplantae > Streptophyta > Magnoliopsida > Alismatales > Araceae > Amorphophallus > Amorphophallus konjac. The sequence goes on along the minus strand of CM040119.1, from coordinate 110,164,967 downwards.
CTCAAACCCCTGTTAAAACCCACTGCTACCCCCACAGAGGTACAAAAGCCGCAGGCAATGGTGCTCCGGAGTGGAAGGATTTTCCACAGGGTTTTCCCCCACAACAGTCAGAATCCCGAGCAATCTCAGCCAGAGAAGGATGATGCAGAACAACCAGAAAGAGCTATCCCTGGAACACAGTATGACCTATTAAAACATTTGGACAAGACACCTGCCCGGATCTCCATCCTAGAGCTACTTCAAAGATCCACATCCCACCAGGCGGCCTTGATGGAATATCTTCAAAAGGTCATGGTTAATGAAGACCTCCCCGTGGAGAAGATTTCGACCGTCCTGACCCCAACAGACACACAACCAGCCATCATGTTTCACAACTACGAGCTCGCTCCCAAGGAAGCTCGAAATATGCATTGTGCATTTCAATAAAAATTAATGGGGTATCCATAAACCCGTGTCTTGTGGACACGGGTGCGTCCATAAATGTGATCTCCATGAGCACTCTTCAGTTGTGTGGGGTCAACGAGGAACAAATAAGACCTTCCTCGATCACGGTCACGGCTTATGACAATAGCAAAAGGCCGCCGCAGGGGATGATTATTCTGAAGGCAGAACTAGGCCCCATGTCAATTCCTACGGAATTCCATGTCCTCGACATGGACCCCACATTCAAGGCTATACTGGGTCGCCCTTACATCGAAGCCATGGACGCTGTGCCTTCCACCAACCATCAGTGCATGAAGTTTCCTTACAATGGGAGAATTATTAAAGTGGTCAGTACACCGGTCCTTCACACAGTGGATGCTATCAACACCTCTCTGCCCTCCATTTGGCCATCTCATCGGCCCATATTATCACTGCTGGACGTGCGTGATCCATCTCACATTCCACTAGCACCAAAGGAGCCGGTCAGGGCAACCGCAACATCATGTCTCCCTTCTCACTCCAAAGGTTGGGAGATTATGAGGAACATCGGCTATCAACAAGGAAAGGGTCTGGGCGCACAGTTACAGGGTATGCTCAAACCGCCAAAGGAAATTAGGCCGAACCGCAGGTTTGGCCTAGGCTTCAAAGGACCGTTCAAGGCAGATTGGAAGCCCCTCACGTGGACTCTATCAAACCACTTCAACAGAGGACCCGTTGTTCAGATGGGAGATCACCCACGAGAAGCACATGGGGGATCACATGCTGTATATTTGGCTGAAAAATGTCCGAGGATCACCAAAAGAGGCAAGATCAAAGATCCGGAATGCGAGTGGGACAAATGGTTCGACATACGGGACATTTCCGTTGCACTGGAAAGGATGTTCTCGTCTCCGCAGCTTGAAGGACCACCATTGATCTCTGAAATACCAGAGAATATTACCACTCTTGCCAAGGTTCCAAACTATCCTCGTCCTCGCCAGAAGAACTCTGTCATCGACGGATCTTCATCCGTCCTCAACATTGCCGTCGACGGCTCATTAGCCGCCATCCTCTCCATCCACTCGTCTCAGCCTTTGCTGATATCTTCTTCCTGGGCCAGACAATTGTCTGATGATCTTCCCAGGTCCCCTTCTTTGCTTACATACCTGCGCGGGATTTTCAACCCACGCCAGGTCTTCAACCATGATCTGCTCTATGAGCCTCACAATCCTCTAGCCATAACCCCTTTTCTCTCTCCTCCAATCTCTTTTCACTGCTTTGTCATTAAAAATGAAAACAAAAAAAAAACGTCAATTTTCAAACTCCCCAACAACACATCTTCGTTGAGGAAACCTCCTACATCTCCCACGGGTGCGTACCGCCTTGCGGACCACCCGTCCAAGGTCCGATGAGCGACCTTTTCTACCCCTCCTCTGAGGGGTCTTCTCCTGTACATTCTACACCATCCTCTTCGTCTTCCTCTTCTTCTGTAAATATTGTCAGTCAATCTAGGAATGATAGGCCAAGGGTAATACCTAGGAAGAAATCCAAGGGTAGGCAGATCCCTCGTCGATTCCTTCTGGATTTGGCCGCCAGGTGTCAGGCCCTTCTTGTCATCCCCCAGTTGTTAGAAAATCCCATCCAGCTACCCGAAATAGAATGCGAGGGCGACTGTGCATCTGATGAAGGGTATGGAGTCTACGAGATCACGGATGAAGAATGCCCCACTGAAGATGAGGGTGAAGAATATGAGGATGCGGCGGGCGCATACGCTAGTGGAATGAGGAGATTCGACGAGCTGTCAACCGCCGTAGAAGAATCCACCAAAGAAGTCAACTTGGGAACTGAGAAAGACCCTAGGATCATCCTCATAAGTGACAACCTACCACCCTCTGAAGAAGAGGCATTAATTGAGGTTCTCAAGGAATATAAGGACACGTTTGCATGGAGCTACGAGGATATGCCGGGTCTGGATTCAACCTTGGTCGAACACCGTTTAACCCTAAAACCAGGGTCCGTCTTGGTAAAACAAAGGTTAAGGCGTTTCCACCCTCAGATGGCTTTGAAAATGAAAGAAGAGGTCGATAAGCTCCACAAAGCCAGGTTCATTAGAGTCGTTCTTTATCCTCAATGGGTGGCAAACATTGTCCCGGTCATGAAAAAAGATGGGAAAGTCAGGATTTGCATCGACTTCCGGGACCTTAACCGCGCGTGTCCAAAGGATGATTTTCCCTTACCTCACATTGATGTGCTGATTGATAACACGGCAGGCTACGAAACCCTCTCTTTCATGGATGGATTTTCAGGATACAATCAAATTCGTTTGGCAGAAGAGGATCAGGAAAAGACGTCATTCACTACCCCTTGGGGAACATATTGTTACGTGGTCATGCCGTTTCGGATTAAAGAATGCTGGAGCTACTTACCAAAGAGCGATGATGGCCATATTTCATGACATGATGCACATATATCTAGAAGTGTATGTGGATGACTTATTGGTGAAATCAAGGACCAGGATGGAACATCCAGAAGTTTTGGCTAAGGTCTTGCAAAGGTCAAGAGAATTCCAATTGAAAATGAACCCGAAGAAGTGTGTGTTTGGAGTGTCGTCAGGTAAGTTGCTGGGGTTCATTGTGAGCAAGAGAGGGATCGAGATTGATCCCGATAAAGCCAAGGCTATCAGGGATATGCCGCCTCCCAAGAATTTGAGGGAAGTCCGAGGTTTAATCGGGAGGTTGCAGTTTATTCGTCGGTTTGTGTCTCAACATTCACAAAGGTGTAGACCTCTCTACGAGTTGACCAAGCCAGGAGTAGAATTCCACTGGAATTCTAAATGTCAGAAAGCTTTTGAAGGGTTGAAGGAATATCTGGCTAGTCCACCCGTTCTCATTCCACCCAAACCAGAAAAATCTCTGATCCTTTACGTCTCAGTCTTGGATGACTCCGTGGGAGCCGTCCTCGCACAAGCTGATGAAGAAGGCAAGGAACGGGCAACCTATTACTTGTCCAAACTTCTCAATCCCTGTGAGCAGAAGTACACCGTCATGGAGAAAACCTGTGCTGCCCTCGTTTGGGTAGTGCAAAAATTGAAACACTACTTCTTGGCTCAAGAGGTCCACTTGATTGCTCGGATGAATCCTATCAAATTCCTTCTGGAGAAAGCCGTCCTTACGGATAGGCTAGCACGCTGGTAAAGTTTTCTCTCTCAGTTCGACATCACCTACACCCAGCAAAAGGCGATTAAAGGCTATGCCATAGCCGAGCATCTCGCTCACCATCCTCTCCCCAAGTTCGATCCCGTCCAATCAGAGTTTCCAGATGAGGAACTAATGTCCATCAACCAATCAGATGAGCCAATGTGGACGCTATATTTTGATGGAGCTCTGAACTCTCAAGGGAGAGGAATCGGCATCGCCCTCCTGTCGCCTGAAGGCCTCACATTCCCATTAGCATACCAGCTCAAATTTCCAGTTACCAACAATATAGCCGAATATGAAGCTCTTCTAGCTGGCCTAGAACTCGCCCATTCTTTTCATGTCACTGAGTTGCGAGTCGTAGGTGATAGTCAACTCATCCTTCGCCAGGTGCTCACTAAGTATCGCACTCGCGATCCCAAACTCAAGCCATACCAAGAACTCACTGCTGCCTTTGCCAAACTGTTCGCCAAACTGATCTTTGTTCATGTCCCTCGTCATCAGAATATTCTTGCCGATGCCCTCGCCTCGTTGGCATCATCCATAAGGTTCCCTGTAGGAAGATGGTTTAAGTCCATTTCCATCTATAAACTTCACACCCCTGCAATCGATGATGCTTCCTACGTAAATATCAAAGACAGGATAGCAAGGAAGATCCTGCAGGAAGATATCCTTGAGAAGAGGGAAATCATGTTGGCAGAGGCCGAAGAAGAACTGGATGATGAAGAGAAACCATGGTTCTATGAAATTGTCAAATACTGCCAACATCAGTCTTATCCTGAAGGGGCCACCTCAGAGGACAAGAAAGCCATAAGAAGGGTGGCTCAGAAATATACTTAGGTTGGAGGTCTACTCTATAGGAGGAGCCTTACTGGTATTCTGTTAAGATGTCTTGGTGACGATGAAGTTTGGAAATGTGTAGAAGAGACGCACTCGGGTGTGTGCAGTGGCCACGTAAATAGTCAGATGCTCGCCAAGAAGATCATTCGGCAAGGCTTTTATTGGCCCACCATGGAAGAACATTGTGCTGTCTATGTCCGTAGGTGTGTCAAGTGTCAACTTCACGCCGATAAAATCCATTCACCATCTTCCTCACTTCATCCAATATCCTCCCCGTGGCCTTTCTCCATGTGGGCATTCGACATCATTGGTCCCCTAGGTGATCCCAATTCCCTCACCAAGCAGAAATCTTTCATCCTTACTGCGACGGAATACTTCACCAAATGGGCCGAAGCCGAAGCTTACGCGGAAATCAAGGCGTCAACAGTCTGCAAGTTCATCATGAAGAACATCCTCGCCAGATTCGGCGTCCCAAGCACGATCGTCACCGACAATGGGCCACAGTTCATTTCTCAGGACCTACAGGACCTCTGCAAAAGGTACGCAATTGCATTGCATCATTCATCGCCATATTACCCACAAGGTAACGGCCAAGCGGAGGCCACCAATAAAACATTGCTCAAAATCATCAAAAAAACCTGCGAGTCTAGTAAGTTTTCAGACTGGTCAGAAAAACTTATCGAAGCTCTATGGGCCTATCGCACTTCAATCCGTACCCCCACCGGGCAGACTCCATTTGCCCTTACTTATGGTATGGAAGCGGTAGTCCCGTACGAAACTCTGATCCCTTCTCTCAGGGTACAATTGGACGAGGAATTTCCCCTCGACGATCGTCGTAGTTCACTCCTCGCCCAGTTGGAACTCTTGGATGAGAAGCGGCTGGCCGCCGCCGAACACGCGCGTGTGTATCAAAATAGACTCGCTCGCTTTTACCAAAAGAAAGTCGTTGAGAGAAAATTCAAAGTCGGTGAGATGGTAGTAAAAAGAATTTTTGTCAAACCTGGAGGGCCCCGTTCTAAGCTCCAACCCAATTGGGAAGGACCATTTGTAATTCAAGCCGTGTACCCTGGCAACACCTACAAACTAATCAACGCCGAAGGGACCGAGTTATCCCACCCTTGGAATGGGCTTTATCTTAAGAAATACTACCCTTAGCACAAAACAAACAAAAAAAATGATGAAAAGATAAAAAAACATCAAAAACAAAGAAATACTGAAAACCACTAAAAATATGAAAAATTCAAAACGCCGATGCCTGGCAGTCACCATGTAGTTAAGTCCCTGCATCTAACCTTCATGTTAGGATAGGGCCCATTAAGGCTTGGTAGGCACCGGGTCTTGGTTTGCCAGAACCGTGGAGATCCCTGTCCGGCCACGTCGGCCTATGCTCGCTCGAAGGAAGCTAACATGTGCTCACTTATGTATTTTATTCAAAAAAAGTCGGTAGCATCACCTACGGTGGGGCTCCACCCAGAAGATCTCCAGAAGCTGTAATCTTTATTCTTTTCTCTTCGACCAAATGAGACAGTCGGCGCCCTTAAAACGCTGAGCATGAGAAACCGAAACTCAAACCCCAAAGGCAAGAGTAGGACCCATTTCCTCGAGCATCGATCAGAGCACGAGAAGAGGGCAGTGTCCCCGCAGGCATACAAAAAGGGAGCCCACAAACGTCAAACGACTATATCTCCCTCACAAAAAGAAATACAAAATCAAAATCAAGAGAAAAGCCTGGTCGTGACCGTGCCTGGTGCGATAAACGAAACCCCTCAAAGCAAAAGTCTGAATCCACAAAGGGGGGCCGTGGAATGTAAATGCTCGAGATTTGGTCCGAAGTTGTCCGAAAGGAAAGAGTTAATGGGCCCTTATTCGCTCGCCGGGTTAACGGCTTTGCCGGTCCTCTCAGGAGGTTTATCCCCTACACTCTTCCTTCTCCCTCTAAAGATGAAGGTTCGATGGAGTTTCTGAAAGGTGAAAACTGCCCAGGGTCTGCGACCTTATTTTAATATACACATTTTGGTTGCCTACTTTGAAAAGCAAAAGCTATCGCTGCGAAGGAGTTTCCGTGTTTCTGGCTGGTCAAGACCCCTGTTTACCACCTTGATGTCTTCTTGCTTAACCTCGGGCTTAGGCCAGTGCAAGCGCGTCACCTATGGGTGCGACGGCGTCTGATTCCGGGTCAGCGTCGCGCGGTTGGTCGTTAGGGTTCCAGGGTGTTCCATCATATACCATCTAGATTTGTGAGGAAACAGACCCGGGTCGGGCAAATATTTTACCTCAAACACCTTTTGGGTGAATCCCTGTGGTCGGAAGCAACTGGGAGCCTAAGCATGGCATGACGGTATTGCCATCAGGGTAAGTCTTAGCCGGCGGGATCGTCATTCGAGGGGTCTAGAGGCCCAAATTAACCTAGATGTGCACTTAGGATACCCGGGAGGTTAGTAAGAAACCCCTGTCTCACGTAGGTTAGGTGCCATTTGGGTGCTTGCCGGGCGTTAGCAACAAAAAAACAATCGAAATGATAAAAGCAAAAACAAAAATATGGAAAAGAGAAATGTACATATTTGCAAACAAAAAAATCTTTTTATGATAAAACAAAAAAAATATCAAATACAAAAAAAAAACAAATCAATTTTGCATGATTGCATTTACGTGCATCATCTCATTTTTAATATCGCTAGCATTCGTGTGCTTGCCTGTCACATTTATCATCACCGCATCTTTCCCTTGCCTTCGTTAAATAAAGGCTTGGCCCCTTGACCAGTTATCAAGGACAGTCACAGTGACCATTTGCTTATTGAGCAAGGGGCCAAGTCAGAACAGAAATTCTGATTTGTTTGTTTCAGTGATATGTGCAGGGATTCAGGTAACTGAAGTAAAGGTGAAAAACAAACAAACCAAACCTTGTGTTTTATTCCAAAAACCAAAAAAATTTACATCAAGTTCCGCCCTCTCTCTCTGCATTACTCATCCCACTACTCTCCGGGCAAAACACTCTCAAAGGTGCTACCCAACTACGAAAAGCGGTACTCCTGCCGCTCTGTACTCCTCTTCCTATTCCCACATCCCGGCGTTGATCCACGGAAGCAGCAGAGAAGCTACCAACACGAAAGCCACGCTCTCGTGCTTTTCGGTAGCGCTCCTCACCATCTCTCAGCCACTGTTCAGCAAGACCAAGGCCGATTCGGAGTTCGAATAGTTGGGCCTCCATGGCCCTTCGCTCCTCCCTTTCAGCCAAACTGTTGGCTCTTTCTCTCTCTGCGTCTCTTTCCCTCTCTGCCCGTTCTCTCTCACGGTCTTCCCTCTCCAACTGGAGAGTGATCCTCAGTTCCATAGCATCCCTGGATGAGTCGTCATCAGGATGACGCCGCAGTTCCCTCTCCAGTTCTGCTATCCTAGCCTCCTTCTGCGCAGCTTGGGCAAGCGCTTCTTCCGTCTCCTTTTCCTGCCGAGTGTACCATCTCAGATACGCGATAAGGCGTAAACAAAGAGAACTCAACGCTGAAACTTTTACCTGTATACGGAGCATCCCTTCTGCCTCCGCAGCACGCTGCGTGGCGTGAGCAAGTTGCTCATGAAGCGAGTCAAGTTCTGAGGTGGGAATCCACAAGCTGGAAGAGGCACCACCTACTCCCATCGCTGGGGAGGCCGCGCCAATCTGGGCATGCTACGACCATGTGAATTAGCAGCCAACATCTGGAATCTGGGGATTTAATTAGGAATGTACTATACACCTACCAAGGCGCTCGTAGCTCCGCGGGCATCACCCAACTGTTGTTCCATCTCTACCAAGCGAGTTCGTAAATTCGCTATCATGGCATCCCGGACATCCTGCAGCCTTACAAGTCAGCATTTTCACCAGAAAAACCAAGAAAAGGAGAAAGAAGAGAAGAGAAAAAGGGGAAACCTACCTCCACAAGTCCCCGGGATTGGAACCGTTCTGCGTACTTTGTCCTATATAGACGCAAGTAGTCCTCGTTGTCCCGCGCCTGCGATTCTACAATCGTGCCACCCCGTTGCCAGTCTTCGTACTGTTTAGGGAACCGCACGCGCCAGTCAATGCAGGTCGCCGGTCCTCGCGTCTTTCTCCCGACACGAGGTGGCGCAGCTGAATCCACCCATTCTTGAGCCAGTCCTAAAGTCCTCATAACTAATCGTAGCCGAAGCGGCTCGATTTCATTCAGGCAGTGCATCCATAGTTCCCGTCCGAACCGGGCACGACTTGCTAGAACCCACGGCTGGTTAGCATCGACCATGTCTGAGTAGGGTCTCCAGTTTACCATCGCTGTAGGGAACTCCTGTAGCTCCCGCCTTAACACCGTCAGTTGGTAGGTTAGGGGTGCCGCACTCATGATGGGTTCCCACCGCCTGGCTAGCGGCACCATCACGGGTCGCCAATGTCGAGCTCTCCCCATGGGGAGGTAATAATAGCTCCATAGCTGCTCGGCGCAGGTCATCAGCACCTTGCGAAAACAACAAAAAAAATACAAAACAAGCAAAACCAAAAATACCTGGATGAATGGTGTGAAACCACTCACAGTCATCTCACGATCCGTTTCTTGGAATAGGCCTGCAAACAAGTGCGCCAGCATGGCAGCTCCCCAGGCATAGTACCCTACTCTTTCAAGGTCTGACAGCAGCTCCAGGAAGCAACATTGGATACCGTCCCCTTTCGAGCTCAGTACCAATCTCCCCAAAAGGAAGAGGAGAAATCTCCTCAAATCTATGTTACATCTTTCCCAGTTGCCGAAATCTGTGCAATACACGGCACGGCATCCTATTTCCATCCTTTCCATGAACTCTTCTGAGGATTCGTCATCCCGCCGACGAGTGTCGGTGAGCCCTAATGCATCCATGAGGGACGCCCTAGCTACCGACCTGTTTTTCCGACCATCTAGGTCCAAACCCAGTAACTTCTGGGCACCTTCTCGGTAGTCCGCGTAAGTGACTCCGGTCACTGCCTCGCCATCCACCTTGAGACTCGTAATTCGGACCACATCTTCCAAGCTGGGCACCATGTGCCCCCAGGGCATCAGGAATGCCCGGCTCACTGGGTCCCATCTCTCACACAAGGCTTGGATCAGGACTAGGTCAAGCTGGATCGGCTCGATCCGAAGGAAGGTACCAAATCCCATCACGTCTAGCCTCGCCTTCTGAAAATCTGGGAGGCCCCTGTACGCTGCTACTACCAACTCCCATGAGATTTGTGATTTCATCACAACCTACACATACAAGGAATGGGGGTGAGGTTTGGTCAGAAGAAAGGAAGAAAAAATGAGAAAAGGGCAAGAAAACTTGGCTTACGAGTTGTGATTGGGCCCTTTCGCTGAAGTGCCCTTCAAGGTCTGAAAGCCTCCTGAACTACTACCACTGGACCTGCTTCTCTTCGAGGAATGGGAAGATTCGCCCTCCATCCAACTCTCAGAATTTTGAACTCCTCCCCTCCCGTAAGAACTTGTGCTCCTCGAGTTAGCTCTCGATATACCTGGGAGGATAAAAGGGACAAGAATTTATAGAAATGGAAGGAGTGCGGGCCAAGATTGCCTCCATCACCTGTCGATGATAGCCCTCGCAATGAGACACCGGCCAAGCGGCCCCATGTGTCGCTTCACCGCTCGCACAGGGTGATTGACTGGACGAAGAATAGGACGAATAGCCCCTATGTTGTCTAGGGATACCCTATCATGTTTTGGAGGACGCCCGCAAAATTTGGCACAACATCCGGGAAAAGGAACTAGGGCCGTCAGTATTGACTTCGACGGCAGATTCCCGTGAAAAATGGTCACAACAAGACGCGATTCTCCGCTTGGAGCGGAGTCTCGGCAGACCCATCACATGGGAACAGTGCAAAGGAGAAGAAGTGTAGGGAAGAAGGAACGCACAAGAGAACAAATAAACAGCAGAAAATCAAATCACTCCATTCATAATTCTAAATAAGCTGTCATAAGCACTACAATCATAGAGAGGTGGCGGGCCCACTAGCCCGCCAATCCTCACCATCACTCATCTCTCCGGGCACTCTCCTCCTCTCCCCCGAGGTGAGGGTCCCTCAGAAGCCTCCGGGATCCCCGTGCAGTAGCACCTGCCTCGCCTCTGGGCGCCTGCTCCGCAGCAGTGACTCGCTGCTCCTCCCCTGGCGTGGCGAAGAAGCCACTGGCGGCAAAGCGACCGGACTGGCGGAGTCGCTCCCCGAACTCTCGCGCTCTCTCGTAGCGCGTCTCCATCCCTCCTAGCCTCTGCACGACGGCTTGAAGGCCCAGCTGGAGCTCCCTCACTTGGGCCTCCAAGGCCCTCCTCTCGGTCAGATCCCGCTGTCGCTCGGACCTTCTCTCGGCTTTCTCTCTCTCTGCCTCTCTCCTCATCATCTGCATAAGAACCCTTAACTCCAGAATGTCTGGAGAAGGTCTCTCCTCACCACGATGCCGCAGCTCCACTACAGTCGCCACCCAGGCGTCACGCTCCTCTTCCGCCCGGGTCGCACGGGCCACCGCACCGGCAAGTTGCTCCCGGAGGGAGGCAATCTCGAGAAAAGGGGCCGAGGAGCTGGAAGATCCGCCAGCCACTCCCACCGTCGCTGTCTGCTGGGCACGCTGGAACGAAATAAACAACGGCCGTCAGTGAAACTCCAAAATCTGAAGTTAAAAGTGCGGCACGTAACTTACCAGGAGCGACAACTCATGTTGAGCGACGGCCAGCTGCCGCCTAGTCTCTGACAGTTGGGCGCGCGAGCCGCCGATGCCACGCGTGTCCCCAGCTTGGGGAAGCCCCGCGTAGCTCTCTCTCTACCGCCGTAGGAAGTCGGCACTGTCCTGCACCAGTATACCCCCTTGCTGTCCAGGGAGATGTACGGGCCAGTCCTCGAGCCTCGCCTTGTCGCGGCTCTCCCTCCTGACGCGGCTCGGCTCGTCCGCACTCGCCCACTCATCGGCCAGGCCCAGGGTCCTTGCCATGTCCTGCACCAAGAAAGGGGTCCCACATCAGTCAAAAGGAACGCGTCCCCTGTCTAGGACGCGTCCATCATTTGAATGCAACCCTCGCCGAACCCTTTCCTCCTCGCGCGGCTCGCTTCAAAACCCAAAATGAATTAAAATAGGAAGAGATCGGAGGACCTACCGGACCGTGTTCACCTCCTCCCACGCCATCGGGCCCCTCGGGTCCCTCGGGGGCCCGAAGCGGCCCTTCCTCCTCCATGGACGCCGTTCCGTGCTCGGGCGCGTCCCTCCTTGGGCGAGGAGTTCCTCGTCCCTCTCCACCTTCACCATGGTCGGGCCCACCGAACTCCATCGATCAAAAGAAGAGGAAGACGGAAAGGGGGGCAAGCGAGTTTCGGCAGAAGGCGGGCTCGTTTGCGGGTAAGGCACGGGAGAAGAAGGACCACCCGTCGCTTTAAATTTGAAATCAAGGATTAAGACGCGTCCTCGCGCCTGGACGCGCCCAAAAGGGAGAAAAGGGAACAAAACCCCCCCGTGCAAAGCGTAGTTCCCCGCTGTTCAGGGCAAGGTCTCGCGAAGCATGCCTCAAAGGACAACTCAGTGCAAAGAAGAAAGTGTGGGAGAGACAAAGGTACACACAACACAAAAAAGCCATTTCCATTTCATATAATAGCCGAAAGTACATCATACAGTGAGAAGGGTGACGTACAAGCAACTCTCTAACTCTCACCGTCACCCTCCTGGTCATCTCCTTCCTCCCTCCTCTGACGGGGATCCCTAGGGGGCCTCCGCGACCTCTGTGAACCCTGAGAAGCCGTGCTCGCCTCTCCAGGTGGCACCATGCCAGCCTCCAAGGTACGGCGACACTGCTCGGCCGAAGAAACTAGAAAGCTGCCCACAGAAAAGGAACCGGACAGACGAAGTCGCTCCCCGCGCTCCTTCGCCCTCCGATACCGCTCCTCACTCTCCCGGAGTCTCCCCTCCGCCGTGCCAAGACTCAGCCGGAGCTCCGACACCTGGGCCACCAGAGCTCTCCTCTCGTCCCAATCCCGATATCGCTCTGCCATCCTGTACTCCCTCTCTTTCTCCATGGTCTCCCTATCCCTCTCCCTCTCTCTCTCTAGGGTCTCCCTATCCCACTCCCTCTCTCTCTCCATGGTCTCCCTATCCCTCTCCCTCTCCTCTCTCTCTCTCACCGCCTCCCTCCTCGACAGCTCGAGGGCAATCCGCAGATCCAGCACGTCACGAGGGAGCTCCTCAGCCTCCCGTCGACGCTCCTCCTCCAGCTCCGCAATCCGGGCATCACGCTCTGCCACCCGGGCGTCACGCTCTGCCACCCAGGCATCACGCTCCTGCTCAGCACGGACAGCACGCGCCAGGGCCTCCTTAATCTCGGCCACCTGTCAAAGCACGCATGCACCGTAAGAGAACAGTGATAGAAGGAAAGCAGCTAGAAAAGGGTCGCGGCCAAGCAAACACTCACTCGAGCCTCGCGGTCACGCTCGGCCTCCTCAGCCCGAGCCACCGCGTACGCCAACTGCTCCTGGAGGGCAGAAACCTCAGGAGGAGGGCCCCGCGAACTGGAACCCGCTCCACCAGCCATCCCGGCTGCCGCTGTCTGGTGGGCCCGCTGAAACACGAAGCAGACGTCAGTCAAAGGCTAAGCATCAAAAATCCAGGTCACAAAAAAAATGCATTGCATAAACTCACCAGGATCTCCAACTCCTGTCGGATGGCCACCAACTGTCGCCTGGCGTCCGCCAACTGGGCCCGCAGGTCGGCGATCATGGTATCACGAGCATCCTGCATTACACATAAGTTAGTATCCCATGCATATACATATAGAAAGGTGGAGCAGTTTCATTTCACTTACCCCTGCCATACCACCCAAGGAGAGGCGGTCCCCGTACGTAGCTCGGTACCATCTCATGTAGTCTGTGCTATCCTGTACGTGGGACACCACTGGGACCCCGCCCTGCTGCCAGTCCTGGTACTGTGCTGGGAAGCGCGTACGCCAGTCCATAATCTTCGCCTTCCCCTTGGTATTTCGCCCAATGCGGGCCGGCACATCTACGTCAACCCACTCCTGGGCCAGCCCCAACGTCCTCATGACCAGTCTAAGCCGCAGCGGCTCAATCTCGTTCAGACAATGGACCCACACGTCCCGCCTGAAGCGAGGAAGACCCGCTACAACCCAGGGCTGGCCAGCATCGCCTATGCCCAGGTAGGGCCTCCACACCACCTGCATCACCATACATACATCATGTTAGTTACCATTCAGTCACACGCATAAACACAAAAAAAATCATACGCATCATACCATGGCCTCGGGATACTCGCTCAGTTCCCGACGAAGTGACGCCAGCTGGTAGCCGTGGGGTGCTGCAACCACGACCGGCCTCCACTGCCGCGCCAGAGGCACGGCCCTCCTGTTCCCATGCCTAGCCCTCCCCATCGGGAAATAGTAATAGCTCCACACCTGCATCCATCATACATCATTAGTACAATAATTGCATATTTAACTGTGGGAATGCATAAATAAAATGTTTACCTGGAGGAAAGGTGCGAAGCCACTGACTGTCGTCTCCTTCTCCGAAGCCTGGGAGAGATCAGCAATCAAATGGGCAAGCAGAGCCGCTCCCCACGCGTAGTGTCCCACTCTGTCCAGATCCGCCAAGATCCCGAGGAAACGGCAGTGGATGCCATCCCCTTTCGTCCCCAGCAGAAGGCGGCCCAGGAAGAAGAAAAGGAACCTCCGAAGGTCTAGATCCACCAGCTCCCTCTCGCTCGGATCCTGGGTGAAAGCTGCACGAGCATCCCCCTCCAGTCGAGCCAAGAACTCCGCTCCAGTCTCGCTAACCCGCTGGCGCGGGTCGACGAATCCGAGCGCCTCCATGATCTCCACTCGGCCGACTACCCTGCTGTCTCTATCAGTCACGCTCGTCTCTAACCACAGCAGGTCCAGGGCACTCTCTCGGTAGTCGGGGTAGGTGACCCCGCTGACTGCCTCTCCGTCAACTCGTAGCCCGGTGATCCGAGCCACGTCCTCAAGTGTCGGCACCATGTGCCCCCAGGGCATCAGAAACGCCCGGCTCGGTGCGTGCCACCGCTCCCTCAATGCCTGGATAAGAGGAAGGTCGAGCCGGAAGGGCTCGATCCTAAGGAAAGCTCCAAAGCCCATGGCGTCTACACGCGCCCTCTGGAAATCCGGCAGCCCACGGTATGCTGCCACCACCAAGGACCAGCTGATCCGGCCCTTCATCACGCCCTGCAAACCACAAAACCAACAAAGAACACATCAGCATCATGAACAGTAATAAACAATAACACTGTATATATACTACTTATTCTTTTTATTTTATTTTTATTTTTACTTTTTTAAATATTTATATTTTCTTGTGGAGGCGTCCAATGCCCTGGACGCCTCCATCCAATCTACCTTTTTCTTTTTTAAAAAAAACCAAAAACAAAATTTATTAATAATATATATATTTTTATGGAGGCGTCCAGGGCCTAGGACGCCTCCTTATTTTTATTTTATTTTATTATTTACGTAAATAAATAAATAAACAAAAGTAAAAAGAAAAAACGTGGAGGAGTCCATGCCCCTGGACGCCTCCTTCTCTCACTACCTGGCCTTCTCTCACAGCCTCTCGCACGCCCGTTTTAGCCTATTGAACCACAGAGTGAGAATTCCGAAGTACTTACCGGGTCGTGATCGTCCTCTCCCGCGTCACCAGCATCCGCAGCGGCCTCCGCGGCCAGGAAGGAAGAGCCTCCTCACCCGCGGCAATCTCCTCCGCCGCAGCAGCCTCCTCGGCATCATCCCTCAGCCTCCTCGGACGACGAGCCCGTCGTTTCCGCTTCTCTGGACCCTGGATCGATCCTCCTCGCTCCATTGGGACTAAGAATGGGTCGTCTGGGGTGACTGGGTCGTCAGAATGAACATTACAAATGAGCAGGGGTGAGGCCCCCCCAATATATATAAGATCCACTGTTATTGGGGCGTCCAGGCGCCTGGACGCCCCCACGTTTTTTATTTTTTTTTAAAATTCAAAATTTAGGGGCGTCTAGGCGCCTGGACGCCCCCAAAACAAAAAAACCAAAAAAATAATAAATAAAAGTTGGGGCGTCCAGGACCCTGGACGCCCCCAAATCAAAAAATTTAAAAAAATCAAAAATAAAAAAATAGGGGCGTCCAGGCCCCTGGACGCCCCCAATACAAAAAATAATAAAAATAAAATAAAATTAGGGGCGTCCAGGCCCCTGGACGCCCCCATAATAAAAAATTTTCAAAAAATATATATTTTATGTATATAATCCAAACAAAATAAAAAAATACAAAGGAAAAGAAAAACCATAAAAAAGATAATAATTAAGGGGACGGGGGTCCAAAACATCCAAATGCCAAATTTTATTTCATCAGAAAAGCAGAGTGAACTACATCAGGGGTTTAGGCACCTTAGGCCTTAACTTCCCCAGTTCGGTTACATAAGCCCTCCACGGCTCGCATTCCTCCACCACGTGCGCTAAGGCCT
Source organism: Amorphophallus konjac (assembly GCA_022559845.1). Taxonomy (NCBI): domain Eukaryota; kingdom Viridiplantae; phylum Streptophyta; class Magnoliopsida; order Alismatales; family Araceae; genus Amorphophallus; species Amorphophallus konjac. The sequence continues at coordinate 110,149,064 of CM040119.1, read as the reverse complement.
TTCCCGCAACACTTGTCTTCCAGGGAGCTTTAATGGCCTTCGCTTCCTTCGCGTCCGCTTCAGTGCCCAACTCCCTTTTCTTCAAAGGAACAATGCCAGTCGGTGGCGGGAACGAATGGCGTGGGATGCCAATCTGGAGGCAGCACCGATGCGCACTATAAAGACGAACTCGGTCGCGCCGATCAGTTGAAGATCAACTTCGGGAGAAGGCCTCATGAGGAGATCTAGCGAAAGCAAACATGCCGGTGCGCAAGTAAAGAAGCCTTGTGTCACGGTGCGGAAGTGAGACCGCCAGTCTTCACGTTTCTTCAGCCACGGAACGCGGTTCACTACAGTACCACCGAAGCCTAACACGTCGGCTATGTGATGAAGAGGGCTTTGTTGGAAGAGCTTCGAAGCGGTTGGCATTCCCTCGCGGTGGTCGAATTTGAAATGCAAATCCAGCCAGCAATTCAAGACAAGTGCACAACCAAATGGAGGCTTACCCATGCTCGAGGCAGTAAGACCGCTGTAAAGATAGGCAAGGACGGCAGGTCCCACCCTCTTTCCACGCCAGATCCCGCAGATAGCACCCAGTTGGTCTTCCTCCACCACGTTGTCGGTATAAGGGAACAAGAGAGCACCCGCCAGACAAATGGTGAACCCCTTCATGATTCCCTCCAAATAGTCATCGTCTGGTGACCCTCTCAGGGCGTCCATGACCCACTCCGCAAGCTTTTGGAGATCGATCCCCTTTTGAGTACGGACCTTTCGGGCTGCGTCGGGCGGCATGAAGCTTCCGAGGACACTTTCAGAAGTCCCCCGTGTCAGCATCCGCATAGCCTTCACCTTCCCGTCACTCTTGAATTTCTTCAATCCGAGCAGAAGTTCCACCTCCTCGAGGAGGATGGTCACCTCAAAGGTCGGGAAGATAAAAGTGTGGGTCTGGGGATGCCAGATCTCCACTAGTGCGCCCATAGCCGCCCAGTCCATACGAATCTTCTCGTAATGCTTGGCGTGAATAAGGAGCCCCTGCAGATGCCACTTCGAGAGTATGGCCCTCATGCCAATGGAGATATTGGAAGTCAGCTTTGAAAGCCACGGCAGCTTGGAAAACTTCCTCGGGCCTGGGAAGAGTGGATATGGCTAGAAGAGGAAAGAAGAAGAAAGGAAGTAAGTAAGAAGAAGGTTCACGTGGAGAAATTTGAAATGAATCAGCTTACCATATGCGACAAGATCGTCCTACTCAGATGACCCTCGAGGTCGGAGAGTCGCCTGATCTCGCTGCTAGGCCTGCTCCTCTTCATAACGCGGGAAGACTCTCCTTCCATCCTGAAATCTCTAGATTCTCCTCTCCTTCCTCTCCTGAGCTTCCAAAACCCACCTTGGTGCATTTGAATGAACTAGCCTAAGGGGAGTTCTTATAGGAAGGGAAGATCGCTACAGGACAGAACATGTCACATCAGCGGTCGCTATCAGGATTTTGTCTGGATCTCCTTTGAACTGTGGTGCGATTCTGCTATGATTCTGCTACTTTATGATGTTGCTAACCTTTGCTGGCCTGTGCAGGTTTTACTAACGGACGTCTTTGTCCTATCTCCTGTCCCACCTTTCATTGGTTGGTCCCACCTTGTCATGCATCGTAGTATATGATACTTACGCTACTAGAACATGTCAAGGACCTTGCGGCTCGAACGAATCTGGGATCTGAATTCCCCTTCAACAAAAATGATGATGATCCCGGAGGAATTTGGGTTGTACGGATAGGCCGTCAATTTGTGATAGAATGGGGACGACGGTTCCATTCAGTGAGTTGGTGCGCGGATAAACGGGCCCCAGCCCAGTATCAGCTCACCGGGTCGGTATCCTGACCCGTTCTTCACAAGTTGACAATATTATCCTTGGCTATTTTCTATTTTAGTTTGTTTTAAATTTTTCTTTAACCCAGCATGCATTCATATAGGACTTTGATTTATTGCGGAAGATCATTCAAGTGATTCGATTGTGAAAGCCGTTGTGTTCAATTCCCACAAATATGAGATATTCCACTCCGAATGAAATACTGAGTTTTCTTGAGACAGCCCTACGCTGCTCTTCCAAAGGAGACCCTTGTTTGGACAGACCCTCAGATATTCCTTTACCTTTTTTGACCCACCTTGGCCGCAGCACTTCCACATTGGCTGGTAACCGCTCCCCAAAGGTGAAACCTCCGGTTTATGACCCAGGTACTTCCACACCGAGAAGTTGGTCTCCTTTTGTTTCGTGCCTGAGCGCACATCTCACCCTCCCTTATTTGATCTCCGTCCAAGCAATCGTCAATATTTGAAAGACCTTCTTCAAGGTCGCCTCATTGAAACTCCAGGAAAGATTCCAAACAGTAACGTCAAAAGCGTGTCTCATCACACCTTGGCATCAACTTATCAGTCCGCTCCCACTTCATTTCACTCCACTTCGATACCATTCCACTACGTGTCGCTCCCTTGCAAAGCAGACGCCAAGGCGGGGCAGCTGTAGACACGCCATTCTTGACGTCTCTGAGAAAGTCTCATATTACTATACAACGTCCCCGCAACGGCTTACGCATTTTGAATCACTCGAGTGCTTCCTTTTCTCGGGTCTTCTTCTGCCTTTTTCGGCATCCGGAATCGTCTCGTCACGGCATTCGGACGGCATCAACACCAGTCGACGCATCAAGAGGTTCCGGAACCAAGATGTTGACTGCCGGGCGGCCGCTGAGTAGGACCCGGGTGGGTCTTAATGGGGGCGTCCAGGCCCCTGGACGCCCCCATATTTTTGATTTTATTTATTTCTTTTCTCAGGGCCTTAAACTAACTAAAAATATATATATTAATGGAGGCGTCCAGGCCTAGGCCTGGACGCCTCCATAAAAACAATAATAATAATAAAAAATGTTTGTAAAAAAGCCAGTTGGCATAAAAACACAAAAAAATAATAAATAAAAAATATATATTTGGAGGCGTCCAGGCCCCTGGACGCCTCCCTAAAAACAATTATAAAAAATCAAAATGCCACCCTTGGCACAAAAGACAAATAAAAAATAATAAAATAATATATTTATGGAGGCGTCCAGGCCTCTGGACGCCTCCATCAAAACCCTCACGGGCGCCGGCCACCGAACGACGATTTGTCGTGTGTGAAAAAATCCAAAATATAGAGACGTCCGGTCAGCTGGACGCGCCCATTTCTGAATCACGAGGCGCCGCTCACAAAATCACGCGTTATGCCAAACCGCGTGCGGCCGGCGTCGGCTTTTCGGTGGACCTGCTTGAGGCGTCCGGGACCCTGGACGCCTCCACAAAAGTATTCCAAAAAAATAATAAAAATAGAATAAAATATTATTTCGGCCCTGATGGAGGTGTCCAGTGTCACGCCCCGAGCGCGGAAGATACCCGGAGATGCGCGACGTGTCTATATCAATCATGTCAATCAGAGTGGTCGTGTATTCGACACAAAGACAGAGATGCGCAAAATAGCAAGATAACCCAATCCTTTATTTCATAATGGATAGACTATTACAAATCCAATACTCTGTTTAACAAAAAGGAAAAGAATACATATTTGACTCAAGAAACTATGGAAAAGACTAGACGACACTTGTAGAAGCTCTATCACTTTCACTCTTGACCATTCCCATCCGATTGACTTCCATCGTCGTCGGACTTACCTGAAAAAAATAGAAAGGGACAAACGGAATGAGCGAACGCTCAGTAGGAAATTATATCTCAAGTACTAGCAAGGGGTTTAAGTAATTACATTTTTATGAATGCAATAAAGCTATGCATGCTCGCATAAAATGACAAGATAGAGAGAATGTAATATCAAGAAAATAAGATGAATTTAATCATGAACTTCCAACAAGATAACAAGTGGTTCAAGATATTCAAGCAAGTACAATTAACAAGTCATGTCAAGAACTTTGGCTATCATGTATCAAGCAAGTAAATTACCCTTTTTCGGGCCACGCATTTCATGTAAAGTCAAGTACGATTCAAGTACAAGATGTGTGTGGAATGTCCAATCAAGCAAGTCAAGTACTCGGTATAATGCCAGATACCTTATCATTTTAACTCCCATGGGCACAAGTACTTTCGGGTGCTCCTCCCAGGACCAGATCGGGCCCTATATGCGCAGGCATTTATCATGTGTTTTGACATCCACTCTTGTTTATATAGCCAATATAGAATTTCAATAATCAAGCTTGTAGACACGTATGACAACTTTGATAGAATAGAGTCCAAAATATGACAAAGGACATAGAATGGCGATAATAACGGTATAATCACGATGTCGATAAAACTAGGTAGAATATGGTTCCCTTAACTTAGGTACCATGACAAATCAATATGGACATTCTTTATATAGAATTGAGGTCCACATGAACAGTATATCAAAGGTAAGATACCCTCATTCTTTTCACAGAATTGGGGTTTACAAGAACGACATGATATGGCATGATATCATCATCCCATTAAGAATTTCTTATGATATACTCTTTGTATAATCATAAGGGCCGGTATACCATGTTTCTTTAGATTGACATGGCAAGGATCGTGTAATGGGTTTTTAGGGTACAACCAGCTCAGTCGGCCTTGAGGGAATCCAAGGCTACGAGGAGTCTTACGGAGGTCTCTATGACTAACTCGCTAGTCCAAAGGAACGGAATGTCCAATGGAGAGCTTGTATGTCAATGAGAATTGAGTGTGATCGATAAATCAACGTAAAAAA